>CAWUFW010000107.1:1632500-2832500 GCA_963921515.1 Calotriton arnoldi | reverse complement strand
TTCGCCACCTCAGTTCAGACCCAGCTATATGCAAATCAGTCTTGACCCTGTGCCTCATGGGAACAGTCCAGCCCGAACTGCCAAGCCAGGTCTTCCCTGAACCGGAAACAAGCATCCTGGGACCGGTTTCTGGGCTAACAGCCCTTCATCAGCCAGGCTAGCTTGAATCCAGTGGCAAAGTGAGCAAGGGACCCACGTCTGGGCATACCCTGCCAACTTAGGGCAAACAAAGCAAACACAAGGAGATGAAGGACGGAGCGCTGAAACTTTTCAGACACTCACCTCCAGTCACAGATCTGGGTTGAATCCATCATCGTTCTTTAGCTCACTTCGCCACCTCAGTTCAGACGCAGCTATATGCAAATCAGTCTTGACCCTGTGCCTCATGGGAACAGTCCAGCCCGAACTGCCAAGCCAGGTCTTCCCTGAACCGGAAACAAGCATCCTGGGACCGGTTTCTGGGCTAACATGCCTTCATCAGCCAGGCTAGCTTGAATCCAGTGGCAAAGTGAGCAAGGGACCCACGTCTGGGCATACCCTGCCAACTTAGGGCGAACAAAGCAAACACAAGGAGATGATGGACGGAGCGCTGAAACTTTTCAGACACTCACCCCCAGTCACAGATCTGGGTTGAATCCATCATCGTTCTTT
Organism: Calotriton arnoldi; assembly: GCA_963921515.1. NCBI lineage: Eukaryota > Metazoa > Chordata > Amphibia > Caudata > Salamandridae > Calotriton > Calotriton arnoldi. Next base: position 2,831,849 of record CAWUFW010000107.1, on the reverse strand, counting down.
AGCTCACTTCGCCACCTCAGTTCAGGCCCAGCTATATGCAAATCAGTCTTGACCCTGTGCCTCATGGGAACAGTCCAGCCCGAACTGCCAAGCCAGGTCTTCCCTGAACCGGAAACAAGCATCCTGGGACCGGTTTCTGGGCTAACAGCCCTTCATCAGCCAGGCTAGCTTGAATCCAGTGGCAAAGTGAGCAAGGGACCCACGTCTGGGCATACCCTGCCAACTTAGGGCGAACAAAGCAACACAAGGAGATGATGGACGGAGCGCTGAAACTTTTCAGACACTCACCCCCAGTCACAGATCTGGGTTGAATCCATCATCGTTCTTTAGCTCACTTCGCCACCTCAGTTCAGACGCAGCTATATGCAAATCAGTCTTGACCCTGTGCCTCATGGGTACAGTCCAGCCCGAACTGCCAAGCCAGGTCTTCCCTGAACCGGAAACAAGCATCCTGGGACCGGTTTCTGAGCTAACAGCCCTTCATCAGCCAGGCTAGCTTGAATCCAGTGGCAAAGTGAGCAAGGGACCCACGTCTGGGAATACCTCTGCCAACTTAGGGCAAACAAAGCAAACACAAGGAGATGATGGACGGAGCGCTGAAACTTTTCAGACATTCACCCCCAGTCACAGATCTGGGTTGCATCCATCATCGTTCTTTAGCTCACTTCGCCACCTCAGTTCAGACCCAGCTATATGCAAATCAGTCTTGACCCTGTGCCTCATGGGAACAGTCCAGCCCGAACTGCCAAGCCAGGTCTTCCCTGAACCGGAAACAAGCATCCTGGGACCGGTTTCTGGGCTAACAGCCCTTCATCAGCCAGGCTAGCTTGAATCCAGTGGCAAAGTGAGCAAGGGACCCACGTCTGGGCATACCCTGCCAACTTAGGGCAAACAAAGCAAACACAAGGAGATGATGGACGGAGCGCTGAAACTTTTCAGACACTCACCCCCAGTCACAGATCTGGGTTGAATCCATCATCATTCTTTAGCTCACTTCGCCACCTCAGTTCAGACCCAGCTATATGCAAATCAGTCTTGACCCTGTGCCTCATGGGAACAGTCCAGCCTGAACTGCCAAGCCAGGTCTTCCCTGAACCGGAAACAAGCATCCTGGGACCGGTTTCTGGGCTAACAGCCCTTCATCAGCCAGGCTAGCTTGAATCCAGTGGCAAAGTGAGCAAGGGACCCACGTCTGGGCATACCCTGCCAACTTAGGGCAAACAAAGCAAACACAAGGAGATGATGGACGGAGCGCTGAAACTTTTCAGACACTCACCCCCAGTCACAGATCTGGGTTGAATCCATCATCGTTCTTTAGCTCACTTCGCCACCTCAGTTCAGACGCAGCTATATGCAAATCAGTCTTGACCCTGTGCCTCATGGGAACAGTCCAGCCCGAACTGCCAAGCCAGGTCTTCCCTGAACCGGAAACAAGCATCCTGGGACCGGTTTCTGGGCTAACAGCCCTTCATCAGCCAGGCTAGCTTGAATCCAGTGGCAAAGTGAGCAAGGGACCCACGTCTGGGAATACCCTGCCAACTTAGGGCGAACAAAGCAAACACAAGGAGATGATGGACGGAGCGCTGAAACTTTTCAGACACTCACCCCCAGTCACAGATCTGGGTTGAATCCATCATCGTTCTTTAGCTCACTTCGCCACCTCAGTTCAGACCCAGCTATATGCAAATCAGTCTTGACCCTGTGCCTCATGGGAACAGTCCAGCCCGAACTGCCAAGCCAGGTCTTCCCTGAACCGGAAACAAGCATCCTGGGACCGGTTTCTGGGCTAACAGCCCTTCATCAGCCAGGCTAGCTTGAATCCAGTGGCAAAGTGAGCAAGGGACCCACGTCTGGGCATACCCTGCCAACTTAGGGCGAACAAAGCAAACACAAGGAGATGATGGACGGAGCGCTGAAACTTTTCAGACACTCACCCCCAGTCACAGATCTGGGTTGAATCCATCATCGTTCTTTAGCTCACTTCGCCACCTCAGTTCAGACCCAGCTATATGCAAATCAGTCTTGACCCTGTGCCTCATGGGAACAGTCCAGCCCGAACTGCCAAGCCAGGTCTTCCCTGAACCGGAAACAAGCATCCTGGGACCGGTTTCTGGGCTAACAGCCCTTCATCAGCCAGGCTAGCTTGAATCCAGTGGCAAAGTGAGCAAGGGACCCACGTCTGGGCATACCCTGCCAACTTAGGGCAAACAAAGCAAACACAAGGAGATGATGGACGGAGCGCTGAAACTTTTCAGACACTCACCCCCAGTCACAGATCTGGGTTGAATCCATCATCGTTCTTTAGCTCACTTCGCCACCTCAGTTCAGACCCAGCTATATGCAAATCAGTCTTGACCCTGTGCCTCATGGGAACAGTCCAGCCCGAACTGCCAAGCCAGGTCTTCCCTGAACCGGAAACAAGCATCCTGGGACCGGTTTCTGGGCTAACAGGCCTTCATCAGCCAGGCTAGCTTGAATCCAGTGGCAAAGTGAGCAAGGGACCCACGTCTGGGCATACCCTGCCAACTTAGGGTGAACAAAGCAAACACAAGGAGATGATGTACGGAGCGCTGAAACTTTTCAGACACTCACCCCCAGTCACAGATCTGGGTTGAATCCATCATCGTTCTTTAGCTCACTTCGCCACCTCAGTTCAGACCCAGCTATATGCAAATCAGTCTTGACCCTGTGCCTCATGGGAACAGTCCAGCCCGAACTGCCAAGCCAGGTCTTCCCTGAACCGGAAACAAGCATCCTGGGACCGGTTTCTGGGCTAACAGCCCTTCATCAGCCAGGCTAGCTTGAATCCAGTGGCAAAGTGAGCAAGGGACCCACGTCTGGGCATACCCTGCCAACTTAGGGCAAACAAAGCAAACACAAGGAGATGATGGACGGAGCGCTGAAACTTTTCAGACACTCACCCCCAGTCACAGATCTGGGTTGAATCCATCATCGTTCTTTAGCTCACTTCGCCACCTCAGTTCAGACCCAGCTATATGCAGATCAGTCTTGACCCTGTGCCTCATGGGAACAGTCCATCCCGAACTGCCAAGCCAGGTCTTCCCTGAACCGGAAACAAGCATCCTGGGACCGGTTTCTGGGCTAACAGCCCTTCATCAGCCAGGCTAGCTTGAATCCAGTGGCAAAGTGAGCAAGGGACCCACGTCTGGGCATACCCTGCCAACTTAGGGCAAACAAAGCAAACACAAGGAGATGATGGACTGAGCGCTGAAACTTTTCAGACACTCAACTCCAGTCACAGATCTGGGTTGAATCCATCATCATTCTTTAGCTCACTTCGCCACCTCAGTTCAGACCCAGCTATATGCAGATCAGTCTTGACCCTGTGCCTCATGGGAACACTCCAGCCCGAACTGCCAAGCCAGGTCTTCCCTGAACCGGAAACAAGCATCCTGGGACCGGTTTCTGGGCTAACAGCCCTTCATCAGCCAGGCTAGCTTGAATCCAGTGGCAAAGTGAGCAAGGGACCCACGTCTGGGAATACCCTGCCAACTTAGGGCAAACAAAGCAAACACAAGGAGATGATGGACGGAGCGCTGAAACTTTTCAGACACTCACCCCCAGTCACAGATCTGGGTTGAATCCATCATCGTTCTTTAGCTCACTTCGCCACCTCAGTTCAGACCCAGCTATATGCAGATCAGTCTTGACCCTGTGCCTCATGGGAACAGTCCAGCTTGAACTGCCAAGCCAGGTCTTCCCTGAACCGGAAACAAGAATCCTGGGACCGGTTTCTGGGCTAACAGCCCTTCATCAGCCAGGCTAGCTTGAATCCAGTGGCAAAGTGAGCAAGGGACCCACGTCTGGGCATACCCTGCCAACTTAGGGCGAACAAAGCAAACACAAGGAGATGATGGACGGAGCGCTGAAACTTTTCAGACACTCACCCCCAGTCACAGATCTGGGTTGAATCCATCATCGTTCTTTAGCTCACTTCGCCACCTCAGTTCAGACGCAGCTATATGCAAATCAGTCTTGACCCTGTGCCTCATGGGTACAGTCCAGCCCGAACTGCCAAGCCAGGTCTTCCCTGAACCGGAAACAAGCATCCTGGGACCGGTTTCGGGCTAACAGCCCTTCATCAGCCAGGTTAGCTTGAATCCAGTGGCAAAGTGAGCAAGGGACCCACGTCTGGGAATACCCTGCCAACTTAGGGCGAACAAAGCAAACACAAGGAGATGATGGACGGAGCGCTGAAACTTTTCAGACACTCACCCCCAGTCACAGATCTGGGTTGAATCCATCATCGTTCTTTAGCTCACTTCGCCACCTCAGTTCAGACCCAGCTATATGCAAATCAGTCTTGACCCTGTGCCTCATGGGAACAGTCCAGCCCGAACTGCCAAGCCAGGTCTTCCCTGAACCGGAAACAAGCATCCTGGGACCGGTTTCTGGGCTAACAGCCCTTCATCAGCCAGGCTAGCTTGAATCCAGTGGCAAAGTGAGCAAGGGACCCACGTCTGGGCATACCCTGCCAACTTAGGGCGAACAAAGCAAACACAAGGAGATGAAGGACGGAGCGCTGAAACTTTTCAGACACTCACCTCCAGTCACAGATCTGGGTTGAATCCATCATCGTTCTTTAGCTCACTTCGCCACCTCAGTTCAGACCCAGCTATATGCAAATCAGTCTTGACCCTGTGCCTCATGGGAACAGTCCAGCCCGAACTGCCAAGCCAGGTCTTCCCTGAACCGGAAACAAGCATCCTGGGACCGGTTTCTGAGCTAACAGCCCTTCATCAGCCAGGCTAGCTTGAATCCAGTGGCAAAGTGAGCAAGGGACCCACGTCTGGGAATACCCTGCCAACTTAGGGCAAACAAAGCAAACACAAGGAGATGATGGACGGAGCGCTGAAACTTTTCAGACACTCACCCCCAGTCACAGATCTGGGTTGAATCCATCATCGTTCTTTAGCTCACTTCGCCACCTCAGTTCAGACCCAGCTATATGCAAATCAGTCTTGACCCTGTGCCTCATGGGAACAGTCCAGCCCGAACTGCCAAGCCAGGTCTTCCCTGAACCGGAAACAAGCATCCTGGGACCGGTTTCTGGGCTAACAGGCCTTCATCAGCCAGGCTAGCTTGAATCCAGTGGCAAAGTGAGCAAGGGACCCACGTCTGGGCATACCCTGCCAACTTAGGGTGAACAAAGCAAACAAAGGAGATGATGTACGGAGCGCTGAAACTTTTCAGACACTCACCCCCAGTCACAGATCTGGGTTGAATCCATCATCGTTCTTTAGCTCACTTCGCCACCTCAGTTCAGACCCAGCTATATGCAGATCAGTCTTGACCCTGTGCCTCATGGGAACAGTCCAGTTTGAACTGCCAAGCCAGGTCTTCCCTGAACCGGAAACAAGAATCCTGGGACCGGTTTCGGGCTAACAGCCCTCATCAGCCAGGCTAGCTTGAATCCAGTGGCAAAGTGAGCAAGGGACCCACGTCTGGGCATACCCTGCCAACTTAGGGCGAACAAAGCAAACACAAGGAGATGATGGACGGAGCGCTGAAACTTTTCAGACACTCACCCCCAGTCACAGATCTGGGTTGAATCCATCATCGTTCTTTAGCTCACTTCGCCACCTCAGTTCAGACCCAGCTATATGCAGATCAGTCTTGACCCTGTGCCTCATGGGAACAGTCCATCCCGAACTGCCAAGCCAGGTCTTCCCTGAACCGGAAACAAGCATCCTAGGACCGGTTTCGGGCTAACAGCCCTCATCAGCCAGGCTAGCTTGAATCCAGTGGCAAAGTGAGCAAGGGACCCACGTCTGGGCATACCCTGCCAACTTAGGGCGAACAAAGCAAACACAAGGAGATGAAGGACTGAGCGCTGAAACTTTTCAGACACTCAACTCCAGTCACAGATCTGGGTTGAATCCATCATCGTTCTTTAGCTCACTTCGCCACCTCAGTTCAGACCCAGCTATATGCAAATCAGTCTTGACCCTGTGCCTCATGGGAACACTCCAGCCCGAACTGCCAAGCCAGGTCTTCCCTGAACCGGAAACAAGCATCCTGGGACCGGTTTCGGGCTAACATGCCTCATCAGCCAGGCTAGCTTGAATCCAGTGGCAAAGTGAGCAAGGGACCCACGTCTGGGCATACCCTGCCAATTTAGGGTGAACAAAGCAAACAAGGAGATGATGTACTGAGCGCTGAAACTTTTCAGACACTCACCCCCAGTCACAGATCTGTGTTGAATCCATCATCGTTCTTTAGCTCACTTCGCCACCTCAGTTCAGGCCCAGCTATATGCAAATCAGTCTTGACCCTGTGCCTCATGGGAACAGTCAAACACGAACTGCCAAGCCAGATCTTCCCTGAACCGGAAACAAGCATCCTGGGACCGGTTTCGGGCTAACAGACCTCATCAGCCAGGCTAGCTTGAATCCAGTGGCAAAGTGAGCAAGTGACCCACGTCTGGGCATACCCTGCCAATTTAGGGCGAACAAAGCAAACAAGGAGATAATGGACGGAGCGCTGAAACTTTTCAGTCACTCACCCCCAGTCACAGATCTGTGTTGAATCCATCATCGTTCTTTAGCTCACTTCGCCACCTCAGTTCAGTCCCAGCTATATGCAAATCAGTCTTGACCCTGTGCCTCATGGGTACAGTCCAGCCCGAACTGCCAAGCCAGGTCTTCCCTGAACCGGAAACAAGCATCCTGGGACCGGTTTCGCGCTAACAGCCCTCATCAGCCAGGTTAGCTTGAATCCAGTGGCAAAGTGAGCAAGGGACCCACGTCTGGGAATACCCTGCCAACTTAGGGCGAACAAAGCAAACACAAGGAGATGAAGGACGGAGCGCTGAAACTTTTCAGACACTCACCTCCAGTCACAGATCTGGGTTGAATCCATCATCGTTCTTTAGCTCACTTCGCTACCTCAGTTCAGACCCAGCTATTTGCAAATCAGTGTTGATCCTGTGCCTCATGGGAACAGTCCAGCCCGAACTGCCAAGCCAGGTCTTCCCTGAACCGGAAACAAGCATCCTGGGACCGGTTTCGAGCTAACAGCCCTCATCAGCCAGGTTAGCTTGAATCCAGTGGCAAAGTGAGCAAGGGACCCACGTCTGGGAATACCCTGCCAACTTAGGGCGAACAAAGCAAACACAAGGAGATGATGGACGGAGCGCTGAAACTTTTCAGACACTCACCCCCAGTCACAGATCTGGGTTGAATCCATCATCGTTCTTTAGCTCACTTCGCCACCTCAGTTCAGACCCAGCTATATGCAAATCAGTCTTGACCCTGTGCCTCATGGGAACAGTCCAGCCCGAACTGCCAAGCCAGGTCTTCCTGAACCGGAAACAAGCATCCTGGGACTGGTTTCTGGGCTAACAGGCCTCATCAGCCAGGCTAGCTTGAATCCAGTGGCAAAGTGAGCAAGGGACCCACGTCTGGGCATACCCTGCCAATTGAGGGTGAACAAAGCAAACAAGGAGATGATGTACGGAGCGCTGAAACTTTTCAGACACTCACCCCCAGTCACAGATCTGGGTTGAATCCATCATCTTTCTTTAGCTCACTTCGCCACCTCAGTTCAGGCCCAGCTATATGCAAATCAGTCTTGACCCTGTGCCTCATGGGAACAGTCAAGCACGAACTGCCAAGCCAGATCTTCCCTGAACCGGAAACAAGCATCCTGGGACCGGTTTCAGGCTAACAGACCTCATCAGCCAGGCTAGCTTGAATCCAGTGGCAAAGTGAGCAAGGGAACCACGTCTGGGCATACCCTGCCAACTTAGGGTGAACAAAGCAAACACAAGGAGATGATGGACGGAGCGCTGAAACTTTTCAGACACTCACCGCCAGTCACAGTTCTGGGTTGAATCCATCATCGTTCTTTAGCTCCCTTCGCCACCTCAGTTCAGACCCAGCTATATGCAAATCAGTCTTGACCCTGTGCCTCATGGGCACAGTCCAGCCCGAACTGCCAAGCCAGGTCTTCCCTGAACCGGAAACAAGCATCCTGGGACCGTTTTCGGGCTAACAGCCCTCATCAGCCAGGCTAGCTTGAATCCAGTGGCAAAGTGAGCAAGGGACCCACGTCTGGGAATACCCTGCCAACTTAGGGCAAACAAAGCAAACACAAGGAGATGATGGACGGAGCGCTGACACTTTTCAGACACTCACCCCCAGTTTCAGATCTGGGTTGAATCCATCATCGTTCTTTAGCTCACTTCGCCACCTCAGTTCAGACCCAGCTATATGCAGATCAGTCTTGACCCTGTGCCTCATGGGAACAGTCCAGCTTGAACTGCCAAGCCAGGTCTTCCCTGAACCGGACACAAGAATCCTGGGACCGGTTTCGGGCTAACAGCCCTCATCAGCCAGGCTAGCTTGAATCCAGTGGCAAAGTGAGCAAGGGACCCACGTCTGGGCATACCCTGCCAACTTAGGGCGAAGAAAGCAAACACAAGGAGATGATGGACGGAGCGCTGAAACTTTTCAGACACTCACCCCCAGTTACAGATCTGGGTTGAATCCACCATCGTTCTTTAGCTCACTTCGCCACCTCAGTTCAGACCTAGCTATATGCAGATCAGTCTTGACCCTGTGCCTCATGGGAACAGTCCATCCCGAACTGCCAAGCCAGGTCTTCCCTGAACCGGAAACAAGCATCCTGGGACCGGTTTCGGGCTAACAGCCCTCATCAGCCAGGCTAGCTTGAATCCAGTGGCAAAGTGAGCAAGGGACCCACGTCTGGGCATACCCTGCCAACTTAGGGCGAACAAAGCAAACACAAGGAGATGAAGGACGGAGCGCTGAAACTTTTCAGACACTCACCTCCAGTCACAGATCTGGGTTGAATCCATCATCGTTCTTTAGCTCACTTCGCCACCTCAGTTCAGACCCAGCTATATGCAAATCAGTCTTGACCCTGTGCCTCATGGGAACAGTCCAGCCCGAACTGCCAAGCCAGGTCTTCCCTGAACCGGAAACAAGCATCCTGGGACCGGTCTCGGGCTAACAGGCCTCATCAGCCAGGCTAGCTTGAATCCAGTGGCAAAGTGAGCAAGGGACCCACGTCTGGGCATACCCTGCCAATTTAGGGTGAACAAAGCAAACAAGGAGATGATGTACGGAGCGCTGAAACTTTTCAGTCACTCACCCCCAGTCACAGATCTGGGTTGAATCCATCATCGTTCTTTAGCTCACTTCGCCACCTCAGTTCAGACCCAGCTATATGCAAATCAGTCTTGACCCTGTGCCTCATGGGTACAGTCCAGCCCGAACTGCCAAGCCAGGTCTTCCCTGAACCGGAAACAAGCATCCTGGGACCGGTTTCGAGCTAACAGCCCTCATCAGCCAGTTTAGCTTGAATCCAGTGGCAAAGTGAGCAAGGGACCCACGTCTGGGAATACCCTGCCAACTTAGGACGAACAAAGCAAACACAAGGAGATGATGGACGGAGCGCTGAAACTTTTCAGACACTCACCCCCAGTGGCAGATCTGGGTTGAATCCATCATCGTTCTTTAGCTCACTTCACCACCTCAGTTCAGACCCAGCTATATGCAAATCAGTCTTGACCCTGTGCCTCATGGGAACAGTCCAGCCCGAACTGCCAAGCCAGGTCTTCCCTGAAACGGAAACAAGCATCCTGGGACAGGTTTCGGGCTAACAGCCCTCTTCAGCCAGGCTAGCTTGAATCCAGTGGCAAAGTGAGCAAGGGACCCACGTCTGGGCATACCCTGCCAACTTAGGGCGAACAAAGCAAACACAAGGAGATGATGGACGGAGCGCTGAAACTTTTCAGACACTCACCCCCAGTCACAGATCTGGGTTGAATCCATCATCGTTCTTTAGCTCACTTCGCCACCTCAGTTCAGACCCAGCTATATGCAGATCAGTCTTGACCCTGTGCCTCATGGGAACAGTCCATCCCGAACTGCCAAGCCAGGTCTTCCCTGAACCGGAAACAAGCATCCTGGGACCGGTTTCGGGCTAACAGCCCTCATCAGCCAGGCTAGCTTGAATCCAGTGGCAAAGTGAGCAAGGGACTCACGTCTGGGCATACCCTGCCAACTTAGGGCGAACAAAGCAAACACAAGGAGATGATGGACGGAGAGCTGAAACTTTTCAGACACTCACCCCCAGTCACAGATCTGGGTTGAATCCATCATTGTTCTTTAGCTCACTAAGCCACCTCAGTTCAGACCCAGCTATATGCAGATCAGTCTTGACCTTGTGCCTCATGGGAACAGTCCAGCCCGAACTGCCAACCTAGGTCTTCCCTGAACCGGAAACAAGCATCCTGGGACCGGTTTCGGGCTAACAGCCCTCATCAGCCAGGCTAGCTTGAATCCAGTGGCAAAGTGAGCAAGGGACCCACGTCTGGGCATACTCTGCCAACTTAGGGCGAACAAAGCAAACACAAGGAGATGATGGACGGAACACTGAAACTTTTCAGACACTCACCCCCAGTCACAGATCTGGGTTGAATCCATCATTGTTCTTTAGCTCACTTCGCCACCTCAGTTCAGACCCAGCTATATGCAAATCACTCTTGACACTGTGCCTCATGAGAACAGTCCAGCCTGAACTGCCAAGCCAGGTCTTCCCTGAACCGGAAACAGGCATCCTGGGACCGGTTTTGGGCTAACAGCCCTCATCAGCCAGGCCAATGCTTGTTTAAAGTGTGGTGCTATGACTCAACGAGTGACAAAACAAGCCATTAGATTTAGCAGAGTAGTTCGGCATTACTTCAGAAGTGTATGCTAATGACTACTTGAATATGCTTTTTTGAAGGAGTACTTTTAATTGCCTTTGTCCACAAATGAGAGAAGGCCACTACCAAATAAAATAGCTACTCTTTCACAGTACTGAAATTTGTTCCACTGCCTCTTGTTCTGCTGAATATTTTATCAGCTATTACAAACAAAATAAGCATGCCATGCTGGGAGAGGAGTGTGCAAATGCCCGTGCAGTTAAAAGGTTTAACATTTGGAATTGTGTTTTCTCCACCTCCTCGAGTAAGCAGTTTGAAGTTTCTGCACACAAACAATCAATCGTGCACACAGTCAAATAACAAAATGAGAACACAGACTTTCTCGGATTGTTTTATCTTCACCACCGTGGTTAACACAAAAGATTACATTTTTATGATAGTGCTAGAGTCAGATATTACACCCTGCTAGAAACATGGGGTCTAGTTGTAGGTCAAGAAAAACAGAAAATCTTGCTGAATGGAGAATAGTTGGAAGCCAGTTTCATATCTACAGCTTGTGTAAACATTGAGACGTCATATCAACATATAAGAAGGTCTTTGCAGTAAAAACAATCAAAGGCAGCTACTTGATAGGAAGGAAAGGTTTCTCATTACCCACATTTTTAAAGGTGTACACACTGTTTCTCAAACGATGCAATCCATCACACTAAGGTCCGAGGTTCACTCAGAGACCTCAAAAACAACCCTAAAGTTGGTAGTGGCATTAGCAACAACTTGGTGCCAGTGGACTTCTGGTATCAATGCTCCATCTACCTGCTAAGAAGCCATATTGGTAGGGACGGGGTACACTTTGCGTGGTAGCCTGCGCAGTGATCTACCTAGAACTCTTATGCATGCCAGAGCACACCGCTTTTCCAAGTATTCTTTCATTTTCTGAAAAGAATGTAAAAGATCTCGTCTTTTGAATAATTGACAGTTCACAGCCAGTAGGTTAGACTTCCGTAGGCAAGCTCAGTAGGGCATGTTGGTAAAATAAACTGAAAACATTAAGAAAGTAATTCTTTTCTATCACATACGTCCCCTTCTGAAAATTAATTCCTTGAGTGAAGGCACACCACTGTTGTTTGTGGTCCAAAGGAAAAAAAAATCTTTGACACCACTTTAACCAAGTGGGTTTTTTATCCGTATTGATGCATCCCTAACGACAGCAACGCCACCAGTCGCACAAGCATTGCATAAAAAGATTGCTTATGTTTTAAGCCATAAATTCGTTCTGCATAATCTTGTATTGAGGTTAGAAGCAGCCCTATATTATCCAAGTGCAGGGCTTTAAGTGGGATTAAAAAAAAACTGGAGGGTCTTTCAAAGGGGCGTGGCTGATGTAATTAAGGGCGTGGGTTAAAAGCAGGTAAGCTGAAAATCTATGCTTCGCTTAGTGTGCCACCCCACTGGTATTTTGTTACTTTTGTCGTTAAATCCAGATATATAATACAGCAAACAACATTACACTTACAACAAGCCAGTACTATTGGCTTTGTCAATGGCTGTTAGTTGCATAAGATAAATAAGCAACAACCATGCCTTCGTAGAATATCATACTGAAAATGCTTCAGTTCTGAAATGGTGGCACTGTGAAAGAACTATAACGAGTCTCTTTGAAGTTACATTAAAGGCAGTGAAGGGTGGCCCGGCTGATTTAAGATTTATTTTTTTCATGGTGAGGGCAAAAAGGGAGAGCCCGATAGGGACCCGTCTCGGCACCTGCTTTTAAGAACTGCCGGTGTTGAGCACCGGCAAGACCAGGCCCACTCAAAGCCCTGTCCAAGTGCAATATCCCACAGTTAAAGCACATGAGGCTGTGACGTCAGACGCAGCCACTAGCCTCTCTGGAGAGAAATTAAATGAAATAAAATGTTTTTTCGGTGCGCAATGGAGTCTTCTTCCTGTAACAGTGGCTAGTTCGTTACTTCGGTTTCCGAGTTCAGTATACTAATGCAAACAGGACTGGCTGGATGGCTGACCGTGTATCTCAACAAATGGCCTCCTCGGCGCCACAGAACAGGAAATGCATCTTAAAAAGGCAGGTACGGCTGGAGAAAGAAAGCCGCTGGCTCGGCCATGTTGAAATACGCCTGCTGTCACTTCTAGCCCCTGAAAGGGGTAAATGCAGTGGATACCCCTCGACATAAAACTGCTGCGCTTTCACATTTTACGTACACATCCGCCTATTTATTGTAAGACACGCAAAGTCACTGTTGACTGTGCACATCCGCACCACTGGTTCTTTTGGAAAGGAGGTTATCAATCCTGAATAGCCGAACTGCAAGCTTCTTAAAAGACTCTTTGTAACGCAAGACTGGGGCCCGTTCTACAGACATGTTCACATGATGAACCTTTAGGAAAACTCACACGCTTTGCCTTGTAGCCAAAACTCTTGACTACGTTGTCTGTACTGACTGGTGATCAAAGGATGATTACTCTAAAAAGTGCTTCGGCTGATAGTGTAAAAAAAACACTTCAGTCCGTCCGCCATCATATTGGATTTAGGACCGGCCGCCTATGAGGCGGCCTACTCACCATCCGAATTATGATGTGACCGCCACCGTGGTGGTCGCATTACCTATATTTTGTATTGTGGCAGGGATGCAGTCAGCAGCCCCTACCGCAATACAAAAAATAGGGTGTAGACATGGCAAATGGTGCAGGGATATGTAGGGGGACACCATAGGTGCTTCCAAGGGTACATGTCCCTGCCCCAGGGATTAAGGGGGGCCCGCTACAGGCCCCCAAATCAGTTTTCGCCAGCCGTTTTGCGGCGGGTTGACTGCCGCAGAACGACCGGGGGAAAGGGATATCATAATCCCCAATGCAGGGATTAGCAGTTGGTCTGACAGGCAGTCGTATTTGATTTGTCCGTCTTCCCAACCGCCACACTTCTCCCCGCCATCATAATATGGCAGGGGAAAACTGCATGGCGATGGTGGAGGGACCGCCACCGACAGCATGTCAGGGGCGGTCCCTTCGCCATCGTAATAAGGCCCTGAGTTCAGTCTGCTGAAAAGTACCTTGTGGGCCTGAGGGTCAAGATGCAAAGTCCTTGCGTTGAGCTGTGAGGACTGGTGTCTAGGAACTCTAGATAAGAAGCTGTGATGCGAGATCCGGCTTCGAGATGCATCGTGCAGCAGAGTAGTTGGTGACCATCGACAAAGAGCTGTAATGTGAGGTCCTGTGTTGTCATCAAGGATGGCGGGCTTGCAGAGACTTGTGCTGTGATGCGTCAGCACAGGGGACAAGATGTGTTGCACTGGGCCTGTGTCAGAGTTGGGCTGCTTTGCCATCAAAGAAGCCATTGGGGCTTGTGAGGACTTGTGCTGAAATACATTGACATCGAGTACGAGCTGCTTCGTGCTATGCCAAGGGTGATGACAGGCTGTGTCGTACTGCGTAAAAATACAGGGAGATGCGTTGATGTTGAAGAAGCCCATTATGTCCCTATGACTTTAACAGGGGTAAAACTAACCCTTGGAGATTACCTGGAGTTCTGGGTCCAAACTGGCAGGCTGGATTCAGCAGGGTAGCTCACAGGAACAGAAGTCTCCTGATGCAGCAACAGCAGGCCCTGGGAAGTAAAGCAGTGCTTGGTCAGCAAGCATGTCAGCTGTCAAAACTTCACAGCTGGGTAGAGTCCACATGTCCAGAAGTGATCTGAAGAGTTAGGTCTGAGGGTCCAATATTTATACACTTTGAAATGGGAGAAGCTTCTAGAGTTCTCTCCCTACAGAGGTGTCTGGAATTACTTGCTTCCCTGCCATCGCCCAGCTCGTCTGGGGGCAGAAAAGGCTAGGTGAATCCCTTTATGAGTGTGCTGAAGCAGAGCCTTTGTGGTGTGTAAATGTGGTAGGTGACATCTCCTCCCTCTCACCCTGACAGGGATCGCCGATCCTACCAACACCTATTCCCAATTTGTTTCACCATCTGGTAGTTAGACACAAAGGCATACTGCCAGCTATACCTAGTCATGTGACCCAGGATACAGGCTGCAGGGGCCAAATGGTTAGGACAAGAAAATGCCATCTTTCCAAAAGTAGCATTTTCAGATCTGTGACTTAAAATCCAACTTTACCATTAGAGAGGGTTTTAAATTCCAATTCTTTGGAGACCAAACTTGACTTTTCTACCTGCTCCCAAATGAGAGTTATAACTTAATAAATATAATTAGGTAGTCCAATGTTTTCCTATGGGAGAAGTAGGCCTCACAGTAGTGAAAAAACAATTTAGGAGTGTTTCACTACCGGGACATGTAAAACGTAAAAGTGTATGTCCAATTTTTAAATACACCTCACCCTGCCCTATGAGCTGTTTAGGGCCTACACTAGGAGAGACCTATATGTATTAAAAAGGGAAGTTCAGGCCTGGAAAATAGTTTATTGTTCTAGGTTGAAATGGCAGTTTAAAACTGTACACACAGGCTGCAATGGCAGGACTGAAACAGGACTAAAGGCCTACTTAACAAGGTGGCACCATAAGTGCTGCAGGCCCACTAGTAACATTTAATTTACTAGTAATGTAGTACCACTTTACTAGGGACTTATGAATAAATTAAATGTGCCAATTGGGTGTAAGCTAATTTCACTATGTTTAACAGAGAGAGCACAGACACTTTAGCACTGGTTACCAGTCTTAAAGCCAATGAAAACGAATTTAGCAAAAAAGAGAAGGAGTAAGGCAAAAACTTTGGGGAAGACCACGCTACGGCTGACAGATCTAACAGCTTTAGTCACACCATGCTAATTCCCTGGACCTGTACATGGCCTGAAGAAATTTACTGAAATTCAACAACATTACCACCTCTCTGATGGAACTCC
The DNA here is from genome assembly GCA_963921515.1 of Calotriton arnoldi. NCBI lineage: Eukaryota > Metazoa > Chordata > Amphibia > Caudata > Salamandridae > Calotriton > Calotriton arnoldi. The sequence continues at coordinate 2,816,288 of CAWUFW010000107.1, read as the reverse complement.
ACTAACTCCTTTTATGACCCTGCAACTTTTTGGAGGACAGCTTCATTGTCCAAATTGGTACCCATGTCTATCTGGATGACAAGCTTACCATCTCAGGTTGCTTACTACACATCTGAAACCAAGAGACTATCAGAGTAAGATGAAAAAGGCCAAAAGGGAAATAAACAGGATGTACCCAAGATGTGGATTGGCATTCCAGTAACCAAACGGTGCACCCTAACTTTCACAATTCAGGAAGTGTGTTTATCCTATAAGAACTGTAGAAAACTCTCTCAAGACACCAAGTTGGACTGGAAAAAAGGAAGACCTGCTGGTGAAGGACTGAGGACTGACAACTCCTGATTTCAGTTGGATCTCTAGACATGGAAAAAATGCTGTAGCAGCCAGGACCAAGGTAGCAAGCCTCTTCTAGACCAACAAAGAAAATGGTATACACGATCTGACTACAGGAAGCTTTACTAGAAAACAGAGGTGTAACACAGGCCCCTGCTACCCCTATGGCACAGGGGGGCAGGGGGACCCCATTCAGCCCAAGGCAAAAAAACATCTGTGAGATATGGGAGACAGGAGGGTCCCTCTCTGCATTCTGCAAGGAGGCGCCCTCATTTTTCGTTATGCCACTGCTGGATCATCGTGAAAACAAAGATAACTGAAACTACTTGGAATACAAACATCAAGGCTAGTTGTAACTGTACTTTTAACTGGCAACACAAAATCAGAAATGAAGAAAAACGTTTTTCCTACTTAAACCCATACCTTGCTACACAAGAAGCTTCCCAGAAGGTCTTCAACTCTGGATGACTGAGAAAAGGTGGCAAATGCACTGGAAAATATGCATCATTGGCAGCAATATTTTACTGGTTCATCCAGTATGTAACACAGCACATGACATATGCATGGATTTTGACTTATTTCAGTCTCTGCTATGGAATTTCTGGCAGGTGTGTACAGCACAAGCTAATTTTAGATGTTCTTGCCTATTATAAGAAACAGATTTGCTATGTGGTTAACTGTGGGTAGTCGTGTGGCATATTACATACATTGGGCCTCATTCATAAAGGTAACTTACACTTTTCAGTAAGTCTACACTTTTAAATAAGTTCACAACTTTTTTGGTATTCACAAACTCTGAGTGTAAGTTACTGTAATTTTTTTTTAAATAGGCTAAGCATTACAGATGGCCAATCCCATAGGAAATAGTGGAGGTAGGGACTTAAAATAGAACTCATAGGAAATAATATTTAACTAAATTAAACATTTTTTAAAGATTTTAAAACATACATTAACATAAATTGCCTGAATCTCAAACTGCACTTTGTAAGTTTTACCTATACTTATGCGTGGAGTTCTCCACCCTGACTGCAGAGTCTCTGCACATGTAAGTATAGATTTTAGTAGTACATTTTTCTAGGGGCACAGGGAGTAAGTACGAAAAGGGACAGGCTTACTACTAAAGGGGATCGGTTTAGGAAGGAGAAAGAGGGGTTTAGGGAGGGTCAGCGAGGAGTTTAGGGAGGCATGTCACCACCCACTCAAAAGTAAGCCAAATGCACTACTCTGGGGATGGAAACGTGTAACTTACACTTTTGTAGCAAGTTTACACGTCATTTGTGAATACTGAAAGTAGTAAACTTACTACAAAGCGTCAACTTACTTAAAAGTGTAAGTTACCTTTATAAATTAGGTTCACGCATGTATTCCTTGTGTGTGCTGCACATCAACTCTTAGGTGTCGATTCCGATTTCGGCCAGAAAACGTACTACCTGACACGGACCTGTCATTTTTTCCGACCGAACCGTACACACGCCTTACAATTTTAGCCGAGTACGATGCGAAGCTTGAAAGTTACGACCGACTCGGCCGAAAAATATATTATACGTCCGAGTCAGCAGGAAAAGAGGCTCACGCGATAGACTCGTACGCGCAAAAATCAAGATAGCCAAGCGTCAACCTACAGACACGTACGCGAACGACTCCATGTAGCCAAGCATCAACACGACCTGACTGACTCGTACGCGAACGATGCCACATAGCCAAGCATCAACACGACCCGACCGGCTCGTACGCGAACGATGCCACATAGCCAAGCATCAACACGACCCGACCGACTCGTACGCGAACGATGCCACATAGCAAAGCATCAACACGATCCGACTGACTCGGACGCAAACGATGCCACGTAGCCAAGCATCAACACGACCCGACAGACTCGGACGCGAACGATGCCACATAGCCAAGCATCAACACGACCCGACCGACTCGGACGCAAACGATGCCACATAGCAAAGCATCAACACGACCCGACCGACTCGGACGCCAACGATCCCACATAGCCAAGCATCAACACGACACGACAGACTCGGACGCCAACGATGCCACATAGGCAAGCATCAACACGACACGACAGACTCGGACGCCAACGATGGCACATAGGCAAGCATCAACACGACACGACAGACTCGGACGCCAACAATGCCACATAGGCAAGCATCAACACGACATGACAGACTCGGACGCGAACGATGCCACATAGCAAAGCATCAACACAACCCGACCGACTCGTACGTGAACGATGCCACATAGCCCAGTATGAATGGAACAGACTCGTCCAAAACAAATTACTCAAGAACAAGCATCAATTGCTGTCAAAACGAATTACAAAATGAAAATAAAAAAAAACAATGGAAACAGAAACAAGACTACCAAAAAACGCATTGTCATCTCCAAAAAAACACATTTACAAATAACAAGACACACCCACAACACAACCAATATAAAGGGAGCCAAAAGCTCCCAACACCATTTGCTACTTCGACAGACATACAAGCACACCACACCACTAGACAGACAACCCATCTAGCTACCACAAACACACACATCCCATCCACCAAACAACATCCACACAACTAGCACCAAAGAAACACACCTCCACTCACACACACTCACCCTCACCTTCACACACACACACATCTCCACCAACATCCATCACCATGCCCCCAAAGAAGAATCCACAGTTCTTAGCTGCTGAGTTGGAAGTGATGATAGATGAAATCATCCGAGTTGAGCCACAGTTATTTGGCAGCTTGGCCCAACAGACCTCCCAGTCCCAGAGAACCAAGATGTGGGAGAGGATTGTCAACAAGGTGAATGCCCATTCACCTACCTTGCGCACAAAGGAGGATATCCGGAACCGGTATTATGACGTTCGCAGGAGGGTAAAGAGGCTCATTGCCAGAGAACATGCCCTGAGCACCAAGACTGGTGGTGGATGTCATAAACCGGTGCATTTCACCACCTGGGAGGTGAAGGTGCGGGACCTCCTCCCACAGGAGGCCATAACTGGACTAGCTGGAATCCCTGAACCTGGTGAGTACATGTGCAAATAGTCTAAATTCGCCCCAAATACACAGCCACAGACACCACAGCAACACATCTTCAATGTAACTATGTACACACTGTCATGGAACCCTGGAACATGCTGGCCCATTTGTCCTGGGTGGGAGGAGGAGTGGAAGCAATGACTACTGCCACCAGCACACACTAGTCCCCCCCCAGTCCCACAAGAACACACCTGTCACTATGCTGTCCCTGAGAGTGAATGCAAATGCCCTGTCAAGATGGCTGACACTGGCCACGGTGTGGGGAACACAAGGCCCTGTAGGCAGTCCTGTACAGCATGACTGCACGCACCACTGTCAGACATCATGAATGTAACTTTGTACACACTGTCATGTAACCCTGGAACATGCTGGGCCATTTGTCCTTGGTGGGAGGAGGAGTTGAAGCAATGACTACTGCCACCAGCACACACTAGTCCCCCCCCAGTCCCACAAGAACACACCTGTCACTATGCTGTCCCTGAGAGTGAATGCAAATGCCCTGTCAAGATGGCTGACACTGGCCACGGTGTGGGGAACACAAGGCCCTGTAGGCAGTCCTGTACAGCATTACTGCAGGCACCACTGTCAGACATCTTGAATGTAACTTTGTACACAATGTCATGGAACCCTGGAACATGCTGGGCCATTTGTCCTTGGTGGGAGGAGGAGTGGAGGCAATGACTACTGCCACCAGCACACACTAGTCCCCCCCCCAGCCCCACAAGAACACACCTGCCACTATACTGTCCCTGAGAGTGAATGCAAATGCCCTGTCAAGATGGCTGACACTGGCCATGGTGTGGGGAACACAAGGCCCTGTAGGCAGTCCTGTACAGCATGACTGCAGGCACCACTGTCAGACATCTTGAATGTAACTTTGTACACACTATCATGGAACCCTGGAACATGCTGGGCCATTTGTCCTTGGTGGGAGGAGGAGTGGAAGCAATGACTACTGCCACCAGCACACACTAATCCCCCCCCCAGTCCCACAAGAACACACCTGTCACTATGCTGTCCCTGAGAGTGAATGCAAATGCCCTGTCAAAATGGCTGACACAGGGCCACCCTGTACGAAATCTGGAAATATCTACTGCCAGTTCTTGGCCTACTCACACAACTACAGACCATAACCTTAACTGCACATTACACACCCTGACAAGTATAGATCAGTCACATGTGCCCTCAATGTGCATGCTACAAATGTGTGTGGAGGACAGGACACACTCTAATTAGCTATCACACCACATAACACAAAACACACACAGATAAACACACATCTGGGACAATGCCCACGGACAGTAGATGTGAGGTGTAATGCAAGACGGCTGATACTCTTGCGTTGTGTCATGTGCACAAGGCATTGTTGTGTGTAGCATTGCAATTCAACATCAGTCAGCGGTCTCAGCATCCTTCAAAAATACCACCCTCACTGTCATTGCTCCTCTGACAATGATGAGTAAGGTGGTCTGTTAGCCATTGGAAAGTGGGCTAGAAGTCAACACAGCCTAACTCAAGCACTAAACACACTGTACCTCACAGCTCTGACCATGAAAAGGCAAAAGACCATCCCTGGGAAAGATCTCTCTGTCCATGGAGAACAAGTAGAATGTACATGAAGTGATCATGTGCAAAAGTATGCAGCAACCAATAGCACCACATCAAGATAGACACATATGTGCAAAGTGAAGAAAAATATCGACATAAATATGACTACTCACATTGCATACGTTCACAAACAATGCAAAAAATACACACGCATAACAACCACCATGTTTGGACATAGCAGAACAGCACAATGCGAAACCTCACACAAACTTGCTGTAGTCTCTGCGCAGGAGTACAAACTTGGATTATTCACCATTACAAGTCCAGTGTGGGCAACATTAGGGAATGTCAGATCGTACTATTATTGCATAATACAACTACTCATGTCAGTTACTCCGCTACTGCATGCCAATGTAATTAGTTGTGTTGCAAGGCCTGCCATGTAACAATGCATTTGTCAGAAGAAACGCGTTGCTATTGAATACGAGGTTACACATGTGAATGTCATTGATTGCTCACATCAACACATACATCCAAGCAAAAACATCTAATGATGACATATATTCAGGAGAGTGAGTTTGCATGTCACACCAGCAATGTAACTGTGAGAAACTCCACAAAGGCAAGCAGAGATGCACCATTCCTGCCAAACATAAGATTAGTTACAGTATGTATGTCATAGTGAAAACACTGATATGTGAAATAACAACACACCTGGCTCATGCACAGTGTGACACTTGCCAAACAACTAATAAGAACAGTTAAGGATTTAAATACATGCACATTGATGCACAGAGCTGGACATGCTCAGTAAACCACGTCTCCAAAATAACAATGTCCAATTACATAAAAGATCAGTGTCTGTGCCGATTGATGAGTAGAAATAAGAAGGAAACGCAACATTATCCACAACATCTTCACATTTGGCTGTGCATGACAACATTACATCTGAAAATACACAACTAACATTGTGTCTCTCTACTACCCACAGGCACTCCAGAACAGAGGGCATCATCTGGAGAAGATTCAGAGTCCACCAGCAGCTCCAGCACAACGTCGGACACTGAGACCTCGAGTGTGTATGACTCTCACACCTCCTCGTGCGATGGGAACCAACCTGGCACCTCCGGTGTGGGTCAGCATGCGGCACCAGTACGATCAGCAGCCCCAGCGACCACTCCTGCAACGTCCAGTAACATCCAGACGCCCCGGATCCCAACGGACACACCCAGACAACAAAACCCTGGGAGCACAGCAAGACAGCCCAATCTGGATTTGGCAGGAAATACCAGCCCTGTCAACAATGAAGGAGGACAGGAGCTGTCAGTGCGTGCTACGCCAGGCAATGTCCGTGTGGGTAGGGAAAGGAGTGGTGTGAGGGTGCGTGGTGGGAGGACACGTCCCACAGCTGGTGTCGGACAACAAGCTGACCCCGAGTTACAACGCATTTTCGATGTATATCGCGAATGCACCGGAGACTTTGGCCAGGTTGTCGGGATCCTCAGGGACATGAAACATCAGCAGGCTGCACATTTCGACCGAATGGACAACCATATGGACCGTGTGGACCAACACATGGACCATATGGACCAACACATGGACCATATGGAGTCCAACTGGTCGAAAATAGACAATCTCACGGCGGTGCATAGGGACATACTTACATGCCTACGCCAGATAACCACCAACATTACCACACCTCCCAGTGTGCACTCCACACCTGTTGCCTCTACATCGGCAACTGCCACAGGGAGGGATGAGGAGTCTGGCGTAGAGTCCCCTCCGCCGCTGCAGCCTGATACTGAGGGTCCACCCCCAACAAAGAAGAGGAGGGGCCGTCCAAGGAAGGATGGCAAGTGAGAGACTGATGGACATGCATCCCCCTGGAACCCAAAAAATGCTCTGGATATCCTCCACTGTGTGCAAATCATTCACTTTGTTGACAGTCTCTGGACTCTCCCACATGGGATGGAGCGTGTAAGTTGGACTAAATGCCAAATGGACTGTGGATCTCGCTCAGAAGGATTTTCATCTGACAACACTTCCAACTCCTCTATGAACTGTGGATGATAAATTTGGTAATGCAATCACCTTTGCCTGTTAGATTTTGTCAAATGCACATTAATAAATTCATATTCACACAAACCCTGTGTCATCTGTGAATTGTACACTGTACCCACTTATTAGCTCATGATCTTAATCACCTGGCACTGTCTCACACTGAGGTGCATGAGTTCTTTGGTAGTGATTCTTCTCATACAGAAGTATGCACGGCAAAATAGGCCGTTGTCGAAGGATGGCTGGACATTAGTTTCACATCAGAACACACAATCCAATGACCTACTACCTCTGGTGTTTCATCATCTCAACAAAATATATGCAGAAGACACCCAATGATTCTACCACCCAGTAGCCAGCACCAACAACATCTCCGAAGCAAGGTAGCAATGCACACATTCACGCTCACTCACCCATGCTTGTCCACCCAATCAGGAATCAGAGTGTGTATAATGTTCAATAATTCACGTCTGAAAAATAAACAATCTCTGACTGTTGTCCTACAATGCAGCATACGAGCTAGCCCCTGCAGCAGTAAACATGATTCCCAAACAACATACAATTCCATAATCAAACATAATAGTACAGGTGAAATGTGATCACAACCTCAGTGTGGAAAGCACCTCCCTCCCTGTGATGGTGACAGATTCTACAAACCATTGAAGAACTCTGTGGCAATACGGGTCAACCGCTCACCTCAGACAGTAGGAGTACTGGTCACAGCATATGCACAGCAAAGCGCTGGTGCGTATATGTAGATCTTCCATCTGTGTAGATTATTGCCCTGTGCGTCAATGTAATGCAAGTATTCCACTTATGTGTAACAAAGTGTAGCATTTCATGGCGAAACTATCCGTGCTGACTAGATCTACCATTACAAAGAGTCCTGTTTTTCAGACTTGTGGCGCAGCGCTTCAACAGTACCAAAATGATCTCATGTGGACTCAAAGGCATCTTGCACAACAATCACGGAAAGAATGTGTGCTAAAATGTCACACACAAAGCTATTATGTCAGCTTGGCTCCGGTAACTTTAGCATAATACAGCATGATCCTAGGGACCAGCTTACAATTCATCTACCGCCTCATGAAGAAATGTCACATGACACATACCAGAGATAGCCACGCAAGGTCAGCACAACACACATAGCACATGCAACATTAAATATTGCACACACTGTTGTCAAATTAAATCCATTGAACCGCACAAACAAAGACCATTGTCTAATGAAATGAACACCATGGCAGAAAAACATGATATGAACAGTTGTAGCATATTTTTGCAACGGAGAAGGCAACATCAATGTGTGTAACAGGTTTATTACACAGGCAGAAGTTCTGCTCAACACAAAAGCAAACTGATTACAGTTCCAAGTATCCAAATAAAACAAAGAAAAGACAAATCTGACCAAATAGATTGGCTGTCAGAGAGTACTGGTCCAAATTGAAAATCCATTATGGAACAGAGTGGTGTGTACCCACACAACAGCCAAAGGAGCCTGTGAAGGAGAGACATAGTACAATCTTAATCACAACTTGCCATGATGACATATCCAATCATTGACTCACTATTGTCCATTGTAAATTCTGACCCATTGCTAGGGTTGAATACAACAATGTAGTGGAGACCATCATAACTTAACATACACTGTACAACGGCAAGGAGCCTGTGAATTAGCTGACCCACACACATATCACAACATATTGTCCAACTTACACACATCACGCTTAGGAAAGGCATCATCAGACATACATGCATACTTACACTCAAGCAAAGAAGTTGTCAATGAGCTGTCTCCTGACATCCACCTCCTCCTCCCCTCACTGGCAACGTTCCCCTGGCCTGGAACCTCCCATGAGGGAGGACGTTGGTCCCTGTCATCCTGAATGAGCGGTAGCTTATTCCTCACAGCCTTGTTGTGAAGCATGCAGCACACTATGATGATTTTGCACACCTTCTCCGGGGAATATTGAAGGGCACCTCCTGTCCAGTCAAGGCAGCGGAATCTGGTCTTCAGCAGCCCAAATGTGCGCTCAATCACACGTCTGGTCCGGCCATGTGCCCCATTGTAACAGACATCAGCAGGTGTGACCGGGTTCCTGAGTGGTGTCAACAACCAGGGCATGTTTGGGTATCCAAATATGAAGGATCAGTTGAGCAACAACAGGGTACAACCTGACAGACAATGATCACACAACTGACACTGACAATTTGACTCACCAACAAGCCAGGCATGCTCATTCATGAACTGGGACATCAGCTGGGGGATCCGACTCATCCTCATTATGTATGCGTCATGTGCAGATCCCGGGAAATGCACACATACATGGGAGATGATCTGGTCCGCCAGACATACCACAAGGGCATTGATTGAATGAAAGTGTTTACGATTCCTGTAAACCTGTTCATGGGCTCGTTGTGCAACCAAACCCACATGTGTCCTATCAATCGATCCAATCACATGTGGCATGTGTCGCAGGGCATAAAAGTCATCCTTAATGGCACGGAACTGTGGCGGTGTGGGGAAATGTATGTACAGGTCGAGGAACCTCAACATGGCCTCACACACGTCCTGGAGCACTCGACTGAACATCGTCTGGGACATCCCACCAGCATCAGACACAGTAAACTGGAAAGAACCTGTCACCATCACCTTCACCTTGGGGGTCAGGGCAAAGGGATATGTGCGTCCAGGTAGCAAGTGTGGTGACATCTGGTCTGTCAATTCCAAAATGAATGCCCTTGTGAACCTGTATTTCCTCATGCACTCACGCTCCACCATGGTTTCAAGATCCGAGAAGGGTCTGTGGACATTTGGTGCCCTGAGGAACACATGACAAAGTATGTACACATATTACTATATGAATTATACTTCAATTAATACAGTATCAACAGATTGCGTGGCACTTACAATGATGACACAGTGAAGTCAGATGTCTGAGGTTGACCTAATCTAGAAATTACAGCAATGTGAGCATAAACATACACACAATTATTTAAGGTATTACCAAATATTCCTGTGTAGTACTGTGACTACTCACTGTTCTCTGACACTGTCCATGTGATCAATTGTAACATGCACAACACACACACAATTAAGTATCAGCCATAGGTTCTTATATCAAATTGCACATGCATTGAATGTACACAGACATGGACAAGGTATTCCGACCTAGCAACAACACTACATGCAGACAGCTTGTCACCATGCACAACACTGTCATGGTCAGGACATTGTCATGATGTGATGTATGAACTACACAACACATTGATCCCCTGGGACAGTGGCCAAGCATAGGAGGATGATCTGTGAAGTGGTCACTCAAACTAGTCATGTCCCTCACACACACTGCTATAGTTGCACTGTAAGCTAGGATCATAACGTCAGTTATCTTGTCTATTGTGTCTGTCCCATTTGACATGTGTAGGACTACATCCACACAGGGCATACAGCATGCCATTATTCATAAATACATTGACTGAGTTGATGAGTGGGCATTGCATGCACGTGCCTGCCACATCCTGAGCGAGCCGGACTGACCGATTGAATGCTTTATTCAATGCTGTACGACGGGGGTGAGTTTTCAATACACGCGTCTGCCACATCCTGAGCGAGCCGGACTGACCGATTGAATGCTTTATTCAATGCTGTACGACGCGGGTGAGTTTTCAATACACGCGTCTGCCACATCCTGAGCGAGCCGGACTGACCGATTGCATGCTTGAATCAATGCTGTACGACGCGGGTGAATTTTCAATACACGCGTCTGCCACATCCTGAGCGAGCCGGACTGACCGATTGAATGCTTTATTCAATGCTGTACGACGTGGGTGAGTTTTCAATACACGCGTCTGCCACATCCTGAGCGAGCCGGACTGACCGATTGCATGCTTGAATCAATGCTGTACGACGCGGGTGAGTTTTCAATACACGCGTCTGCCACATCCTGAGCGAGCCGGACTGACCGATTGCATGCTTGAATCAATGCTGTACGACGCGGGTGAGTTTTCAATACACGCGTCAGCCACATCCTGAGCAAGCCGGACTGACCGATTGCCTGTTGGTTGTCATGGTGACAGACGCGCATTTTGCATCATGCACGATTCGCGTAGGGTACGATTCGGTTAACTTTTGGTACAAATGTATCAAACTCAAAACTGTCATGATGCAGGTATTTTGAAAGTTGGGTGGCGTGTCCGATGCGTCTATCTCATGGATTGGACTAATTCATAGGATGCGAACGAGTCTGACCTATCGTTTTGTACGCTTGGGACCGATTCTGCCTCTGCAGCACTGATATAAGGCTGTGTCTTGCCCTGAGAGCTCACTTGCCTGCACTGAATGCTCCATACAGACATCTCTGCTACCACTGCTGCTGTCTCTGTATCCTCTGGCTCCAAGGATGGCAAGTACTGTGGAGAGGGCCCCAGCATTCACAGAGGAGGAAAACCAGGCCCTGCTGGACAGCCTCCTACCACAGTACAGCAAGCTGTATGGAAAACCAGGGGAGCAGGTGAGTGTGCAGTCCACATCCTCTCTCATTGTGCATCTTGTCTGACTACCACTAATGGCATTGTGTGAAGCATTGGCTAGCATGTTCACTCTGTAGTTGTCACACCCAAAGTGTGCAGGTACCTGCACTGAACAGGTACTGTGCTGTGAGAGTGCATTTACAGACGGTCATAATACCCAGCCAATGTTTCCATGTTGGTGATGCAGGACAAGTGTCCATCCACATAGTTGCACTAACTGTGTACATCAGATGCCCTTGTGAATAGCATATGTTTCTCCAACTGTGTGATGCACAAACATGTTGTATGTGTGTTAATGGCCCTTTAACTTTGTCATCCTCACAGGTTGATGCCCATCAGAAACAGGAGATCTGGCTGACCATTGCCAGGGCAGTTCGATCTGTGGGGGTCCACAGGCGTCGCATACGCAGCTGCCAGAAGAGGTGGCAGGACCTACATGGCTGGAGCAGACGCATTGCCAGAGTCCTGCTGAAGCTGTCGCCTCCTCGCAGTAGGGGCGGACACTGGACCCTGACCCCCCACATGCGCCGGATTCTGCCAGTGGTCTTCCCTGACCTGGATTGGCTGTTAAAGGCCAGACAGCAGCAAGGAGGGGGTAAGTGCATGCCTTGTCTGTGAACTGTGTCTAACATGATCTTTGCATTCCTTCAGCCTGGTTATGCTACCGCAGTTTGTCTGTCTGCTTGAACTAGAATCATGTCCTTTATTTCTGTAATGGCCCTTCCTCATCTGATACACAGGTGTGTCCCTTTCTGTCAGTGACATGTCTCACGGGGGGCCTGCTGTTGTCCAAGGTTGATGTGGGGGACCACATCTGCTACTGGCAGTATGTATTAGCCTTCAGGAGTGTGTCATTTTTTGACATGTATCTGCACATTGACAGATATGTGACATGCACTCTGTGCGGGCCACACATACGTGTCCTAGTCGATGCTCTGCCTCACCATATGTGCCTGGGGTGTTAGCCACACACACATGCAGCATGTGTGACAATGTTGTGATCTCTGAAGTATGTCCATCATGTGTGTCACACATGCATGGACACATGCCTACTGTTCGGGCTAATCCCATGTTGCACATGGACCAGGTCAGGTATGTCTACTCCGGACATGGTGTACACTCAGTTTTCATAATCATGTGTGTCAAAGTAAATTGGATGCATTGTGCAATGTGCAATCAGGTGTCAGCCTCTGTCTCATTGTGGAGTGGGCTGGCTTTTTAGACTCCTGGGGTGTCAATTATTTTTGGGTGGTCAGACAGTTGACATGTGGCTGTTGGATCTTCACGATGGGGGTCACACATAGGTGTGTAATCACTTGACTGTGCCTGATGGTGTGTCCAAAATTTAAGTGCAGACAGCTGTACTTCATTGTCATCAGACTGTGATGTGCTCATGTTGCCAGACTTGTGCTTGCTGTCACTCTACTGTGGCATATGTTGGAAGTGGGATCATCATTTGCCTTCACATGTGGGTAGCAGTGGGGCAACATGTGCACTTGACAGATGCAGGGCTTATATTCCCCACAACTACATGATTGAGATACAGGGCAGACTGTTTGTTTTGTGATGCACAGCCCAAGTGACAAAAGGCAGCAATGACTGATTACCCAGACTGCCCTGAAGCATGTTGTTTAAATTGCTCTAGTGTATCCTGCAGTGATGGAAGTTGTCCTGCATGCACTCAATTTTGCCATCGTCCAGCAAGACATGCGCACATCATGGTGTGTGGTGAAGGAAGCATATCCATATTACTGACAATTACTTTGTCCATCCCTTTACCTGACACATGTACAAACTCAGTGGCAGGAGATGGTATATGTGTGTACTGACACATTTCCATCACAAATCCTGCAGTTCATCCAACTGTTTATGTGGTGCATGTGTGCACAAATGAGTCGTGTCTGGCTACATGCACCAGACTGATGTCTCCATGGACATGTAGGATATGAGGGGCATGGTTTGCTGCCAGACTGACATGTGTGTTTTGCAAATATGTGTCTGCAATTAAGAGTATTTACTGCAAATGATGCACAAACGTGCACTGTCATGTGCTGTTCTGACTGTGATGTGTGATGTCTATACAGGTGACTGATGTTTCTCTGTTTGCCCTGTTGATTTGCAGTTACATCTACGGACTCTGGAGAAGACAGCTCCACGGACCATGAGGAGCCAGAGCGCCAGACAGGGTCCGCTGCGGAGGATTCGGAGGGACCCAGTGGAACGGGGGGTGAGGGGGGCCACACTGAGGAGACCTCGGCTATGTCCACCTCTGCTGAGGAACACGCCAGCTTCAGTGAAGACTCCCTTGTGGAGGCGGGTGCCAGCAGCCCCCAGTCAACACCTAGCAGGTCTGGCCCCCCACCACCACCATCTCCACCCTCCCTTCTGCTCCCATTCCAGATGTCCGTGGAGGCTCCCGTGTAAGGGAGCATGTCTCCTTCATGCCAGGCACCGCACCACCTGCCCCTGTCTCCCCTGCTGCCCTGAGTGTGGAGTCTGTTGACTTACTGAAGCAGCTCCATGTAGGTCAGACAGCGATGCTGAGTGTCCTCCATTCCCACACCAGTCTGTTGACACAACTGGTGTCCTTCATGGAGGACATCTCATCAAGCATGTCTGCCCTACATCGGACCATTCATGCCATGGCCTCCACACAGACGGCAGCAGTGTCCCTCATCCAACAGGCCCTCACCCCTGCTACCTCTGCCACATCCACAGTCACCACTCCCCTGCCTGTCCAACAGACACACACACCCGCACATGCACGCACCACATCAGGCAATGGCAGCACACAGACACGCATGCCAAAGTCTCGAGCCACAAGCACGCACACTCCGGGGACTGATGGCACACACACAGGGGATGGGTCACAGACACACAGACAGGCATCCACATGCACTCCGCATTCATCAGATGCCTCGCCCTCCAAAACACCTTCCCTTGCCTCACTTACTGCCCCCACTTCCAAGCAGCTCTTCCTCTGTGACCTTGGCCTCTTCCCCACAGAACCATCTGCTCCAATTTATAGGGGGAAGAGGAAGTCACCCCGCACAGAGGGGAGTTCCCCTGCTAAACGGACACCCTCCCCCAGGCACATGGACACTGAGGCCCCCACCCGCAAGTCTCCCCGGACCAGGAAGGGTAAGACACCACCAAAGGCACAGGCTTCCACCTCACACTCTCCATCCTGCAGCACCCAGGATGCCAATACACAGGTCCTACGGCCATTCCCTGCACCAGGTTCACCCACACACCCATACCGCATACCCAGGATGCTTAGGCCCTCCCCCTTCCACATGCACTTCCACCCCCGCCTCACATGCTCAGCCTGTTCCTGCCACTGGTGTGGAAACCGTGTCTCCCCCTCTGTCCTGCCCACCTCATCTGAACCCCATTTCACTCCTCTCGATGTTGGCACTGCAGTAGGAGGGACATCCCACCCGTCTGCTTTGGGCACTGCAGTTGAGAGCCCGTCCACCACATCTGTCCTGCACACTGCAGTGGTGCAGGTTGACCCCACATCTGACTTGTGCCCAGCAGTGGTGACAGCGTCCACTGTGTCAGACCCCTCCACTGCAGTTGCTGGCGTCACTCCACACTGCACCCACCACACCTCCCCTGCCCCATTCTCCTGTCCCCTGATCCTGTCCCTGCGGTGCCTGGCCTGCCACTATGTATGCCCCTCCAAGGTGTGAGATGTCCCTGGTCCAGAGCAGTGCAGGTAATGAATGGATTACAAGTTTTCACCTGTTACCCTGGTTGGACTCTTTGATGGACTGGCCATTGGCCTTTTTGCATCGTGGCATGAACATTCATGGAGATTTTATTGCTGAATAAAGCCATTTTTGTTATCCAGTGGTGTTGCATATTATGTACATGATGTTGATGATGTGTATCATGAACTTGCTATTGTAATGGTGTCTGTGTTTGTGCTACAGCAACACTGCACTGTTATGTCTTTTCCCGGCCAATGACAGTGTGTTTTTGGGAGGTTTTACCCTAGTGTCCCTGTGTCTCCTGGATCATCGGCCTGCACATTCATCATGTTTGGTATCTCCCATTGCTGACATGGTATGGAACTTGTTCACATAACATCTAGAGTCTCCACAGGATTCCTTAGTGTGTGTGTCTGTTGGTGTTGATATGTGTGTATTCCTCATGGTGCTCACTTTGCACATTGTCTGACTGTTCACTGGAGTCATTGTCAAGAGTCATGGCCATTGCTTGTCTGCACATGGCTGGGGTGGTTCTTGTGATATACAGCAATATTTGCCAAACCAAATCTATGTTTGTATGTGACACAACCACTACATTGCCACAACATTGCTTGTGCAATTTGTACACAGACTCATGCCTGCTGTTTTGGAGATGCTGCTATTTTCAGGGACACAATTACCTTTTGGTCACTGTGGTGATGGGGGTTTATGTCCCATAACAACGGTGATCAGTTGCAGCAGGATATAAGTGACACACATTTGCATTTTGGGCACACATGTGTTGTGAGTCACATTGTATGTCCACTGCCACATTCTGTGTTGTGAGCATTTGTCACATTAAAACATGCAATGTGGCAAAGATGGTAGAGGGGGTGGTTTGCTTAGTCTCCCTATGTGTGTGTATCCTGGTGTTGATGGGCATCCTGCCCCCTATGAGTGGGGATGGTCATTCAGATAGGCATCCACCTCCCTCTGGGGTGGACAATACTGTGAGTGATAGGCATCCACCCCCCCTCTGGGGTGTACAATAATGGGAGTGATAGGCATCCACCCCCCTATGGGTGGGATATGCTGGGAGTGATAGGCATCCACCCCCCTCTGGGGTGTACAATAATGGGAGTGATAGGCATCCACCCCCTATGGGTGGGATATGCTGGGAGTGATAGGCATCCACCCCCCTCTGGGGTGGACAATACTGTGGGTGATAGGCATCCACCCCCCTCTGGGGTGTACAATAATGGGAGTGATAGGCATCCACCCCCTATGGGTGTGGATATGCTGGGAGTGATAGGCATCCACCCCCTCTGGGGTGGACAATACTGTGGGTGATAGGCATCCACCCCCTCTGGGGTGGACAATAATGGGAGTGATAGGCATCCACCCCCTCTGGGGTGGACAATACTGTGGGTGATAGGCATCCACCCCCCTCTGGGGTGGACAATAATGGGAGTGATAGGCATCCACCCCCCTCTGGGTGGGATATGCTATTTGGGATAATCATCCCCCCCTATGGTGGTGTTTCCTTTCATGTACTAGTGACATTTTGGTGTTGATAGGTGTCTGACTTACCTTCTGCGTCGTGCGCATCGGTAACAATGGGCGTACAGTATAGGGAAGACATGCGCGATTGGATACATGGCTGCTCCGTCTCGTCCCCGTTGTTCGTGTTCTGGTGCGACTCGGAGCTTTCATTCATACGCCTCGTCCGGATGCTGTGACGTGCTGGAGCCCGCGCCCTGTGCGACGCGTATTGGGGACGCATCGTACTTGCGTATCCGGAAATTGGTTCGTTTGCGCCTCCGTACGACTCGCTTTCTGTGTTTCCTGAGCCTGTTCGCTACAGACATAGTGCACGAATCGGAGCGGACGATTCGGTCGGAGATTTGCCTGTTATACGCATCGTACTTGCTAGTTTGTAGGAAAATGCTCCGGATACGAGTCGGACGTAAGGTAAGCCTACGAATAGCATTGGGAAGGCACTTTTGGCGACATCGGAATCGACCCCTTATTGTTAGTGTTGAATATTTCTTTGTGACTGTGCTGAGCTGTACATTATGCACAAGCATAAGGGTGAATTTTTCGCATAACTTTGGCCATACATTGATAAAAGTAGTAAGACACCTTGAAACATATTTTAGAGTTAGATTTATCTTCCTGTAGCACACAACAGAGACTTGTAGAGATAGATTCTAATGACACATGGGAAATGATGAGCCATTCTTAGTTTTTGTCCTTTGGGAAATCATAAATCAGATTGAATGCAAATATGAAATATATACTGCATGTTACTAAAAAAAAAAAATTCTGCCCTCTCGCTATAATGTATGCAATGCAGTATAACAGATCTGTGCTCCTGAACATAGCTTGGGATGTTTTGGTAATGATTGACATCACGTGTCATTGACATTTTCTTGTTTTCTTTTCAAGCTCTGATTATGTCAGGTTACGGTATGTACACCTTAGTTTTTGTCCTAAAGGTTGTCCATGTGAAATTAATGACTTTGCCTTCAAATATCGGTTCCCTGCGGCTTCATGTTATTTTTAAAAGAAAACATGTTGGATTTGACCTTTCCTGCGCATCAGGGCTTTATTTTTTCCCAAACTTACATCAACAGGACGTCATGGTCTTGTTTGAAGTAGCATTCTTTTTTAAAAAACAATTGATCAATAGTGAAGCAATGTGCGCCTATTGGGGAAATGAAATATTTATTGTTCAAAACATAAAGAAACAGGTGCTTCAGTACAAGAAGGGGCTCCAGAAGCATGCATTGTGGGCAGTAGTGATGTATATGTCATACATCATGACATGTATATGTTATGTAAGTATTCGTGTATGTGTTACATTTCTCTAGTGATAAATTGAACTAAATGGTTTCAGAGGTCTTGAGACAACATAGAATTAATGGACAAGGTAAAAATAAGCTAATTGAGAAATTTGCAAGAGGAAGAAAGCGAAAAATATAGAAAGATCAAGATGTTTGGTAAACATTCTAAACAAGTGGACTTTTAAATGTTTTTCTAAAGTTGATCAGATCTGTAGTTATGACTTCTTTGTTTATTTTATTTGCAGTGTGCCAGTATACCACTAAAGCGAAAAGAACAAATGATGGACGACATGCTGAACAATCAAACATTCACCACCAGTCACAGCAGGGACATCTTAAGGATTTTGGGGGCCCGGGGCTGATAGTTTTTAGGGGGCCCCTGTTCAGAGCAGTTTTGAAATATGATCCAGTTTCAGCTTTTTCATGCCCTCTTAGGCCAGGTCACTGACAGTGCGCAGGCACACTCGTCCAATTCTAAAGTTGTTACATCTAATGTTCATGGATAGTGGTGAGTGTTTTCAATATTGTAGCACAGCAGCAGCTCACTTACATTACTGCAAATAATCTTTGTGACACCCGCCCACTTCTCATATATGAAGTCCTGTTTTGATCTAAATGAAACTTTATTTATGGATGTTGCATGAAACAAACACATTTCGCTGCAAAATCTTTGTAATAGACTTTCACGCACCTCTCACATCAAAACTAAATTAAAGAGAAACAGTATTTAAAACAATCTGTCGATGAATTATTCAAGGTCATCAGGGCAAGCCTTGCAGAACAGAGCTGGCTCTATCAGGGGGCCCCCCTAAAAGGCTGGGGC
This sequence comes from Calotriton arnoldi, assembly GCA_963921515.1. Classification (NCBI taxonomy): domain Eukaryota; kingdom Metazoa; phylum Chordata; class Amphibia; order Caudata; family Salamandridae; genus Calotriton; species Calotriton arnoldi. Next base: position 2,797,405 of record CAWUFW010000107.1, on the reverse strand, counting down.
CCTGGGCCAGAGCCCACTTTGCCCATGCCTTAAAACATCTCTGAGTCACAGATCTGAGTTTAATCAATCATTTTTTTTGCTCACCCTCCCACCCAAGTTTGGACCCAGCCATATGCAAATCATTCTTCATCCTGTTCCCCACGAGAACAGTCCAGCCCGAACTGCCAGGCCAGGTCCTCCCAGGACCAGAAACACAGGGGCGGCTCCTCCGCTAAGGCAGAGGAGCGTCACCCCACTGCTTTTAGAGCAGGAAAAAGGAAAAATAAAATGATAACATCGTTATTATCATTTTCTTTTTCATAGCTACTGGGCTGGGTTAGGGAGGGGCAGTACTGGTGTCAGAGCCTGGGAGGAGTGGATTGCACACTCTAAGTGTGCATGACGATTTGGTAATACACAGCCTGGTGGGGAAAATGCACAGGCTCCCAGTCCCCGTCTGTCTGAGCACCATTGCAGCATTGTGATTGGCTTAGGGGAGCTTCCGTGTTGAAGCAACAATGAAGAAGAGACTGCTGCCGGTGGCTATTAGGCCGTAAGAAGTATTTTTTTATATGTTATCCCCCGCCCTCCACCCCCATTCCCTGCCAGCCTCCACTGCAGAAAGAAGCATCCTGGGATCGGTTTCGGTGTATCACCCCTCATCAGAACAGATGTATGCCCAGACATGGATCCCGTGTTTGCTAAGCCACCGGTTTCAAGCTAGCCTGGCAGATGAAGGGTGATACCCTGAAACCAGTCGCAGGATGCTTGTTTTTCTGTCCAGGGAGGGCCTGGCCTGGTAGTTCGGGCTGGACTATTCCCAGAGGAAGCTGGGTCATGGCTGATTTGCATATGGCTAGATCCAAACTGGAATAGTGTGGCAAGCAAAATAATGATGGATTAAATCCAGTTCTGTGACTGGGGGTGAATGTTTAACAGTGTTCACCATTTCCTCCATCATTCTTTTGTGTTGCAACATACCACTAAGGCACCCTTGTAGCTCATGAAGGAAAAGGAAGAACAAAGGTCTGAGAAAGCCTTAGATCAGGGATCAATATTATCAGACATGTTAGGAGTTTTTAGTACTTAGATACAATGTAATCCAGTACAAGATGTGGCATTGTCTCGAAATTAAAGGGGTGATCTTCGATAAGTCTACTTGTGGGTTATAGGTATATTTATAGGCAAGTGTCTTTCTTTAAAAGGTGGTTAGTGGGGCATGACTGGTAGGGATGGGTCCAAAGCCTTCCAGAGAATGGTGAAAAGATTGTTTTACCCTTTTCTCCCATGCTTCTCTGTTCTGTATTTGGGAACACCATTAGACTGATGCTGCTGAATCTGAGGGTGCCTGCATCCTGGGGTGCAGAGAAGGATCACTTTATTATGATAGATAGGCCAGTCTGAAGGGAAGGATGTGAATATGATGTACAGGATTTTCAATCTAATTCTTTGTTATGTTAATAAATTTCTAAAGCGCACAAATACCCAAGGGTGTCTTGGCGCTGATTCATCATAACAACACAGAAAAAGAAGAGGAAGGCTAGATGTTAAAAAGTCATGTTTTAAGCAGTTTCCTAAAGATCAGCAAGGTGGGAGCTGCTCTGATGTTTATAGGCAGACTGTTCCAAAGTGTGGAGGCTTCCGCGGCAAAACAACTACACCCCCATTTGAGTCTTTTGAATCTGGGCTGGATATCCATCATGGAGCTTTTAGATCGTAAGTCTCTGCTAGGTACATACCATGCTAGGGACTGTTTGAGATTAAGGGGGCCTAGGTCATGAAGAGCTTTGTAGCTGAGGCAAAGAGCCTTGAATTTAATTTGATTGCTCATTGAAAGCCAGTGGAGTCCCTTGATGGCAGCAGAAACGGACTGGAACTTTGAAAGATCAAAGAGAAGTCTAGCCGCCGCATTCTGCACACTCAGTAATTTTTTCAAGTAGTGTTTTTGGAGACTTACATATAGTTCATTACAGTAGTCCAGTTTGGTGAGGATTAGCAGGGTAATGACTGTTTTCCTTGAATTAAGAGGAATAAAAGGAAGAATCTTCCTGATAATTCTCGGGTGTTAAAACTTGAGGAAATAACTGAACTAATGTGTTTACTAAAATTCAACTTATCATCTATAAGTACTCCTAGATTTATCACTTTTTGAACCAGAGTAGGGAGTGCTCCCAGGTCAGAAGGCCAGCAAGAAGGGCTCCAGAATTGTGGTCTATTATCAAAAAGAATGACCTTGGTTTTGTCCGAGTTTAACTTAAGGCAATGTTTGCCCATCCAGTTACTGACGGCTCTCATACAGTAGTGAAACTGGGGATTGGTGTTGTTGACATTGTCAGAAGCCGACACAACGATCTACATATTGTCAGCGTATGAAATCAGGGATGCCAGTTCTGAAACATAGATATTAAAAAGTAAAGGGCTCAATGAGGATCCCTGAGGAACCCCGCAAGGAAGACAGAATGGCCTAGATGAGAAAGTCTCCAGAATCACTGAGTGTTCTCTGCCCGTCAAGAAGGACTGGAGCAGAGCAAGAACTTTGTTGTTAATGCCAAGTTGTTTGAGGCGAGAGATGAGAGTGGAATGATCGACTGTATCGAAGGCCGCCGACATATCAAGAAGAATGAGTGCTGCAAAGCCTCCTCTGTCCAGGATGGTTCTTAACTCATCAGTGGTTTTTATTCATGCCGTCTCTGTGCTATGTTCAGCCCTGCAGTCAAATTGTGTGGGGTCCATTAAATGATTTGATTGAATAAATTGTGTCAATTGAATATTTATTATTTTTTCTATGATTTTTGCAGGAAAGGATAACCTGGAAATAGGACGATAGTTTGCCGGGTTTTTTGGGTCCAGGTTAGGCTTCTTGAGAAGTGGTAGAATAGAAGCCTTTTTCCACATGTTAGGAACGATCCCAGTGACGATCTTCCCATTAAAGATGTTGGTCAGTTAAAGGCAATAGGATCAGGGATCTGTTTATGAATGGAGGGGGGGCAGGGGTCATAAGGTGACCCAGATTTGGTGGATTTGCTCAAATTAAGGACTTTCGGCACTGTAGTAAAAGTGAAGTGGCTGAGTTTAGATAGGGAGCTGCTGACAGAGGGTTAGAGTCTTGAATAGGAAAGTGAACTTTTGAAGGGCTAATACTGGAGTTTGTGGTGCTTGAGGAAGTGAACTGATTATAAATTCAACCTACTTTATTAAAGAAGTGGGAGGTTATCTTTTCGCAGAAAGATTGGCTATTGTTGGCTCCTTTTACCTCTGGCACTTTGGTTAGTTTACTTATGACCTGAAAAAGTTCCCTTGCAGAATGCTTGGAGGATTCTATTTGATGCGTAAAAATGGTGGATTTTTCATTGATGATAACGGCCTTGTATTTGGCAAGGGAGAGTTTATAGATTTCTTTGTCGTAAGAGTCATAATTGGTTCTCCATTTCCTCCCAAGCCTTCTGCAGTTTTGCTTTTCAAGGCGAAGGGCTTCATTGAATCAAGTTGCAGATTGTTTTGTTTTGCCTGGGTGGAGGTTCTTGTGAGGAACTGCTTTGGAAATAGCAGAGCTTAGCCAGTCTGTATAGTTAGCTGTAGCCTGATTTGGGTCGAGTGACGGCATGGACTCGGCCTAGGAAAGATGTTGTCGCATATATTATAGTTAGTTTTAGTTTTACTTGATGTAAGGTAGGCTTAAGATCTATTGCTCTGTTTTGGGTAAGGGAAGGGACAATTAGTTTGAAGATGATAGCCTTGTGGTCGGACCAGGTAAGAGGGAGGAACTCCTTGATAGAAATAGACTGGTTATTCAAAAAAATGTCATCTAGTGTAGGACCGGCAAGGTGGGTGGGCTGATGTAATAATTGAAGAAGGTCGAAGGCATTCATGATATCTAACATAACCTCAGTATCTTTATCCTCTAAGCAGTCCAGATGGAAGTTGAGGTCATCTAGCACTGTGAAATCACTGTTGCAGTCCCCAATCTCAACCAGAGTATTTATAGATTGGAGGAAGCCGCTCCTTTGGCCAGGGGGACAATAGATAAGCAGCCCTCTTAACGAGTAGTTGTTAGTTAATTCCAAATTAAAGGCGAGAGTTTCGCATTTCAGATTAGGCATGGGGTCAGTTTTACACTTAAAACTGTTTCTATAGACTATCCCTAGCCATCCTCCTCTTTCGACTGGTCTGTCTACTCTGGCCATGGAGTATCCTTGAGGTGTTGCAGTAGAAGATCAGGGCTAGAAGAGTTGTTTGCCTAGGTTTCTGTGATGAATATGATGTCTAACTGATGACTCACTATGAATTCAGCGAATTCATGTGCATGTTTCACATGTGACCCCGCGTCGATAAGTGCACATAGAAATTTAGGGGAAATCTTAAGGGGCACTCTATTCACGGAAGTGGTTTTGGCATTAAGCAATGTTTTATAACAAGGGATATGATAGCCACAGCTTTTGCATTGTGCGTTTGGCCTTGGAGGTCCCTGAATAGGGTCAATCTGCGTGCAGCAGTGTTCAAATTTATTAAAGGAACAAAGGTCTTTATCTGACAAGGTGATAAGAGTCTCCTTCCCTGAGTTAGTCAGTCAAAGTCAAAGTCAAACTGAGCTTTTTTCGATTTTCATCAGAAAGATCAGAAAAGCACATCAATTAGATAAATCAAATTTCACTTCCAAAAAATAAATTATCACATTAAAATTGATTTCCTACATTTAACAACACTTTTTAAAAACATTGATAAAATCCAAGTTACATATTCATTTTCCAATAATTGTAACGCTAAAAAAGCGGGGCGACATTGTCTTATACCTAACTTTTTTAAGAGAGGTAAAATCCATTTATTTCTCTGGACATTGTAAAATTTACAAAATAAAACCACATGGATTGTCGTTTGCTCTGAGCGATCATCACAGGGACACAATTGCATAACTTTTGTCCAAACATTCATATTAGGAAACCTGGTTATTCTATGCAATGTCCCGAATCTAAATCTTGTCAGTAGAAATCTATAGTACAGACCACATCCATATAAAAGGTACGGTTGCATACTATAGGTAATTAAAATCATTTGGTTATGCAGTACTGTCGGTTTCATTATTTCTTTTGATAATATGAGAGTTTCCAATAAGTTCATGGCTTTTGCTTTCAACATTTTTCTTGACCAATGCTCAGTTTATTCAGCTCTATAAAAAGCTCAGGATGGCCTAGGTCAAAATAAAATCTCGGACATACTTCAGCCATGGAGTTTTAAAAACACCTTCCAATTTAAGAATGTCAGTAAGAATGTCCCGAATAAGATTTGTTTCTGTCGATGTCCATATCCTGTGCCATAACAGGATAGGCTCCACCTTTATTAAATCTGTCAAATGTGGGACCCCCAGTTCAGAATGGCAAGCAAAAGAGGAGGTACTGCCCGGGACTACCAGTATGAATTTTAAAAACACATTTCCAGTTATTTGCAGAGCTTTGGGATCAGAATAACCCCAAATTCCTGCTCCGTACATGGCCGTTAAAATGCACTTGGCCCTGTATATTTGTAATAGCTCATACGGAGGCCTCCTGCCCAATTTTTTTGAAAAATTTACTAGTGCCACAGTGGTTTTCATAAAAGCCAGTTTTCTAGATTGGACCGCACGAGTCCATGTCGCTTTATGGTCGAATAAAATACCCAAGTAACTAAAATTATTTGTAAAATCTATTTTTTGTTTATAAATGTACATGTCTTCACACTTATGACTGTCAATACCACATTGCATGACAAAGGTTTTTGTCGTATTTACCCTCAACCCTAAATCATGCATAAATGCCGCAAAGCTATTTAGCATTCTTTGCAGGCCCACTTGGGTGCGGGACATTAAAACTGCGTCATCCGCGAACAGTAATGCTGGTAATGCCCGCCCTTCTATTTGGGGAAGGTCTTGACAAGTGTTTGACAGCACTTCGCCTAAGCCATTTATGTAAAGATTAGAAAGAAAAGGGGCCACCACACAACCTTGCCTTACTCCTTTGTTTATACGAAACAGTGCAGTGCATTCTCCATTAATACCGAATCGTACTCTAGCCTTTGCATCCCTATACAATTGTCTTAAAAAAAGGATAATAGTGGGATCTACTCCCAGATCCTGAAGGATCCTCCACAATTTGTCATGCTTAACGCAGTCAAAGGCTGCGGTAAGATCGACAAAAGCTAGAAATAATCTACCTTTTTTAACAAGAGTGTACTTCTCTATAATAATATTTAGGTTTAGGCTTTGTTCTACAGTCCCTAGACCCTTACGAAAGCCGAACTGTAGTTCGGACATATTCTTATTGTCCTCAGCCCAGTCCTGTAGTCTTTCATGTACGATACGCTCAACCACTTTCGCCAGTGAGTCCAGCAAGGATATCGGCCGGTAAGAGGCGGGATCTTGCCTATTTCCTTTTTTAAATATCGGGACCAGGATCGACTCCGTCCATGTCGCTATTAAATGGGAGGAGCAGCTAGCTGCGATGACCTGAGTTAACAATGGACCCCATATGGCCATGTTGCTTTTGTATAGATCTACAGGGATCCCATCGGGGCCAGGTGCCTTCCCTCCCATACTTGACGTAATGCACGATTTACTTCATCAAGGGTAACCTGAAGATCAATTATTGTTGTAATAGGTATTAGATCTTCGTTGTCAGGTCGGCTTTCTCCGATATCACTAGATGGGGCATTATCAAATATATTAACGAAATGCTCCACCCACTGATCCTCCTTTATTGCAATTTCAAGGGGTATTTACAGCCCTCCAAAAGGCCGAACCATCCCTCGATGTTGCAGCCTCATGCAATGCCGTCCATGCCTCATCTCTCAGCTGTGATTTTTGTTCTTTCAAGCCATTTCTATAGGCCCGTCTTGCCTGCCCTACAGCATGCCCATTTCTGGGAGATTTATGTGTCTCTAATTTTAATTTTTAATAAGCCTGGGTGCACTTTGTATCAAACCATCCTTTTGTATTTCTGTTTTGATTTCTTTTTTGTACAAAAAGAGCCTCCTGAATGGCGTCAGTATTGTGTTGAAACGAAGTTAAGACTACTTTGTGTGTGGCATTCTCCGCTAGGCAGGCCGCAAAGGCAGACTTAGTCTTACTTATTACATCCCTTAAGATTTTAGGAGGATCCACCATCGTCCAACGCAGGGAATACCCATTTATTCTATTCATTGACAGGTTTTGGGTGATGTGTTTGCCCTTAAACTCACGGTGTGTCGACCGTTTTATATGTGAAATAGATACACTCAATATAAAGTGGTCGCTCAAGGTAATACAATGGGTGTTAAAAGACTTGACTCTGTTACAATATATGTTTGAAATCAGGATGTAGTATATTGTTGTAGAGCAACCTCTTCCGTTGAAAGTGCTTTTAAAAGGGGAGGGAGAGACACATATCTCGTTAGCAAAACCAAGGTTGTGGCCAGACATCAATTCATTTAGGGATTCCACGTATATTGAATGCGGGAAGTGAGTGTCGCTATTCTCCTCATCAGTAGTAAGGCCACATACTTCCTTTCCATGATTTGGGCACAAGGAAATATTAAAATCACCTCCCCAAATGGTAAACACGTCCCCATCAAATTCATTTTTAACTATCCTCAGATCACAATCTAGTTTTTTCAATATCTTCCCAATATGGTCGGGCAAGGCATTATTGTAGAAGTTTATCAGTACAATACAGTGTTTTTTATCCATATACAATGATATTACTTGATAATAACTCTCAGCGAATTTCAGTTCAATTTTTCTTACTGTTAACAGATTCGATACGTAGGTCGACAAATCCCCTTTTGCCCTTCCATGATTCCCACCCACAGCTGCAGTATGAAAAGTGCGATAGCCGTTTATATGAACAGAGTCCTTTACCCAAGTCGCTTGAAAACACATAACTTGTGACTTTGATATAAAATTGCACCACAATGGATTTGTTAACTTTGTACGAATTCCTGCAACATTCCAGTACACTATATTGGTTGCCTCAGTGTCGTCTTTGTCTTTACAATATCTTTTGGGATGCTCATCTATGGCGGTGACAGGAGAAGTACTTAATAATATCTGTGGCTGGTTCAATCCTGTGATAACTACGGATTCCTTCTTTCTATGACTTCTAATCTGAGCTCTATCAGCCAAATAGGGCAGTGTTGGTAACTGGTCCCCTGTGGGTGGTATCAGATGTTTATTTTTAGGGGTAACAGGCTTTTGACGAAGCTTAACACCACTTACTGTATGGGATGAATTTATAACTCTTGACTTCTTGTTATCAATTTGATATTCAATGCCTTTATTCAGTCAGTCAATATCTTCCAGATTGTTTAAGCTATCAAAGCGATTAGTTACTGATACATTATACAGGGGGTAAGCTTCGGTTTGATAGAGCCTACTTGTATTGCTGTTGGTCTCCCGCATTGGTGGTTGGTAAAAGTAACCCAATGGGATGATATTTATCTCCTGGGGGCTAATAATATGACTACCTGCTCTTTCCATGATTGTTTGCACCAAATGGGGAGATCTAAATGTTAGCACCACACAATCTCCTCCCAATGTTTTACGGGTCTTACCTACCCAAGCTACTCTTCTGGCCATCTTAAATTCACCGAAAAGGGTGTCAGTTAGTCCTATCCGAGTACTTAGCCAATGTATAGATTTATTTCTTCGTGATCTAAAAGTTGAGGGACATTAGTTAGCATCACCGTATAGGGAGTAACTTCAGGGGGGAGTTCTAATGATTGTAAATTTGTTTGACAGGGGATCCTAATATTACGTGACCGTTCAAGTTTAGACTGATTATTTAAAAGAGATATATCGTTTTGGGCCGACTTCTGGGAGATTTTATAGGTCTCTCGGTTACTAGTATTACCATAACCGTATTGGCCTTCCAACCCAGGGCGGGATTTCCTCCCAAACATATCTAATTTATTCCTTAGGTTCCCCTGGATTCCCTGGTTTTGCTCTCTGTGGGGCCCTGCATAGATAATTTGCCTGTTTAACAGCTCTATCTGTTTTGGCTGGGATGCACTACAGAGTCTGGGCCTCAGACAGTTGGGGCTCTTGGACATATCAATGCAGCTATTAGTGGTTCCATTTCGGAGGTGTTTCTCTATTGAGGCCTCTAAAGTTTTCAGTCTCTCCGTCAGGGTTACCAGGGCATCCTTTACTATGCTCTCTAGGCCCTCAATCTGTTTGGCTAGCTTCTTTAGATCATCTTGTGGGCTGTAAGACTCCGTAATAATTAATGATCTCTCACGTGTACCTTCATGTGGTGTATACCATACTTTTTTGCGCTTTATTACCCTCTTCCGTGGCTTATTGCTCGCTAATTTTGTATTTATTTGGCCACCTACACTGTGGAAACAGGCTATGGTTAAAGCCTTATTGAAAAACCTACCCTGGACTCTGAAGTCTGGAGTAACTATCGCCCCATCTCCCTGCTGCCGGCCATCAGCAAGATCACAGAGAAATATGTGAATTCTGTTCTATCTACCTTCCTGGAGAGTAATAACTGTCTCCATTCCTCCCAGATGGGTTTTAGACCTCAACATGGTACCGAGACGGCTCTTCTGGTGGTTGTGGAAGAGGCGAGAAAAATTCTAGACGCAGGAGGCTGCGCAGCTATCATTCTTCTAGACCTAAGCGCAGCCTTCGATACGGTCAACCACCAGCTGCTGATAGAAAGATTGGGTGAGGTAGGAATTGCGGGGACTATGCTCAATTGGTTCCAATCATTTTTAGAAGACCGATCTTTCAAAGTTTTTGAAGACGATATTTCTTCTAAACCTATTCCGCTGGTTTGTGGGGTGCCTCAGGGCTCCTCCCTCCGCCCCACACTTTTAACGTGTATCTGAGGCCCTTGGCTGAGATTGTGTTACCATTTGGGATTCAGATAATCACGTATGCTGATGACACCCAGTTGGTTGTTTCCGTCAACTAGCGGGATCCTTCCAGCCCCGGTCTTGCCCTTTGTCTGGAAAAAGTATCAAGGTGGATGGAAGAGTCATTTTTGAAACTTAATGGAACCAAAACAGAATTAATGCTCTTAGGGAACAAACAAAATCTAAACTTTGAGCTACTCTGGCCCAGCTCCTTTGGTCCTGCCCCTACTCCCAAACATCAAATTAAGAGTCTGGGTGTTTGGCTCGACCAGAACCTTGATTTTAAAGAACAAGGGCAAAAGGTAGCTGCAAGCTGCTACGGGATCCTCCGTATGATCCGTAAAGTGCTTCCACTACTTCCTTTCCCTGCAAGAAGAGTCCTAGTTCAGGCTCTCATTTTGTCACGACTTGACTATGCTAATGCTCTTTATCTTGGAGCCCCTGGATCATCGATACGGAAGCTACAGATTGTTCAAAACTGCGCCGCGCGCATGCTCATGAACATCCCAAAGCGGTCTTCCGCTAAACCAGCTTTGGCATCCTTACATTGGCTTCCTATCCGTGAGCGCATAGAGTTTAAGGCTCTATGTATAGCCCACAGGTCACTCTCAGGTAAGGGATCTCTGGTCATCCAGTCCCTTCTCCATCGATACCGTCCTAATAGAGCCCTCAGGTCAGAAACTAAATTTCTACTGTCAATCCCAAGAATAAAGAGAGCACGAAGTGGCGGCCGCCTCTATTCGTATAATGTGGCCAAGATCTGGAATGGCTTGCCTCCGCAGATCCGTGACCAACCTAATTACCTCATCTTCCGGAAGCAGATCAAAACTTTATTTTTCCCTAAATGAATGGCTTTCAGCTTAAGTGTGTTAGCAGGCAATAGCGCGGGGATGCCCTTGGGTAACCAGGCGCTTTACAAATCTTGTTTTCATTTCATTACCTTGTACTATCCTATTATCTTCAGTCGGATTTCTGGTCCGCTTTGGGGGGGGGGTTGGGTATCGGTATCTTCATCACTAACCCATAGTCTATCTGATATATTCTGCACGCAACCATTTTTTACTATTCGACCATCAGATCCTTCAGATGTTGGAGACCCCTCTCTAGAAATAATGTCCAAGCCCTCACTTATTCCCTTGGGTTCTACATTTAGAGTCTTCGCATTTAAAGTCTCCTCCACAGTTAGTATCTGTTTTTCGATCATCCCCATTGACCCCGTGAGGTAGGTTAGCAGCGATGAACGAGAGCCCGGCTTGGATGCAACTTTTGCAGGAGGCATCTTTTTAAGTTCCGCTTTTTTTTTCGTTCATTATTTAAACTTCATGATGGGGAAAACCAGCTCACTCCACTAAAGGTGGTCTTCTTGTTAGCGTGTTAATAGAGGGAGCAAATTACAACAACCTGTGTCCCAGTGATGGGGCAAGGTCTCGTAAGAAAGAGACTTGCTCGGAGGCAATCCACTCGTTTAACTCATTAACAAGTTATTAAACATAATCTGTGAATAACTAATACGCACCACATGAACACGCGGGTTAGTGAAGCTTGCTTATGTGTGTATTAATGCGGATAACAATGAAAACGGACTAATATCGCTTTAAACGGGGAAACTGTTGTGCGCATGCGTCAACTGCATCTACGCAGTATGAAGAGGTAACGCTTGGAGGGAAATTCTAGCGCATGAGCAGAAGACACTAAAATGGAGTCTTGAAGACACGCGTGCATGGCATCTGCTTTGCTGAAACTAAAACAAGCTATTTTACTACTGCTAATGCGGGAGAAGTATTAATAAGAAAAGGGGAATAGAGTAGAGGTGGGAGGTATACAGTGTGACAATTTATTTGTGAAATTAATATTTGTCTTTCTGAACTTCATCATTAGTGCACATTTGGGCCTCTCACGCATAACTGAATTAAGCAGAGTGATGAAGCGACTGCGCATGTCCACTGAAAGTTAACCCGGAATGATGACATGGAGGTTGAACGGGAGCCAAGGTCGCAAATGACATACCCTGAGAACGGATGGTGAAAAGTTCAACGATGAAGACTCTGATTCATAAAGTTATAATAATGTTGCAAATAAAGTGTGAAACTGTGTGGGAACCCAATACATGAATACAAATTATGGGGATGGGTTTGCGAACAATAGTTGGACTAATTTTAATGACATGTAAGCATGGTGTGATGGAGCTTCCCCCTTGCCTGACCAATCATATTTCGTATTTTTACGATATTGAAACTTTAGTGGGTGGAACATGAAGAAACGAAGGTATAACTAAGGTAACTTTAGTTAGTTAGAGAGAGGAGACTGCTGAGAAGAAGGTCCAGATGCTGTGAGTCGGATATGCTGTTGCTGGGAGAGATGCTGTGAGATGCTGATGAAGAACCGAATGCAGATCCTAACTTAAGTGGGTTAGATCAGAAGATCGTGGAATAATCTCGAGGAGGAAGAGAGTGTCAGAGAGGGGTGTGACGCAATCGTCGGTATTCTAGAGAGGTCAACTATCCTGTCCTGAATCTTGTCCTGAAGTCTTTGTCTCCTGACCTATCCTGGGAGACCCTTACCAGCCCTTTGGCCAGTGGGTTGGTCTTTCACACCATTCTTGGTAACTATAATTTCACGTTATTTGCAAATGTTCTTTTCTCTCTGTCCTCTCCCTTTCTGAGCATTAATTATTGTATGAGTCCGAAGTATATGCTTGATGTTTAATCAATTGAATTTCTCTCCTAAGAATGATGGTAACTGCACTGTATTTTTGAAATGGTTCACATGCATTTGATTTAGATAAAGATTTTAAACCTTTCTGATTCTGTGATTATTTACTTCAGACAAAGAATAGTTAAGGGTTAAGTTAATTATCACCATCAACTAGTTCAACTAATGGTCCATCGACCAGAGGAAAGAACTTTTTGATCAGTGAAAGGTTAGTTAAATAACTAATCCTGAATATTGTGAAGTATAAATATAAAACTTTGACCACTCCAGCGGTTTACTCAATGTGTGTTTTATGTGGGCCCAGGTGAGTATATAATAGTGGAATATCTGTTGTTGGTATACCTGCTGGATCAGTTTTCTGGTAGCAGAGTTATGGTTATTATTGACTAGTTTGGTGATAGATATTGATTATTGATTATTAATTTATGTTTAACAAAAGAATTAGCGTTTTGTTTTATGTTGGCTAGAGTCCCGGGAAAATGAATAGCGGGTGGTGACAGAAGCCATTCTGCAGTGGGGTTACTCGTCTGTTGGAATAATACTGAGAAGCTACGTAGGGCTGGCAGTATTAAACTAGGGACTATTTTGTATAAAAGTAGAGTGCGGATGATAGCGAAAGGGGTTCGCTGGTGAAACTTTGGTCTCATTTCCCAATACGGGTGACACTGAAGAAGTAACAGGTTCTCCTGAGCTTGAATGAAGAGTAAACAGGGGTTTTACTCGCAGTAGAAGAAGAGTAATTCTGAAACTCAAGAATAAGTTGAAAATCTATCCTTTTGTTTAGTGGAACAGACAGAGTAGCGAATGCTTTTATGTTGTTATTAACGAAGAATTTAATGAAAAGTATTAAGAAATAAGTTATCGTATTACCTTGTGAAGGGAGGGTCAGTCGCCGGAGTTATACTGACGTCACAGAGAGCCGCGCTGGGATTGGTTAAAACAGCGGCGTGAGACAGAAGCAGATTGTAAAGGAGGGGTCAGTAATGAGGAGTAATACTGACGTCACAAAAGGCCGTGCTGGCATTGGTCAGCACACCAGCGTGAGCCTAAGTCTGATTGGTTGATAGATAAAAGCTGCGCTAGTATTGGTCGAAAAAGAATTGTATGTTGAGTTCTGATTTGACTGTGGGCGTGAGTCTTGCTGACATAGGACGAGACGTAGGTAATAGAGCTAGAAGATATACGGAAGACTCTTTCCCATATAGACCGTCTGAAATGTTCGGAAGACCAAAGAAAATGACATTAATGAAGAAAATAAAAAATGTCTTTAAGAAAGACAAACCTGTAATGACTAGAGAGGGAATTCCTATTTCCGCCACCCAAAACACCTGCTTCATTTATGATGATGGAGAAAGGATATCACACGTGTGTATGGTTGGAGAATTGGGTGGAATATACTAAAGGTGATGGTGTTTTGGCTTTTCCGGAGCATGGTACTTTCACTTTAAAGGTACCTCAGAATTTGAGAGATAGAATGAATATGTTAGAACCTAATCCTAGAATGACACAGTATGAAGCTTTGGAAGAATGGGAAATTAAAGCATTTGATCGTGAAAAATGTGGTCAGAGATTTAGAGGATTTTTACCTAGATATCCGTATGAGTCAAGTGGAAATGAGATGAAGCGTTGAGAAGAGCTGTGGTGACCGAGGGTTTATATCCAGTATTAATGGCTGAAGAACAGTTAGGAGGAAAGTGTAAAGAAAAAACGAAACACATGCATACGGCCGGTTATGGTGAATCAGATGATGAGCTATTAGAGGATATTTTAATTAAAAACCCTCCACCGTACCAAGAAGCACTTAGTAAGGTCACCCCAAGTGCACCAGTGATAGGAATGCCTTTAACCCCACAAATTTTACATGATGTGACACTTAATAGGGTGTTACAGGATAATGAGAGAGAAGCTTTAAATAAAACTAGAGAAGAATTAGTTCAGAAAGTAAGCCAATTGAATTTAAATGCTGAAGCTTTGACAGTACCAGTGACTATTGGTCCTGTAATCCCATTATATGGAGATAAAAAGACTTGCCAGAAACCTCAAACTGTGACAATTCCGTTAACGAGTCCCAGAAGAGAAGTAATAATTACGGATGATCAGGCCGGTGAAAGTGAATCAGTTATTTCATTAATGGATGTCCCGAATGTAGAACCTTTAACTGAAACTCCAAAGAGAATTATACCTGCAAATTTGAGAGAAAAGAGATCTTTGATTCCTGTAGGAACTGGAAGTTCAACAGTAGTTACCCCTGAAGATATAGAGAGGTGGGCACAGGAAATAGAAAACCGAAATCCACAACCAAAGATTCTAGATATCAGTAGATTGAAAGTAGAATTGGAAGAAATGATAACTGGTAATCTGAGCATAGAAAAATTGAACATTTATAATGATGAGGAGTTATTATTCTTATGTAAGAGTATAACCAGAAGAGCAAGATTATTTCCTGAGAAATTAACAGAAGTAGCCTCAGAGATTGGAATAGATATAGGGAAATCGAAACTGTTGCAGAAACCATATCGAGTGGAGTTTACTGATAAAGATTTAGAAAGTGTAAATGCTTCTGGTAAGAAACTACAAATAAAAGAATTGATGAATATATTACGAAAAGTGGGAGACATTGACAAATGGAGAATCAGGTGGATAAGAAAGAAAGAGGAAGTACAAGCGAGAGAAGCATCATCTGCCTTTCCAGTGAGAGAATCAGATAAGGTTGAGAAAATGTGTCCAATGAGAGAAGTTCCTGGTGGTGGATATGTTCATGTCCCCTGGAGTAGACAGGATATTTTGTCATTTACGAATGATTTTCCCAAATTGAGAGAAAAACCAGTTGAATGGTATAAGCAGGTGGAAAGATTTGTGAAGGTTTCAAAGGTTTTATTGAAGGATCTGGATGGGTTATTTGATATTGTAATACCTGCTGATTTATGGACAGAGTATAAGATCACAGTTGATTGGCCAAGTGAGGAGTATGCTAGAGACTCGAAGACAGGAGCACCCTCAGAGGAGGTGATGAAGAAATATCACCAAGTAATTACTTACCTGAAAGGGAAAATCCCTCCTAAAGAAACAGATTGGGTAAAAATAGATAGAACAACTCAAGAGCCAAATGAGTCCGTACATGCATATTATGAACGGTTACTGCAAGTGTTTAAGCAGTATAGTGGTTTTGAGAACATTGGTGATAAGGATATGGGACATTTTGTGTATCGGTTTGTGAATGGTCTGAAACTGGAGATTAGTCAGATGATTCAACAGCACATGTTGTGCTGGCAAAGTAAGACGATTGATGAAATTTTGAAGTATGCCAAGTATTGTGGAGATGACATTGAGGCAAGGCGTCGGAAGCTAAAAGAGAAAATGATGTGGGCACAAGTAAAATTGGCAGAACAGCAGGAGAATAAAGTAAATACCCAGACTGATAATCAGATAAAAGAGCAGAGTCAGAATGATCAAGCGGCGAATGGTGGTAAAGTAAGAGGACGAATGAATAGAGAGGAAGCGAAGAAGAAGTTTCCTTGTCATGCGTGCGGAAAGCTTGGACATTGGAAGAACGAGTGTAAGAATATTCAGAATAATAATGGGCCAAACCAAAATTTAATTCCACAGATGCAGAATGAAGTACTTATGAATCAGCCGCAGCAGGTAGTTACTCCACAGTATCAGGTGCCACCAGCTCCTATGCGAAACTTTGTGAACCCTCAAAAGTACAGTGCGAACACCGGATTTCACGGAGAAAGAGGTAAGAATAACAGAGTGGTTACACAATATTTTTTGCAGAATGATGAAGAAAATTCGGACTACGTGCAATGACGGTGCCTGAGGGGGGAGGAAGAGAAGTGCGTGCTTGGCGCATCCTTGCCGGTAGATCAGACAGGTCCATTTATTGATGGGAAAGTGGAAGGTAATGATATCACTTTTCTATTGGATACTGGTGCTACCCGGTCTACTGTGAGAACAGCAGACATCCCAAACCTACCCCTCTCGTGAGAATCTATCCAAGTTGTAGGAGTGTCAAATCAACAGATTAGAACCCCAATCACAAAACCAATGGAGGTACATATTGGAAATTTTAAAGATATGCATCGGTTTGTAGTTTGCGATTCCAGTCCAGTAAATCTGTTGGGAAGAGATCTATTGTGCAAAATGAACTGCACAATCTATTGTACACCTGATGGTGTCGCTTTCCAAACTTCTGATGAAGATGTTATATACAAAATGATGCTAGCTAAGCAAGGTACAGAGGTAGGCGAGATGTTTTCATTGATAGCTGAAAGTGAATTGCCGGAAGAGTTGAGAACCACAGTGAATCCAGAAGTGTGGGATTTTACAGGAAAAGATATTGGGCTGATGTCAAATGTAGATCCAGTTAAAG
Source organism: Calotriton arnoldi (assembly GCA_963921515.1). Lineage (NCBI taxonomy): Eukaryota > Metazoa > Chordata > Amphibia > Caudata > Salamandridae > Calotriton > Calotriton arnoldi. The sequence goes on along the minus strand of CAWUFW010000107.1, from coordinate 2,780,475 downwards.
TGACGGTGAAAGAAGGTGCAGTTTATCCAAACACACAACAGTACAAAATGAGTCCGGAAGTGAAAGCAGGAATTGCTACAGAAATTGACCGAATGATTAAACAAGGCATTTTAAAAGAGATAATGGGTAGTCCTTGTAATTCGCCAATCATGGGACTCAAAAAACCAAGTGGTAAATACAGGATAGTGCAGGACTTGCGAAAAATAAATAAAATTGTAGTGCCTTGTTGCCCAGTAGTGCCAAATCCAGCAGTGATCCTTTATCAGATACCCTGGAATGCAGGTTGGTTTACAGTAATTGATTTGTGCCAAGCATTATTTTCGATTCCTTTGCACCCAGACAGCCAGTATCTCTTTGCCTTCCAATTTGAGGATCATATTTTGGCATGGTGCTGAGTTCCTCAAGGGTACAGAGAGAGTCCCTCAATTTTCAACCAGATACTGAAAAAGTGTCTGGAGTCATTAGTTATGCCCGGGAAATCAGTTCTGGTTCAGTACATTGATGACCTATTGGTGGCATCAAAAATACGAGAAGATTGTGTCACTGACACAATTGCATTACTGAACCATTTGGCCGAAGGAGGACACAAGGTGTCACCAGAAAAATTGCAGTTTTGTCAACAAGAAGTTAGATATTTAGGGCATAAAATAGAAAGAGGAGTTAGAAAAGTGACATCGGAAAGAATAAAAATAATCAAATAAATGCAGCTACCTCAGACACAGAAGGAGATGAGGATGTAATCTGGGAGTGGTTGGGTACTGTAGGCAGTGGATAAATAGCTTCTCCATGCTAGCAAAACCATTGATACAATTAATTTGGAAAAGAGCGAAAGATCCAATTGATTGGAATGATGAATGTTTGGAAGCCTTTGTGAAACTACGAAACTGTTTATGTGAGGCCCCTGCTTTGGGCATGCCTGATTATTCAAAAGAATTTGCGCTGTTTTGTTGTGAGAGAGAAAATTGTGCACTTTCAGTTTTAACACAGAGACATGGACTGAGCCGACGTCCAGTGGCGTATTTCTCTGCCACCTTGGATCCAGTGGCCTCAGCTTTACCTGGCTGCTTAAACGCAGTAGCTGCTACCTGTATGAGTCTGGAGCAAAGTGAGTCAATTGTGATGGGACATTCTGTAAAGGTATACGTTCCACACTCAGTTGAGATTCTTTTGACAAGAACGCGAATACAACATCTCACTCCTAGTCGGCTGACTAAGTATGAGAGAGTGATTTTAGGAGCAGAAAATGTGACAGTGATAAGATGTACAATAATGAATCCTGCCACATTACTACCAGACCCATGTTGTGAAGAAGTGAAAGATGAGATTGATCATGATTGTCTGGATGTGACTGAATTGTGTACTAAGCCCCGCCCAGACATAAAGGAAACACCATTGAAGGAATCTGATCATGAATTATTCGTGGATGGGTCATGTCTAAGAACAGAAGGAGGAGGATTAAGTGCTGCATATGCTGTATGCAAGATGACAGGGGTAGTTGAAGCATCCTGTTTACCGGGAATCAAGTCTGCACAAGTAACCGAATTGGTGCCCTTAACAAAGGCATGCAAAAAGGGGAAAAATTGGAGAATAACCATATTTACGGACAGTCAATATGGTTTTGGGGTTGTGCATGATTTTGGCCAAATCTGGATGCAGAGGGTATTTCTGACTTCTTCAGGGTCTCCTATCAGAAATAGTAAAAATGTAAAGGATTTGTTGGAAGCATTACAATTGCCAAAAGAAGTAGCAGTTGTCAAATGCGCTGCACATCAGTCAGGAAATGACTATGTGGCGGCCGGTAATAGATATGCAGACCAAATTGCTCAATACTGTGCAAGAAATACAATGTCAATTAACAGAAAAATTGAAACGGGTGAAACCAGCTGCCAACTTATGTTTTTCTCAGTTCCAGAAACATGGGATGAGGTCAGACAGTTACAGGAAGAAGATGAGGAAAAAGAAAAGGAGATTTGGATAAAATCAAGTTGTACAAAAAGGACAGAAGATGAAGTGTGGGTGTACTTAGATGGCAGACCATTCATGCCAGACTGTCTACTCTCTCATATGGCAAGAATATACCATGGGACAGCACATATTGGCAGGGATTCAATGATCAGATTATTCAGACAGAGTTGGTACAATCCAAAGTTTAGGGTAGTCGTAGAGAGCCTTTGCCAAAGATGCTTAATCTGTCAGCAGCAGAACCCAGGCAGGAAGACAGTAGTTAGTTGGGGAAAGATTGGAAAGGCAGAAGGACCCTTCACCAGATTGCTGATAGATATTATTGAGGTGCCTCCTTGCAATGGACTGAAATATGTACTTGTCATAGTGTGCCTGTTCTCAAGATGGGTAGAGGCATACCCCACTAGAAGAAATGTCAGTCTCACAGTTGCTAAATTACTATTGAGGGAGGTGATACCTCATTTCGGTTTTCCAGTCACTTTGGAATCAGATAGAGGACCTCATTTTAATAATGAGATAATTCGATTAATCTGTGCTGCATTTAACATTGAAAAAAAACTGCACTGTGCTTATCATCCAGAGGCTTCTGGAATAGTTGAACAGCTTAATGGCACGATCAAATCAAGATTAGGGAAGGTGTGCGCATCCACAATGCTGAAATGGCCAGATGCATTGCCTCTTGTACTAATGGGTCTCAGAAGTATTCCTGACAGAAAAATGGGATTGAGTCCACATGAGGTACTCATGGGAAGGGCAATGAGACAAGAGTTTATTCCTGGACATAAATTGATGAATATAACTGATGATCTGGTATTGGACTATTGCAAAGGATTGGCTGAAATGGTGCGTTCTGTCTCTCATCAGGTTGGAGAATACGCAGTTTAAAGACAACCAGACCAAGCGCATGATTTGAATCCTGGAGACTGGGTGTTAGTGAAGAAACACGCAAGGAAGTCGTGTCTAGCACCCAGGTGGGATAAACCACGTCAAGTCATACTAGTCATACCACAGCAGTGAAGTGTGCAGGTTTACCCAATTGGATTCATGCTAGTTATACCAGAAGAGTTCCGAGCCCATCTGAACAACAAGAACAGCCACTGACTGAACAAGCTGAGACGTCAGAAGTTGAAAGTTGTGAAGCAAAAGAATCTAGAGTAATAGATTCTGAAAGACAACTATATGACGAACAGCCAAGTACAAGTCAGGAAGAATGGATACCAGTGATTGAAATATCTGATGCTGTTGTCAAAACAAGAAGAACAACTGAATTAAAGAGACAGAAAGATAGAGAGGAAAAGTCAGGGAAAGAAGAACACACTCAGGTAGAAATAGACAAAGCCATTCAGAAACCTGAGCAGGGTAAGATAGAAGAAGAAGAACAAGTTCAGGCAGAAGAAGAACACGTTGAAATAAGACCTGAACAGGATCAGACAGATTTAGAAGAACAAGTTCAGGCAGAAGAAGAACAAACTATAATAAGACCTGAGCAGGTGCAGTTAGAAGAAGATCCAAATACATGAAATACAGAACAAAGACAATCAGAAAAAGAAGAAGAACAAGAACAGATTGTGCCCAGATTAAGTGAAAATAAAAGAACTTTAGAAGGAGACGGAAAAGGTGAACATGCAGTTCAGGTCAAAAGAGTCAGAAAAGGAGACAATTGGCCAGAAGGAGTGAAAAGACTAAGATATCATCTAAGAAAATCAGAAAAGAAACCAGAGCAAGTAAATGAAGTTACGAGTCAGACGCAATCTAAACAAACCTTAGTAAAATTTACGCGAAGAAGCCCAAGATTGAGAATTCTAAACAGAAAATATAGGGCCCCTGAGTGGACCTATGTTATACTAGAAGAATTTGAAAACTTAGATTTATGTGAAGAATCAGAAAGTGTTCATGTTGCACAGATTGATGAAAGCAAATTAAGACCTCCTTAAAATAAAAGACCGGATTTTAAGAAAATTTAGACAAAGAAAGAAAAAGAGAGAAGAAATTTTCTCTGATTAAAATGGCAGAAGTTGAAGACACTGAAAGACCGAAACAAAGTTTAAAAAGAAAATGCTTAAGATTTTGCTTATGTAGTATTTTATTAGTAGTGTTAGTATGGTTATTTCTAACAGTAGGAGTACCTTTGTTAATGGAAACAAATAACAAGAATAGTACAATTACTAATGAGAAAGTAAATAGAATAAAGGGAAATAAAATAGAAATAGGGGTAGAAGATGAGATAAACTATCATAATGAATCAGACAATGATTCGTCTTTAAATGTATTTACTAAATTAATTCAGTATGTTAATACGATGGAGATTAGTAATTGGTATGTTTGTATGAAGTTACCCTCATCAGTGTCAGAAGGGGTGACTTATCACCTTATACGTCTAATATATGGTGTATCATGTAGTGTTTTATCAAGTTTATTTTACGTAACAGGGAAACTTCAGTATTTTTATTCAAACTTAGATGTAGTGTTTTCAGAACTGCCTATTCGAAAGAATATGAATCCAGTATTTAGTAGTAAAAATGCACAGTTCATGGGTGAATTCTTCTTAACAATGAGTTCATTAGATATAGCACAAGCACACAAGGATAACCTAATATGTATATTACGTGAAGAAGAAAAAGAGTTTTTGAATTTAGTAGAAGAAAGGAGACAGGATTTAATAAAGAAGGCTGCTGAACAGAAATCCCATGTACCTCCATGGTCTGAGAAAGAGGGAATTTATGCAAAAGGCGAAGCTCATGCTGCGATGTCCCTAGACTTTGTGAAAAGGGGAAAATTCTGCCTCCATAGGTTAAAGACAGATTATAATAACAATTTCATTGGTTCCAGTGAATGTGAACACAACTTCCTAATTTTAGGAGGGTGGGGACTAAAAGAGGGAACTGATCCTGTGTTTTCAGGAGTTTATTATGTATGTGGGAATAATGCCTATTATAGGTTACCTGCAAGATGGTATGGGAGCTGTTATTTTGGAATAGTTTTTCCAAAGATCTACCATGTAGACAGAATCAATGGAATCAATGAAAATTCTAATGGACTAACACGGAGAAGAAGAGCTAGTTTTTCTGAAATAGTAGGTGATATATTTAGTGCATTGATACCCTCAGTTGGAGTCATTCTAAATTCACGTAAAATTTGCAAATTGTCAACAATAATTGATCGTCTTTCTACAGATACACCCGGAGGATTCTTAATGATTAATACAGAGATGGTTGCAATAAGGTCTATGGTTTTACAAAATCGTCTTGCTCTTGATATTTTATTGGCAAAAGAGGGCGGGGTCTGTGGTATGTTAAAAATTCAACATTGCTGCACTTATATTCCGGACAAAAGTAAGGAAATTAAAGGGTATATTAGAAATATTACAAGAATGCATAATGACTTGACCCAACTGGAGGTTGACAGTGTATGGGGAAGATTAACAAAAAGTATAACATCAATAGGGAATTGGTTTACTAATTTTCGGAAAAGTTTTCCAGGTCAAATAATCTTACCAGTAGTTGTGATAATAACAATAGTAATGACAGTAATGATCACATGTAAATGTTGCAGAAGCAAGGGAAAGAGAAGAATACATTTAGAAAGAGAAGGGAGAGGAAAGAAACGAAAGAGGGAATATGAAGAAATTCAGTTAGAGGAAATGAAAGGAAAGCTATACAAAAAGATGAAAGATTTAGAAGGGAAAGAAGTAACTGATGAAATGAGGAGAGAAAAAGGAGAAAACTGAGAAGTGCTAAAGTTGGCAACTGGGAAGGGATAGGTAATTTTGTGATGGCTCAAAATGCCATCAGAGAGGGGATTGATGGAGCAAGGTCTCGTAAGAAAGAGACTTGCTCGGAGGCAATCCACTCGTTTAACTCATTAACAAGTTATTAAACATAATCTGTGAATAACTAATACGCACCACATGAACACGCGGGTTAGTGAAGCTTGCTTATGTGTGTATTAATGCGGATAACAATGAAAACTGACTAATACCGCTTTAAACGGGGAAACTGTTGTGCACATGCGTCAACTGCATCTACGCAGTATGACGAGGTAACGCTTGGAGGGAAATTCTAGAGCATGAGCAGAAGACACTAAAATGGAGTCTTGAAGACACGCGTGCATGGCATCTGCTTAGCTGAAACTAAAACAAGCTATTTTACTAATGCTAATGCGGGAGAAGTATTAATAAGAAAAGGGGAATAGAGTAGAGGTGGGAGGTATACAGTGTGACCATTTATTTGTGAAATTAATATTTGTCTTTCTGAACTTTATCATTAGTGCACATTTGGGCCTCTCACACATAACTGAATTAAGCAGAGTGATGAAGTGACTGCGCATGAAAGTTAGCCTGGAATGATGACATGGAGGTTGAACGGGAGCCAAGGTCGCAAATGACATACCCTGAGAACGGATGGTGAGAAGTTCAACGATGAAGACTCTTATTAATAAAGTTATAATAATGTTGCAAATAAAGTGTGAAACCGTGTGGGAACCCAATACAGGAATAAAAATTAAGGGGATGGGTTTGCGAACAATAGTTGGACTAATTTTAATGACATGTAAGCATGGTGTGATGGAGCTTCCCCTTTGCCTGACCAATCATATTTTGTATTTTTACGATATTGAAACTTTAGTGGGTGGAACATGAAGAAACGAAGGTATAACTAAGGTAACTTTAGTTAGTTAGAGAGAGGAGACTGCTGAGAAGAAGGTCGAGATGCTGTATGTCGGAGATGCTGTTGCTGGGAGAGATGCTGTGAGATGCTGATGAAGAACTGAAAGCAGATCCTAACTTAATTGGGTTGGATCAGAAGATCGCAGAAGAATCTCGAGGAGGAAGAGAGTGTCAGAGAGGGGTGCAACGCAATCGTCGGTATTCTAGAGAGTTCAACTATCCTGTCCTGAATCTTGTCCTGAAGTCTTTGGGGTATATTCACAAGAACGTGTGATAACTACTGCAAGAGTAGCGTAACGCAATTTACAGCATCGCAGCCTATCGCGGGAAAATAACTCCGTGACAACGTGGAATTCACAACACGGTGGTAGCATGCGATAGTTGGCCGACACCGCTTCCAATGCTCGCGACACAACCACCTCGGCGGAGATAAAAACACAAACCACAACGTGAAAAAAGCTGCGATGGTCCAAAGCGCGATAAGAAAACAGTGACAACCAGCGCGAGGGCAGCAATAGGCACGCGCAATGCGGGAAAAAGCACAAGAACAGTATACGGAAAATGCCACAGAACAAAATACATCAACAGCGGAGTACCACGGATGCACCCTGGCCAACTGCAGAGGACAACATGCACACCACAACATCCACGCACCGTGGAAGAACAGAACCTACAGGCACACCACATGAAAAAGGCCAGTGGCAGACAAATCAGAGCTGCAGGAGCGACACACCCACCGTGCAGCATACGCATATAAGCAGAAGTGCACCCCGACAGTGACAACATCCCTGTACAAAAAGCAACACCACCACTACTGAACACAGGACACAACTGGTTCGGAAAATGTGCACAACATGGCAAATCACATCTGAAACCCCAGGGACATGTAACATGACAATGTACAATTCCAACCTGTGACCTGCAAATATGTTTTATTCACACATGCAGTGCAATTGGACATCTACTACTGTCCCATGAATGCCACGGACGGTCACAATGTGATGTGCTCATGAGAAGTAAGTGTCAATGATGGAGTCCCTATGGGCCATTCCTGCCGCAGCTGCAGTGGGATGTGGGCCACCTTCCCCATCACCATCATCATCGTCCGGTACCTCTGGAACTGGGATCCATGGGGCCCTGGTGTGAACACAGATGTTGTGCAACACACAACATGCAACAATCATCTTGCACACGACGTCCGGGCTGTACAGGAGCTTCCCACCAGTGCCGTCCAGGCACCTGAAACGTGACTTCAACACACCAAATGTGCGTTCAACGATGCACCTGGTGCGTATGTGGGCCGCATTGTACTGCCTCTGGGTGGGTGTGTTCGGGTCTCGGAGGGGTGTCATCATCCAAGGGCAGAGTGCATATCCTTGATCACCTGTGACAGTGCAGGGAGAAAGGAGTCAATACTTGGTTTGGCAGGATGTGATGGCAGGCCCACCAATTCAGTGACGCCTGTGCTGGCTGTGTGTGGGGTGAGTGTAAGCCAGCCCTCAGGGAGTAGCATGTGCTGGCAACTACACCAGCAGTAATCAGGCACACAGACATGCAATGTCAGAACTACAAGGGGGGATGACTCGAGTCGCACAGGGCTAGTCGCCCCGGATGCACGGCGGCCGATACAGGCCCACCACCACGGGACGCTGACTTGCGGGAGACTGGGGTAGGGTCATGAGGGCAGAGCAGTACCTCACATGTGTCATGGCTGCATTCCGCATCTCCATACGTTCTGCTGTTGTGTGACTGTGGTTCCATGTAAAGTCTGTATTGGGTGCTGGGGTAGCCCAGGATGACCATGGAGTGGTGTAGTCGTGTCTGGTAGGTGGTCGTGTAGTTTGACATGTCGGATGTGGTTAGGTCACGTGTGCATCCCCACAGTTGTGCTTTGTGCGTTGGTGGCTGTGGGATGTGTGGTGTGTTGATTTGGTACTTACCAACGAGCAGTCCCGTTCCATATGTGCCATCCTGGAGGCGCTGGTTGATGATGGACTGTCGGAAGATGAAGGAATCATGCACACTGCCTGGGTAGTTGGCGACGACATTGGTGAACATTCCCCGGTGGTCCACTATTGCCTGCACATTGATGGAATGCGTGTGCTTCCTGTTGCGGTAGTGGTGTGCAGTATCCGCAGGGGGCACAAGTGGGACATGTGTGCAGTCGATTGCCCCCAACACGGCCAGGAATCCGGCTATGGCGTAGAAGCCTTGCTTAGTCTCCAGCTGTTCCTGCGCAGTGTTGGGGAAGTGAAGGTACTGGGGTATGAAGCTTATGATGGCATCCAGGACGGGTGTGATGAACCTTGATAGGGCTGGCTGTGAGACTCCTCCGACTCTGGCAGTTGTTGGTTGGAAGGTCCCAGAGGCCAACAGGTGCAGCACTGCCAGCAGCTTTGTCTGCGGAGGGATGTTTGTTCTCCGCTGTGTTGGGACCGTCAGCCTGTGGGCGATGTGGGTCAGGATGCGGAGGATGGTTGTCCTTTTGAGCCTGTAGTGGGCAATGACTTCTGCTGGCGTTAGGTCTGTGAGAGTGGTGAGTTTTCTGTAGGTCCACTGTCTTACTCTACGCTGCCTCTGTGGTGGTTCGGGGGGGTGCTGCTCCGGGTCCTGGGGGTGGTGGCGGTCCAGGGGGTGGTGGCGGTGGGTGTTGTGGCCCTGTTGGGGCTCCGAGCTGCATGTAGAGTAGCTCCATGGCGTCGTTTGTTCTTCGGGTATGGCTGTGTGCGGAACTCCGTTGCCTACTGCAGGTAGACGTCCGTCTTTACACCTGCTTGAGGCAGGTGTTAAATACCTGCGGCTACCGCACCTTATCGCCTGTTTTGTGTTCTTATCACCGATGTGGCTGGTCGTTGTGAATGTTGAGGTGTGATGTTGTTTCGACTTTTGACACGGGAACGCCCACTCTGCATCTCATTAGCGATATTTGCGGGGGTCCTCTGTGGCGATGTTTTTTGCTGCTGCTATCGCAGGTATACTGGTGCTTTGGGCAGTTAACACCAGCTTGTGAATGGGGAGGTAAATTTATCACGACTTTGGCTGCGATAAAGTGCCGTTAATTCGGCGATAGCTCCTTGTGAATATGCCCCTTTGTCTCCTGACCTATCCTGGGAGACCCTTACCAGCCCTTTGGCCAGGGGTTGGTCTTTTACACCATTCTTGGTATCTATAATGTCACGTTATTTGCAAATGTTCTTTTATCTCTGTCCTCTCCCTTTCTGAGCATTAATTATTGTATGAGTCCGAAGTATATGCTTGATGTTTAATCAATTGAATTTCTCTCCTAAGAATGATGGTGACTGCACTGTATTTTTGAAATGGTTCACATGCATTTGATTTAGATAAAGATTTTAAACCTTTCTGAGTCTGTGATATTTACTTCAGACAAAGAATAGTTAAGGGTTAAGTTAAATATCACCATCAACTAGTTCAACTAATGGTCCATTGACCAGAGGAAAGAACTTTTTGATCAGTGAAAGGTTAGTTAAATAACTAATCCTGAATATTGTGTAGTATAACTATAAAACTTTGACCACTCCAGCGGTTTACTCAATGTGTGTTTTATATGGGCCCAGGTGAGTATATAATAGTGGAGTATCTGTTGTTGGTATACCGCTGGATCACTAGAACCATGTACTTCAAGAAAGAGAAACCCAAATCTGTAATCTAGTTTGGGTCACTTTTCAGAGTTTAGAATTAGCAGCTCTCTAAAGCTTTGGAAAAAGTCTAAGGGGAGCGCTCCCTTTGAGTACTCACCAACAGATGTTTTTGGGAGCTGCTGGTTTTTGTCCTCCACAAGCAAGGGTAGTGGCCCAGCCCGGCCTTGTTCGGTCTAGGACAGGCTAAGACGGGCCCGTCTTGGCCCGGTCTTCGCCCGGGCCGAGCCCGGCACGTTCGCGCGCGGCCCGCGCTGCGGGACCACGTGTCAGTACTATGGCGTTCCTACGCCCACGTCACTGGCCGGCAGGGCAGGGCAGGGACCCGATGGAAAGTGCTCTGTGCAGGTTCTGAGGTCCAGGGGCCGAGTACATAGTGCTGGTTTGTCAGTCTCCCGCCCTGCGGGACCACGTCTCAGTACTTATGGCGTTCCTACGCCCACGTCACTGGCCGGCAGGTCAAGGACCCGATGGAAAGTGCTCCGTACAGGTTCTGAGATCCAGGGGCCGGGTACAAAGTGCTGGTTTGTCGGTCTCCCGCGCTGCGGGACCACGTCTCAGTACTTACGGTGTTCCTACGCCCATGTCACATGCCCGCAGGGCAGGGACCCGATGGAAAGAGCTCCATGCAGGTTCTGAGGTCCAGGGGCCAGGTACAAAGTGTTCGTTTGTCGGTCTCACGCGCTGCGGCACCGCGTCTCAGTACTTATGGCATTCCTACGCCCACGTCACTGGCCGGCAGGGCAGGGACCCGATGAAAAGTGCTCCGTGCAGGTTCTGAGGTCCAGGGGCCAAGGCTGGGTACAAAGTGATGGTTTGTCGGTCTCCCCTGAGTTAAAAAGGGCAGGGTCTCCGGCCCTTGGCGCGATCCGGGCATGGACGGGCACAGACGGGCTTGCCATGGGTGTGCCGGTGCGCGCCCGCTATGTGCGTCTGCTTGCTGTTCTTAAAATAGGCCTCAACTGAGGGGGGCGTGGCTACCGCCGACAGAGCCAGAGCACAGAGATCCTAAAAACGAGGTGGCGAAATAAAAGTGTCCAAACCTGGGTCCCAGCAACCCCGCAGCCCCAACGCAGGAAAACAGGAACTCAAAAGCAAAGGTGAGAAAAGTAGAAAACATAAAATTAAGTTAAAAGGTTGGGGGGACTATCCCACTCCAAGATGGCGCACAGTGTCGGGAGCCAGGCAACTCCAAACTGGAGGCGGGACCCTAAGGCAACCTCTTCATACAAGGAAATGAAAGGGCACCTAGTGAAGCATACAGCATCCGTGATGCTCTTCTGAGCTGCACGGACGCGCCATGCTGTTCCTAAACTAGCCCTTGACTGAGGGGGGCGTGGCAACTGCCAACAGGGCTGGAGCACGGAGATCCTTAAAACGAGGTGGTGAAATAAAAGTTTCCAGACCTGGGGCCCAGCAACCCCACAGTCCCAACACAGGCTCCCCTGCGAGGGGAAAGTACTGGGAAAACAGGAAATCAAAAGCAAAGGTGAGAAATGTAGAAAACATAAAATTAAGTTAAAAGGTTGGAGGGACTAACCCACTCCAAGATGGCGGCCAATGTCGGGAGCCTAAGGCAACTGCTTCCTACAAGGAAAGGAAAGGGCACCTAGTGAGGCACACAGCGTCCGTGATGCTCTGCTTTGATCACCTTGAAGCAAATGTAGTTATTTCAGGGATGTGATCAGATGTATATATGTATGTATGTATTTATCTAGCATAAACCTTGCTGAAAGGCAGCAGATCTCTGGTATATCCTCTAGTGTATTAATAGCATCAGGCAGAGTCTCACTGTTTGGATCTGTAGCTCCTGAAGTTTAGGAAATTCCTTCTATGATATGTTGATGTAGATTTTATTAAATTAGATCAACTGTGAAATGCATTCTGCTTCGTTGGGTGGAGCACAAGCCATCACTGGAATGAGTTACGCTTCATTCCATGGAGCATGAGTTCCCCAATGGAATATGTTCTACTTCATTCCGAGAAGCATTATTCCCCCAATGGAATGCATTCCATTCCATTCAATAGAGCACAGGTTCATCTTTGGAATGCACTTTGCTCCATTCGGTGAATATGGAGCGTTAGTTAAGCTATGGAATGCATTGAACTCCATTCCATGTAGCACGTGTTACCCTGTGGAACGCATTCCACTATATTATGTGGAGTACAGGTTTTACTATGAGAAAGTGGATTGTTTGTTGGGGTGGCTGTGAGACCTCTCCAAGTAATAATGTCACTATTCTGTGTGATGTCCAGTTAGGTTAGTTTAATTTAGACCTGAGCTCAGTCCTTTTTTTTTTTTTTTTGTCCTCATAAGCCTCTTTAGTGTAAAGAAAAAGCAATGAACGTTCTTCCACTTGCACATGCACATCTTGATGGGCACCTGAAAGCCTGTGCTCTTGTGCTTTACAGCAATACTGGTAGGTACGAGTAGAGAGGGAGATAGAGATTTCTGATGGCCCTTAGAATCGAAATCCATCTACCCTCTTGTCCAACTGTCTGCTTTCTTCCTCTTCCTTTCCAACCGGCAGACAAAACCACAAGGACCTAAACCCGAAAACCTGATGAGGCTGATAAGGCGTAATCATAGGACCGCTGAAAAGCCTAAATATTATCGTTTAGAGCATCACACCATTCAATAAAGGGAAGCCAAAAATTAACATCTCTAGAACTCATCCTATCCATAGTAGCTAGCTATTTATTTAATTGAGACCAACAAATTATCCAAACTAGGGGAGACGAGGGACACCCATAACTTGCAAATTTCCCTGCGCGCCAGCAGTGCAATGTAAAAAATAAGCCTTGCCTGACCTTTAGTAGGTTTTACTTCAGGCTCCAACTGACCGAAGATAACAAGTAGAACGCTTACCTTAACATGCAGCTTAAGCATTTGAGACAGCGCCCTACTCACTTCACTCCAAAAAGTTTGCAACTCTATACATTCTACAAACATGTGGACGTGGTCTGCCTTCATGATTCCGCACTTCGGGCAGGGGACTTCACCTCCTCTCCCGAACTTTGACAGCTTCAAGGGTGACCAATACGCTCTATGGATGGAAAAGAGATGATTTCTCCTCAGGTGTGCAGGCTTAACCAATTTAAAAAGCATAGCCATAGATACTTGCCAGTATTTTTCCAGCGATGATTCCGGCAAGTATTTTCCCCACAGTACCACAGGAAGCGTAATATCTCCATCCTCGATTTCCACCAGTAGCCAGTAAATAGTCGCTAACTCCTTCTTTTGACTGGATTGCTGCATCAGCTTAAACTCTAGGTCGTTTGGTACACCTATCTTCGTTAGTGGGTCGTGAAACCAGCCCTGCATTTGAGCATATTTAAACCTAGATAAGCGAAAGTTTGTAAGCTGACTACAAGTCTCCCAGGAGATAAGCTCACCGTCACTTATAATCTGGTCCCATTGTGTAAGTCCCCCCTCTAACAGGGGTTTGGCAAGGATATCTTTTGTCCATTCAGGGGAGCCGGGACTGTCCCAGATGGGAGCTAAAAAACTATGGTATGGAATTTTCAAGGTTTTCCTCACTTTATACCAAGTCTCTGCAAGCCCCCTCAGGATCTTCAGCCTGACCTTTAAAAAAAAATTTGGGACAGCATATTTGAAGAGAAACCCCGCATTGCCTCCCGACTCCAGATTCGCAATTTTGGTCCATAAACCTCCTGCCATAGAAGAATTTGGAGAGTTGAAGAGACACTCCCCATTTTTTAAAAGAAACGCCCATGAATAAAAGAGTAGATCTGGCAAGGCTAAGCCTCCTTTCTCAACCCTTCTCCGCAGCTTCTTCCAAGCTATTCTTGGTCCTTTACTCGCCCATATAAAGGAGCCTAGGTCTCCTTGTAGCTTCTTGATCCAATCCGTATTGAACGGTAGAGGGATAGCATCAAAGAGGAAGGTCAGCTTTGGGAGAATTACCATTTTGATCAAATTACTTCTGAAAAGAGATAGCTGGAGATGAGACCAAGTTTTTAAAAGTTTCATGATCTCCTTTCGGACTTTATCGAAATTTAGTTTCGCTATTTTGCTAATGTCATGAGATATCATCACACCCAGATACCTGATCTCATCCTTTCTAGTTTCCCCTCGATGTTCCAAGACATAATTTCAGACTTATCGCCGTTAACCTCATAACCTGAGATCTTCCCAAAGTCTGTCGTTAGAGCCATCAAACGAGGCCAAGTTATCAAAGTATTTGTAGTTAAAATCACGAGGTCATCCGCATAGAGCCCCAGTTTCTTTTCCCAGCCAGAGAAAACTGAAAGGTATAATTTCAGGGTCCTCTCTGATCTTTCTTGCCAATTGCTCTATGTAGAGGTTAAAAAGCAAAGGCGACAGGGGACAACCCTGCCTAGTTCCTCTGGATATTATTACAGGTTGGGACAAGGAGCCATTAACTAGAATCCTGGCTTCTGGGGCTTGGTAAAGACCAGTAAGAGCATTACAAAAATTTGTACCTAGGTTCAGGGAGGTAGCAACTTTTTTCAGGTAGACCCAGTTCACGCGGTCAAAGGCATTGGTAGCATCCAAAGCCACCAAGGCAAAAGGAAGATTATACGTGGATGCTAGATCTATTGTGCCGACCAATGTAAAGGTCAGATCTTTCAAAAATCTTCCCCGGATAAAACCTTTTTGGTCGTCATTTATTAGCTCATCCATCATCCCATTTAACCGATCTGCCAAGCTCCTAGTGTAAATCTTGTAATCGCTATTTAGCAAGGAAATAGGGCGATATTTATCACATTTTTTAACCTTCTCTTTAAAGGAGAAGATACTCTCAAAAGCTTTGAGCCTGAAATCCGTAGAAGTGGATGGGGTAAAATATGATTTTAGATCAGACGTTTCAGCTGCCACTTCAAACAGGCAATGGGAGTTAGGAAAAGGATGGACCAACTGAAAAGTTGGGAGCAGTAGTCCAGTTGAGATTCCCTGTGTACCTGAAGGTGATGATTGATAATAAAATGCTTATCTTTCATTCTTGTGAGAAGGTAGACGAGTTCTTAAAAGATTTTCAAGCTAATAGAAAATAATCCTTTTTTTTTTTCCTCAATGCCTTTCCAACCCTGCTACTTGGCTTAGTTAGGTAAAGCTAAAGAGCAGTAATAGTGAAGTATGATAAAATGATTAGATTATGGGAAAAGAAACGGGGGAGATAGAGGAAGAGTAGAGAGGGGAAAGAAAGAGAGAAAAAAATATGTAGACAAAATATAATAATAATTAAAATGAAAAAAAAACATATTTGTGAGGAAACCCGTATAAGTCAAAGCGAGGTGAATTATACAAAGCTTTCTCTCCTTTAAAAAAAAACAAAAAAAAACCTCTCCTTTTTCCCTTTTCCTTTTCAGTTTAAAAAGGAAAAAAAAAAAAAAATGTTCACTGGGATGGTAGTTTTTTTACACTAGATGGTAATGCGCTCTGAGGGGAACTCGATATGGCCTTTTGGCCTTGGAAAAGCTGGGAGGGGGTTCTCTATGGGGGGGAGGGTGCACAGGGTGGGGTGCAGTGGGAAAAAATCAAAAAAATGTTTCCTCTAGAGTCTCTTTTAATGTTTTCAGCAACAAATGTTTTAGCAATAAGAGATGATGGGTAGTAAGAAGGGAGGGATCATAAATATCCTGTCCTGGAGTCTAAACGGCTTACGGGTCAGAGGTAGGAGGGCGAAAATACTTCAGTATTTGAAAGATTCTTCAGCCCATATTATTATAGCCCAGGAAACTCATCTAACTGAGAAGGAGGCAGTAGAGCTCTTTCGAGCTACGAAATGGGTAGCGCACTTTGCATGTACAGCCCAAGCAGCAGTGACAAAAGGGGTGGTAATTTTAATCAAGCGAGGACTACAAGTAAGCTTGGACTCCTATACGTCCGATAAAGCAGGTAGATGGGTAGTAGCCAAAGTAAAGATCTTGGCTCGGCCCTTCACGTTAGCGGGCTACTATGGGCCAAATTACGATGAAGTCGGTCCTTTGCAAGATCTGTTGGCCGAACTTTTAAATTCTTCAGATCCAATTATTTTGGCTGGAGATTTTAATGTTGTGCTGAATCACATATTGGATAGATCTATACATAGTAGAGCTCAGACTAACCCTAATATGCTTAGTTTAATTAAGCAAATGATGGAACAACTGGGTCTGTTGGATATATGGAGACAGAAAGTAGGTGAACAAAAAGGCTTTACTTTCTTTAATAAAAAGTACAGGCATCAGTCCAGGATCGATTACTTTTTAGTAGATTGTAAGTTGAAGGATGAAATACAGCAGGTTGAACATGTGGGAGTCCACCTGTCAGACCACTCAGCGGTGATGCTCACATTGGAGGTCAGTAAGGTTGGTACTCAGTCCAGATGGACCTTCGACCGTACAATTTTGTTGGAAGAGGAAGTGGTACAAGCCCTTGAAATAGAAACAAAAGAATTTTTTGAACTCAATTGGGGAACCGCAGCCCCCGGGGTTACATGGGATGCCTATAAAGCGTTCTTGAGGGGCAGACTTGGGGCACTAGCGGCAGAGAAGAGGAGGAGCTATTACAAAGAAGTGGCAGTACAGGAGGAGAAGATTCGCTGCTTGGAAGAAAAACTAATCGATCCAAATATAGATGATGAGGCTAGGATGAGTTGGTTCCAAGAACTGTCACAGGTGAAGGCGAGTTTATCCACCATATTGCAAGAGCGGATGAGAAAGAGATGGGAGGCCAGTCAGATGGCTCTCTTTGAATATAGCGAAGGATGTGGCAAACTTCTGGCATGGAAGGCAAAGAAAGAACAACTAAGAAATAGAGTTGAGGAAATTATATGCGATCAAACGGGCAGCCGAGTAGGTGATAGTAGAGGAATTGAGCAAGTATTTCAAAGCCATTTCAGCAAAGTCTATCGAAAAGATCTTACGCCATCTGAAGACATTCTTAATAAATGGGTAGGACAGGGCATGGGAAACCCGTTGACAACAGAAAAAGCAGATCTTCTAAATAGAGAAATAGACGTCCTGGAAGTGGGAAATATAATTGCTCAGTTAAAAAAGGGGAAGGCCCCAGGGCCAGATGGCATTCCTCAAGAGGTCTACAAAGTTTTGGCTGGTATTTTAGCTCCTATTTTAGTCAATCTTTTTAATGAGTTATTCGTCAAACACTTGGACCTGCCAGCTCCTGGAAGGAAGCCACAATATCGCTAATTTTGAAGCCTGGAAAATGCCCCAGAAAATGAGCTCAGTCCTGTATAGTTTTGGCAAAGAGCAGTCAGACTTTACTTAAAGGAATCAAGTGTAAAGCATTTATCAGTACAAAACAGTTAATTAGTCAAAATCACAACACAATAAAAATCCCACTCCAATTTATAAAAATATTCTACATTTTAATGAGAAAATACAAACCAAATGATAAAACACAGATCAAGGGAACTGGAAATATCATTTTTAAGAGATTTAGGGCCTGACCACAAGTTGAGGTATTTTTTATCACCCCCGATAAATAGCGATACCACGGGGTATGTTTTTAATCAGGCATGATACATAACACCTATTATGAGTTCATGGGGAATAACATGCGGAATTTGGTGTTTAACGCACCAAAATCCACAGGATACGGTTAATACCGTGTGTTTTCCACTGTTAAATTTGGGCAGGTTTGACCTGCTGAAATTTAATGAAGGTTTAGTTATTTACCTTCAAATCTGTAATTCCGACCTATGCGTAAACCGGAGTTTACACATGGATCGGAATATTATGAGCAACTCGTATTTAGGCCCTTTGAGTTTTCTAGCACCCAAAAGAGCAAGGCACTAACCGTGGGTATCTGGACGCGCTAGACTTGATCAAAGTCATGATGGTGGCTGCAGTTTTGTGGCAATCCCATGGTAGCCTCTTGTTTGTTTATGAATAAGTTTAGAAAAAGTTTTCACATGTCCACTTTTGCAATTTTGCAATTTTGAGGAAAGAGTACACTCTAAAGCCAGCGAAGGGTCCAGGACCTTTTGGGCACCAACAGGTGAGTTAGGACTCAATCTGTCAGAAATTACATGCAGGGTCCAGGGCAAACTGGTCTGGTCAGCTGGGCTCTTCTTTGTTGCAGTCTTCTTGCAGCTTGTGTGTTCCTGAGCTTAACAGGAGGCTAGCCAATGAGCCCTTCTAGCCACTCTTCTATCCTGGATTCAAGTGGGACCGATCCAGTCCTTAGGGTTTCTCTCCATAGGTAAACGCAGTCTCGGTTCTTGTTTTAAGTCCCAGTGCTTTGCTTTGCCAGGTACAGTCCTTCTTCTGTTTTCCATAGGTCCAGCAGTGTTCTGAGGAAGGTAGCCAGGTTTGTCGCTTTTATGCCTTGTGCTAGCTTTTGGGTGGGGATGAATCTCTAACTAATAAGGAAAATGTTCTCAGAAGCAACCCTACCCACTTTGAGATATTTTTCTTGGGGTTTGGCCATAAACAATCCGACAGTGCCCTGCTTTGCTAAAATCCAACAGAGCAGAAGCTTCTTTACTTTGGTTCTGACCTGCTCTGGGCACTCCCTTGAGTTGTGTCTAGATTGGGGCAGTCCACCTGCAAAACAAGTTCTGGGACAGGGTTTCCTCCTACTGGCATTGGTGCCACTTTGGCTGCTTAGACAATAGCAGGGGAAGGCCTAAGTGTGAGGTACATCTGCCTGTGACAGGGGCTGCCCCTTTGGAGCTGGTACAGTTAGTGGCCAAATTCCTCAGGCCATCCTGTCAGGAGAAGGTCACACCACCTCCCAGCCAAGGCTCCATAAGACTGGATTTCAAATTCATATTTGGTCCTTGAATCATGGGTCTAGCTTTTCCCAAACTAAAGTTGTACATATAAAGTGTTATAATGTAAACTAGTGCTGTTTTGTGGTAGAGCTAGCCTCGCCAAAGTGGAAAACAACTTTGAAGATTTTTCATTGCCAGGACATGTAGAACTTAAGTACACATGTCCTACATTTAAAATAGCATGCACCCTGCCCTACGGGCACTTATGGCCTATCTCTGGGGTGACTTATAGGAATTAAAATAGCTGCTTTATTACTGGCAAAGGATTTATTTTGCCAGGTCAAGTTAGCAGTTTTAAAACTGTCATGCTACACAGCAGTGGCAGGACTAGAGTCATGTTTTCACTTTGTCACTGTAGTAGTTTCACAATAGGTGCTTCAGTCTACTAGTGACATTGAACTTTAAGGCCCTGGGTACCCAGAGTACTATATACTATGGATCACAGGTAAGTTAAATATGCCAATCAGGGATTTGCCAATTCTACATGTTTTTAGGGGTCACAGCATATGTGCTGGGCTCTGGATGTCAGCACACCAATGTTCAGAGTCAGTAAACCAGCATCAAAGCTAGCATAAATTATTGGCAAAACATCAGGGTGATCCTGCAAAAAAGGCATTTCCTCATAACTATGGAATTCATTGCTCTCCATTCGGTGAAGCACGAGTTCCACTGTGGATTTCAGTAGTGAAAGATTCATTTTTTGAGTAGTTAATTTAATCTCATCACTTCCTTTAGAGATTTGGCTCCTGACTTTGGTCACACAGCTTACACAGTAACTTCTGCTTTGAAGGTATCAATGTATGACATACTCAGGACAGTTTTAATCGCTTAAGTCCTAAAGAACCTGCTAAAGTTACTATTAAAGCAGTGAAACATGTTAACATTTCCTGAATAAACTTTAGTTTGTGTATCTGCACACTCTAAATTAAGTTATGTTTGTGACTGTTAGACATAGTTCTTTTAGAGCTCAGTGTACCAAGTTTATGCACTCTTAATGGCAACTCACTTTAAGGTGAGTACAGTTAGGGAATGAGTATCAGACAGAAACGCCACTGATCACTGATGAGGCAAGGAAAAAGGTAGGCGAAAGAAAGAGAAAAAAATACTACAAAGGTAAAGTTTTCATAGATATTCCTGCTAAGACCAGGCAACATTTCTCTTATCCTGGTGTAATACTGCATTATTTCCAGCATATTGCATTATGAATGTAAGGCATAATGCCTGAGAATATGCCATTACACCATATTGAGTAAAAAGATCTTCAGTGGGAACACTGGACAATGGTAGAAGGCTTTAACGAATGTGAGAGCTGTTTATAATGTTAGGCACTGTTAATTACCTCAAACTTTCTTTCGAGTGAAATTTTTACCCTAGTGGACAGTTTGGGTAACATTTTTATTGAAATCCATCTTGTTTTATTTTTATTGTTATGTTATGTTACACGGCATTTGTAAAGCGTGCATACACCAAAAAGGTTTCATGGTGCTGAGTAAGAAGCAGGAACAACAAAGTCAAGACATTGCCGTAAGCTTGTTTGAAAAGCCAGGTTTTTAAAAGCGTCCAGAATCTGGGATAAATAGTTGTAGTTCTTATGTTGGGAGGAAGAGAGTTCCAAAGATGCGGGTCAATCACAGGAAACCTGATCCCACTCAATCTCTTCTTTTTGAACTTAGGAAGAACTAACAGATTAAGTTGGGCAGATCTAAGATTACGTTTTGGAATGCATCGTTGAACTCTGGAGGACACAAAGGTTGGACTTTTTCTATAAAGTGATTAAAAAATAATACAGCCTGTGCAACTTTCTCATCATAGGCTAAGTATGACAATGTCTTGGCTGACAGCAAACTAACCTGGCTGCCAAGTTGTCTATTGTCTGCAGCCTCTCATTCATCCTTTTGGCATTCCTAAGTAGAGAGACTTTGTATAATCAATCTGAGACATCACTAGGACCATTATTATCTGGATAATGGTTTCAGGGATAAAATATTTCCAGATTTTCTTAATCGTATGCAGTTGGAAAGCGCATGAGGAAATCACTGCTCCTATCTGTGGCTTCATTGATGGGTCCCCATCAATAAGGATTCCAAGGTTTTTAACTGCTTTTTTGGGAGCAGGAGGTTTTCTCTGAATTTAATTTCAGTTGATGACTATTCATCAAATCCCTAATATATAGCATAGTATTTTGAAATAGCTCCATAGATTCCAAGGTATTATCAGTAGTGAAGAGCAGCGGCATGTCATTAGCATAATTTGCACTCTCTGCTTCTGTAGATCATGTACCAGAGGGCGAATATAGAGATTAAATAAATGGGGGGATAACGCAGAGCCCTGCGGTACTCCACAGTTTAGTTGAACCTTTGTGGAGTAGAAGGGAATAAACAGACCAACTGAGAGCGGTCTCAGAGAAAGGATTTTTGCCATTCTAGTTCTGTGCCCTGCAGACCTGAGTCCTCGACATAGTCAACCAAAATAGTGTGGTACACTGCGTCAAAGGCCGCAGACAAATCCAAGAGAACCAGCACCTGGGCCCGACCCTTTCTGCTTCTTTCTTTAAGTCATCTACCATGAGAATTACAGTGGCATATTATCAAGCCCTCTATCGCCGCGTAAGTGGAACTTTTCTGCCGCTAATGCGGCGATATTTCTATCACACTATTAACAAGCTGCAGCTAACGGGCCTTAGCGTGAGTTTTGTAGCGATAGCGGCCGTTTTTTTACCTCTAAGCATGTCAGCGATATATATCGCTAATGACATGCAAAGTAGGCGTTCCTGACTAAAACTCCATTGAAACAGTCGCAAACACAACTTCTCCCTATTATCAATGCCCGCAAAGCGATAGGAAAATTCGCGCTAAACGCGCTTATCGCTGGAATTTAACGCCTGGAATAAACTTGCCTTAACCATCTTGTCAATGGGGGGTGGATTGTTAGGTTAAGTACACACTTGCCTATTAGCAAGCTTTTCATTTGCGCAGTGAATTTAGCGCTGGAATTCTCACGCTATTGCTGGGTTAACTCGCTATCGCTGGATTTCCTATCGCCTTTGCGATACGCGTTGATAATACCGCGCTATCACAGCGAGGAAATCCAGCGATAGCCGGCGATAAAAAAACAACGCTAAGCGCGCTTTGCGATAAACATCGCAGATCCTTGATAATATGCCCCACAGTCTCAGTAGAGTGGACAGGTGAAAATCCCACTTGATAGGGCAAAGTCCTCTAAAAAGGAACAAAGTTGTTGGGTGACATGAGCCTCTAAAGATTTACAAAATAGGGTAATAAAAAAGGATATATGGCAGCAGTTTTTCAAAATAGTAAGATCCTCTCCAGGATTTTTTAATAGAGGGATTACTACTGCCCTCTTGAAGGCAAGGGGCACAATGATAACATTGAGCAACAACATCACTGGATCTAGAAACAGGGAGAAGATATTTTTTTAAATCCAAGGGGGGGGGCCCGAAATCTTCAGGGGATCCAGATTTGACTTTGGTCAGCAAGTCCAAAAGTCGATCTTTGGTAATAGGTGGGAAAGCCATGCATGTCATAAGATTTTTATCTTCCTGGGAAGTAGCACTAGCAGAAGAGCTTTTATCTTCCTGGCGAAGTAGCACTAGCAGAATAGCTAGGAAAAATGGTATCTTTTATAGTTTTTATTTTACCAATAATAAAGGTGTTCAGATAATCAAAAAGTTTTCGAGTGAGAATGACCTGGACTTTTACTCTATCCGGGTTAGATAATTCTGTAACAATTCTGAAAATATCTTTAGTTTATTTTCAGAATAGAACATTTTGCTGGAACAATATAAGGATTAGGCCTCCCAGATTGACTTTATATATGCTTTTAACTGTGAGACATAGATGTCCTTTTCTTCAGGCAGGTACGCCTTCCGCCAGTTTGTTCAGCCTAGCGTAATTCAAGCTTGATTTTCCTTAACATTATCCCAACCCCTTCCCTCCGGGGAGTGGACTCTTAGCCTAGCATGTTATTATATTACTTTATTGCATTTATTTGAAGATTAGAATTTAAAAAATAAAAAATCAAAAAGTGTAATGAGGAAACCACTCCGTTTTTTCAATGTATTATACTTTATTAATGCACTATTTAATATCCTCCTTAGTATCCCTTTTACATAAGGCTTATTTGTGCAAAATTATAATATTTTATACTTTTTCAGATAATTCAACTTAAATGGTTCCTCCACAAGATACAGGATCTTACCTGGAGTTTAAGACTTCCTCCTCTTCCCTCCAAGCAAGTTTCGGCATCGTGCTTCGTTGTTCCTTTGGAATTCATCAGTTTCTTTTTTTTTCCCAGTACCACCAAATTAAACACATACAAATTACATGAGGATTGAGAAACAGACAAATTACAATTTTAGGATTAACCATATGCAAAATAAAGCAGCAGAAAGCCGCAGCAAAGAAGAGAAAAAGAGGCAAGAGAAAAAAAAAACATTGTGACAAATTAAACAGGATTAATATTTCGATTATAGGATGCACTTGTAGGTAACCTAATTTATTGAGCATCTGTCTTCTGCGGAGATGCCTGTGATATACTATATACATTTTAGTTTCTTTCTTATCATCTTATGATGGGGGCCCAAATATTTTCCCCAACCTCCTTGCTCTCACAGCCTTTTTTCAATAAACTCCCTTTTCTAAATTATAGGTGGCTAGTAGCCTCCCTAACCACTGCTGAAACCCGGGTGCCAGAGGATCCAGCCAGGCTGCCGCGATACATATCCTAACCACTGCCATGGCTATAAAAAGAAAATAGCGTTAGTATTCATAAGCCTCATCATTAGTAACTCCCATCATTATAAGCTGTGCGGAAAGGTTTGTTTTTATATTAAGGGAAACCCTCAGAAACTTTTCAATTTCAGCTAGCCAGACACGTAACAGGGGGAGGTCGCAAACATGTGCACTATATTGGCATCGGTGCTATTGCAGCGGGGGCATGTAATCCCATCCTGCCCACCCCTTTCCGCAATTCTAGCAGGGGAATAGTATACTAAAAATAGCGTTTTATAGTGTTGAGCCTGAAGGGCTGCAGAGAGGAGCACAGTCCTTCCGAGTTCCAACGAATCTAAAAATAAATCGTATGATATACCCAACTTCTGTTCCCATTTAGACCCATACCTCTCGAGATCATCTTAGGTAAACAGAGTCAGTTTCAAATAAATTTGACTAATAGTGCACCCCTCTTCACACCGAACCGTATCCACAACACTATTATTGTTGAAGCCTCTTGTACCTCCCCTTTTTTGCCTTAAGTAACTTGGAATTTGTAGATATTTGAAAAAATCCTTGGTGGGTATCCCATATCTGTCTTGAATTTCGCTAAAAGAGCATATCTCCGTACCATCTAACAGATCTCCTATCACGCAAATACCTGCGCCCTCCCATCTTGACATAACATCATACCTAAAAATCTCTGGCATTGTTGGGTTTTTAAAAAGCTGTGTGTAATAAGTCAGCCTGCCAAGCCCAGTTTTTCTTTTAATGGCAACCCAGATCTTAAATGCGGCCTGGAGAGTCTTAAATCTGACCTTTTTATAGTAACTCGGCTCACTGTAGTTCAAAAAACAGCCCTGGGAGGCCTCGCCAATCAATTGCTCATATACGTCTTCAGTCCCATGTGGGTTCCTCTGCTCTTCCCTTTGTCCACCCAGCAACACCTGCATATATTGTAAAGCAGCAGCCCAGTAGTACAGTCTTAAATCGGGAACCCCCATCCTCCTTTCTCCCTTGCTAATGTCATAAATTTTAGCGCCCAACTAGTCTTGCCTTTTGACCAGATAAACCTGTTGAGCAAATTTTCCATCTCTTTAAACCAACAGCCCGCAAACTCAAGGGAGATGGTCCTAAACAAATATAATACCTTGGGCAAAAATAATATCTTTATTAAGTTACACCTGCCTACAATCGAAAGGTGAAGATTATGCCACCTGTCAAAATCATTTTTCCCTTTCCTTATTACCGGAGCAATATTTACCTCCACAATTTGCTCAAGAGCAGATGTAATTTTTATTCCTAGGTACGTGGCCATGTTTGTGACCCGTGTATCCTCCCATATAACCAAACTGTTAGCTACTATTTGCGTTTTCTGCTGATTGAGCGTATACCCTGAAATTGCCCCAAATACTGCAGCTTCTTCTCCGATTGCAATAACTGCAGCCTGGGGGTCAGGTGTGACTACAGCCAAATCGTCCGCATATGCGAGAATTTTTGTTTCCAGCTCCCGAAATATCATTGGTTTAATTGTTTAATTCCCTTCAATTCTTCAGATCAATGGATCTATGTATAAGGTAAAAATTAACGGGGAGCAGGGAGCAGGGACACCCTTGCCTGGTACCCCTTGTGATCTGAATAGGCTCCGTATATCCTCCATTTATTCTGACACGGGCCACTGGATTCTTATATAAACCCCTGATTGCTTTAATAAATCCTTTTCCTATCCCACACCTCTCGAGGGTACCCCACAGGTAGCCCCAGGAGACCCTATCAAACGCTTTCTCAGCATCTAAAAGTATCAGTGCCATAGGGTCTCCTGAGACGGCTGCGACATCAAACAATGTTATCGCCCTTCGCACATGCTCGGTGGTTCCTCTGACAGGTATAAACCCATGCTGTCGTAGGTGAATCACTCTGCTAATGATTGAGCTTAATCGTGAGGCCAAGACCTTCGAGAAGATCTTGGAATCACTGTTCATGAGGGTGATCGGTCTATATGAACCAGGTTCCTGCGAAGATTTCCCTTTCTTCAAAAAGACAACTATTGCTGCCTGGGCCCAGGACTCAGGTATAGAGCATCCTCCTTGCGCCTGCTTAAATGTCTTTACCATGTCTTGTTTTAATGTATGATAAAAAGTTTTATAAAATTCCAGGGGTATCTGGTTTGGCCCCACTGCTTTCCCCGATGGGAGATTCTTTAGGGCATTATATATTTCCTCTTCTGTCAGACTCGCCTCTAGGTCTTCAATGCCACTTGTAGCGAACTGCTCTATTTGAATGTTATTCAAATACCCCCTGACATCGTCACATGACGGGTCAGATTCCTCCTGATAAAGTTTGCTTTAATATTTTTGAAATTCCTCCCGTATACCCAGTGACTCTTTAATCAGGCTCCCCCCTGCATCCTGTATCTCCGCTATCTCCCCCATCACCCTCCTCTGCCTTGTCCGTACTGCTAGCATATGTCCCACTTGCTCGCTACATTCATAGCATCCCTGGCTCCATGCCAGATATTTTTCAGCAGCCTTAGTCGCTGAGATTGGCCCAATTTCTGCTTTGGTTATCGCTATTCTATAAATCCAGCTCTGTAAGGGCGCCCCTCGTGCTATTGCACTAGTCAGTTCCTCTTCCAATTCTGTCAATGACATAAAGTATGTTCGAATGTTCTACTTCTTTTTTCCGCCGCTGGGTGCTGTAGCTGAGTGTCTCACCCCTGATCCCAGCTTTAAGTGCATCCCAGACCATTCCACAGCTAGCACTGTCCCTGTTAATTTCCAAGAACCAAGTAATCCAGGAATTCATGTGAGTAATATAGTCTGGATCCTTCAACAGGGCTCTCTCGAAAGTCCAGACTGATTCTTTTATTTCAGCTCCCCTAAAATTCACTGTTAATACTAATGGGTTGTGATCTGATATCACACGGGGGTGCTTTTCTATAGCGCTTTCTAAAACCAGCTGATTTGAGGTGAAAAAATAATCTAGTCTTGCTACCATTTTGTGGGGGGCCGAATAGTATGTACTCCCAGGGTCATTCACTTTAGTCTGGGCCCAGACGTCCGCTAAACCATTATCTTGAACCAGTGTGAGCAGGGCCCTCGCCACCCTGCTTTTACGTCCGGTATATTTCCCGGTCCTCCCCCCCCAGCTAATGGCCAAGCATTGATATTTAAATCACCACAAAATACTATTGGTGCTTGTCGTGAGGCTAGCTCTGCATTCACCTCCTCCAAGACCTCGGGGTCGTCTCCGGTAGAGCCGTACACAGAGCAGAGGGTAAAGTTATACCTATAGTAGCAGCATTCTGCCATGACCCAACCTACCTAGTTTATCTGCCTGGCAATTCTTCTAACTAATTTCTTTCCTACGTAAAAGGATAGCAACACCTCTCGATCTGGCACCCTGTGTTGTGTTAACAACCAGTGTATATCCTAGCTGTTCCATTATTTTGCCCCTTGTGCCCTCGATGTGTGTCTCCTGTAAGCACAAAAAATCTACTCGCAACCTTTTCAATTCAATTGCGATTCTTTGCCTTTTATTTGAATCATTCAGGCCACACACATTTATAGATGCAATTTGAATGCTCAACATTGTATATCTAAAGGATAAGTTCCTGCACTCGCTTTAGCCAGAGATGACCTATTCTCTTCCTGCTTCAGTTCTACACTGATAACATACATCTTGTCTTCCGATAATCCTACATGCACCTCATTAACCATTTTTCCCCCTATTTGCCCCCTCTCCCTCACACCCTGTCGCCCCACTGTCCCACCCCTCCCATCCTTCTCCACCCCCTCTGTCCCTCCCCCCACCCCCCCAAAAATGGGCAAAAAGGTCATTGAATGACCCATGTGATGTCGCCTGTATGAGCTGCCCAAGCCGTTCCGTGCTCCATCCCCCAACATCAAGATTGTGAAAATGGAGCAATATTACCAACTAACCCCCCCCTGGTGAAAAAGACAAAAACAAAAAAAAAGAGAAAAAAAAAAAGGCAAAGTGACAAAAAACCAACAAGAAGCTGCGAGAGGGGAGCAGGAGGAAGATTACTAAGCATTTTCTAGCATTTCAACAACCTTTCTTACACCCCTTCCTCCCTGCATTATTAGCTTGTTTGATAGCAGGACGCCCTCCCCTTATCTAAAATTCTAAATGTAACTGAGCATGTCGCCGCGCTCTATCTTCCTGTTGACACTGGTTCCCTTAACTCTTGTAGTTCCTTCAGGTAGTCTTGAGCCTTTATTTCAGATGCCAGCATCCTGACCTTCCCTCTGTGTATAACTTTGAGACGTGCGGGATTCAGGAGATAGGCTTCGGCGCCAATCGCCTGAAATGAAAAAAAATCAGTTGACGAAGCCTCCAGCGCCTCTCCACTGTACTATGGCAAAAGTCAGGCCACGCGAAGAACGTATGCCCATCGAATGATCGCTTAGCATCTGGTCTTGCCCCATCCGAGATATCCTGGCGTAAGAGAAAATTCCCGAAGAAGACTAGAATTGCCCTGGGTCGATCCGACTGTCCTGATGTGTTGTTCTTCTTCACATAGAGAGGGAACCGGTGCGCCCGTTGGATCTCGGCATCCCAGTTCCAATTCGAGAGCCCGGGGAAGGCGCCCTTCAGCAGATCCACCATGAAGTTCTAACATCGCTACCTTCACTATTTTCCGCTATTCCGAGGAATCGGAGATTGTTCCGGCGTTGCCGATTCTCGAAATCTTCGAGCTTCCACTTCATGTCAGTTGACTGCTTTTCCTGTTGTTCCTTATATTCCTGGATTTTTCCCACTTCGCTCTCTAGGTACAAGGTTCTTTCCTCAACATGTGTCACCCTTTCTCTCTCATCTCTGCGCACATTTTTGTCACCTTCCGGATAGATCCCTGTAGTTTCTTCGTGGCCTGAAGTGCCCTGCGATTCTCCTGGCGAGATTCCCCCTGCATTTGCTTGAGGGTGGCATAAATTAAGTCCATAGAGGGAGGGTAACGCCCTCTACGCAGGAACGACGGCTAAGCTCCTGAGACGGCTGCAACGCATCCAGAACGCCTCTGCACGTCTTATCCTCGACATCCCCCGACGCAGCCACATCACACCCCACCTGAGAGACCTGCACTGGCTCCCTGTCAACAAGAGGATAACCTTCAAGCTCCTCACCCACGCACACAAAGCACTCCACAACTCCGGACCAGCCTACCTCAACAGACGACTCAGCTTCTACACCCCCACCCGCCAGCTCCGCTCGACCAGCCTCGCCCTCGCCACAGTCCCCCGCATCTGGAAAACGACCGCCGGCGGCAGATCCTTCTCCCACCTCGCCGCCAAGACCTGGAACACCCTCCCCACCAACCTCCGACAGACCCAAGACCTACTGGCCTTCAGAAGACTCCTCAAGACCTGGCTCTTCGATCAGTAGCAGCACCGCCCCCCTCTTCCCCCAGCGCCTTGAGACCCTTGCGGGTATGTAGTGCGCTTTATAAGTGACATGATTGATTGATTGATTGAGGGTTGGCCATGGCGCTGGCCGCTGTTTCATCCTGATCTGACCTTCCTTCATTATATACCTGGCTTGTGGCAGAGTAATCCCATTTCAATCTTCGGGTAGTTTCACAATTACTATCCACTCGATGACTTGCCCCTTTTGATCTTTTTCTGCGTTTTTGGGTGGTTGGCTTGTCATGACTTTTATTAGTGGATGAGCCCTCGGATCCTGAGCCTTCCTCTGTAAGCCCTGGAGTGGATGTTGACAGCTCAGAGTCGTCTGTGAGGGAAAAAATCTCCCACCCCCCCCCACAATCTGGTGAGCCCATTATATTTTTCAGCCGGGGGACGCCCAACGGTCCCTGTGTCACTGTCCCCCCTTTGGAGGTAGCTATAATGAACTTCATTCTTATTCCCTGCCAAAGTTTCAAATGATAAATCAGTGCTTTTCAGCGTAGACACACTTGCTGACACTCTATCTGCTGAAAGTTTGTCTTTACCTGAGCTAGCGTGCAAGCTGTCCTCCATCAGCTTCCCGGACTGCACACTCCGTGTTTGAGTCTGTCCCCCCTCCTGTAAGGCAAGCTGCTCCACCTTCTTTCCAGCGCACTGCTTGCTTTCTGTCGCGCTATCCGGCTGAGCCTCCAGATGATCCTGCGCAGCTGTGGTTGCTACAGAAACAGCAGCGGAGTCAGGAGAGTCAGCCCTGGCATTGCCCTCCACGAGTGAGTCACCATGAGGCGTGAATTCAGAAAATGCCTCCATCACCGGACCCTGCACCGCTCCCTGCGGGAAAGCCTCCGTAATGAGCGGCTGCTTCATGCCGCGATCCGCAGCGGTCCCTCTCTGACGCCCATCTGCCCCACGGCCATTAGCGGATTTTACTTCAGCCTCATCTGCTCTCCCGGCTGCACCTCCACGCCGCTGGCCAGCCGCGCCTCGGCCTGGGGTCTTTCACCGCATCCTTTACTTTGATCAGTTTGGGAGCCATGACGCGGGCAGTAAGCGGTTTCCCTTGCACAGCTACTGCTAATGTCGAGCCGTTTTTACAGAACGAGAGGATCCGGTGCTCCAGCCACCGGAGCACTCCAAACCACACAGAGGTCTTGTGGTTCACCAGGTAAGGGAATTTTCCTTCGTTATCAACCATCATTAAGCTGCCTCATTTCTTTTCCTTGAATTTACAGCTGGGTTAGGAGCAGGGCACAGAAGCTGCTCTCTCACGGCGATCAGTCAGCCGCCATCTTGCCCCCCGCCATCTCCTCACATGGAATTCATCAGTTTCTAAAGAAGAAGTTTATCTTTTTTCATCATTGTTGAACTTTATTTTCATTGCATTTAAAAGAGGCAGATCTATCTAGCCTTGTTGCCATTGTTACACCTGAGCATTGTATTCTAGAGCTTTGCTTTGTGATGTATAACTTTAAAATGGCTGCTTGAAGTTGCATTAAAAGAGTAATGCATAATGTTAGCCTCCGGGTCTTTAATGAAATCCTGATTCTCTGGTCATGGAATAGGAGAATCGCAATTCTCAGAGTGAGTAGGTAAGGTAGATGCTAATGCATCACAGAAGGCGTCAAGATTCCTGGAAAGGGTACCTCAGCAGTTGGGAGGTTTCAAGAATAGTAGATCAATTACAGTAAATTGTATCAAATGATGATGCAACCATGTACAGGGAGAGACCATTAGGTTGACTATTCTTAGGTTGGAAGACCAAACCTGATCTAATGTA
The DNA here is from genome assembly GCA_963921515.1 of Calotriton arnoldi. Lineage (NCBI taxonomy): Eukaryota > Metazoa > Chordata > Amphibia > Caudata > Salamandridae > Calotriton > Calotriton arnoldi. The sequence continues at coordinate 2,749,502 of CAWUFW010000107.1, read as the reverse complement.
TGGCCTTTAATATGTGTAGGTGCATACACTTGTTGATCAAAATTTAAGCTGCTAAGACTGTCAGTCAAATCCGTGGAGATATGGCCACCATGCTCCTCATTCGCCTAAAAATTAAAATCTCCAAGAATTAAAATGTTAGCATAGTCAAAGACCAAAGAAGCTAAAAAATCAGCTATAAGTTGGGGGAATTGCGACATGTAGCCTGGGGGTCTATACACGAGCATGCATATCAAGGGGGTGGTAGGTGAATCAAGTTTATTTAAAATGTTATCCAATGTTGAAATTGGTATGGGGGTAAGTTTAGTAAGAATAAGATGTTTTTTAACTATTGTGGTCACTCCACCACCTTTTTTCCCCAGTGGTCTGTTGGAATTAAGTAGATAGTAAGAACCAGGGAGGGCAGCTAGAATGACAGGCGTAGATTCCTCCGTTGACCAAGTTTCAGAGATAAATAACATGTTAGGGGATTCTGAATCAAGGGGAGAAAATAATGAAAGTTGGTGCTTAACCAAGGAATGTGTGTTCAAATAAATGATAGAGAGGCTCTTGAAAAGGTTGGGGAATCCCCAATGAGACACTATCTGTGGCAGCCATGGCAGGCAACGGGCAATCAAAACGAATAGCACCCAGTGGGTTCGGGTTTAATATATCAAGATTGCCAAGTTTTTGCAAGAGGGAAGACTAAAGTTGGTAACTGATTGTGCAGGTCTTTTGTTTGCAAAAAGATAGTGCAGGTCTTTTGAGGAATTGACATGAGACAGGGATGCCCGCTGTCACCCCTGCTGTTTTCTCTCACTGTAGAACCAGTGGCTGAGCTGTTTAGATGAGAGGGCGTAGGTTATAGCATAGACATGGACAGTAGGGAATATATTATTTCATTGCATGCTGATGATCTCCTACTTTATCTGGATGATGTCCTAACGGGGTCAAAGCACGCCATGTTTATACTGGAGGAATTTGCACTATATTCGGGTCTCCGAGTGAATAGGACTAAGACCTGCTTGTTCTCCGTTGTGGAAGGCAGTCGAGAGCTGGACCCCGTGCCCCCAGGTTTGAGATGGTCCCTGACAGCATTTAAGTACCTAGGAATATGAGTGTTTCACTTGTTGGATGATCTGAGGGAAGGAAACCTACCTACCGTTAGATCCCTTAGGTCGAGTATCCCATTTTGTTGGTCGCTGAAACTGCCTATTATGGCAGGTACCGCCTTATCAAAATTGGTTATGTTACCAAGACTGTAATATTATTTTTCCAACCTTCCAGACAGAATCCCTTGAACCTGATTTAAACAATTGGACATGTTAATCAGAGAGCTTGTGTGGAATGGTGGTTGGCACAGGGTGTCAATGGAGACTATTCAATGCTTCCCATTCACAGTGACTTGGGAGCCCCTGACTTTGAATTTTATAATTTGTCCGCCCAACTACAGTGGGTGGCACAGTGGCTGGCTGGTTCTGGTCGGGAGGAAATGGGCCTGATGGGTAGATTTACTCTTCAAGAAGCATTACTGGCAAAGCTTCTGGCTTGAAAGGCTGACCTCCCGCGGCTGGTGGTTCTGTTTTCTGTAGCCCTGGAGTGTTGGAAGCAATTTATACGACGAACAGCTGGGAATCCACTATGCACTCCAGCATTACCATTGGTCGGGTTGTTTGTTGTTCTAGGTTTACCCTTTGTTTTTGTTTTTTTGTTTTGTTGAATGGCCACTTCAATTGTTCCTCTCTTAGAGACCTGTGGAGCACTGCAAAATGGTTGAATTTCTTATTCAGTTTCCTGGTATCCTGTAACCTCCCTTAGCATTATTTTACACACAGGGAGCATAAATGGGGGACATTAAGGTATCTGGGTAAATAAGTCAGACAGGCAGAACAAGTAACCCATGGACACACGAACCCCTGTGTGACCACCAGTCGGGGGAGGATATCTTATACTGGTGATAACAGTTAAGATGATTAATTACATCTTTGTGAAGTGCTATGAATATATGATTTGAATGTATGTTGTAAAATGGCAATAAAGATATGTTAAAAAAATGAAAATTCTTGGTAGAGCCAGGAGACATAAAACGAGAGGCAGGTTGCATTGAACCAACTGTACAAAGTGGTGCTGTGGCTCTGATGGCAGTAAAGCAACTCAGTCAGGGCATTAGCTCAAGGCAAGCTGCAAAGCATGTACCCACAAACTTTCCCTAGGCTAAACATGTGTAGTTGATGGTTGTCGATGTGCCTGGACCATCTAGAAGATGAAAAAGAAAGAGAGTGTGCCTACAACCTGTCCCTGTACTAAACATTCTTGACACTGCCAGGAGACAAAAAATGAGAACCAACTGTACAAAGTGGTGCTGTGGCTCTTCTGGCATCAAAAGCACGTCAGTGAGGGCATTAGCTCAAGGCAAGCTGCAAAGCATGTACCTACAAACTTTCCCCAGGCTAAACATGTGTAGTTGATGGCTGTCGAAGTGCCTGGTCCATCTAGAAGGGGAAAAATAGAGAGCGTGTGCCTGCAACCTGTCCCTGTGCTAACATTCTTGGCATAGCCAGGAGACACAAAACTAGAGGCAGGTTGCCTTGAACCAACTGTACAAAGTGGTGCTGTGGCTCTGCTGGCACCAAAAGCACCTCAGTGAGGGCAATAGCTCAAGGCAAGCTGCAAAACATGCACCTTCAAACTTTCCCTTGGCTAAACATGTGTAGTTGATGGTTGTTGAAGTGCCTGGGCCACCTAGAAGGGAAAAAAGAGAGAGAGTGTGCCTACAACCTGTCCCTGTACTAAACATTCTTGGCACAGCTAGGAGACACAAAACGAGAGGCAGGTTGCCTTGAACCAACTGTACAAAGTGGTGCTGTGGGCCTCATGCCAGCAAATGCACCACAGTGAGGGCACTGGAGGAAGGCAAAGTGCAAATATTGATTCAATAAACTGATGCTAAGCTAATTCAATGTCTATGATGGCATGTTTAGTGGTTTACCTGCAAAAAAAAAGTATGCCTATAACCGGATCCTGCGCTAATCATGTTGAAAGAGTAGGGAATAGATCCAGATTCTCAGAAAATATACCAAGATGCTTTTTTGTGGCTCCAAAGGAGGTCCATGGATTTTGTATACCTTATTGTCACCGACTTACCTTAATGACACCTCTTCGGCAAAGACCAACAGTCTTGCCTGCAGGGCAGCGTGTTCGTTCATGTTCTCATGTTTCTCCATGGTATCACTTGGAGCCTGTCTCTCCGTGGGATCACTTGGAGCTTGTCTCTCGTGGGATCACTTGGAGCCTGTGTCGCCATTGGATCTCTTGGAGCCTGTGTCTCTATGGGATCTCTTGGAGCCTGTGTCCCCGTGGGGTGTCTTGGAGCCTGTGTCTCCATGGGGTCTCTTGGAGCCTGTGTCTCTGTTGGATCTCTTGAAGCCTGTGTCTCCATTGGATCTCTTGGAGCCTGTGTCTCCATTGGATCTCTTGGAGCCTGTCTCTCCATGGGATCACTTGGAGCCTCTGTCTCCGTGGGGTGTCTTGGAGCTTGTATCTCCGTGGGGTCTCTTGGAGCCTGTGTCTCAGTTGGATCTCTTGGTGCCTGTGTCTCTGATCACTTAGCCTCCAGTACAGCCATCATCATGGTATGGTTTCCACCATGTTAAGAAAAAAATGATTTTAACAATTGAGTGCTAGTAGTCAACAGCTACCATTGTCTTCACAACAATAGTAGATGTACAATTATCACTGCAAGCTATATTGTTATAAATAGATTTTTGAGGTGGCAAATGCTCGGAATAACAGATGCTGAGATCCCACTGAAGATTATTGCATTGAAGAGACAGGATTGTGACAGAAGTTAAGTTGTCCTTCTCCCTCCAGGCTGGCCCCAAATACGAAAAGCTTCGGTGACCCATCTGAAACATCTATCTGTGGCTAGTATGACTATGTCTATATTTATGAAGGTGGTTAATTTAAATAATTCAGGGTGGCTGCTTTGTAAAATGATGAGAGAAGATCTGGAGAGTCACACCACTGGGTGCAGCCAATGATGAACTGTAGGCCGAGCCGGCATGCAATTCCAAAGGATAAAAGGTACTGCGTGTTTACCTAGTATCCTGACATTTTATTTTGCCTCTGGCATCATGCTAATCTGACTACAAGATCAGTCCTGTGACCTGATAGGGCACATCAAGCGTGCCCTCAATACTCACAGTGGAATTCTGTCCCTGTCATTAACATAGCGCACAAAACATTGGTGCCATTATACCATGGTTAACAGAATTAACAGTGTGACCAGAACGTTTTATCTGGGTTAATAGGGTAAGGCCACTGGCCCAAATGTGTAAGGTTTCACATTTATGTGCATGTTCAGATATTTCCATTGACACCCAGTGTGTTTTTAAATGTGTTGTGTGTGTAACAAGGGTAACACATGCACGCTGTGAGTGAACCAGCGTAATGGTGGCCAGTGGATCCATTCTCTGTAACCCTGGCCTAAGCATATCCTAACCTAACACAAGATGGAGGGTAAGGACTGTCCTCCCAAGCAATGAAGAGAACAACACACACATCCATACACTGACACCATTATTACCGCACTCCTTTACATTTATTCAGACATCGACAAATAACTATGTATGAAAAATAAAAACATGCATAGCCTTGTATATCGACATATTTTTCGATCAAAGGAATAGTGCAAGTAAACTCTGTAGCGCTCATGTATCTACATGTGCAGAATGTAGAGCAACAGCCTTAGAATTCTTTATTCTTCAAAATGAAAAAAGGCAATATTTCAACCTGCCAGGCAAGGAGAGGTCAACTAGCACATCTACTTTCCCCTGGTAATAAATATGTATTAGTGCAGTAAGCTGGAATTTTGTACGTTTTTTTTACATAGTTGAAATTTTCAAGCACCCACCTCTCAGAATGAGTTTTCCAGAGGCATCCCAGCATATTGCTGTATACACGTAGGTAGTTCTGGCTTCCCATGGCCATATGCTTTCCCGTCCAGTACACGAAAACTTCAGACTATGTCCCCAACTCTTGAAGAATATGACTCCAAGTTCAGGGAGAATGGTACAATACCTGACAGTCCTTGTAACAGCTGAGCTGAGTGGTCAGGGTTCTCAGGCCCAAATTAACCTCATGATCAGGTCATATCATGTGTTGTAGTGTCTCTGGGGCTAACAGCAGCCCAGAGAAGACTTCGATCATCGACAGCTATCAGAGGCTGAGCACCCCTCTGCCCTCTCACTTCTCCATCCTCAGATCCATCCCTCTCCACTTGGAGCTCTCACTGCAACTACTAACCTCAACTGGCGATCATCCTGGCATTTAGTTTTACAAGCTCAATCTCTTCTTCTACTATTCTCCATTACCAGTTGACTGGATCTAGTTCACACACTTTTCCTGAAGCTGTCCCCACTTTGCCAGATGTCCTATAACTGTGCACTCTAACAGTTTATGGGCAAGCATGCTTTGAGATTATAATTGTGCACTTACCTTACTGAAGACCTTTGGAACAGTACTACACTGGCTCCTTGGCCAAGACTTGATTGCAGTGAGCTTCCTTTTTTCTCTACATGGCTGCTGCACATCCACCCTCTGTAAATGTTAATGAAAGAGATGAAAGTCTCAACTCCGAAAGTAAAGTTTACCAAAGTATGCTAAAATAATACATTTGCAGACCCCATGCAAACTGGAGATGCGCACTAAGATTTCTACTCAGTACCAGATTGCAAACTTTTGTCTGTGAAATACTGAAGAATGCAAGATGCACCTTCCAAAGATGAATTTGAAATGAGAAGGCAATATGGAAACATATGTGAAATCTGTCAGGAAAGTGATTTTAGTCTACACTTGCCAGACAATCTCCAAAACTATATGTGTCGGAATTTGAATCTTTGCGTGCTTTTTTTTTGCAAGGCTGAAAACTGTTGTGCTCCCATGCCTAGACTTACCATTTTAGTTTGGACTGAATGCCCTATGAACAAGTGCACATGGGTTTCATTTCCTCATGTACCACCCCTCCTCTAGTCCACTCACATATATTGTAGACTGACCCAGGCCCAATACACATAGGATATACTCACAACTTTAGACAAACAGCACAGAAAACACAGTTGGCTTCCAAGAACTGGAGCATCTGTTTCAGTTACTTAGAGGTGCAGGGCAAGCATACAGCTGCGGCGGGGCATAACCAAGCTCCATGTTGCAATGCTGCTATCTTTACTCCATCCCCGTCTGTTGCCATAGACACCAAGATTCCTGGATCCATGTGTGATATGCTGGTCCAGTCCACGTTTTTTTCTATGCATTCGAGGACCTGCAGTCTTGTTTTATTTTGGAACAAACAAGACTACATGTCCCAGAATTCTAAGGAAAAAAAACTGGACCGGAGCAGCACATCATGCATGGACCTGGGAAAATTGGCAGGGCTGCTGTCCCCTCATGAGTGTTTTTTTAATATGGGAAAGAGGGGCCGGTGGGCAGGGAGGTGCACACTTGCTTTCAAGCTTGATTCACCATCTGGGAACAACAGTCTGTTAGCATTGCACACACATTGAGCAGATCAGTTTGAGGGGCGTGCTGAGTTTAGGGCTGCTCTGCATACTGGAGGGGCACCAATTACAGTGTGCATTAGGCAAACACAAATGTACCAATAATTTGCAGCATTCAGTCTCTTTTGAAAGTTGCAGAAACCCCCACAGGTTTGCACGAAAATGTGGGAATGTAGTCTGCTCGTTCTTTGGAACACTTTCATACAAAAAAACTTGGAAAGCGGGCAATAGTTGACAGCATTCAATTTACTAGGAATTGCAAATTGATGTTGGTAGACCTAGCCCTTTTTGCAGGTTTATCCCAAACTTTTAGCCTTTTGCTTCCTATTTTTTTGACCCTGTTTTTGTTGGCTATAGGACTCTGGGCACTGTAAAACTGCTGATCAGTGCTAAAGTGCATATGCTCTCTCTGTAAATTGTGATTATGATTGGTTATCCATGATTGGCATCTTTGATTTACTGGTAAGTTATCCATGATTGGCATCTTTGATTTACTGGTAAGTCCCTAGTAAAGTGCACAGTGTGTGCCAGGTCCTGTAATTCAAATGCTACTACTGGGCTTGCAGCACTGGTTCTGTCACCCACATGAGTAGCCCTGTAAATGTGTTTCAGACCTGCCACTACAGTGTCTGCGTGCGCAGTTTTGAACTTCCATGTTAACCTGCCAAGCGCACCCACTTGCCATGCCCAAACCTGCCCTTTTCTTACATGGAAGGCACCCCTCATGTAGGCCCAAGGTACCGCAATGTGCAGGGTTCAGTGTATGTGAATGGTAGGACATGTACTGGTGTGTTTTGCATGTCCTGATAGTGAAATACTGTGTATTTCATTATTCACTGTTGAAAGGCTGTCTATCCCACAGGTTAACTTCTAACATCTTACAAGTGTAACTTGCCATTTGGACATGATAGGGAAATGTGTGTTTAGGCTCTCTGAACTCAGAATTTAATAACACACCTTTTAGCGAAGGTGGTCTTTAAATTGTGTGTTTTAAAATGCCACTTTTAGAAAGTGGGCATTTTCTTGCTTTACCATTCTGTGTGCCTCTTCCTGTTTGTGTGTTCACCATCTGGTTTTGGAGTGACAGAAGCTGGGGGTGTGCATTCACTCTAGACCGTCACAAGGGTGTTGAGGTGTATCTTTCCATGTCTGGGTGACTCATCGCTAGGCTGAATAGACCTGGCCTGAGTGTTGGGAGGAGTTTTGCTAGCACCTGAATAGACTGTGTCTCCTTTGCACAGTGCTGTCTCAACCCACTGTGGTCAAGCTGGACCAGTGAGAACAGAACTGGTTTGGACGGAGCTCAGAGACTCTGAAGCAAAGAGAACCATGAGAAAATGGGGTGTAAGTATGAGACATTAAACCCCAGGACTTTAGATTACTTCAGGAAACAAGGGGATCCTGCCAAGAAGAAGAGTTGTGTGAGGAGAGCCACCTTTTCTGTGTGAGGGGTGGGTTGGCCTGCAGTTGCTGCTTCTGTCTGTGGCAGAGGAAAAGGAGTGACTCTTTTTGCCCTGCTGTGATATCCTGCTTGTGAAGTAATCTCCATCGGCTTGTGTGTGCTTGCCTTCTATTGGAAGTCTCAGGTGGCTACAAAACATCATCAGATCCTTGCTGGATCTACAAGTAACCTGCCTGGAAGGAGTGCTGGGTGCACTGTGTGAGGAGCGCTGCCCCTGATGTGTGTGGGATGGGATGGCCTGCAGTTGCTGCTTCTGTCTGGAGTAGGAGAAGAACTGAGCTTAAAGAAATCTAGGGCAACTTAAAATAGCTTAAAAAGACCTACCGCTCAGGGTATTTATCCTGGGGTAGAGGCATTCCGCGTAAGTCCTCAACGGAGGCACCCGGCGGGAAGTTGTCCATGAGTGGAGAAAGCCCAGTGAGCTCGGACGATACCGCCTCGCAGGAGCACCAGTGCGCCAGGCTCCAAGGTAGCAGGGAGTCAATTGCCATACCTTGGCCTCTCCCATTGCCTCCATGCCTTCCCAGTCCTGAGGGGCCGGAACTGGATGCGGTCCTGGATTACCTTAGTGATATTCATACAATGATATTTGGGGAGTTCTGTACAGTGATATCTGGTGATTGATGTGTGCACAAACTAATGTGTGACCTAATTGCTGCACAGCATGCCCTAATATTATGATACATATCATTCTACCTTGCAATGAGAAGATAGCGGATATCATGTCAGGACCCGCATAATGTGTACAGTGATTGCGTAAGATGCTGTTATAATATGTGCAAACTTATAAGTATTTACTTTATTGCACTGTGATGTCATGAAAGTTGCCTAGTTGGCAAAGTAATTTATGATTTATGTGATTGTGGTCTATGTGTTCTCTGTACAATATAAGTGATATTTTTATATAACCTGGTGTGGAGTTTATTTTGTGGTGTATTTAGTGTGTCACTGGTGTGTGTGTGTGTGTGTTGTGCAAACGCTTTATACATTGCCTCTGGGATAAGCCTGACTACTCTGCCAAGCTACCAAGCATACCGAGCATGGGTAATCTTGGGTGTGTAACTCCCTTACCCTGACTAGAATGATGGGTTCTGCCTGGCTTAGGTGTATACCCTAGCCAACCAGAAACCCCATGTCTAACAAATGTTAACAAATAATTAATCTGTTGATTTCTTCCTTCTAAAATATTTGGAATACAGAATTCAGTGGCTCTGTAAAGGACTAGAGACACATATATGCTGCTGGAGAAATGGTGAAGGGAATTGTGCAGTATGTTAGTGAAAATAAAATCTGTATTTTCTTTAGGCTTTGGAAGGATATTTTGGATGAGTAAATATTATGCATTTTGTAAATATAAAACATCATCTACCACATTTGTACTTGGAAATCAGCAGCTTGAGGGGTAGGTCATCCGGCACTATCCCCACAAATCTGAAAAAGTATTAACACAGGAGAAATTAGCTTTGCATGTTGTTTGCAAAGCAGAAACTGCTTGAAGTTATACCATCCAGAATGATCTCTACAGAGGTTTACCAGCGCTTAACATCCTTACAGCACTGAAAACACCTCTGAACACATATAACTCTCTATAGTCACTAAATAACCCAAAACGGAACACCTTAAACAGTCCCACTACTTACACTAGACTGCTGCATAAAGCTTCCTCATGACCCTCAAAACACTCCAGACAACGCTACACCTTCACAATGCACCATACGCTTTTAAAATGCTGGTGAACCCCAAATCTTCCACAAGACAACACCACTCCTCAGACATGCCCACAGTACTCTCAGACAGTTGCACAATGTTATACATGCGATATCATTATGTACCTTTACACACTCAAGATGCAAGACATCTCCTAAGTTCCACACTAAGACTCACAACACATACAGACACCTTCATAAGAGTCCCAGTGACTCTCACAGGAGCTACAGGAATGCTCACAACCTACCCACAAATTCAAAATGCCCTGTAAAGCCTATACAATCCCCCAAAGACTCTCTGAAAGACCTTTGACACTCTCCCAACTTGCCCAAACATTCTCATTCTATCCGCACCTCCTTGCACTCTGCACAGGCAAGTTAATTCCATCCCTTGAATTGCACCCACCTCAATCCAGACACTATATAAATTCATCAGGCATAAAACACCCTAGAAAGTTACATAACACACACCAGCCAGCCCCATGATACCCCAAAAGCTTCAAAAAGATTTTGCTCATAAGCCAACACTCCAGATCCCCTAAAAACCCTGACACTTAAAGTGCATCAAAGGCACTATTACCACTTCACTGGACACCCCCAGTGTTCTCTAGACCCACTCTTAACTTACACAGACAACTTCCTAAGACCACTCAGGAATTCACAATCTGCCTATGCATCCTCAAAGCACCCCAGCGATCCTCAACATGCACCTACTCACCCTCAAAATATCCACAGGCACTCTCCCAACACAACAAAGCATCCTCAAAACATTCCAAACATTCAATCTGCTCCAGTACACAGCATTCAAGAGACTCTTACAAATCCCTCCAAACACCAACAATCACACTCACCAGCCAGGTAAAAACATTCCCATCACTCACCCTAAACAGCTAAATAGCACCCCAATCGCCCTGAAGACACTACGATACACCCAGAGACACCCTCATACACTCAAAAGCACAAAGACCAAGACCTCAGACACGACCAACATCACAGACACTCACATATATACCCACAGAGAGCAACACTCAGTCTACCATATCACAAACCAGTACATATGAAGCAACACTTATGAATACTTAAATACTCTCACAATGTATATACCATGCTATTCGTAATGGGAATCAGCTCCCTCTGTCTGCTTGTGCCAGCATAAGGGGAGGAAGAGGTTGACGGGGCAAAGCAAAAGATCACAAAAACTCACCTGAGTGATAAAACCGCTACCTTTTCACCAGACTCTCCTCGTACAACACGGCCTTGTGAATACATAGCTCCCTCCAACATGGTCTGCAAATTTTATTCTGTGAGGTGGTAGGATCTTTCATTTTTGCAAAAATGCTTGACTCCCACAAAGATAATTTTTCGAAACCTGAGGAAAGTTCAGGTCCAGCCTGACACTTTCCCTCAAGTAAAAACATAATACTCCAAACTGTACCTTGAAAAAATGCAGCAGAAGATTCAGGCTGCTCTTTTGCTTTATGCTAATTTAAAAAATATATTAGTGCATTAAAATGTTGCATGTATCTATTTTTGCTAATGGGTAGAAAATCAAGCTTCTCAAGAGTAAACAGAGGCCGGTTGCTTTTGTGGTCTGCAGTTGGGCCTCGGTTTGTAAACACTAGTATGTCTTTGTATGCATCAGGTGTCTAGTCAGCAAAACATTAAAAGTTGCATGATTGCGATATCAAACAATAACATCTAACAGACACAAAAAATACTCATATACAACTACCCATGCCCATATTCATCTGATAGGTGTTAGGTAACAGGAGCCAGGTGTCTGTAGCCACACTGGTCTCGGCATGATGTTTTGTACAAATACATTCCATGGAGCTGCTAAATGGTAAGAGCTTGTGACATCAGGGAGATAGACATATGAAGTGCTATCTCAGAAACTGTTTGAGCATTCTGTGGCTTTTTCATCCCTCAAAAGGCATCACGGAAATTGCACTGCTGCCTGTGATTGGGTGCATGACTCGGACAGTCCGGAGCATATTTCATTGTTCCTGGTAATTACTGAGCCCACCTCCCTCACCCAACCCTCGCCCATCTTGTCACTAAGCCCGCCCCTTACACCCCACCTCAATTCACCAAAAACATACAGGTCTTTCTGACAAAAGTAGTCTGGAGCCAATCAACGAACACGACCACAGTACTGAAAACACATGCATTTGTCCTTTCATCCATCCTACATGAAATAATTAAATTAGTTGCCTTCCCATGTGTTCTTGTTGCATACAGTTGAAGGCTTCAAAACCATGTACATGGTACAACTTGGAAAAGTATGAAACCACAGCTTTCAACCCAGAGCCTTTCGTTTGTATAGCTGCCTGATAGAAAAGATGGTTAGGAAGCAGCAACTTGTTTTTTCATTTCAAGGCCATACATTTTCCAGTGCACGAGAAAGATCTTTACCCACATAAATCGTTCTTATTGATAAGCTTGTGAGGGAAGACAGGTCGAGATAATTGCAAAACCACTAAAATTAAATCATAGCCAAGTATATTCAGTTTGAAGAGGTCAGATTGCAAAAGCACGTTCTACTGAAATTCACCCATTATAAGCCTGCATGATTCAAGGTTCCATTCATGTTGCAACCCCTGATTACTCTACTTTGTGCTGCATCATAAGGACATTGCTACCTCCACCCCTGCGGCACATGTATGACACTTCACTACAACCCTGGAATTTGCCTAATCACGCTATTTTCATCGGGCCATGCTTCTAATCCCTGCTGCCACTGCTGGGAGATGAGAGAACATTTCCACGGGATGGACGAAGCTATATGATATATATATATATATCCACAAAAAGGTTGCCCCCTGAGCACGACCTCCCGGGGAGTGCCTCTTACAAAAACGAGGACTGCAGCCAGGACATCATCAAGCATTTTGTTCACAAGTAAGGGCTTTACGCGTTTCGAACCTGTAGTCCTTGATCACAAGCCTTCTCTCTTAGGACAACTGCCAACAAATGTAGAACCAATGCGTGATTTAAATGTTCAAGCTCCCGCTCAGGTAGGCGTGACTTCTCACCCATGTGGGCTTCGCAAAGCATTCTGGAATCCGCAGTTCTACATTGCATGATAATACCCTAGTGGGTGTCGTAGTGTCCTGTACATAAGAGTTCAATAAAAAACCACTGTGGGCTGAAAAAATGTTCAAGAAAACTGAACCGCTGCACTTTCAACCTTCGTCCGTGAGCTCACCGTTCTGTTCGCAGCGCCTGGGTTCAGGTGTCGCAGATCCGCTCAGAAGCGGCGGGTCCGTGCTCGCGGCCGAGCAAAGCCGCATATTAATCCACAAAAAATGTTGCCCCCTGAGCACGACCTCCAGGGAGTGCCTCTTACAAAAACGAGGACTGCAGCCAGGACAGCATCAAGCATTTTATTCACAAGTAAGGGCTTTACGCGTTTTGAACCTGTAGTCCTTGATCACAAGCCATCTCACTTAGGACAACTGCCAACAAATGTAGAACCAATGCGTGATTTAAATGTTCAAGTTCCCGCTCAGGTAGGCGTGACTTCTCACCCATGTGGGCTTCGCAAAGCATTCTGGAATCCGCAGTTCTACATTGCATGATAATACCCTAGTGGGTGTCGTAGTGTCCTGTACATAAGAGTTCAATAAAAAACCACTGTGGGCTGAAAAAATGTTCAAGAAAACTGAACCACTGCACTTTCAACCTTCATTTGTGAGCTCACCGTTCTGTTCGCAGCGCCTGGGTTCAGGTGTCGCAGATCCGCTCAGAAGCGGCGGGTGGTGCTCGCGTCCAAGCAAAGCTGCATATTAATCCACAAAAAAGGTTGCCCCCTGAGCACGACCTCCCGGGGATTGCCTCTTACAAAAACGAGGACTGCAGCCAGGACAGCATCAAGCATTTTATTCACAAGTAAGGGCTTTACGCATTTTGAACCTGTAGTCCTTGATCACAAGCCATCTCACATAGGACAACTGCCAACAAATGTAGAACCAATGCGTGATTTAAATGTTCAAGTTCCCGCTCAGGTAGGCGTGACTTCTCACCCATGTGGGCTTCGCAAAGCATTCTGGATTCCGCAGTTCTACATTGCATGATAATACCCTAATGGGTGTCGTAGTGTCCTGTACATAAGAGTTCAATAAAAAACCACTGTGGGCTGAAAAAAAGTTCAAGAAAACTGAACCGCTGCACTTTTAACCTTCGTTCGTGAGCTCACCATTCTGTTCGCAGTGTCTGGGTTCAGATGTCGCTGATCTGCTCAGAAGCGGCGGGTCCGTGCTCGCGGCCGAGCAAAGCCGCATATTAATCCACAAAAAAGGTTGCCCCCTGAGCACGACCTCCCGGGGAGTGCCTCTTACAAAAACGAGGACTGCAGCCAGGACAGCATCAAGCATTTTATTCACAAGTAAGGGCTTTACGCGTTTCGAACCTGTAGTCCTTGATCACAAGCCATCTCACTTAGGACAACTGCCAACAAATGTAGAATATATATATATATAGTAACCGCCCCCTGTCTGATAGAAACAGCAATAAGGGTGGGAGTATTTGGAGGGTGGGGTTAAAGAGAGGAATGCTAAATGTAAACAAGCATTTGCAATGCAATCGGTCTCCCCTTTAGGACCTTATATGTATTTAGCTATGCAGCACATTAGCCTGGGTGCTGAAACATCTACTGTTCTTTAACATGGAGAGAAAGTAAGGACCAAACTGCGTGACACGCCAGGTATGGGAAGGCATGGAGAGAAATATTGCTTTCCAGCGGGAAATGTATATATATTCCAAAGCTCTGTTTTTAATATAAAATCAGGGCCTTCGGTGGTCATATCACTGAAAATACAAGATTTGAAAAAAATATTATTGTCTACTGGTGCTCATGGAAGACAATTTCTATGGACTGGAATCTAGAGAATGCTTAAGTGATTTTGGTATTTTACTGACCTCTGCTGGTCGTTTTCTATCAAGAAAGTTAAATAGAGGCAGTTGCCAGAAAAAGAAAAAAAAGAAAGTCCCTCAGCAGAAAGCAATTCTGGTATTTTACTGACCTCTGCTGGTCGTTTTCTATAAAGACAGTTAAATAGAGGCAGTTGAACAGAAAAAAAGTCCCTAAGCGGAAGCAGACAAGTCCTAGGGATGATCTCCAGAGCCCACATAGTACATACACATATAAGTATATAATAAGTATATACTAAAGTATATACAAGAGGTCTCGAATGCTCGACCTAAAAAGGTGAATACGAAAAAACAGACAGTTTATTTACAAAACGAGTCACAGTGTCACCTGAGATTCAACAGTGAAGTGCAATTGTACATATGAATGTATTGTTTTTTAAATAAACTAATCACAGCAACTAATTCATTGGTACTGTCTGATGAGCCGTATTTGCGCTAATTTTTTTATGTCTGCAGTTCAAACCCAAAAATGAGGTCACGATTCAGATAAGTCGAGCGCCCACACTTGCTCCACTATCTCTGAGGCTGACGGAAGATTAGAGCAATGTCTTTGAGCTATCTGCGCCCTCTACTGGTGTAGAAGGACCTGAGCAGTTTTGAGCAGACTGGTTTCTATTCCGTAAACAAGATTTCTCCACAACATTTAAGAGATGAAATATCTGCAAGTGGGTCAGAACAGTTAGGTAAAGAAAGGGGAGGTGTTGCAGAGTGGCATTAGAGGTCAGTTTTGATTTTCAAGAGGCATAGCAGGAAAGAAACCCCTCCCAAATGAGTGTCAGCTCATGGGCCGATCAGGTTGGCCTGAGCTCCTTCACTTTTAACACAGGGCAGATTAGATCAGCGCGTGGCACTTCTTAGGTTAAAAATTCATCTGCAGACAAAATTGCTGCAGCTATTCTTAGTGAATTCAACCTTATTTTACAAAAACAGTGTGGTAAAGATAAGTTAATTGCTCAGAGCTATGATGGTGCCTACCTCTGGTAAGGTTAAAAATAAAATCTGAGATATCTACCCAAATGCACACTATGTACACTGCAATGGTCACCAACTAAATCTAATCATGGAACAGGCTGCATGGAAAATATCTAGTCAGTATTTTCTTTAACCAGTTGGGTGGCATTTCTGTTTTTTTCCCATTGC
This sequence comes from Calotriton arnoldi, assembly GCA_963921515.1. Taxonomy (NCBI): domain Eukaryota; kingdom Metazoa; phylum Chordata; class Amphibia; order Caudata; family Salamandridae; genus Calotriton; species Calotriton arnoldi. Next base: position 2,733,732 of record CAWUFW010000107.1, on the reverse strand, counting down.
CCAAAATGGACCGAAGTACTTGGACAGATAGTGGAAAGAAGAATACCGAAAGGGTTTTTAACTCATCGGAATTTCAACATTCGAGAGCTATCAATATAATTCACCAACACAAAGATGACCTTGTATAATGCATGAAATCTATGCAGAAAACAGTGCATTTGACACTTCTGTATGTGAAGCAAAGGGCTTTACCAGAACTTTGGAAGACATGGAGTTTATTTTTTTGTTCCACAGCATAATGCCCCATGGCAATATTTTGTACAATCAGTTGAAAAAGCGAGACATTGATAAATGAATTTGTACAAAAAGCCACTTAGACTTTGTGATAAGCATCAACGAGGTATGAAAATCCATTGAAAATGTGGACTCTAAATTGCCACATGAGTCTCAATTTGCAAACCACAAACTACAGGTAAGTACCTTGATACAGGAGGGAAAAAAAAGTATGTGACTTTATTGTGGTACATGCCAGGGAGTGCTTTGAATTTACAAGGCATCTTGTCAGTGCAACACTACTGCATAGTGACCTGATTCAAAAACATAGCAAATGTTTTACTACTGCAGCACTCACTGAAACAGTGGAAGCATATCCAAGGCTAAACAAGTCAAGATTGCGCACTGAACTGTCAATCATGTATGGAAGAAAGGACTTTGACCAGGCTATAAGCGGTGCCATGGCTTTATATATTTTTATGTCAAAACAACTTACAGAAATCTTTTTTTGAAACTCTTAAGTTATTTAGAATTGTCATTACAATCCATGATTAACATCTGAAGCTAAAACATGTTTTTCCACACCGAAGATGATAAAAAAAATCTTAAGAAACACAATGGCCCAAGCTTAATTAAATGCACTGACCATGCTGTCAATGGGAAAAGAACTCATAAATCAGATTCCAGAATTCAACAAAAGAACTATTGAAACGTTTGCTCACATTAAAGAACGACGTGCAAACTTTCTGTATAAATAGAAACCATGGAAATGCACAAAGTGTTTTGAATCATTGTTCCTAGCGAATATAGTTTTGGTTTAGTTTGTGTTGTAAGTAATATTAAAGCATACTGTAGGAACCTTGTAGGAAAGTAAGTGCACACTGTATTCACTGTATGTTTCAGTATCTTGTATCACCTGGGAGGAATTCAGACTTATTTATCCTTACAAAGCCACATAAGCTTGGTGCTGTTTCAGGGTATTAGTTAATGTGCCTCTCTCTGATGCTTTTTTCAAAGTTCCCCTGCAACTATGGGTCAGTTTTGTAAATAACCTAGACTCTGGAAAGCTTTGGACTAATTTACAAACTTAAGCCAAGGAATCAAGCAGACTGTGACCAAGTACCTTCTCTGACATTCTTAAAGATGGGTGTCACTGGGCAACAATCAATCTTGTGAGAAACTACAGGATTATATGTATTGGTCTCATCTTTTCTGAGGGTATTATAGTCTTGTTTTGCAAGCTTTAGCTGTACAGCAATGTCCTTTAGGAGAAGGCATTTTCGTCTAGATATCTGTCTGATGAAACTATAGTTATTCACTCTTTTCCTAATTTGTGAAATCATGAACTGTAATGTTTACTGTGCTGGTAGAGGCCTGTAGAATCCTGGACATAGTTTTGTGTTTTTTCACCATATCTATGACTATGAGCATCATAAGGCTTCATACTGAGTGAATTTGTGAAAAATATTTGTTACTTTAGCATGATGGACTTCATAACTGAAACGATATAGCTTAAAATCCTTACCCACTGAAAAGCAGACTAGATTATTTGAGACCATTGGATATCTTTAAATCTACACATGACGTGTTATCTCAAACATGATTGCTCAACATCAAAGTAAAAAAGGTTTTAAAAATTATAGACAGGCGGCAGCACTTCATGTTGATCAAGTACATTTGTTTAGCAGAATCTGAGTCGAATCGCCATCTGGCAGTGATGTTAAAGCTATAAGGGTGCACTTACATTTTCATGAAAGGCGTTTGAATGTTGGCTCCTTTATGATTGATAAATGATGATATAACAATTTTTTTTGCATGTTGGCAGATGTAGAATTATCTACTAGTAAGATTTTATGATGGCTTCATGAGTGCAAGATAATATAAATGTGTGAACTCATGCAACTTTAAGAGAGTGTTTTTTTCTTCTTTGCACCAAAACATATTTCATTTCATTTTTTATATAAGTTTTCTAAATTACTGGTTAACCTAAGTCCTTATTAGAGATGTGCAAAGTATTTAATTTTAAAGTATAAAAATTTACTTTTTGAACTATTAAACCTTCCCTGTACAAATATTTTTGTCATCTTTCTCCCCAAATTTTTTTTGGAAAGCATTTAACCATACTTGCTTGCTTAACTGTAAATATATATTAACTATTCTACATTACTCATTGGCCAACTGGCTTTGGGGTTATGTATATTTGATTTCTGTTTTTCAACTGTAAACTTGCCTGGCTCAAAGTTTGGTTGACTTTCTATAAGATGAAATCATTATTTTTCTTTGAATTAACATTTCTCCTATCTGTAGCCAATTATATCATATGAAGATTTCTTTCACTTTCTATGTTCCTGGCTTTGAACAGACGATTCAGAAAAGAAACAGACATGCACTAAAGGTAGGGAAAACATTGTAAGTGTTGTATGTATATATTTTATCTCTGCATGTTTCTATTTGTTTTTAGTTTAGGAAAGTTGGCTTTGTGCATGATCTTGAGTTTGAATATATGAAAGCTAACCAACATATTATTCTGCGGAATAAGTATGCCATGACTCTGTAGGACCAACATGAAAGCCATTTTATATCTCGCATGCACTGGCTCAATAGACAGTTCCGACCTATTTATGCAACTGTAACATCATTAACATTGTGATTATTAGCCCTTACCTATTTTGTTACCCTCAATATATCAGCCTAACATATAATGTATTCATATGAAGATAAGAGAATCAATTTTCCAAACATGTAGTGAGGGAGATACCAACCCCAAAACTTCTTGACTGCTGCACACCTTGCTAAAGAAGGAAGCCAGGTTTGCCTACCTTTAAAAAAGAGGGCTGAAAAATGCTTCCTTTTTCCCATTTTTGTTAAATAAAATTTGCACAGGAAATGGTGACTCGCCTCCAAAAAAATACCATACACCTCTAACGTGCACCTCTTCGAGCAAAACTAGCCGACCACTCACAAACTTCACCAGCCGCCACTGTTCTTTTATAGCACCAAAGCCCATCCTTTGGGTACCCAAGGAGCAGAGTGGGTCAGGTAGTCCAGTTCCTGGCCCCAAAAGCAGTATTCCCGTATCCCGCACAGCGGGAAATTGACACACGCTTTATAGTGCCAAAATCACTCCCCCAGGCACGCAAAGGGCAATGTAGGGCTGGTAGTCCAGTCTCTAGTCCCAAAAGAAGTGTTCAGGTCTAAAGTATGCATTAAAACATGCTGGAGAGCAGGTGCTAAGTTATAGACCAGTCCCTAAAACACTGCAACAAACAGTCCAGTGCTTGTATGATTGTTTGAAAATATGTACAGTCTCACTTAGATCTGCAGCGAAGAACAATGCACAGCCTCGTTTAGAGTAGAATTGGTATTCGAAAGTATGTTTATGCATGCGACCCTTTTATTCAGGGTGGCAAGTGTTTTATATCTTTTTTTGGATGGCGATATTTTGAAGTTGTTTCTGTCAGCTTTAGCTCCCATGGTTAAACATCAAATTTATCCGGGGGGCACTAATTCAAATGCAGTATTCATATATATGGACCTTTAAATACAATTATTTCCGAAGGTATTTTCATGTGTGCTGAATTTCAACATTATAAAAGGGTAATGCATCCATTAAGACCCACAGACAGGGGCATAGGGTGGAGACCTCGATGAAAGTTTACACTCATCTTCGGGGCATGTCTCTCTTCCCAATGTCGCTTTCACCATGTGCCATCTTTACTCTTGTTCCTTGAACGTAAAAGTGCCTTAGTGCAGGTACATTGCAAATTAGAAAGCCGAGTCTCAGGGCCGGACCGGGACACAAAAAATTGTCCGGGCATAAAAAATAACAGTGGCCGACATTAGCGAACCAGATAGCTAAAAAAAGTGGCACACATTCACAAATCAAGCCAAATTTGAATTTTTACAGACACGCTGTATGGGTATTTTATAAGGTATGTAAGACTGCATGCATCTGTGTTTGCTGCTAGCAATGCTTGTGGTAATATCAGGGAAATCAGCAGAAAAAAACAGCCCACCTTGCCTATATAACCGGCCCACAAACTTCTAAAAACCGGCCCACACCCTGACCTCTCAGACCAGCCCATCAGGCACCTTCTGATAATCCTATTGGCCAGTCCCAATCTGCCGAGACTGAAGGCTGCTTTGCAATGTAGGTCTCCATCCCTACTTGAGGCGATAGAATCCTGGCCATGAATATTCATGAGATGGCCAGCTACTGGACTGTGATTGATGTTCTCTTCGTAGGTCTGTATGAAGCAGTGTGATGCCATTGGCTATGTGCCACTATTTCCATTCAGGTCGTTTATTTATTTATTTATTTGAAGGTTTTATATAGCGCGGACAAGACCCTTGCGGGTATCAGATCGCTTTACAACATATACAATACAAATAAAAACAGAATATTATTGGTTATGATAGTTCCAACATTGGTATTTGTTTCATCCTCGCAGATATCGGCCAGCCAACATCTAATGGATCAGGTGAATTTGACCAGGAGAATCGCTTTAACTTCATTTTTGAAGGATGCCGCATGAGGGTTCTGTCTCGTTTTTGGGGGTAAAGCATTCCAAATCCTAGGGGCCATTCCTGAGAAGGAGCGGTTATACGTTTTCTTTTTGGAAAATCTATGTGGTTTCAATAAAAGGTTAGAAGAACTCCTGTTCGTTCTGTTACCCCCCGATGGTATTAGTTTCTCTGCAAGGTATTGTGGTGTTTTGTGATGCAATGCCTTGTGTGTCATACAAGCAATCTTCAGATGAACTCTGGCCTCAAAGGGTAGCCAGTTAAGGGCACGCAAATCAGGGGAGATGTGATCGTTTCTTTTGGAGCCTGTGATAAGTCTGGCGGCTGCATTGATTGATGCTCTTAGTGGGGCTGTCGTTGTCCTGGGAAGGCCACAGAGAGCGACACTCCCATATTCCACTCTGGGGATTACTAGAGATTGGACGGCCTGTTTGAAATCATTTGCGGGTATGAAGGGTTTCATTCTTCTTAACGTTCATTTGAAAGTTTGCTCCTTTATTTGCTGCGCTGATGTGTTTTTGCATATTTAGCTTATTGTCCAGCGTTATGCCAAGTGATTTGGCCGAATCAATCAAGAGCGGTTGGCCATCCAGTGCTGTTAGGTGTTTCATCCATTCCATGATGGTGGTTGTCTGGTTGGGGGGCGCTATTAGGAGGAATTCTGTTTTTAGTGTGTTTAATTTTAAGTGGTTATTAGCTAACCAGGTCTGCGTTTTTTGTAGTGTTGAGTTGAGGGACTTGATGTCCTCAAGCGAATGTACCTTAATGTAGAGTTGTGTGTCGTCTGCGTACATGTGGTATTGGACCTTTGCAGAGTTGAGAAGCTCGGTGAGTGGTTCCATGAACAAGTTGAAGAGTGTCGGGGAGAGAGAGGATCCTTTATAATTACAACCTGACATCTCACGCGGAAATACGTTGGTATCTGTTGTGTTCTTCTGTGTGACATCACAGTGCATATAAGAGAATAAATATGGCACATTTCAGTGCTGGGTAAGAGAAGCGCTTGTATCCTGGGAGCCTGGTAGCTCAGAATAATTGATTCATTTCCCCTCCACCTTCCTTACTGGAAAACCAACTTGAAAGTGCCCTGTCATCTGGCATTGTTTTTGGACTGCGTGGTTTTGAGTAAAACAATTATAAGTTCTTTTCTCTAAAAAGCAGTGCCGCAGTAATGAAGTCTGATCTAATACATTTATTTGCTCCAGAAAATACATGTATGCGTGGAAAGAGTAAATGCACAGATGGGTCTTTCAGTTTACCATAGATGTTTTTCCAAATACACCCACATAAAATTGAGGCCTCGTGACAGGACGCTTCACCCCAGATCCAATACGTTTTGGCTTCCCCTACCTGAAACGGATATGCAGTGACCTTCAGTACCAAACCCCCAAAGGGAAGAAAGACAGCAACGCACATAAATAATGTAGCAAACGCCAGCCCTGAAATCAGATCGCTCCTTGACATGTCTTTAAAGCTTTCTTTTTTATAGCGCTGTCTTCGGCCGGCCTTGGGGAGTCTAATGCGATCTGACATCTGCCACATTTCTAAACTTCATATAAATGATATTTCTCACCTCAGCCTCCCAATCTCGATGAAGGGGGGACGACGGCGCTCGCGATATCAAACAGACCATTTAATGATTGTCAAACGCTGCTAAGCAGGTAACAATTCTCTGCCCCACAGCTGACTACTCACAGATCTAAAGCTTTAACAGACCTCGATGGTCGCTGCAACTTTCCGGGGTCTTTAATCTCTCGGTGACTGTGTGAAGAGGCCGCAAAATGATTCAAGGGAGCGGAGGAGAAAGCGTCAAAGAAATAGCTTCTGGGGTGGAGGCAGCATTGATCACTCGTAAAATAATGTTCACGGTGTGTCAAAATCTATCAAATCGCTATCGTCCAATCATCTACATCAGGCCCTGATTGATAATCTGCTGATGCTTGTTGCTGAACAAATATTGGATAATTTATCAGGAAGCCAGGATATGTGCCAAGGTAGTGTTGTCAGGTTCCCCCTGCTCTGTTCTGCTTTTTGAGTTTGCACAGGATGGGGAGGTGTATGATGCGTGGAAGGAAACATGAAAAAGAGGTTGTTCATGCATGCTGTCCATGGCCACACTAATACGTCATTTAACTCGAGCATGCCACATTCCTAGCTGGCTAGAGAGCTAAAGAAAATCTGTGCATACAGAGGTCATGTCGGGGTTATCTGCAATTAGCATGTTCAAAGTAACAGATTTTCTTAGAATTTCTCTCTTTTGCGGTTAATAAAAGGTGACAACTTGGAGAAGATTCTAATGAAAGTGTCCATAAACGTTCTCTGTAAAGGGAAAAATTGCCATGCGGCTAAAATAAAAGTTGTGCTCTTTTATACATTTTGTAAAAATATATGTCTCTTGTATTATAAAAAATGACTTGACTAGTGTGAAAATGGCAGCAGGAAGCAAAGTCTGCCTCTATGTTGCACAGATGCAGAAGGAACCAGTGCGCCCCTCTCAAAAGGAGTCACTTTGGCCTTCACTAAAAGTCCCTTTGAACCATAAGTCTGATTGAAAGTATGCGGCTGACGGGAACATTACCTCTTCGTCCCTATCATTACATTATGAGGTAGTCCCTCCTCCCGCCAGGCACTCTAGCACACTAGAATTTTTTTTATTTTTACTAAATAAAGGCTCCTCCCAGGTACTCTGCTAAAACGGATTTTCTGCTTGACATTACTTTGACTTGGAGATTGGGGGAGTTGGGGGCTTTACTGACGTCCTATCCCTATCTACAAATTCTGCCTGATAGAGTGATTCTGAGTTTGGATCCGCTCTTTGTTCCAAAGGTTTCTTTGTGGTTCCATTTGCAACAGGAGGATATTCTTCCTGAGTTTTCTGGTGACTGTGATGTTCAGGTCCCCCCCTCGTCAGATGTTCTAAGGGATCTTCTGTTCTATTTGCAGAACACTAAGGATTTTCGCCTTTCTCCTGCTCTATTTGTCCCTTTTGGCAGAGTTACTAAAGGGAAAAAGGTTGCTCCCGCTCCACTCAGTGGATGGGCGAGGCAGGCGGTTTGTCAATCCTATAAATCCTTGAGTCTGGATCATCCTGTTCAGGTTCAGGGGCATTCTATGAGATCTGTTTCTGCCTCATGGGCTGAGGCTGCGGGGGTTTCTATACAGTAAATCTGTAGGGCTGCCACCTGGCAGTCGCATCACACTTTTATTAAGCACTTTCCACTGGATGTGTTCAATGCTTCAATGGATAATTCTGCTGTTGGTGTTGTGAAGGCAGCAGTGCCATAAGCTTGATTTATTAAAGTTGGGTTTTTATGCTGTCTGGGTGTCTTGTTTTTGGGCTTGTGAAGTCCTCATAATGTAATGACTAAGCTGAGGAGGTCCTATGAGGTGGAAATGAGCTGTTACTTACCAGCAATCTTCAATACCTTGATTAAGGTCCTCCTCATCTTAGTCATGCCCCCTCCATCTCCCCCACCATTGTTGTGTCTAGTCTTGTTACTAGCAGGCATGGAGGCATTAAGTTACCAATGCCCAATGTCTACAGGTTAATGTAGAGACCTTGGAATGACACCCTTCTCTTTCAGCACAAGTGCCAATGTGCTAATTCCTCAAGTCTGCACAGCAACTCAGGCTGCACAGCTTGAAAGCATGCAGCAAAACTGTTAGTAGCACTTCCCTGTTCTAAATTAGACAAATGAATGTGACACCGTCTGTCAGATTTATCATTATCAAATGTGGAGAGGTTGCAGGACCAGTTGAAATCAGGTGCTTAATTTGAGCTGATGGTTGTCGGTGAGGGCCCCAGGCACCTATTTTTTCCTTATCAGACATTTCCCGAGAGCAAACGAGGGGAAAACACATAAACTGGAGAGAAGGAGGAAGGGAAAAATGAAAATCCATCAACAAGGGAGGAGGCAGGAAGTGCAAGAGTGAGATAAAGAGACAGGCAGATTTTTGCAGTGGAGTAAAGAGGATTGAGGTACATTCAAAACTATGCAGCCTCGTATTCGGCGTGCCAACATTTAATGGCCCCAGCTGGGGTTCTGAGCAGCGCTTTGGGCACCGGCACTCATTATTTTACAAATTGACCACTGAAACGACCACCACTGTCATAATCTCAGCTACAGATACTTGTAAAGTCATCTTACCAATCCTTCAAGGCCAAAAGTGGAACAACACTGACCAGTAGAATGGATTTGCATTGGGTGATAGACATTTTTGCAAGTTGTTTTGCATAAAAGTCTGACACTCCGTCACTGATTGAGGTACAAAGAAAAGCAGTCAGAAGGTGGCACTTGGACATATATCCTTTCAAATAGAATGCATTGCTTTAAGGCTATCACATTCTTTATTCTGATTTTGTGGTTTCCTTTTCAGTTGTCTTCCAGGCTTAGCAAGGCGGTTTTCTTACACATTTATATTATTGGCAGTATCTGGTTCAGATCAATGCCTTCTGGACTCATTCTCATGGTGGGCTATTCATTCACTTAATTGATATTTCTCCCATTGATGTTAGTTAATAATATTCTTTTCATAGTATTTCCTGCCTAGAAAGAATTCTGGTCTCATAAAGTCCAGCAGCCTTTTTTAGGCCTCTTCTGAGAAAGTACGCATGCGCTGGCGCTTGCAACGATCTATTGTTTAAAAAAAAAAATCACCAAAAATTGTTTTTTGCCCACCCATTACTTACCATAGGTTGGATTCATTACCATTCTTATTTTCTTCCTTTTCACTGGTGAGCTTGTGTCTGCGGATGTCGGATTCAATTGATCTTTGATTTTATGTTTTCTTCCCTGGAGCATGGACCAAGTACTGATTGATTTCTTGATTATCATTCTTCCGAGCTGCTTGTGTTCTGATTGTGGTAAATGTTTTTTTGAGAGTGTGCATTGCTTGCTTGTATGCTCTTTTTCCATGCTCCTATGCCACTCTATCTCATTTTTTAAATCCTTTTATGCCCCTCAATTTTTGCTTCTTTCATCTTAGGACCTCCGCTCCACTAGCTCTTTGTTTACTTTGCAAATGTTTCAAAACTCAACTTTCCAGTAAGCCGGTTTTTCCTGACCAGTCTAGTCTGAGCCACATAACAACACAACAACACAATTGAATAAATGCTATTAACGTCCATCAATTGTGTGTCTTTTGCATTAACGTATTATGTTGCAGCATTCACTAAATGTCTCATCCTCATTTTTGTTGCATTCCGTGTAATGCTGCCTTCCTTCCCAATTTGTGAAAACCAGCTTAAGTTGCATATTTTTAAATTGTAGCAACTGCTGATATTAGCACTTGCCTAAGTGCATATGTATGTGTGATGCTTGCAGTTCATAGGTTGTACACCTCAATAACATGCTATCCCATACTCATACAGTACTGTACTACACAATACAATAAAAGGACATTGTATTGTATTGTATTGTATTCAAACTTATAAAGCGCACTGTAACCCTACGGGCATCCTGGCGCTGCGGTATATATGCACTGTCACCATAGTTCCAGAATCAGCATGTTGCTAAGCTAAGCCTGTACTCTGGGGAAAAGCCATGTTTTGACTTTCCCCCTGAACTTCAGCAGATCCTGCGACTGTCTCAGGTCAGCTGGGAGACCATTCCAAAGGTGTGCTGCCGCATAGCTGAAAGCTCTTCCGCCTGATTTAGCTCTCTTAATCCTACCAAACCATACCATACTATACAATAGCAAACCATAACATACCATAGCCTCTACCCTCCCTTGTACCCTCAGGTCACCCTGACCTCCCTTCACCTCTACTCAACTCTCAAGTCACCCTCATCATCCTTTACCTCAGCCCACCCCTGAACACTTGAGTCACCCAAATCCCTCTTTATCTCTCCCACTCCAGAACCCTCAAGTCATCCTCACCTCTGTTCATCTATACCCATCCCTGAGGTCTTAAGTCACAATCAATTCCCTTTACTTTTACCCACTCCTGAGCCCTAAAGTCAACCTCACCTCCCTTACTTCAACCCTCCCCGAGTCCTTGTCACCCTCACCTCCTTTTACCTCTACTCACCCCTTCACCTTCAAGCCGCAAGTCACCCTCACCTCCCTTTACCTCTACCCACCCTGTCAGTAAGTCACCCTGCCCTTCCTTTAGCTCTACCCACCCCTGAACCTTCAAGTCACCCTCACCTCCCTTTATCTCTGCCCATCCCTGTGCCCTCAATTAACCCTTGCCTCCCTTTATCTCTACCCACCCCTGAGCCCTCAAGGGACACCATCACATCCCTTTACCCCTTCTCTTCTCTGAAATCCCAAGTCACCTTCACCTCCCCTTGCCTCTACCTACCATTGAACCCTCAAGTCATCCTCACCCCTTTTACTTCTATCCACCCTTGAATCCTCACGTCGCCCTCCCCTGCCCTAAATTCTACCTGCAGCTGAGCCCCGAATTGACCCTCACCGCCCTTTCCCTCTCTCCAACCCCTCAATCCTCAAGTCACCCTCACCTCCATTTACCTCTACCCACCCCTCAATCCTCAAGTCAGCCTCACCTACCTTTACCTCTATCCACCTCTGAGCCATCAAGTCACCCTTACCTCTCTTTAGCTCTACTTACCACTGAACACTCAAGTCACTCTCATCTCCTTTACCCACCCCTGAGCTTTCAGGGCACAATTACATCCCTTTATTTCTAACCACCCATAAACCCTCAAGTCACCCGATCTCCCTTAATCTTTTCCCATTTTTCAACCATCTACTCACCCTCACCTCCCTATACCTCTGCACACCCCTGAGCCCTCCAGTCACCCTCAACTCCCTTTACCTCTACCCACCCGAACCCTGAACTCACCCTCCCTTCGCTTTACCTCTACCCACCCCTGAACCTTTACATCACCCCTACCTCCTTTTACTTCTCCCCACCCCTGCACCCTTAAGTCACCCTCAACCCTCTTTATCTCTATCCACTTCTGAAACCTCAAATCACCCTCACCTCCATTTACCTTTATTCACCCCTGGGCCCCTCCCGTCTGGCGAGAAAAAAACTATCCAAACGTCATGCCATAATGCTACAAAGATACCAATAGCGCTGCACTCTTTGTTCTGAATGGCCTTTTTGGTGCTGTCTTCATGGGGGGGAAAAAAGCCAAACTTCAGCTCTGACGTAAGACATTTTTTTTTGTGAAGGCAGAGAATAATCCCATACTAGGAAAACTGATCACTGCCCCTCGAGGTCAGCACTGGCTGCATCATAGAGCTTTTCATTTGAAACTTTGAGCGATGCTGCACAGCAGCTGCTCTACTGTACAACATGGCTAAAGAAAATTGACAAAGCCAAAAGCTCTCTTATAGGGACCGATTGGTTTTGCCAATGCTTGTTTATTTGATGTTCACACAGGAGCCCATCTGTACCTACCTCTTATCACTGATGCTACTACCTCCTATATCTATGTTGTAGATCATAGCTGATCTGCAACAGTCCAAGCAATAAATGCTAGAACATCTGACCATACTATCAGACCTCATCCTTACGAGACAAAAGATCCCTCGAGTACTATTTATTCGAGAGAAGAAGACCCTTTTTGTTTTACAGTTTCTGTGTTGATTAGGGTAGATACTAATTTTAAGGACTACTTTACACCATATTAAACAACAAAGAGAGACTCAATTTTTTACTGCTAAGCAGCCCCACGCTTCACTTCCAAGAATGTTATTGAATACACAGTTCTTCCAAAAACATTTCATTCAGATACATGGCATGACCCTAGAGCATAATGCTGACTTTGTGGAAATTACAGAAACATGGCTACCTTCTAGTTCGGCCCCTGACTTATCACTTTTTCTCCAGTGAGTTTTAAAATCTGCCACCTTGATCAATATTGTCTGTCAAAATGTTAAATAATTCAGACAGTTCTCCCTCATTTCTCTCTGCAAGGATGATAGCTGACACCTGTAGTGTCTTGTGAGTTAGAGAAGATGGGACCCTTTGGTTCCTGATGGACTCCATAGAACAGTGATGTGTGAGTGCAGGTGATGAAATTCATGATGTAGAATGTTCAGTCAACAGTTACACACTGAGGAATAAAGATGTGTAATTCCAAGCTTTGTGTGTGAAGTGATCATTTGCATGTACCCGGGCTGAGGAGGACGCTACAACTGGCGATGAGATAGGGGATTATGTAAAGCCCATGAACCGAAGAACCAAGAGTGCTTTCCTGGAGAGTGTGCTGTGGTTCAGCAAACTGCTCTTGCATGCCACGTGTGCTTCAGTCAAAGTGAAAATAGACAGTTGGTGTATGTTTAGTCAAAGTGCCACTCTTGGCAGTGGAAGGCCTGTGAAGAAAGTGAAGTCCTCACAGAAAGTTTGTTTGTAGTTGGCTAGAATTTTCTGGTAAAATCAAAACAAGAGCTATAATGCCACAACTTGAAACAGAGCCGTCATTCATACAATATAACAACGCTAAAGGCAGCAACAACCAGGTACAGAGAGACGCTAAAGGCCGTGATAGCTGAATGCAAGGCAGCGCTAAAAGCAGAGACATTTCTGACACCAAGACACACTAAAGGCAGTGACAACTAGGCACGGAAAGAGCAACAAGTGGTGACAGCCCGGTGCAAGAGAATGCTGTAAGAAGAAGCAGGTTAACACAGAGAAACATTAGAGGTGGCGATAATCAAATATAGAAAACCCGATCACACTTACCAGAACCTCAATAAAGAGAGTCATCTGACTTCAGCACAAGGTACGGCAACCCAAGCCAAAGCACAGGGGTTATTCTTACAAGGCTGGTGAATCATGTTGGACCCACTCAAAGGCTGTGAGAGGGGATCGGAAGAGGGACATTTTCCAATGGCTGCTGAAAAAAGCCCAAAATATGGCACCACAGCCTTTTTGAAACCACCGCCTCCCTTCAATACTGCCAAATAGCAAAATATTGGCAACATATTGACTGCCTGGTTCGAAATCTTTGATGATTTTATTGATGTGCTGGAAGGAGCAAATTACATAAAGATCATTAAATATCTAAATAATTTAGCAGGCGAAGGAGTAAAAGAAGTCATAAAAATAATATCACAAGGTGATTAAGTCACAGAATGTCAAATCATAGAGGCATTAAACACTTAGGGCCTGATTACGATGCAGTCGGAAACGGCTCCAACTGTCGGTCGGAGCCTTTCCAACCACATCGTAATATGCCGGTCAGATTCCTTTCCGACCGCCTCATTATGATGGAGGCAGTTGGAAAGGAATCAAAATGGTCATTCTGACTGGCTTCCGATGGGCTCGGAGAGCCCTTCCACCAGTCGGAATGTGGTCAGTAATCCCAAGGGCGGCTCTTTCTGCTCGTGGGATTACGATGTCGGGTTTCGGCAGCCTTTCCCTGCCAGTCTTTCCGACACAGAAAGGTGGTCGGAACTCGACTTTGGGGGCCCCCAGCAGTGCTCTTTGGGTGCACGGCCTCTGGTTGCAGGCCAAGGGGGCACCTTTGGTGTCCCCTGTTGATCCCTGCAGCCCGTGGCAGGCACCATGGTGCCTGTCACGGGGTGCAGGGATGAACTGTATCTCCTATTTTGCAATGGGAGCATGGGTTCCGGCCGGAATACATGATCCTATTGTAAAGTATAGGAATGCAACTGAACAGTGTTCCGTCGCATCCCAATTAGTATGTTGGGACCGCCGACTGGGTGTCCGTTGGTCACTTGCCCGAGACGATGTCGGCGGAGGAAACTCTGCCCGACATCGTAATGAGGCCCTAAGTTCAATCCAATGCCGAATGTCGACTATGAAAGGAAAAGTTTCAGTCAGGAAAGGCAGAGAGCTGGTGAAATGATGGATGAGTTTGTAGAAAGATTTGATTCGCGCATAACTTATTGTAAGTTCAATGAGTTCAGCAATGAAGAGGACATGCGTCTCAGGGTATTAGATGGTTGCCTCTCCGATTCCTTCAGAAGACGAATGCTGAAAGAGACACTCAGCCTGGAGCAAGTACTCATGGCTGCCAGAATGGAAGAAAGAGCTGATAGACAAGCAGCTAACATTGAGGCCAGAATGGCCCAAAATGAATCAGCACTGAGTGTGAAAAGTAAGTCAAAACACAAAGCGGAAGGCCATAAAGTAATGTCTCCAAAGAATATGAAGTTGTGTTTTTGTTGTGGATTTTCCTTTCCACATGATGGTAGATGTCCAGCCACTGGACAGGTATGCAAAGGCTGCGGTAAAGAGAACCATTTGAAACAGTCTGCAAAGCGAGGGAAAGATCAAGTGCATCATGCCGAGAAAACAAAATGGAGGTCAGATCAAGTGCATCATGTCGAGAAAACAAAATGGATGCCAGAAAGTTCCAGATGTGACGTTCTAAGCAAGCCCACAAGGCCAAGCGATAACATCAGTTGAAGCAAGTAGAAACTGAACAACATCAATTGTCATTAAATTCTTCGTCTAAGAGTTTGTCACCACCATTGTCAAGCGACAGTGAGGAAGATGGGTGTGCAATGTCAATGTTGACTGCTGGACGACTTGCACATGTAGGATTAGCTTCTTGCGAGGAAAAATGCCGGTCAAAGATAGGATGACAAGTGAAGTGGGAAATTAATTTGGTCACTGTCAGACACTGAAAGTGAATGGATGTCCATACCTTTTATCATAGACAGTGACACGTCGATTGACATTCTGCCAGTGGAAAAGTACAACTGTCTCCAGTACCCCGTTTAACTCCGTCAAAAACCTAAGTGAATATGTGGGCTGCTTTGATGCCACTGCAAAGTCAAACTTCGTTCACAGCAATTGTAAATCATAAAAATAAGAAAGCACAAGCACCAAATCATGTCTTGCCAGGCACTTCATCGAGGGCATGTTTACTCAGTTTCAGTACTGTTGCTGACATGTGGCTGATA
The DNA here is from genome assembly GCA_963921515.1 of Calotriton arnoldi. NCBI lineage: Eukaryota > Metazoa > Chordata > Amphibia > Caudata > Salamandridae > Calotriton > Calotriton arnoldi. The sequence continues at coordinate 2,718,141 of CAWUFW010000107.1, read as the reverse complement.
TCTGTAAACTACAATGTCAATGCCTTTCATGAGATAGTGAATCAGTCTCCATCCTTGTTTCATGGACTAGAAAGACTTAAGACAATGAAAGTGCAACTTCACATAAATTAGGACATCCCTCCTGTTACTCAACGCCATCATTGAACTGCATTCCATTTACAAGAAACTGTTGAGAAAGAACTTGATACCTTATTAAAGCACAACATCATTGATCGATCCACTAGTCCGATGCCATGGGTATCACCCATAGTGGTATTGGCAAAAAAGGATAGTGGAGGAGCCATGCGCTACTGCGTTGATATGCACCAAGCGAACAAGGCAATTAAAAGAGAATGACATCCAGGTCCGTAAATTGCTTACATGATTATGCAGCTGAATGAAGCTAAAGTATTTTCCCACCTGGATTTGAACAAAGGGTATCACCAGCTCAATCTGGAAGAGAATTACAAGTACATTACTACCTTTTTGACTCATGTTGGTTTATTTAGATACAAAAGGCTAAGTTTCAGAGTGTCATCTGCTGCTAAAGTTTTTCAAAATGTAATTTGTCGCATAATAAAGCCAGTAACAAATATTTTCAATTACAGTGATGACATACTAGGTTTTTGGGCCACATAAAAAGGAGCATGATAGAGCTCTTACACAAGTGTGTCATAAACCTGCTGATGCAGGTCTCACTTTAAATGTGGCAAAGTGTGAGTTTCATCAAACAAGAACTCAAGTTCTTTGGTCATATCTTTTCTGATGAGAAAATGACTCCAGATCCAACTAAAATACAAGCTTTGTCATCAACTTCTACCCCCCAAGATGTAACTATGCTGAGATCCTTCCTTGGTACGGCCAGTTAGTGTTCAAGGTATATACGTGACTTTGCCACTGTAAGTGCCTTATTCAGAGACTAAACAAAACAAAATGTACCATGTCAATGGTCAAGTGAATGTGAACAAAGCTTCAAGAATATCAAGCATACAACTGAGAATGCAAGTGAAATAGCATACCTTGATCCGTAATTGTAGACGAAGGTTGTTGTTAATGCAAGCCCGTGGGGTTGGGTCCCATCCTTGCCCATCAAACTAGAAATTCCAATGCCCCAAGAAACATTGCTAGCTGAAGTTTGTTAATGACAGAACATGCCTATTCACACCATGAAAAAGAAAGCCTCACTGTGGTGTGGGCATGTGAACATTTTCATGTGTTCCTGCCTGGAAAACATTTCACCGTTGTCACTGACCACCAAGCATTGCTCACCATTTTCAGCAATCCTAAAGTCAAGATGCCCACTCAAATTGAGAGGTGGGGGTTGCAACTGCAAGATTATGATTATACTATTGTGCATCGCCCAGGAAAAAATCAAAAACCTGCTGACTACTTCTCACGTGTGCCAATATAGTGTCACTGCACTACTTCTGAAGTGGCTAATGCTTATGTTAATTTCATTGTGAAATTAAGTACCCCTGCTGCCATATCGGTAGAACAAATCATTGCTGCCACGAGTACTGACAGGGATTTTCTAATACTTAAAGAAATTATTAAATACCAATTGTGCCGAAAACATACTCAAACTCTTCATGATGACCTTGAATGGCAAAAATGTTAAAATGTGCGAGAAGAACTTTCAGTTACCCCAGAAGACATCATCTTACAATGGTCGAGAATTGTCATATTGGAGAGTTTGAGACAATAAGTTGTTGAACCGGCCTATGAGTTTGGTTCCCTCGGCTTGATGAAAGAGTTTAAAAAGAGTTAAAAGCATGTCATTTGTGGACCTGTTTATCTTCTAAGACAACCCCACATCTGTTAAACATGTCTGATCTTCCAAAGTATGCATGGGAGAAGATTGCAATCGATTTCTTTGAACCACTTGACAATGGACATTACTAGAAATCGTTGATGAATATTCCCATTTTCCCCTTGTGGAAGATCTGTCGTCAACTACTCATGACAGAGTAATTGAGAGACTAGAAAGATTTTTTGCAACGTGGGGTGTTCATTCAATTTTGAAATCTGACAATGGCCCGCCTTTTAATAGTCGAGAATATAAAGATTTTTTCACTCATCAAATGTTAAACATCAGAAAAGCACACCTCTCTGGCCACAGGCGAATAGTGGAGTCGAGAGATTTATGAGTACCTTCAAGAAGACCGTTCAGCGCAATGCGCTGGAAAAGCTTCAACTCAAATTAGTTCTTCAGTCTGCGCTTTGTGTACGCAGATCAACTTCCCATTCGTCCATGGGTGAGACACCTGCCACCTTAATGTTTGGGAGAGCCATAGGCATCAAATTGCATAAGTGGAAGAGGTGTGGTGCAGCGGTCAGGGTGCCTGACTCTGGACCATGGGGTTCACGGTTCGATCTCCGGTGCCGGCGGCAGGTTAGCCCAGCACCATGTGACTCTGGGCAATAACTCGCTTAATCTTCCCGAGGGCCCCCAGCGCCGGGACACCTCTCCGGAGGTAGCTGTGCGCTTTACAAATGCTGGTATTTCATTTTTCATAATGGACCACTGAGAGAGCTATTGACTTGATAAACTTTGAACCGCTGATTCGTCTCACAAACACAAAATGAAGACCTATGCGGACAGACGCCACTGTGCTCTGACCACTGTGTTCAAAATAGAAGACCAAGTTATCGTCAGACAGAAGCGGAAATGCAAGTCTGATGCTTCATTTGATGCTAACCCACTGAGGGCTATGACTAGTAAAGGACACCTGGTGACTGCTCACCGTCCTGAAAAGTCCACTACGTGAGATGTTTCACATTTCCAGTTCCTGCCTCGATCTTCACCAACTCTAGATGTCAGGAGTGAGACTTGTCCACTTGAGAATCCAGAGAGCCTAATGAGTGTACCAATGTCTCGGTCACTAATGCCTGTCATGGACACTTCTCCAGTATCTCTGCAGTCTCACATGACCAGATCTAGGCGATTGATTTGAGCACCAAAATGACTTATTGAAGAGTTGTAATGTATATATGTATTCTTGGTACTTTTTATTTAACAAATGGGGAGATGTAGTGTCTTGTGAGTTAAAGATGATGTCATCCTTTTGGTTCCTGACGAACTCCATACAACAGTGACGTAAGTGCTTGGGTGTGGGTGATGGAATTCATGATGTAGAATGTTCAGTTAACGGTTACACACTGAGGAATAAAGATGTGCAATACCAAGCTCCATGTGTGATGTGATCATTTGCATGTACCCGGGCTGGGCAGGATGCTACAACATCATCAATGACTTGAGTAAATATAATACTCTATACTTGCTGGTATGTAGTCTGCCTCGTTCATCCTCCTTCTTTGGGAAACAATTGGCCAACTATTTGGCCCTGAAAGTAATTAACCACTCTCATGTTCTTTTGTTTGGCAATTTAACTTACCTTTTGATGAAATGGACCTCCTTTATGCTGTTGATTTGTTAAGTTAATTATCTATTCTCCAATTAGTTAACTCCCAGGCAAGTCAAAAGTATGTCTTCAGGCACTTTATTGGGGTAATGTTCTTCTCCCTTTTACCTGGGGTACATACAGTTTCTGCTAACTGCACCACACCATAAGTAAGAAAGTCACAATTATGCTAGGTCCAGTCAAAGGTTTCAGCAATTTAATCCTGAGCTCAGTCCAGATTAAGTTGGCACAGCTGAAAAGCATTTAGAGCTACCAAAACAGTTTAAAAAGTTAAGAGCACAACACAATAAAAATACCCTTCCAATTTAGTAAAACAGAGAAAAATATTATTAATAAAATGACACCAAAATGACAAAAATCCAATAAGGGGAACCATAGAATCTTTAGAGTTTTAAATAAAAATAGAACGAAAAAGCAATAATCGCGACCTGCAGTCTGTCTGCTTTCTTGGACCTCCTATTTCAGATTCATTCCCCATTTTATCTACACCACAAGTAAGATTGCCACTATCTTTCTAGGTCCAGTCAAAGGTTTCAGCAATTGAAACCTGAGCTTAACCCATGTTAGCTTGGCACTGCTGTAAAGCGCTCTAAATTATTTAGAGGTACCAAAACAGTAAAAAAGTTGAAAACACACCACAATAAAAATCCCCATTCAATTTAGAAACATAGATTAAAATGTAATAAACTAAATGATGCCACAATGACAAAAATCCAATAAGGAGAACAAGATATGTGAATCTTTAAGTTTTTAAATAAAAATAGAGCCAAAAAACATTAAGCGCCAACCTGCAGTCATCTGGTTGCTTTTGACCGTTACCTAGGCAGGAGCTATGGCCAACCACGATGGAGCGCAGGTCTGCACATGAACCAGGTTCGATTCAGTCTAAAGTTTTACCTTCTGACTTAATCTCTGAAAAGGAAGTCAAAAATCCTCAGCGGTGTAACGTAGCAGGCTGTGGCTGAGAATGACTCCATGAGGCCGGACAGCTCTAGGAAAAGGTCCCAGTGAAGTGTTTGACTTTTGGTGGGAAAGCTCCGAGCCTGAGTAATTCAAAATAAGAGGCCAAAGAAGGGTTCTCGCCAGCCGGATACTTTTGGATCCTTCCCCTGGTGACAATGTCTAATCTTTGAGCTTGGGCTCATCTAGCAAGACAAGGCTGCAAGCTGTAGCCAAGCAAGGCTTCACAAGGCTGGATACCTTCTCAACCACACCCCACTGAGACAGATTTGTGGTTGAAGAAAATCTCTGAGCATGAGCAACCTGAATCTTTGGCGAAACATGAAAGCACCTTCATCAGATTGACTTGCCAGGTTTGGACCGGTCCTCCAGGAGCCAAAACGTTTCTAAGTCCCAGGTTCCTCAGGATATTAGGGGGAGTACACTTTGGACAGCCAAGGGTCCCAGGTTCTCAGGAACAGCAGTTGGCGGTCAAGACCCACTCCAGCAGAAGTCACCAGTAGGGTCTAGGGCAGCTCCAGTTGGAGCTGGGTGCTGAGCTCTTCAGGAAATAAGGTCTTGATGCTGCTTTTTCTAGCCCTGTAGCCTTAAAGGAGGTCAGTCGACTGACCCTTGCAGTCAACTTCTTTGCGCTGGGTCCAAGTGGGAGCAGATTCAGTCTTTCAGCTCTCTTCACACGCCTCAACAGCAGGTACAGTCCTTCTGTCACCCACAGGTCCTGGAGTGTTCTGAAGAGGGTGCCCAGAGTTGTGTCACAAGTATGTCTGGCATTAACCAATGGGCAGGAGTGGTTCCTGGCCCCCCTCTAGCCATTAGGGAACAGGTTTTCAGGGGTAACCATACCCATGTTTGTAGAAGTTTTTGTGTACTCTACTGCAAAAAGTCCCACAGTGGCTCTCTTTACCCAACATGAAGATGCCAGAATTATTCTCTGCCGGTGCAGAGCTTTTGTGCCCCCTCTAGAGGTGTGGCCATGGAAATGAGCAACCCTTCCTCTGTGGTCTCTCAAAACCAGATCTGGGGGCAGCTCCTCTCCATTGGGTCTGTGCCCATCTGACTAGGTGGACAAAAGAGGGCCTACTAAGGCATCAGCTAACATTTGTCTAAGAAAGAGTGGGCCTCTTTGAAGTTAATCAAGTTCCTGGGCACATCCCAGATGGTCATCCTGCCAGAGGAACAGAAAGCCTAACCACACCAAGGGCTTTGTCACAGGTCTGTGAGCAGGCTTACACATCATCAAGGGGGCTATTCAGCTGCCAGGTGACAGTTGAAGCTCATGCAAATTGGCTTTTAGAGGCCAGGGAACAGTTAGCTTTCTAAAAGTACCTTTTCCAAATATTTATCACTTCACCAGTGAATTGGGTTTGCAATTAATATTCCAAAAAGTCCAACATTTAATTTGATTTAATTCAGTGGCTGTTCCATAGCCAGAGATAACATATTTAATATTTTATCTGAATGCTTTCCTATGGAACAGCTAACACTGCTTCAGTGAAAATAGCTTTTGGGTCCCTTTTACTGTATAACAAGTTTAACATTAAACATTTATATGTTCTACCTTTAAATACCATGCACCCTGACTTACGAGAATTGAGGCCTACTTAGGGGTGATTTATTAATATTTAAAAGGAGTGTTTAGGCCTGTGAATCAGGCTATTTTGGCAGGTTGAATTTGGAGTTTTGAAACTGCACAGGCACGCTTCAGTGGTACGCCTGCTGTCATGTTTGCACTGTCACTGTATTGGGTGGCACAAGGAGTGTTGCAGTCTACTAGTGACATTTAACTGACAGACTTTGGGTACACTTTGCACCATATACTAGGGACGTATAGCTAAATTTAATAGGCCAATTAGTGGTATAGCCAAGTTTGACGTTTTAGGGCTCAGAGCACACTCACTGGGGCTTGAGTCCAAGTGCACAGAGTCAAAAAACCAGCAGCATCAGTCCAAAATCAATGGAGGTGACCATGCATTTTTCTACACTACCGTACACAAATAATTAAATATATTACACAGAAATTAAATGACATTAAATTAGTATCATATGAGAGACAATGTTCCCGAATTAGCAGAGCAGTGGTAGAGTCCACTCCATGGCATGCAGCAGCAAGTCTGGTCCTTTCTCTAGAGAAACATTGGTAAATGAAAGGAAAAAGTACTCTGTTTGGCTTCTCATATTTCTTTTTTTACAATAATGTTCCATTTACTTAGCTTCAAATTATAGGGCATGTACAGTTACATTTCTATTTTTTATAGACAAAAAACGTTTACAGCTGATTTCCTTCAATTAACATTAAATAAAAAGGATGCCTAGTTTTCAGTCAGTTTCTCTATCTATTACCTCCTCGTAAGTCTTCCTCGCCACATGATCAACTAAGTGAGCTTCAGCTCCACACCAGAACCCTCCAAAGCAAAAGTTAGGCTCCCATGCCTCCCATCCCTTCCCAACATGGCCGACCCATATCACCCCTGACCTCTATAAGAGGAGGGCCGGCCCAACCCTCAGCCTTTTCTTGGTTCTGCGCTGACTCTCCAGATGCGCTTTTCAGGTAAGTGGTTCCTGCTGTAGCAGATACATGGTTTCATGGTTGGTGGTTCTGCTCTAGTGGGCCCATGGGATCTAGGACCCCTCCCCCCCTTCCTTCCCCCGGTATTCTGTCTGGGCCGGTTAGGCTCTGCCTTAGCGAGCCAAGGGTTACAGGGGGGCGGCCGGGATGGTCTGGGGCTCTGCATTGCGGCCCCTTTGACCTCCCGCCTGTGTAAACAATGTGGTTGGTTGACTCAACGTTGTTGGGACTCGGGCCTCCAGTCGGTAGCTCCCGTGTTTTGGGCTTTGTTTTTTATTCACGGTGAAGCTGTGCGCCTTTCCCAGAGTCTCAAGTTTTCTTCACTGGGGGGGGCGACCGGCGAGGGAGGTACCTATTGTTGGGTCCGGCCGGCTCAGCTGGAGTTTTTTTTTGTTGGGCATGGACAAGGGGGCCCGATGGTCCGCACTGCGACCCGGCCGCGCCTCCGTTTCCTGGTCACAGTCGTGAGGGCGTCGGCCACAACGGGGCTCGTTTCTCATTGGTGTCCGAGCTCCTTGTTATTCTAGGGCTTACCTGCTTGACGCCAGGGCGGTGCAGTTCCCGGCGCGGGCTTGTTCCTTCCATGCCTCTTCCACGCCAATCTCCTCACCTACGGGTCTCCCTACAGGGCGAGGTGCGGCTTTCGTCCTCGTTTCTAGTCTAGCCTCCGTGGGGCGGGGCCCGACTCGTCCAGCTTCCCTCGCGGCTGATTTCTCACAGGTGCAGCTGGTTCCGCAAGTTACTGGGCGGTGGCTTTTGTTTCGCCTCTTTATTCCCGTGGTCCGGGTCTGTGGTTCATTCAGTCTGTGACTGTGCTCTCTCAGACGTTCTTTTCCTCTTGCTGGTTTACCTGCGTTTGTGCCCATGGAGCAGGGGGCGGATGCCCCGGTGGGGGCTGGCTCGAGCTCCCAGGTCCCGGCTGAGGCTCTGACCTTGCAATCCATCCAGGACATGATCCAGGCTGCGGTGTCGGCGGCCTTTGATCAGCACGAGGGGGGACAGGGTCCTTCTTCCCCCAAACGGCCTTGCATGGATCCCCCTCCGGTGTCTGATGTTGATGGGGAAGAGGAGGACCTCCGGGGTCGGTATGTCCAGGGACAGGAGCTGCGTGATGTGCTCCAGCACATCAAGGAGAACATGGCTTTTCCTGCTCTGTCGTGGATGAGCTTTCAGGGGATTTCTTCTTTCAGTACCAACGCAAGGAGCCTGAATCCCTTCCTCTGCATTCCTCCATAAAAAAGGTGATTGAGAATGAGTGGATGGAGGTCGATAAACAGGCCTTCCCTAGGTGCCTGGCCAAGCGCTACACCATCCAGGACTTCGCCAAGGAGTTTCCTCCCTCCGTGAAAGTGGACTCTCTCATGGCGGGGCTAGCCACTCAGGCATCCATCATTTCCGAGGACGCCTCCCCTTCGGACCCGGTTGACAAGCGGGTGGAGGCCGCGGCCAAACGAGCCTATGCGGCGGCCAACTTTTCCATTTGGGCCTCTGCCTACTTATCCTACACGGTCCAGTCCTTGTTGAAGGATTTTCAGTCTTTGGCGGAACTGCTGGACCAGGGAGCTGATGTGGTTCCTACCTTGGCACTGATGGAGCAGCAAACTCGCCTCCTGTCTGACATCTCGTTCGACACATTGGGGGCCGCGGCCGCGGCTTGTGGCACCGCTATTCAGACTCGGCGTCAGGTCTGGCTTCGACACTGGAAGGCGGATGCTGCCCAAAAAGCAATACTAATGAAGATCCCCTTTTCAGGGTCCAAGCTGTTCGGTACATCATTGGAGGACATGGTGAAGAAATCAGCGGAGGGCCGAAAGCTGTTGGCTCCCATCAGGTCTTTCAGGGGCCGTTTCTCTGGGCCCAAGAGTGCGTTTTCTTTTACGTCTACGGCTAGGGGCAGTGGGCCCTTTCGAGGACGGGGTCGCGGCCGGGGCACCCCTTTCTTCCACAAATCCCGGTCTCAGCTGGCGGCATCTTCCTCCACTCCTAAGTCCTGACTATCTTCAGGCCACGTTGGGTGCCTGCGCCTCTTCATCTCCGCTTGGGAGTCCTCTGTCACAGATCTGTGGGCTCTGTGGATTGTCTGGAAAGGTTTCTCCATCGTCTTCAGCTCCGCTCCTCCGGACGCTTTCCACGCTACCCCGCTGCCTTCCTCTCCAGTCAAGCGGGTGGCCCTGCTGGCCGGCGTCCAAGATCTGCTCAGCAAGGGGGCCATTCGGTCTGTCCCGCCATCTCAGAGAGGTTGCTGCTCTATTCCATCCTGTTCTTGGTAAGGAATGTGTCTGGGGACTTTCGTCCTGTTCTGGACTTAAAGCGGGTTAATTCTTTCATTCCCCACATTAAGTTCAAAATTCTCTCTCTGCAGGAGATTCTGCCGCTGCTGGTCCAGTGGGAGGTGATCGCTTCTCTGGATCTGCTGGACACCTACCTCCATGTGCCCATCCATCCAGCCTCTCAGCGTTTCCTCCGGTTCTGCGTAGGGGGCAGCCACTACCAGTTCCAGGTATTTCCTTTTGGCTTGTCATCTGCCCCAAGGGTGTTCACTAAGGTTCTGGCCCCTTTGGTGGGTATCCTCCACCGGGAAGGGATCAGGGTTTTTCCGTACCTGGATGACTGGCTGATTTCTGCCTCTTCTTTTTCCAAGGGGACGCTTCACGTTGGGAGGGTCTGCGAGGTGCTGTCTTCCCATGGCTTCCTGATCAACCTGAAGAAATCTCACCTGTCGCCTTCCCAGGAATTGGTTTTCATTGGGGGTCGGTTGGACATGCTCCAGGGGAAGGTGTTCTTACCTCTGGAACATCGGAACACCTTGTGGTGAGATCAGGGTTCTCTCCTGGGTCGGGATTCCGCTCCTGTGAGTCAGTGGTTGAGGGTTCAGGGGTTGATGTCGGCCACCATCAATGTGCTACCTTGGGCTCGCCTACACCTGTACCCCTTAGTGAATAATCTCCTGTCCCTCTGGGATCCCTGCTCGGGGAACTACGAGGTATCGGTCCTGGTGTCCCCTCAAATTCGGGCCAACCTGGGCTGGTGGTTGGTGGAAGCTCATCTCTCCGAGGGTCTTCCCTTCCTGGTCTCCCCATCTCGGGTGGTCACGATCGATGCCAGTCACCTCGGCTGGGGGGCGACCCTGGGGTCTTGGTCGGTTCAGGGGCGGTGGGATCCTCTTCAGGCGCGTTGCTCCTCCAACTTCCGCGAGTTGAAGGCGGTCCTGCTGGCTTGTCAGGAGTTGCTCCTTCTCTCCAGGGTCAGCACGTGCTGGATCAGACGGACAACCAGGTGGTGCGGGGGTACATCAACCATCAGGGGGGTTGCCGCGTTCGCTCCCTTTGGTTGCTGACCCAGGAGCTGATGCCCTGGGCAGAGGCTACGGTCCGGTCCCTCAGGGCGGTGTATCTTTCGGGGAAGGAGAATGTGGTGGTGGACCATCTGAGCCGGGTTTTTCCTCCTCTGTCTGCCCTCTCCCTGACGCCCTCGGTGTTTCAATGCCTGGTGAACCTGTTTGGCCTTCAACGGATAGACTTGTTCGTGGACAAGGGCAATGCTCTCCTTCCCTGCGCACTCCATCCGTGTCCGGGGGTTTGGAGGGTGGATGCGTTTCATTCCCTTGGCCGCAGGGACTCCTGTATGCCTTTCCCCCGTTTCCCTTGATTCCGCGGGTCTTGTGCAAGATCCGCCTGGAGAAGGCGTTTGTGCTCTTGGTGGTTCCCGGTTGGGTTCGCCGCCCCTGGTTTCCTCTCCTGTGCAAATTGGTTGTTCGGAAGTGCTGACCGATTCCGGATCTGCCCTTCCCATTGCGGGGCCCTCCGCTCCCAGGGGCGATGTTGCGACGGCTCCATCTGCAGGCTTGGCTCTTGAGCAGGGGACCTTGTGGGCCCAGGGGTGTTCTACGGGGGTGGTTGACTTGCTGCAGGGATCTCGTAGGTCCTCCATTTTACTGTCCTATTCCCGCCACTGGTCCTCCTTTGCTCGTTGGTGCGGGCTGCAGGGGTCCGACCCTGTCTCGGTGGACCCCATGAGAGTCCTGGATTTCCTGGCGGAGGGTTTTTCCCTGGGTTTGGCTCCCTCCACTCTGCGGGCTCAGTGGGCTGCCCTGCGGTCTTTCCGCAGTCCGGGCCTGGATAGGCTCGATCCCTTGGTGGCTCGCTTACTGCGGAGCTGTTTTTTGCGGAGGCTTCGGTCTATTTGCATGGCTCCTCCTTGGGATCTCCCTTTGGTGTTGTGGGCCCTCCAGGGTGCCCCCTCTGAGCCCCTGGACTCGGTGGATTTGAAATTTCTCACCTTCAAGGTGGTGTTCTTGGTGGCTATTGTCTCGGCTGGTAGGATGGGCGAGATGGGGTCGTTTCTTCGGTCTCCTCCCTTCTTGCGGGTTCTCCCGGACCGTCTGGTCTTGCGTCATGGCCCTCGTTTTCTTCCCAAGGTCCCTTCGATCAAGAACGGCTCCCGTGAAGTGATCTTGCCTTCTTTTCCACCTGATTCTGAGGCCTCTCTGGCCTTGCTGGACGTTCGGCGAGCGGTGGAGGTTTACCTGGACCGCACGTCTGCTTTTTGTCATTGTGACAGTTTGTTCGTGACCTTTGGTCCAGTTCGATCTGGTTGCAAACCCTCCGTCTCCACCTTGAGTCGGTGGCTTAAGCAGGCTATCCTGCTAGCCTACGAGTCCCAGGGGTCTGAGCTCCCGGCAGGGATCCAGGGTCGTTCCACCCGGGGCATCTCGGTGTCCTGGGCCTCTTTCAAGGGGGTTTCCACGGAGGATATCTGCAGGGCTGTGACTTGGTCTTCTCCGCACATGTTCATGGAGCACTACCGAGTGGTCTTGGGCGGTTCTCCCCCTGGGGTTTGTGCGGGGACTGTTCTGGGGGCCGGGTCATCAGTCCCTTGATTGGTCCCTCTGGTTTGTCCTGTGTTTTCTTCTGTATGTTTGATACACTGGATTAAATCTGTCTTTTGATATCAAATCATCCTTGTCGGTGGTTTCTTGTTCACGATGAAGCCTCTTGGCTTGAGTATGTGCTCACTTCGTTGATCATGTGGCGAGGAAGACTTACGAGGAGGTAATGCCCCGGTTACTTACCGGTAATCTTCATTACTCTGAGTATAGTCTTCCTCGCCACATGAGTTCCCATCCTTCCCTCCCTGTGTTGCTATCGGCTTCATGTGTTTGCTTGGTAGTTCTCAGGCTGAGGGTTGGGCCGGCCCTCCTCTTATAGAGGTCAGGGTTGATATGGGTCAGCCATGTTGGGAAGGGATGGGAGGCATGGGAGGCTAACTTTTGCTTTGGAGGTTCCTGGTGTGGAGCTGAAGCTCACTTCGTTGATCATGTGGCAAGGAAGACTATACTCAGAGTAATGAAGATTACCGTTAAGTAACCGGGGCATCTCTCACTCTCTCTTTATTTCTCTTCTTTGCTCTCTCTGGCTAGCTCCCTTAATTCTCTGAGTTTTAATTGCACTATTTCTGCATACAAATAAGTGAAAAATAAGGATTTCAAAATAGTTTGATCCTATGTGAGGTGATTCAAATATACAGATCACTATGGCTCAAACTGAGAGGAGCCTGTTTTAAGCAACTGGTGCCTCCTGTCGAAGATTACTGTAAATTAAATCTGACATTTTTAGGCTTAGGTTGAATCAACACTCAAGTCACTCTACTAGTGGTTTTACTTATTTTTTGGATTCAAAGCATTTTCTGAATGATTTAACCCATGCATAAATTTAGATATTAAGCGTCCCCATCCCTGGAACACCATTGGTTTTCACAGGTGGCTTCATGCACTTTAACAAACTCACCCGTTTAATCACACTAGGATAATCAGTAAATTGGATTTAACCGCATTCAGATTCAATGTGCACACTGTATCTCATAGAACATTCATTGTTCTTAACATGAAAGCCTGACTGCATTTGTCCATCAAGGTAAGACAAGCATCAATGGGTCAGACAACCTGATCAGAGTGAACGTTTTCTGGTGGACTAACTTATGATGACTTTGAGGCTACAGATGAAATAAAACAAAAAAGTGCCTAAACCTGGGTGCCAGCTTGTTATAAATTAATGGCATGCAGTGCTGTAGTTAATTCCCATTACTTTCAAATTATTGGTTTTATGCACGAAAGCACTACTGGATTCTGAGGAGGTCAGGAAATTGGTGCAAAACAAGCCCATTTTCACTCCAATCATTTTTTGTTTTTGATCCAAGGCTCTATCTGATAGAAATATCATTTGTACTTAATAAACCGTGTGGTGTGAGCAATATACCATCCAAAAATGAAGTTATCTGTGCAGCCTTCTATTCCTGTTCCTTTGAATGTGGACAATGTACGACGGTGAGCTTGAAAAACAACCCAATATCCTATTTTAGTAAATTATAGTGATTTTGAGTGAGGTGTGGAAAAATGAAACTGCCAATCATACCATTTCCTAGAAATAAAAGGCATGCTTTTATTCCCTAACTCATTTTCTGTTTCTGCTTAACCTCACTGATCTTCACAAGGTAAGTATATATCATAACTGTGCTGTTATACATCTGTCAAAGGCAGAGAACATGCTGTATTTAAAGCCAATCATGCATCATCATTAGATGTTTGTTACAGCTGTTCAAAATATATATTAAGTAAGTGGAACGTCCAAATGTGGTAAATCTATTTTACATACTATTTTTCTTATACTTAAGATGTTCAGATAATTTCTGCTCATCGGAGACATGTGGGAGAAAATATCTAGTAGAAAATGTTAAACTGAACAACACATACAAAATATATGTGAGAAAGTCATCCTTTTTGCCCTGATCACCCCCATTGTTTGATTGAGACTAGTGGTTACTAACTGATTGTGCCCTGGGCTCTGCTAACCAGAACAAGGGCCAGTGCTCTGTGTAAAAGGTATATGGTAATTAGGTGTAATTACCATTGGTATTACAACCTACTGTAAGCCCCTAGTATATGGTAGGGCATGTAGGTTTAGAGGCCCAGCAGATTTAATGCACTTAAGTGTGGGCTGCTGTGTAGTCTGCTGTCATTGACCGCGAGTTGGTGAGAGAGACTCGAGTATTCAGATTTGAGGAGGTTTGGGAAGCAAGTATTGATGGACTTTGGCATCAACACATGATAACCCATCCATAAATATTTTGAACACACTACCCCCTGGAGGCAGACGAGCACATATAGAGGGGTACACAGCTGAATTTTGTTTTCCCCCATTGCAGCACATTGAACCCATGGGCTAACATGGGAATACTTTAATAAAGTATAACTATTGATGAAAGCGAGTTAAAAATATACTTCAGAGTATTAAAATGATAGAATAAATCTAACAACTTTCCAAAGTTAGATGTATTATAACTATCACAGAAAATAAATTGTAGAACACTTTGGAATGTACTACAATCTTCTTACTGTCCAGCCTTATGCAGGCTTAGCCAAACTGCTCTGATGAGGTATGGAGTGCTTGCATAGAGATAAAGAGCATCTGGTGGGAGAAGATATGTAAGCTGCAGAGCAAAAGGCAGGAAGGGAGCTAGGTAGCCAAACTGGTCTTCAAAGAGAGAATGGCAGTTAGGACAGGGAACAGGCTCACTCCCACTTCCTGCAACTCCAGCCATACAGGAGCCCCAGTAACTTTCACCTGGAGAACAACAACGACAGCAACTCCACCACCCTGATCGACAGCCTCGCCAACCTCGGCCTGAGCCAGCTCGTCACAACACCGACCCACTGCGCCGGCCACACGCTTGACCCCATCTTCTCCTCAAGCTCCCACGTCTCCTTCAGCCACACCACGGAACTCCTCTGGACCGACCACCGCTGCATCCATTTCACCTTCCAGAAACCCACCACACACCACCGCACCCAACAGATCCCACGCCGCTGCTGGAGCAAAGTCACCGAAGACCAACTCCGGGCAACCTCGCTCTCAGCCCTCCCTCCGACCCATCCAACACCGACGACGCTGCCTGCAACCTCAGACGATGGATGGACGACTGTGCCAACACCCTCGCCCCGCTGAAAAAGCTCACCTACAGCGACACCACCAAAAGAGCCAGATGGTTCACCTCGGAACTCCTAGCTTCCAAGCGTACCTGCCGGAAACTAGAGAAGAAATGGCACAGCGATAAGACACCGGACAGCCACACAGCCCACAAAGACGCCATCCGTAACCACCACCACCTCATCAGGTCCGCCAAGAGAATCTCCTTCAAAGACCGCCTCGACAACAACGCACACAACAGCAAGGAGCTTTTCAACATCGTGAAGGAACTCTCCAATCCCAGCTCCAACACCAACGACATCCCGCCGTCGCAACCCCTGTGCGATTCCCTCGCCACCTTCTTTCACCGCAAGATCGCCGACATCCACGACAGCTTCAACACCCAGACAACCCCAACTAAGATCGATACACCAGACCCACCACACACCATCGACCACGACCCCCTGCCAGCCTGGGCCAGCGTGAACATTGAGGACACCATCAAGACCATGAGCACAATACACTCCGGCTCCCCGTCAGACCCTTTCCCGCACCACATCTTCAACAAAGCCAGCAGCTCCATCGCACCCCACCTGTGCAACATCATCAACCTCTCCTTCGAGACCGTGACCTTCCCAGAGAGCTAGAAACACGCAGAGATCAACGCCCTACTCAAAAAACCCAAGGCGGACCCGAGAGACCTCAAGAACTTCCGGCCCATCTCTCTGCTTCCGTTCCCAGCCAAGGTCATCGAGAAGATCGTCAACAAACAGCTAACCCGATACCTCGAAGAAAACAGCATCCTGGACCCATCCCAATCAGGGTTCCGCAGCAACCACAGCACTGAGACTGCCCTCATCGCCGCCACCGACGACATCAGGATCCTGCTGGACAATGGTGAGACCGCAGCCCTCATCCTGCTGGACCTCTCCGCCGCCTTCGACACTGTCTGCCACCGCACTCTACGCGCACGCCTCCACGACGCAGGGATCCGAGACAAGGCCCTGGAATGGACCACCTCCTTCCTCGACGGCAGAACCCAGAGAGTCTGCCTCCCACCTTACCGATCCGAAGCCTCCGAGATCATCTGCGGCGTACCCCAGGGATCGTCCCTCAGCCCAACACTGTTCAA
Source organism: Calotriton arnoldi (assembly GCA_963921515.1). Classification (NCBI taxonomy): domain Eukaryota; kingdom Metazoa; phylum Chordata; class Amphibia; order Caudata; family Salamandridae; genus Calotriton; species Calotriton arnoldi. Next base: position 2,702,121 of record CAWUFW010000107.1, on the reverse strand, counting down.
CATCTACATGGCCCCGCTCGCACGCATCGCCAGACAACATGACCTCAACATTATCTCCTACGCCGACGACACTCAACTGATCCTCTCCCTCACCAAGGACCCCCTCGCCGCCAAAGCCAAACTCCATGAAGGAATGAAGGCCGTCGCCGATTGGATGAAGATCAGCCGACTAAAGCTGAACACGGACAAAACGGAGGTCCTCATCCTCGGCTCCAACCCCTCAGCCTGGGACGACTCCTGGTGGCCAACGACGCTGGGAGCAGCCCCGACACCCACCAACCACGCACGCAACCTGGGAGTCATCCTCGACTCAACGCTCTACATGGCCAAGCAAGTCAACGCAGTCTCCTCCTCCTGCTTCAACACCCTCCGCATGCTTCGCAAGATCTACAGGTGGATCCCGACAGACGCAAGAAGAACAGTCACCCAGGCCCTCGTCAGTAGCAGACTGGACTATGGGAACGCCCTCTACGCGGGAGCCCCGGCCAAGCTCATCAAGCGACTGCAACGCATACAAAACGCCTCCGCATGACTGATCCTCGACGTACCACGCCACAGCCACATCACCCCCCACTTGAGGACCCTGCACTGGCTCCCCGTCGACAGGAGGATCACCTTCAAACTCCTCATCCATGCACACAAGGCACTCCACAAAACTGGCCCAGCCTACCTCAACAGACGACTCTTCTTCTACGTCCCCAACCACCAGCTCCGCTCCGCCGACCTCTCCCTCGCCACCGTCCCCCGCATTCGAAGAACAACCACCGGCGGCAGATCCTTCTCACACCTCGCCGCCAAGACCTGGAACACCCTTCCAATAAGCCTACGACAGACCCAAGACCTGCTGACCTTCAGGAGGCTACTCAAGACCTGGCTGTTCGACCAGTAGCAGCATCCCCCCCCTTCCCTCTCCCCAGCGCCTTGAGACCCTCGCGGGTAAGTAGTGCGCTCTACAAATTCTGTGATTGATTGATTGATTGAGTAATTGAATTAGCTGAGAGGCTGGAAGGGGAGTGTTAGGGAAACGTAGCCACGCCAGTGGGTTGGCTTAGCCAGATCTTAACCTCTAGGAGAGAGTTTCTCCATTTTGGATTATGAAGGAATAGTGCTTTCTGGGACAAGAATATGTCACACTTTGGAGGAAGTTGTCATACCTGAGGGTGGCACCCTGCACCCCATTGCCCCCTTTGCTTGTCACCCAAGAATACTGAACATATGGAAGAGCTGCCAAGCGATTCAGATCCCTGCCTGAAACTACAAGAAGAAGAAGGACTGCCTTGCTGGAACTCAGGCCTACACCAAGAGGACTGCACTATGAATGAATGTGCCTACTGCACACTGTGGGAACTGCAGCCCTAAGGACTTTCCCTTGCTTTAAAAAGTGAAGGAGTGGACTCCCTGAAATCAGTAGGTTAAATGAACTCCACCTGCATCATCTCCAGCAAGAAAAAAACAGCTGACCACCTTCAGCTGGACTTTAAAGGATTTAGCCAGGTGCATTGTGGGAGACGGAGCTACTTAGAGCTTCTTGAACCTTGAATTGGTGTTGTGGACACTTTGGAACCCTAAAAGGACCTTCTGGAAGAAGATCCATATTTTTGGAGAAGATTGGAGAATTTTTGGTGAAAAGCTCCATAAGGTAACCGACCAGTCAAAGAGAGAGTCAAGCTGGCAACGTCAAACTTTGAGCTGGCCTGAGATTCAGGTTTGCAGCTCCGGAGGCTTTCCTTCAGTGATGAGACTTCCAGGAGTTGACCGAGGCATTGTGCTGAACCAAGCCACCATTTTCTACTCGAAACCGGGCCTGACAAGGAGCCTTGCTCAGAGTCAAGAGAAAAAGCTTCAAAAACGTGACTAATTCAGAAGGTAAAAACTTGACTGGGCTCTACTGCTCCATTGTAGTCGGCGTGAGACTTTGTCTTGGTCAAGCGCGACCAGATGTTCCAAATTGGAGCTTTTGACTTTTAAGCACTAGAATGTGTTTTTTTTTTTTAAATCATGTCTCTGGTTCCCTACATTGGATTTTTGTCATTTTGGTGTCATTTGCATTAAAAAAAATATATAAATTGGTGTTGGAATTTTATTGGTTTTTCTAAATGCTTTACACACCTGTCTCCTAAGTTAAGGCTGCTTGCTCGCAGCCAGCTACCAAGGGTTGAGCAGAGGAATGATTTATTGAGACCTTGACTGAATCTTATATTGTTTGTTGCTTTATTACTAGTGGTAGGCATCTACCTTAACCTACTAATAAACCACAGTCCAACAATTTATAGAGCTGATATTGCACATGCTTTTTGAATACAAGGGTATTTCTCATGTACAATGACAGACTAAGCATGATTTGTGTAATACCTGTAATTTTCACAAGAAATACTTTTAGTACGCTTGGAAAAAATGTTGCACATTTGCCCATCTTTCGTTTGCACCTGAGATGCATTGCCCCTGCTTGAAAGCGTAACCGTAATCTTACTAAGAGTCAGAAGGCACAAATGAAGAAGCCAAGAAATTATGATTGAAACAATGCAGCATCATGAAAACCTACAATTAAAGTCCAAAAGATTTGGATGAAAAAGTGTTAAACAAATGAATGTGCAAAGCACAAGAACAGATTATAGTCCTAAAACACTACTAAAAATACACTGCCAATAAGAATGACCGAACATACATTTATGGACATCAGTGCCATAACATCCGGTATAAACTGTGTGTAATGATACCAACACAAACCCTGAACTGTACAACTAATGGACACAAAGAATACTCTCAACCAGACCTCGCCCCAGCCCTATCCAGCCATGCACATCTTGCCAGAAATCTGCCTGTGGAGAAGCTACGTTCTCTGCACATAAATTGACACATAATCAAACATTTCTTTATAATAAACTACATCATCTCTGACATACAAATCATAAATGTAAGAGGCACCAAGTCACGGAAGCTCTCTGTCAGTAACAGTAAAGAAGATTTCAATATACATAGGACATAGGGAGCACAGCTAGAAGAACTGAATATAGAACCAGGATCTGGGAAAACCAGGACCAGATTCTCAACAATAAGAATAGAACTGTTTGACTTGCCCCTTTCTGCAGAGTCATCCACAGACTTGTTGACTTTGCCCTCCACTTTTTGCTGACTATGTTTTGATTGGGTGTAGGACTCTGCCCACTTTACCACTGCTAGCCAGTGATAAAGTGCTTGTGCTCTCTCCTTAGAACATGTTAGATTGGCTTTTGCTCAATTGGCATATTTAATTTACTTGCACATCCCTAGTAAGGTTGCTCTACCTGTGCCCAGGGGCTGTAAATTAAATGCTATCAGAGAGCCTGCTGCACTGATTGTGCCTCCCACTTAAACAGCACTTTAAACATACCTCAGGCCTGCCATTGCAGAGCCTGTGTGTGTAGTTTTAAACTGCCATGTTAACCTGTCAAAATAAACCTTTTGCCAGGTCCAAACCTTTCTTTTCAATACAAATAAGTCACCCCTAGGGTAGGCCTTGGGCAGCCCAGAAGGCAAGGAGCAATGTATTTAAAAAGTAGGACATGTACTTTTAAGTTTTACATGTCCTGGTGGTGAAAAACTCTTATATTAATTTTTTACTACGTAAGGCCTATCTCTCCAATAGGGTAACATTGAAGTTGCGCTATTACATTTTATAAGTGTAATGTTCAACTAGGAAGAGGTAACCAGTTTATGTTTGATGTCTCTAGAATCACAATTTAAAATCCTAACTTATGGTGACGTCAGATATTGAATTTCAATTTAAAAAAATGCCACTTTTAAGAAGTTGGCATTTTTTTGCCTTAGCCAGTTATTGCCTGCAGCCTGTCTCTGGCCCAGCCCCTCTCATACTTAAATTGGGCCATCACTGGCAGGATGGGTGGGAGGAGCTGGGCCCAGACCCACGTCACTTGACTAGACTGTGCCCTGTCTCCAGGGCTCTGTAGTTAGTCTGAAGCCAAGGACAGGAAGTCAGTGCATCTGTGCACTCCAAAGGCATGCCTCTAGAATCTTCTCCACATATTAAAGACACAACTGTGTATAAAAGAAGGACATAAGGAACCAACTCTTCAGTATACTTCTGGACCTCTGGATGCTCTGCCAGGAAGAAGGACTGCTGTGCTGATACAAGGGTTGCCACTCTGCTGGACTGCTGCCCTAAGGGAACTTCTGCCATACTGTGCTGACCTGCTGCCCTCTTGCCTGGGGAAGAAGAACTGGAACTGCAACTTCATCTTGAACCCAGGACCCCAGAGTGGCTCAAAGGGCTAGTCTGCTGGCCTCCTGATCTGAGCCTCAGGGATACAAAAGTCTCCGAAACCAGCTCCTGGACCCAGCTGCAGTGAGTTCCTGACCCCCAAGTGATGTCTCAGGTCCTGGACCCTTGTTGTGGCTCACAGACTCCTAAATCAAAGTTTTGGGCTCCATGTGACCACGAACAGGCACATTTGCACCAAGACTGTGCTGCCTGCACCAATAATCAACATGAAGCACTGCCAGCCAGTCTCTCAATACAGCAAGCATCGATCGCCCCTGGAGAACCACCAACATGAAGAATAAGCTTGTACGTCTGCAGCGCCTGGCCTGCTCTTCTTGCCATGCCGACTACCACCCGTGACCCTCTCCAAACCGAACAGGACTCGTGGCACTAAACTTGAGAAGGTAAAACTTCAGCTGGACTAATCTGGGACTGTATCTGACCCACGCTATGTCACAGTCAGCCTGAACATTTGACACGGTCCAGCGTGACCAGATAGCCGCGGTTGGCTCTTTATGCTTTGAGTAACTATTCCACACTTAGGGCCAGATGTATGACGCTTGCATTTAGCGAGTTGCAAATTGCGTCAAATTGCGACTTGCAATTTGCGACTCGCTAAATGCAATGTACAACAGTGTCTCAGTGAGACACAATACTGTTTGCGATTCCCAATGGGGTCGCAAATTGCATGCCTCATCAATATTCATGAGGGAAGCGCAATTTGTGACCCCATTGGGAATGGCCAGCACTCACAGGGATGGTGGCCTGCTGGGGTCAGCAGACCACCATGTCTGTGACTGCTTTTTCAATAAAGCAGTTTTTTTTTTAAATGCAGCCCAATTTCCTTTAAGGAAAACGGGCTGCATTTAAAAAAGAAAAATGAAACTTTTCAGTTTCATTTTATAAGGTGCTCTTAAAAAATATTCATGCACACACTCACAAAGAGGAAGGGGTCCCCTGGGGACCCCTTCCCGTTTGCAAGTGGATTACCACCTAGTAGGTGGTAAACTGCAAGTGTTTTGCGACCGCAAATGCGGTCGCAAAACAACAGTACATGGCATGGTGACTCGCTATTAGAAAGGGACGCCCCTTCCTAATAGCGAGAGTCACAAATGCTATTTTGTGAGTCAGCGACTTGCAAAATAGCATTTGTACATGCCTGGGACCTTTTTTGCGGTCGCAAACGGGCCGATCTCCTGTTTGTGGATGCAAAAAAGGGTTGTACATCTGGCCCTTAATTCTTAAAAAAATAATAACTCCGGTTCTACTGATTGGATTTTTGTTATTTTGGTCTTGTTTTATTTATTTAATTAAGCTACATTCTTCTAACCTGGTGGGGATCTTTTTGGGTGGTGTTTTCACTGTTTTACTGTTTGAAGAGTTGTTATGTTATGTTATGTTAACACCACTTTTATAGCGCACAACTCACCCGGGGGCATCTCGGCGCTTGTGTTGAGACATACCAGAGGGACTGCCTGGAGTCCTAAAACAAAAAGGCTTTAAGTTTTTTTCTGAAGGAGCCATAAAAAGGGGACTCACGAAGAGCCTGGGGTAACTTGTTCCAGTATTTAGGAGCAAGGTAGGAGAAAGCTTTCCCCCGTACGCTTGAGGCGTATTCGGGGCACCTGTAAGAGGCCGAGTGAACTAGATCTAAGAGTTCGGCTGGGAACATATTTTAATAGTTTCCTCTGCAAGTACCTGGGCCCTTTGCCTCCAAGAGCATTATACGTGAGGCAGCATATTTTAAAAACGGATCGCTTCTTTACTGGTAACCAATGTAGTTCTCTCAGCAGCGGCTCAGACGAGGAGCCCGAGGGGCGATTCAAAATTAACCTTGCAGCCGTGTTCTGAATCACTTGCAATTTAGCTAGCGAGGACTCATCCGCCTCTGCCAGTAGGGCATTTCCATAATCCATTTTGCCAATCACCATAGCTTGAACAAGAGTTTTTTGAGAATTCATAGGTAGGTAAGGAAAGATCCTACGCAGAAGGCGCAGGGCATAATAACAGGAGCTAGCGGTGGCATTTATATGATCCTTCATTGTTAGTGATTGGTCCAGTTTTATCCCAAGATTTTTCACAGTTTTTCTGGGAACGGGGACCTCTCCCAATTTGGTGGGCCACCAGTCATCAGCCCAAATGGATGAGGCTTTCCCCATTAACATAATCTCAGTCTTTCCGGGGTTCAGTTGGAGGCAATTATCCGTCATCCAGCTAGATATTGCAAGCATTCCTGTAGCAAAGCGAGTTTTCTCCGTCTCAGGGTTAGGGCCAATTTTAAACATAAGCTGAGTATCATCAGCATATGATATTATCTCAAATCCAAACTGTTCAACTATTTTTGCCAGTGGGGCCATATAAACGTTGAACAGCGTGGGACTCAGACAAGACCCCTGAGGAACCCCCTTATCCAAATACTTCCCAAATTGCCTCTAAATTAAGCTTGACTCCTCTGTGCCAAGATACCAGGGGGTTGAGCACAGGTTAATTTGGCATTTGCTTGTGCCTTACCCTAACAAGGATTGCTGTTGCTACTTGACCAGGGCTCACACCCATGTGAACCAGTAACCCAATTTCTAACAAGAACTGGAAGTACATAGATCATGGAACACTGATAGACAAGACTAGGAGTCTGCATACAAAGAAGGCCAAGCCTGGGAGTATGCATAACAAACTAGGAAACCTGCAACACAAGACCAGGGATCTACACAAACAAGAAATGGACTGGAAGTGTGCAAACAGAAGCAGAACATTCATTAGAACAATTAAAACACATTGAATTGGAATTGATTCTGCACCGTTTTCTCTCCCATAGAGTGCATTCCATCATTTATTGAACAAACCTGTTACTAAAAAGACCAAAGTGAATTGTGCATAATTACATATACAGCACATAATCTTTGCAAAATATACTCTTCCAGTTGTACAATTCATTATACATGGACAACCCATATATCAAAGTATTCATTTAGTTATATCACATTCCATACTGAGATATGTATGTCCTCCAGTATAGTTGACACAAATACACCCAAAAATCCTTTAGGAAAAAAAAATAAACATGAGCTATGAACTGCTACTTAAAAAAGTAAGTCAGCCACCATATAATATACAATACAGGAGACCTGCCAGATGGTTAATCTTTATTAAAATGACACATTGCATGGAAATTGAATGGAATATAGTCCCTGTTTGTCCTGATATGTCAAAGCTCTTTAGCTTGTTGATGAGATGAGATAGCATTTTATTCCTTTAGAAGCAGCTCATCCTGGCTGGGATACAGCAGGATCATCTCCTCCAGCCCAAGGCCCACTCCTATGGATTCCTTTGAAGATGGTGAAGCCTGTACCCAGTCTACAGAGGTTCATTTTGACACAATCATCACTACCAGGCCAAGATATAAGTCTTTCCAAATTGTCCCAGGTCTTAATGGGGCAGTCCTGCCTGCTGCTTTGGTAGTTAAAGACCTGAAGGTGACTACTGCTAAACACTCTAATATCTTGCTACCTCCTTCGCTGATCTTTTTACTAAATCATTTCTCCTTTTTTGTGGGAGATAGAAATGACCTAATGGCTCTGTCCAGCCATTTTAGAGCAGTGCTAAGTAATACAAATCCTTTGTTTACACTGAAAAACCAGCCAGAAGATAATATGAAACTGACACCACACTAACCATCCTGGCCCATGTTTGCCAAGGCCCACAAGTGTATAATGGTTAAGGGTTGCTCTTCTCTATTGGGCATTTGTGATAAAAGGAGATTTTGGTGCCCAATATCAATACACGTCTGTACAAAATTGAGAATTAGTCATGAGGGGTCACTACCCACCTTGAGTAATAATCATTATCTCTTTCATAGTGAGATCTCAAAGTCACTAAATAACCTGACCTCAGCCCCCCTAATGGCTATGGCACAGAGCAGATAGGCTTCACTTAGGGCAATCTGTAAAGTATTTATTGCAGCACCAAAACAGCAGTTAAGTCAAGAACAACACATTAAAAATACAAAACTGAACACATTTTAATAAACTAAATGACACACAAATGACAAAATCCAATAAGAGGAACCGGAAATTTGATTTTTTTAGCCATATAAAAATAGCCCAAAAAGTGTTAAGATTTAATCGCGGACAACTGGTCACTGTAGACCGGGCCCTATGTGTGATTTGAGGCAGACTGCGGTAGAGCATGGGTCGGACACAAAATCCAGGTTCAACCCAGTCAGAGGTTTTACTTTGGGTCTCAGGGCCTGATTTGGATCTTGGCAGATGGGATACTTTGTCACAAGCATGCCAGATTTCCCATCAACCGTATTACAAGATCCATAGGATATAATGCACTTGTGATACAGTGGACAAGATATCTGCCAAGTTACTGGTGGAGTATCCCATTCGCCAAGATTTAAATCAGGCCCTTAGTCTCAAAAACAGAAATAAAAAGTCTTCAGCAGGGTATGGCAGCAGGTTGTCAGAAGAAGATGGCTCCACGCGGTTGGATAGCATTTGGATGCAGCCATTGGTTTTTGCGACAAAGATCCTGAATGGGAGAAATTTGAGCTACACGTCTGAAGAAGTCCTCTTGCTAGCTATTGCAAAGTCATCCTTGTGCCTTGGCCACCCCCATTTTTTGCTGACTGGCACTGGTGGCAACTGAATCTGACTGTCCCTGGGCTCTGCTTAACCAGGTCCCGGGCCAGTGCTATGCTGAAAACACACTTAGAATACAGTGAAAACACCTACATACATTAGAGTGCACAATGGTTTAGGGTACCGCTATGATTGGAATGACCTCCCCTGTAAGGCCCTAGCACATGATAGGGCAGGCGGATCAAAACTACTTTTAAGTCCCTAGTATATTATAGGGCATGGCAGTTTAGAGGGCCAGTAGCCCTTTCTGCACTTGCTTGTGTGCACTGCTGAGGCCTGAGGTAAGTTTAAAAGCAGCCCTGTGTTGCAGGACTGCTTTTAACATGTACATTGTGCCCAAATTCAACTTTGGTGTTTGGGGCACTTAAAATTAATAAACTACAATATGTTTGCATATTAGGTATCCCCAGGATCACCCCTAGGTGTTCCAGTGGTGAGGGGTCAGGTATTTATAAGGAGGATAATTTAAAATAGGTTGTGTATGCTTGGGCTTAGTGAAATTGCACATTTCACTTCCCACATTGTAGTAGAGTGCTTCCCAAAATCTACTATTGTGCTAGAAGCACTGTGAAGTGAGGATCTGCAATATTTTTGCATATTCAGAACCCTTAAAGTCTTCCCTAGGAATTCCAGGGGTGGGTGTCCTCTAGATATAGGCAGGGTCCTTATAAAAGATGTTTTATAAGCCCTGGTGGTGGAGAAAATGCCCAGTTCATTTTCCCCATTGCAGATCCCCAGTCACATAGGTTAACATGACAAGAAGTTATTAACTAACAATTACGGCCAGGAGAATTATGAAATATCATTCAAGGACTTACAAAATGGTATTGCTAAATCCAACCATATGCTATTGTTGAATTCTTCCAAAAAATTACAGATAAGAAGCTATAAGACTGTCTTTCTGTAAGCCAAAATTCAGCCTTCCAATGCTCTGCCCCGATTGGTCAGAGTTAAGTGCATTAGCCAGTCTGCTTTGATGAGGTGATAAGTAGCCCCTGAGGTGAAAGAACTATTCTGGGAGGAGAAAGTTCTGCTACATAGGAATGCCAGAGCAGGAGGAGGGGTCGTAAACAATAGTCTTCAATAGTAGACAGGCAGGAGAAAATAGTTTCATTTTCACCCCTACTCTTTGAACTCAGCCAGATGGCAGGCTTAAGGAAGGAATGTGCAGATGCCAGGAGGAGGGAGAATATGGAGATGAAAGATCCTGGAGGTTGATTTAGACAGCTCTTGCCTTTCTGCTGGGACTTCAGCCATATTGAATTTTGGAGAAGTAGTGCTTTCTGGGAGAACATTGTACCACTTATTGGAGGAAATGCTCATGCTCTGGGGTGTCATTGTGCACCTCATTCAACAGGAGTGCCCTCCTGTGTGACCCCATAGAACATTGAATGAGTATCAGAGAGGTGCAGCGCCTCTCATATCTGCTGCTTGAAACTAAAGGAAAAAGAAGGGTCCATGCTGGAAGTTTCATTTGCACCAAACAGGCCCTGCACTCTAACTGACTACGCCTGGTACACAATCTGGAACTATAGCCCTGTGGATCAAACCTGCTTCAAAAGGACTAAAGAGTGGACTCCATGCAAGCAAGCTACAGGTTAACAGAGCTCACCTGGACCATCATCACCAAGAATCCTCAGCCTAGAGTACTACCAGTAGATTTGTAAGGGTTTTGTCCTAGTCTGTGGGAATTGAAGTCCCAAACTTTCAAGGACCATCTTGGAGATTCCAGACCCTTAAAGTAAGTTTTGGACACATTGGGACCCTCAAAGGAACTTCAGGAAGAAGTTCCGGACATTTTACGAAGTTTGAAGCAACTTTGGAATAAAGCTCCATAAGTGGACTGACTCGACCTGGTCAGCCAAGCCAGCAACCCTCAACTGTGAGCTGGCCTGCCCTCCAGGTTCTTCCTGCTGAAAAGCTCTGGAGGTCGTCTTCCAGAGTTTGACTGGCAGTTGGTTGAAACCCAAGCAGGCGAATCCTCACCGAATCCAGCCTGGTGAAGAGCATTGAGGGACCCTGGGAGAAAAGCTCTGTAAAAGTTTCTAAGCCCGAACATTGAAAAGGTGACAGGGACCAACCGCAACAGTCAAGCTGCCGACCTTCAACCACGAGCCGGCCTGGATCTCTGGCTTGTCCCGCTGGAAAGCTCCGGAGTTCTGACTTCATAAGTTTGAACCCTCACTGAATCTGGACTGGCTGAGAGCTTTGAGGGAACCCGGGAAGAAAAGCTCCAGAAAAGATTCTAAGTGAGAAGGTAAAATCTTTGACCGAGACCTACTGCGAGGGGTAGCCGTGCAGGTCTGTATTACGGTTGGCCTGAAATTTTTATTTTGACCCTGTCTACGTCCAGATGTCCCAATAGGTGCTATAGGTTTGTATGTGCTATATAGTGCTAAATCTTTAAGAATTCATATCTCCAGTTCCCTACATTGGATTTTGTTCATTTTGGTGTCATTTTAAAGATAAACATATGTCCTATTTTTATAAATTGGTGTTGGATTTTTATAGTGAGCTTTGTCTTAATTATTTACTGAATTGGTGCTTTACATACCTGTCTTTGAAGTTAAACCTGCCTGCTCTCAGCCAAGCTACCAAGGGTTGAGAATGGGAATAACTTTCTAAGACCTATACTGAGCCTTAGTCCGCGTTAGTGGGCTTATTGCCAGTGGTAAATAAATATTCACTACTACTACTAATAAGGCACTTTCCAACACTAGCACCTTCGTCCAGTCAGGATTTTGCTGTTCTCACTTAGTTACTTTTTCAAAACTCGGAATCCGTCCGTGGGGCAAAGTTACAGACTGTTGCCAAAGAGGGCTCCACAAGGTCAAATACCTTTTCTGCGAGGTTCCGATGAACATGATTTGTTGCTGAGGAGAAGCTCAGAGAGGGAAAAATCTAAATCTTCAGCCAAGCTGCGGTGCACCTTGGGCGGATCGGCATGCCAGGTGTGTTCCGCTCCTCTGAAGGTCTTGAAGTTGAAAAAGTATCTAAGTCCCACATTTTCAGGAGTGGTAATAGAAGTCAAGACAGACACATCCAAGCGTTCCAGGACCTCTGGAACAGTACTTGAAGGTCACCACTCACTCCAGCAAAGGCCAACAGCATGGTCCATGGCAGGTCCAATTGGAACTTGGCAGCTGGACAGATGATGGAAAAGGCCTGTTGTGGCTTGTTGTTTCCCTGTTTCTTGAACAGGAGGTGAGCCTTAGGACCCTTAGAGTCAATTACTTTGTCCTGGGTACAAAATGGAGTTGGTTCAGTCCTTAAGGGCTCCTATAAGGCCACAGACAGCAGATCATCTTCTGTTCTTCCTGAGGTGCAGTAGTGTTCTGAAGAAGGTGATAATATTGCCTGTCACTAGCTGGTGGGTGGAGTGACTCCTGGCCCCCTCCTAATCAATTAGGTAAAGGTTTCCTGGGGTAACACTACCCACTTTTGCAGCATCTCCTGCCTATACAGCTGCAAAAAAATCACACAGTGCCAGTCCCTCACTCCTAAACTTCAAAAGTATTAATAGTTCTCCCCTTGTGCAGAGCCTGTGTGTCTACCCAGAGGTTGACTTTTGTAATGAGCAGCTGCTCATCTGTGGTCACTCCAAACTAGTTCTGGGGCAGTTTCCCTCCCACTGGGACTGTTGCCTGCCTGACTGGGAGAACAAAAGAAGGGGCTGGCCCAGATGTCATCTGACATCTGCTTGTGACAGGGTGACACAGCCCAAATGGCCAGAGGAATAAAAACACCTTCCCTCACCCAGGCATTTGTCTCTGCTCTGGGAGCAGTTTTCACAACTCATTCGGTGCCATTCATTCACTGGGTGACAGTTGAAAGGTCAACATCATTAAGCCTTTTGCAGTTGTAGGCAGGGAAATCGTAACTTTACTTTTCCTTGATAATTATTAAAATGCTACAAAATGTTTTTACATTATTTTTCTAGCTGGTCTCTATACTGAGATGGCAGAAATAATATGTAATATTGCTTCCCCTTGATTCTGTATGGGCCAGCTAGCATTCCTACAGATAAAATAGCTTTTGGATGCTAGTTATTTTAAGAGCATGTTAACATTACATTTCTACTTGTTCTACATTTAAGTATAATGCACAGAGGCGAATCATTAATATTTAAAATGAAGGTTTTGACCTCTCAAAAGGGCTTATTTGGCAGGTCAAACTGAAGTTTTTTTTACTGCTACAATCAGGCTACAGTGGTAGGCCTGAAGCCATATTTGCACTGCTAATGTAGTAAATGGGCCAGTAGGTGTTGCAGTCCACTGGTGGCATTTAACTTTCTGGCCCTGAGTATACTTTGTACAATACACTGGGGAGTTGTAGGCAAGCTAATTACACCAATTAGCTAATTAGCTGTATATTAATTTAACTATGTGTAAAAAGTGGGCACAAGCGCTTTACAGCTAATGAGCCAGGGCAAAGTGGACAGAGTTTGTTCTGAAGCCAGGAAAATGAATAGGGCAAAAATCTGGGTGGAGGGGTAGGGGAATCACAGAAAAGAAGGTTGTTTCCTACAACTTCCCATCCAGCTGCTAGGTTAATGATTAGAAAATTTCTATCCAAAATCGAGGAACAGAATTAATATGTAGATAATAGTTTGTAATATCATCTCCATTTTTACTTTTATTTTTATTTTGGGCACTATATTCTTGATTTTTTTTAAATATGTTACTGCCGCATATATACAACTTCCCATAACCATTTCTTGAGAAAGCCTTTAACTTTGCCCATGGTATAAAAAGGTTAAGCAAGCATGCTTACTAAAGAAATCTTTTGTTTGCCTCTTTAGTGTCTTGCCTGGTTTCTGTGGGAGCTTTCCACTAGCCTTAAATGTTTTTGGTTAATCTACCCCGTAGAACTGGTTCTCTCTTCCCCAATTTCATGTAATTTTACCTGGCCCTTTCCTGCTACCCTAGGTTGAAGCTACCTAGTGCTGCATTAAAAGATTTATTTATTTGGGAAGGATCAAGAGGGCTCAGAATCTCTTGTTCTGCCGAGTATCAATGCATCTAAACCCAGTGACCCTGAGTTATTCTCCCAAAATGGTGTATAAAATAAAGACTCTGGAATGCATGGTGAAAAGCCATAGGTTTATCCACCCTTCCATGCAGAGTATGACGTTCAAATCCACACTGCACTGCAAAGAAACATATGGGGTGGCACGAGCAGGCTGGGGGAGGAGAGAGATGCAAGACAGAAAGAGGCTCAACTGGGTGGAGCATTATGGCTCCCTCCCTTCATCCTGCTCTGCCTGTGCATGGAGGCCCTGTGTGCAAGAAGCCTCTGTACATTGCCTGGGACTCTTCCTGATCGCATGGTGGGTGTTAGGGCAAAGACATCTGTCAGCCCCTGGCTGTGCTAATGCCTGATGCAGTTGCTGTAGGTGATATGCAGGAGTGGCCTGTGCTTCTGTCTGCAGTCTCTTTCTTGCCACCATCTCTCTTCTGGTATTGCAGGTTAGAGAACTGCACTCGATGAAACCAAATTCCCTGATCGAGAATTAATAAATTTGGTATTGGGGCCCTTTTAATTCTACGGTAGGAAATACTGTGCTATTCATAATGGTCTAGAGTGGTATCCTTGCCTAAAGATACCTAATTGTTGCACTCTTGATGATGGTCATGGTGTTAAGCTGTCTGCTTTCTTCAAAAATTATAATGCTCCTACCCTATTCATAGCAAACTGGTGATCAATCAACTTCTGTGTTCTGGAGAGACGGGCCTTGAAGGCAAAATAGCAAAAAATTGATGTTTGTAAAAAATAAAAATACAAATTATATTTTCGCAGGAATAATTTTTTGTTATTTAACACAATTTGTAAAATGTTGCAAAGGTTATGTGACTATGAAGATCACTGCAGTCAGCAAATAAGACCATAATGATAGCGATTACTAAAGATTAATTTTTTAAATTTAAGAATAAGAATTCTCAAATCTATTTCTAGGTATGGGATATGGTAAGTGTATGTTTAGGTATGTTATGTTCAGTTATGTTTAGTTTCTTTTATGTTATGATTAGTTATGTTATGTTTAGTTATAGTTATGGTTAATTATAGTATGTTCATTCTTAGTCATTTTTATGTTTAGTGATGATAATTATGATATGTTTAGTTATATTTAGTTATTGTATGTTTAGATATGTTTAGCTTGTTATGTTTAGTTATTGTTATGTTTAGTTATAGTTATGGTTAGTTATAGTTATGGTTAGTTATAGTTATGTTTATGCTTAGTTATGTTTATGTTATGTTATGTTTCGCTTTGTTATGTTGAGTTATGATTATGTTTAGTTATTTCATATTTCATATTTGTTTATGTTCTGTTTAGTTATGTTATGTTATGTTTAGTTCTGATGAGCGATTTTTCTGTACTGTGGTTGGACCTGAATCTGGACTGTGTGATGCTGGGGAGGTGGTGGTTGTGGAGGTGGTTGGTGAGGCACCAGTTAATGAATTGCCCAAGACCTTTGTTGGGTATGGAAAGAAAGAAATGGTCCTGTGGTTAGAAAGTGTACTGAGCAGAGGATAGTTTCTTGAGCTAGGGGCATGATAGTGGCATGTTTCCAGGTGCCACAAATGTGGCTAAGTCGATGGCGGTATTGAAGACAGATGTTAGTGCTTGAGTTCTTTGGTGCAGCCATGGTGGGGGCAAGGGTCAGATGAGGACTCTGAGTGGATGGCAGCAGCAATTTTAACAGTGGTGACAGTGGGCCACGAGGTAAGGGTTTATTTTTCAGCGGTGGTAGGAAGTTGAGTTGTCATAGTGACGTGAACCGGTTGAGGATCGAAGTTGTAGTACATGGAAGTGATTTTGTTACAGGAAAAGTTTGAGAGCTTGATGAAATTGTCTTGTGAAGGAGTGATGTTCATGAAGGCAGCAGGGGGTGCAGTGAAATATTTGATGATGGTGAAGATTTCCTTGCTGCTGATAGTGCCAACATTGATGTGATCTGCAAGAGGTGTGCACTTGGTGTTTCATACCTGTTGGTGGTAACTTCTTAGGGTTGATTTAAAAATATCTTTGTTTGTGGAGTCTGGGCTTGTTCTCCATTTGTGCTCCAGTTGCTTGCAGTGGTGTTTCGTCAGCCTAAGTACCCCTGTGTACCAAATGGCTTGTGGTTTGGCTATTGCCATTGGATTGTGCTTGAGGATATCTAGGGAGCCAGCGATGGGTGTTGGCATATACAGTGATCCCTCTGTGGAACTTCGTGATGGCTTTCGGCAAGTTGCTGGTGTGCTCGGGCTAGTGGTGGAGAGGGCAGTTGCCACTCCTCTTCTGTGATGCTTTTCCAGCTGCGGCAGGTGGTTCCGGTGGTGGTATGTCTGTGGTGGTGAAAGATGTGTATACTGAAACGAACAAGGGCGTGATCTGTCCAGGTCATGGTTGCTGGCTTGTCGACTATGATTTTGCTGATTGAGGAGAAAATCAGGTTCAATTGGTTAGTTCGCTAACATGCTGCGTGAGGCCAGGGTTTCAGAGGTTTTCTAGAAGGGCCGTAGGGTTTGAAAGTTAAGGTGTTCGAAGAGGATGAAGGTGCTGGTGGTGATGATAAGGGGTGTGACGAAGTCTGTGATGTTGCTAGTGGTCCTTAACCTTTTGACTTCTGGTGACCACTACTTATTCTTTACTGAAAACCGGGGAACCCACCGACTTATTATTGGAATCAGGGACCCCACTGAGTTATAATTGGAACCCGGGAAACCTGGCCTAAACATTTTCAATGACTTGAACCACTAAACGATAAACAAACAATACAGAAACATGCATTTTATCAAACAAATACGCAAATTATGAAATAATTTATTTGATTCTCAATCAAATATAACAAAAATCAAAACTGTAATTTTAATTGGACGGTTGGAGTGTTTCTAAATTCGATTGAGGCCACTCATCGTTCATACTCTATTCTGTATGATGCACTTGCACTGCTCTCGTAAATCAATCTGAGGATACAAACTTAATTTTTAGCCTCCAATTTCAAGTTTCTTCACATTTACAGGAAATTTTCAACTTTAAAATTGTACATTTAGCTTCTTTATTTACATACACTTTATTAACTGTTAATCTTATTTAATTTTCTAAGTAAACACGGACCCACTGAGTAGGCTTTGTGGATCCACAGGGGTCTCCAGACCACAGTTTCAGAATCACTGGTTCGGGGTCCTGGTGGTCTGTATATGAGGGTTCCTCCCAGGGAGAAGTTGGCTGCCATGTTTATCTTGAACATGAGGTGTTTCATGTTGCTGGTAAGTGTTACCACCTTCCCCACATTATATTTCTGCCCTTTATCCTCTCTCTGTCTCCTTCTCCACTAACCCTTGGTATTGGTTGCATCATGTCAGGTGATGAGGGAGGAGGCTA
Organism: Calotriton arnoldi; assembly: GCA_963921515.1. Lineage (NCBI taxonomy): Eukaryota > Metazoa > Chordata > Amphibia > Caudata > Salamandridae > Calotriton > Calotriton arnoldi. Next base: position 2,684,852 of record CAWUFW010000107.1, on the reverse strand, counting down.
TTTATAGGTTGCATGAATTGACCTTGGTGCTTGACTTTATTTCCCCGTTACAACCCTGTCCGTGTGAGGCTGCAAAACCCTAGCCTCTCATTTTCTCAAGCTAGCAGAACCCGGAGAGGGCGCCTGGGGGCGTGCCTCTCATTTGCTTTGTTTTCACCGCCGCGGCTGAAGCCGCCATACATTTCTTTTACGTGGCAGGAGCCACGAGAACTTGGTTGCGGCCAGAGCCGCTTACAGTTTCCTTTTCTGCGGTCGGAGCCGCGAGTCAGCAGCATCAGCGGTTGAAGCCACCATACATTTCTTTTACGTGGCAGGAGCCACGAGAACTTGGTAGCGGCCGGAGCCGCTTACAGTTTCCTTTTCTGCGGTCGGAGCCGCGAGTCAGCAGCATCAGCGTTTGAAGCCGCCAAACATTCCTTTTTACGTGGCAGGAGCCACGAGAACTTGGTAGCGGCCAGAGCCGTTCATTTTTTCCTTTTTCCGCGGCAGGAGCCGCGATTATCTTCTTAGTTACGGCTGGGCCGGTAACTCTTCCTTTACCCCTATTGGACCCGCTAACAGAGGGAGCCTGTGTTGGAAGTCAACACTATCCTTTCCTTACAAGGCAGTTTCCGAATGAGAACCAGTAGCGCGGTTCTCCTTCCCACCTACACTCATTGAGGCGCACGGTAGGAGCCGGCGGCACCGCCTCCTACGCCAGCACGAGTTTTGGTTCTTTCCCCTTTGTTTTCAGTTTTGTGAGAGCCTCGCCCTCCCCACATCTGAGACGTGTATCGCTGACCGTGAAATCCTTCAATTCTAGAGACAAATTTGAGAGTTTCCAGGATCACCGGAACAGTTCCTAAGGGCCCTCCAAGAGGGTGTTTAATCCCTTCATGCTACGTCACTCCTGGTGAGTGTATGGGTCTTTTTTTTTTTTCTTTTCTTTACGCCTCCCATGTTGTCAGATGATTAGTCTCCACTAGACACTAGATTTCTAACTCTGTTCTTCCTGTCTCAACCTACTCTCCTCTTTCTTTTGTCTTGCAGACCCTCCCCACCTTCCTATGCTACCAGGCTCTTCCCAGGAGCACTCAGAATACCTCCCATCCGATTTCACCTTGCTCCACGTTCCGTTTTGATACCTGTTCTTCGTGACCCAACACACCAGAGTTGGTATATTTCTCTTCCTTTTCCCCTGGGGACCAATCGCCCTTCCTGTTATCTTCTGTGTTGGGGACTGGTCCCGAGAGGAGAGGGGAGGCTCTCTTCGCTCCTGCGGTACCGGTTGGTCAGGTGAGTGGAATTGTAACAAAAAGTCAAGCCCACAAACTTTTTACCGCCCGAGCGAAGATGGATCTAGAGGCCGCTAGCGAGGACCGGTTTTCTGCTGAGTCCATCCCCGGTCCCTCAGTCCAGGAATTAGCTGCAGCCTTAGTAGCACTCCAAACAGAGGTTCAGGGCCTTAGACAAGAGAACCATTCCTTGAAAATCGAATTGCACAGTAGACAGACAAACGTAACCTGGGGTTCATCGCCCGGAGCTATCCCTAAGACGTCACGACAGGTACTACAGCCGGCCACTTTCCATTATGACAAAACACAAGTAGAAAGTGCAGTCCCTCCTACTAGCATTACGGTTCTCACTCCAGTTCCTGTTCCTTTAGCCAATCCCGAGAGATTTAGTGGGGATAGCAACAAGTTCCGTTCTTTCATGAACCAGTGTTCTCTCCAGTTTATGTGTCGGCCCACAGCCTTTCAGAATGACACAGCCAAAGTGTCATTTGTCATATCGTATCTTATGGGTATCGCTGCCAATTGGTCCATACCCTTGGTAGAGTCTAATGATCCTTTGTTGCATGACTATCCCGATTTCAAGGAACAAATGAGAAGGCTGTTCGACAAACACACCTTTACACAGGCGAGCGACGCGGAACTGCTCAATGTCAAACAGGGTAGGAACCCGCTGTTACACTATGTCACGGACTTCAATAGATTAGTGGCAGAAACCCGCTGGCCCATGGAAAAGAGGACGTCTCTGTTTTACCGAGGACTAAGTGATGAATTAAAAGATGTTCTGTCGCAGATAGTAGAACCCCCTGAGGAGTGTACGGAATTCATCGACTTGGTAGTTAAGATGGACCACCGACTCCGTGAACGCCATGGAGAGAAAGGGAAGTCCGATTCACCTTGAGTATTGCTCTACAAAAGCACTAGAAGAGAAGAACATAAACCCGGGTTCGACGAACCCATGCAAATAGGACGGGTTCGGGGTCCTTTGACTCGTGAGGAAAGAGAAAAAAGACGTACCCTTAATCTATGCCTATATTGTGGGAAAGGAGGCCATTTTGCCAGAGAATGTCCGGTACGCCCTAAGATCGCCGGGCCAAGAAAGACGGTAGCAATTGTTCAGAACATCCACAGTACTAGGATAGCCAGGGTGCCCAAGCACTTCACGATACGAGTAACGCTAATCTTGACCAATAGCAATCGGGTGTCCTTGTCGGTCCTGATAGATTCAGGGGCCACAGGGAATTTCTGGGACAATCAATTAGCCTCTTCCCTTGGCCTTACCTGTATTCAGAAAAAAGAACCTGAACCGGTGAGAGCGGTCGACGGAAAGGCATTATCTTCAGGACTCATTACGAGACATACCGCTCCCTTAACACTAGTTTGTGACAATGGTCATTCGGAAGAAATCTCCTTCGATCTCATTGACACTCCTGCTTTTGGAGTGATTCTTGGAGTACCCTGGTTGCAGACGCATAACCCAAATATAGATTGGATACGAAGAACTGTAACTTTGAATTCTACTTATTGCATCCAGCAATGCTATAAGGAAGCCATAGATTGGGCTTCTCCTTTGATATGCGCGTCTTGTAGTGGATCAGAGTCCGATGTCCTTCCCCAGGTTTACGAACAGTACGCAGATGTCTTTGATAAGGTAAAAGCCACTGCCTTGCCTCCTCACCGTAGCTTTGATTGTCGCATTGACCTAGAACCCGGGGGTGTTTTGCCCTGTAGTCGAGTATATGCCCTCTCCGAGCCAGAAACTAACTATCTCAAAGAGTACTTAGATGATATGTTGAAATGTGGGTTTATCCGACATTCCTCTTCTCCTATCTCTTCCCCTCTTTTTTTTATATCTAAACGGGAAGGCGGCCTTCGTGCGTGTATCGATTACAGGTCACTTAATAAGGCCACTATAAAAAACAAATACCCACTCCCACTCATCCATGTCTTATTGGATCAAATCAAAGACGCCACGGTGTTTACTAAAATCGACTTGCGAGGAGCTTACCATCTTATCAGAGTCCGTGAGGGGGATGAGTGGAAAACGGCATTCCGGACTAAGTTTGGTCTATTTGAGTATTGTGTCATGCCGTTCGGGCTTTGCAATGCCCCTACGGCGTTTCAGTTTTTTATTAACGAAATCTTCCGGGATTTTCTAGATCGTTTTTTAATTGTCTTTATCGATGACATCCTGGTATTTTCCAAAGATCGTAACGAACATGAAGAACATGTAAAACAAGTATTACAACGGCTACGAGAACATCATCTTTTTTCCAAATTGGAAAAATGCTCCTTCCATGCTTCCACGGTAGAGTTTCTGGGGTTTATCATATCCAAAAATGGGTTACAGATGGACAAAAAGAAAGTAGAGGCCATCTTATCTTGGCCTACCCCCACTTGTGTCAAGGACATACAAGCACTATTAGGATTCGCCAATTTTTATAGGCGGTTTATTTCACATTTTTCAGACCTGGTCACCCCAATAACACGTCTTGTCAAAAAGGGGTGCAGTTTTTATGGTCCCCAGAGGCTCAAAAGGCCTTTGAAGCTTTGAAGAAGGAATTTACTTCTGCTCCTGTCCTAATGCATCCTGATCCCACTCTTCCCTTTTTTGTGGAGGCAGACGCATCACAATATGCTGTAGGGGGGGTTCTATCACAGAGAGACTCTGATGGACAGATGCATCCTATTGCCTTTTTTTCCAACAAACTGCTGCCCGCCGAACAAAATTATACTGTGGCGGAGGGAGAGCTGTTGGCGATAAGGAAGGCATTCCAAGAGTGGAGGCATTATCTTTGGGGGGCCAAACATACCATCACAATCTACTCAGATCATAAGAATCTGGAATTTTTTCGAACTGCTAGAGCCTTGACCCCCAGACAAATGCGTTGGGTGTCGTTCTTTAATGAGTTTGATTTTCTAATAACCTACAGGCCTGCTGCACAACACGTAAAAGCAGACGCGTTATCCCGCTTATGTGTTTCACCACCTCATAGAAGAAAAGAACCAGATCTTGAAGCATTTATACCTTCGAGTAGGATTATAGGATATGTTTCTTTTGACGAATTCTGTAAAGACTTGGAAGAAACACTAAGAAACACCGATGTGTCCCTTTGGTTAGATCAGCCTCTATGCCACAGGATAGGAGGGTTACTGTATCACGGAGAACAATTGTATATACCGGAGCAATTGCGGGATCAAGTGCTCCAGTGGGTACATTCCTCCGCTTTAGTAAGTCACCCAGGCATTCTGAAGACCACAGATATTTGCAGCAGGTGGTTTTGGTGGGAAAACATGGCGAAGGTTATACAGCAGTACGTTTCTTCCTGTCCCATATGTGCCACACAGAAAACACCTCGTACCACACCTGAGGGATTGTTACAGCCTCTTCCGGTTCCCCCCTATCCATGGCACACTGTGAGTTTGGACTTTATTACAGAACTCCCCCCTGAAGAAGGGTTCACCACAATACTTGTCATCGTGGACTCATTTACCAAAGTAGCACATTTTGTGCCCCTTCCCAAGATCCCTACAGCTAGTGAGATGGTGTCCATTTTTATACAGAATGTGATCCGTTTACACGGCATACCCTCTGTGCTGGTATCCGATAGGGGTCCCCAATTTGTATCTAAAGTCTGGCAAGAGGTAGGCTCTGTTTTGCACATGGACCTCCGTCTGTCCTCCTCTTATCACCCACAAACGGATGGACAGACGGAGAGGGTGAATCAAACTATGGAACAGTATTTGCGTTGCCTGTTAAGTACCTTAACCAGTAACTGGGTTACGGCCCTGCCTATAGCGGAGTTTGCATATAATAACAGTGTTCACTCTGCTTTAGGTATGTCTCCCTTCTATTGTGCTATGGGTTTTCACCCCAGAACGGTGCCTGTGCAACCCACATATAAAGTCCCTGCAGTGGATTCCCTTTGTACTAACCTGAAGGTCATATGGAAAAGTGCACATTCTCAGTTGCAGGCAACCAAAGAAAAGATGAAGAAGACCGCCGATAAACATAGACGTCCTGCTTCTTGTTACGAGATAGGAGATAAAGTCTGGCTGGCCACAAAAACCTGAAATTAGCAGGGCCAAAGAAGTTACAACCCCGGTATGTAGGTCCATTTGCTATCAAACAAATTATCAATCCCGTGGCCATGAAGCTGGACTTACCGGATGGATATCGCATCCATCCTGTATTCCATACTTCCCTCCTTAAGGCCTTTGTTCCTTCCACACATCCCCTGGTACCACCCCCTCCTATACTGATTGATCACCAAGAGGAGTACGAAGTGAATCGCATTATAGATTCACGTAGGCGAAATGGGAGACTATATTATTTAGTGGATTGGAAAGGTTACTCTATAGAGGAGCGAACCTGGGAGCCAGCCTCGTTTGTACATGCACCCCTATTGGTTCGGAGGTTTCATACCCGAAATCCGACAAAACCTCGTCCAGTGAAAAGAACCTTAAGGGGGAGGTAATGTTACCACCTTCCCCACATTATATTTCTGCCCTTTATCCTCTCTCTCTCTGTCTCCTTCTCCACTAACCCTTGGTATTGGTTGCATCATGTCAGGTGATGAGGGAGGAGGCTATTTATAGGTTGCATGAATTGACCTTGGTGCTTGACTTTATTTCCCCATTACAACCCTGTCCGTGTGAGGCTGCAAAACCCTAGCCTCTCATTTTCTCAAGCTAGCAGAACCCGGAGAGGGCGCCTGGGGGCGTGCCTCTCATTTGCTTTGTTTTCACCGCCGCGGCTGAAGCCGCCATACATTTCTTTTACGTGGCAGGAGCCACGAGAACTTGGTTGCGGCCGGAGCCGCTTACAGTTTCCTTTTCTGCGGTCGGAGCCGTGAGTCAGCAGCATCAGCGGTTGAAGCCGCCATACATTTCTTTTACGTGGCAGGAGCCACGAGAACTTGGTTGCGGCCAGAGCCGTTCATTTTTTCCTTTTTCCGCGGCAGGAGCCGCGATTATCTTCTTAGTTACGGCTGGGCCGGTAACTCTTCCTTTACCCCTATTGGACCCGCTAACAGAGGGAGCCTGTGTTGGAAGTCAACACTATCCTTTCCTTACGAGGCAGTTTCCGAATGAGAACCAGTAGCGCGGTTCTCCTTCCCACCTACACTCATTGAGGCGCACGGTAGGAGCCGGCGGCACCGCCTCCTACGCCAGCACGAGCTTTGGTTCTTTCCCCTTTGTTTTCAGTTTTGAGTGCCTCGCCCTCCCCACATCTGAGACGTGTATCGCTGACCGTGAAATCCTTCAATTCTAGTGACAAATTTGAGAGTTTCCAGGATCACCGGAACAGTTCCTAAGGGCCCTCCAAGAGGGTGTTTAATCCCTTCATGCTACGTCACTCCTGGTGAGTGTATGTGCCTTTTTTTTTTTTTTTTTCTTTACGCCTCCCATGTTGTCAGATGATTAGTCTCCACTAGACACTAGATTTCTAACTCTGTTCTTCCTGTCTCAACCTACTCTCCTCTTTCTTTTGTCTTGCAGACCCTCCCCACCTTCCTATGCTACCAGGCTCTTCCCAGGAGCACTCAGAATACCTCCCATCCGATTTCACCTTGCTCCACGTTCCGTTTTCATACCTGTTCTTCGTGACCCAACACACCAGAGTTGGTATATTTCTCTTCCTTTTCCCCTGGGGACCAATCGCCCTTCCTGTTATCTTCTGTGTTGGGGACTGGTCCCGAGAGGAGAGGGGAGGCTCTCTTCGCTCCTGCGGTACCGGTTGGTCAGGTGAGTGGGGTTGTAACAGTAAGGGTGTCCGTTAGGTGGTAGAGCTAATGGTATCTTTAAATATGATGGCAACTCCACCTCCAGGATTGTGCTGATGGTCTAGCCTGGCACTCTTGTAGCCAGCAGGGATGGCTGTAGTGATGTCCATTGGTTTTTTCCACCATAGAGTAAGCACCAATAGGGAAAGTGTTGGACTTTGGTGGGTTTAGATTTACTATTCCAACTCCAAACTAGCCAACCACAGAGAAAGTGTTAAGCTTTTGAGGGGTCACATTTACTATTCGCAGTCCAACCCCAACAAAAGTAGGGAAAGTATTGGACTTTGGAGGGGTTAATTTTAATATTTTCACTCCAACATAAGCAACAGCAGGGAAAGTGTTGGACATTGGAGGGTTACATTTACCATTCCCATTCCAATCTAAGCATTAGTAGGGAAAGTGTTGGAGTTTGAAGGAGTCAGATTTGTTATTTTTACTCCAGCATAAGCAACAGTAGGGAAAATGATGAACTTTAAAATGCTCAGATTTATTTTTTCCTATCCTAACGTAATACGAAATAAATTAAATACCTATAAAATAAATAAACATATATTGTATTACCATGAACATATAAATAAATATTTGTAACATAATATAATTCATATCACTTAATAAACATAAAAATATAAAATTTACATCAAATATTATACATAGCATTATATTAGAATATATCAATTCAAAAATTAGTTTTGAAATACTTCCCACCCTTTTTACTCTGCAATTCCATCAACTACAGAAAAATTCACTTAATAACAGAAAAATAACAATACGCATTTTAAAAATAAAAATACGACTTAAAATCAATTACTATACAAAAAAACCTCAAACATTATATAATTTAATAATAGCCAAATGATTAAAAACAATATAATAGTTAACACAATCATCTACCTAACCATTAACAAATAAAAAATGTATTGCCATGATTTTTAAAGATTTGTATTGAATATTTTGGAGAAATATTCACATAATTAATTACCAAGCTAAGACAGAGAAAAAATTATAAACAATAAAATATTAATACAAAACCTCTGAGCCTATTTGTCTACATACTTTACAGCCGACCAGCAAAAACAAAAACATTGACATAAATTAAAAAAACCTAAGATATATATTACCAAATAAACAAAAAGACACTTAAAAAATGTAACTAATATAACTTCAAAATAATAACAACTTACAGGACAAAATCTAATAAAACTCTGCTAAGTAATTAAAAATGATATTATGTACAGGTATATTTAAAAAACAATATTCTTACCTACTGTTTTCTGTCCCATGATACTATTAACATCACAATATTTTTGACAAAATATTTCTTTCCACAATATTATTGAAACAGTATTTTAGGATCACCAAAAACAATGTGACATTCAACAGGGATTCTCAGTAGACTCAACATTTTCAATTTCTAATTCCAACTTCTGGCTGCCTTGCCTCATCCCCTGGGTTACATAGGCAGATGTTTGCAGATGGCATCAATCGTCTGACCCAACTGGATGCAAGAATAGTTGCCAAAGTATAAAGCTTGTATGATATGTGGGATAAGATGGGCAGTCAATAGCTAGAGTTTAACATTGACAAGATGAATTGAAGTGGTACACAATAATCTCTGGGCCTCTTTCTTCTGGCTCATTGTGATGGGTGTTTACAGAAACTAGTAACATGAATCAGGAATTTGTGATAAGATTTAAGTCAAGTTAGTTCTGAATCCTGCTTTGCTAATGGGAAGGAAGTAAGAAATATGAATTTCCTGCATTAACCTTGACTACATGCAGTCATGTCTATACTTGAATAAAGATCAGGCTTCAATTATGCCTTCTACATTAAAACCATAAAGTATCTGATGGCCAGAATGCTGCTTCTTCTACAGAAACATTGCATGTTTTGGTCAACATCAATGGCGGTCTATGAAGGTATATGCATTTTACAGTTTAAGCTTTTTCCTCATTTTACAGTCCACAAACAAAAGTGCTGGAAATATCCATAAACTAGTATGCTAATTGCACACAACTCTATCTCTAGGTGTTGACTCTTTTATAAATGGAAACTTTTTGACAGTCATCAGAGTCTGGTGTTTTCTCAAGTTTATTAAGTTTAAACTCTTCAATTATTACTTCTTCTTACACATCCATAGTCATTCCCTGGCAGTTTTCTTTAGCTACTCAGACTCCTTTTTTGTCAGTCTTGATGAAGTCTTCAGCATAATTCTTGGCTTTTCACTTTCCAAACACACGTTGGTCACATCGTGTTCTGTCTAATCATATTCGTTAGGTAGGATAAAGTCTCTTTCTCAAATTTATATTTAATTTGTGTAGATAGTTTAGGGTTGTTTTGTTGGGATGGGTGAATACAATGTGAATGAATGTCATGATATGTGCAGGCCCGAGAATGGCAATGTCAGTAAACTCAATGTGAATGTATGCCACCGCTTGTATCCGCACAATGCTCTTCAATGCAATGTCAATGCATACCATAATTTGCGCCCGCACTGCAGTGCCGACATCAACAATAATACCACCAATGTATTCAGTGATCCGTGCTCATACGATAATATTATTGTTTCGAATAAGAACTATGACAACTTTATTGTTAACCCCTTCGGCGCTGTGCGGGAGAATTAATGAGTTAGCGCGTTTCGGACGGCCCCCGGCCGTCCTCCGCACACGCCCACCATGACGTCGGACGGCCGGGGGGCATCCTGAGCACCGAAGGGGTTAATGCCAGTACAAACGATTTCAATGTACAACATGGCAACTGTATGCGGTCATGTTAATGCCGGTAAGCATGATACCAGTGGCTGACATAGGTCTTTTAGGAGTTCAAATGAACTCACCTCATTGCTGGGAGATTCACTCATGGTGACCTCTCCAACAACCCCGAGTCAGAGATACGTGGTCAGGCAGATCCTGTGACCCATGCCCACACTTATCAAGTAACAGGCCAGACATGGGGTCCCCCAATAATTATAGGCAAACACACACCCAGGAAAAACCCTGATCGATTACACAGATATATAGTTGTACCACAAAGAAGTCTGAGGTAATTGGCCCAATAAAAAACGTTTGGCCAAAGACTCGCATTCCCCACAATTATCACAAAGCTAGATACCCCATGTAGATGGGTACGCTCAACCAATCAGGACACGACATGCACACCACACGTAGTGATCACACGCACCTCATGTCAGACATCTGGACACATACACACTGGCCCACATTAGCTCTCCCTGAGGTCAAGAGCCATCTCTGTCCTTACATTTTATTGTACCTCATGACCTGTGCAAATTGACAGTCAAAACTTTGTACATCGAGAGATTTTGAGCAGACACATTCTGTGTAGGCTTTCCCGGCTGCAGCGTCTAATCAAACCATGTGTTCCTGTTTTGACAATTGCCTCTTGTTGTTTCATTTATTTAAGGCAAATTCATGTCAGAGCAACAGTTTTATGTATTCATGTAATTGATTATTAACCATGGTCTGCACACTCAACAGTATGAATTACAAATAAAATTGTACATTTTTAAATAATAATAATAAATAGACAAGCAGGAACTGTAGAAATGGGCTCTTTATCTTCATCTGTTGATTTTGCCATGATGCCATCACCAGCAGAATGGTGGCTTTTGCTCTTCATTTGCTCTCGCTTGTTGTACAATAAATTAGTTTGCTTTTATTAGTCTACAGCACTATCAGTCTTGTACTATTTTGGGAAAAAGTATTGTACAGTCCTTACTAATTCAGTAGGACTGTGTGTTTTGGACAACATATGCATCAAAACTATGGGGCCTGAGTTCACTCACAGCATCAGAATATGTTGGCCGAATTCCTGGCTAGTTCACAGTGCACCATCGGGACCCCAAAATCTCACAGGTTACCGGATGGTGTCTGCAACCTCGGGACATGACGACCCTAAATCCCCCAAGGAAAACGTAGAAACAGATTGACTCTTTCATTGTTATCCCAGGCATGCCCAAAGGGAGACACAAAAGAAATCCACAAATTAGCACTTCAAACATTTATTGAAGAAATTGGATTCTTGTGTAGAATACGGTTGCTGCAATGATTAGCAGTAGGAAACAAAGCATTGTAACCAGCATTACAAGAATGGTGAAAAAGATGAATAGTTCAACCATTATATTTATTGCAATGATTATATGAATACATATAATTGTACTCCTACATGTCACTACATATCCTAGAGAGCATAGTGAAAATGCATTTCTGCCAGATACCTTGGATTGGCCTAAGTCCCCATTTACCTATGTGTGTGATGCATCTGGAAGCCTGTCTGGTGTAGAACAGGACGCCATCCCTCTCAGGATTGTGGTGAGAGTCAGCATGGCTAGAAGTCAGACACGAACGAACAGGCTAAACCATGGAAATGCTCCTCTCTCGAACAATGGCTTGGGGGAAGTTAAGATAATAAACACTGACCCATTCACTCTGTGCCTGAGTTCAGATGCCTAAGTCATTGTTTATTCTACTGACTTAGAGCTGTCTCCTAACAGAAAACAAAATGCAAAGTACTCAATGTACTTGGTCCTTGAACAAGATGTACAGTGTTGTGACAATATGCCTACAAAGAAATGCATTTGTAAACAAAATGCTTTCTGAGTATCTTATCGTATGCAAAAAAAGTAAACGGCTAAAAAAATGTCAAGTTTCAACGTGAACAATGTAAAGGAGAGCACAGGCCCTATTAACCCTCATGACACCCACTCCTTGGCCTGAAGAAGACTAATAGCTCCAAACCAAATATAAAGGGATAGCCTAAAATCCAATTTTATATATATATATTGCCTACTGGTGGTCGCCAGTAGGTAGTTATAGTTAGGACCTTGTTTCCATGGGAAAAGCGTTTTTTCTTTTGCCAATATCTTTGGCGCCGTTTGATGAATCTTCGCAAACTTTCAAAACTAATGGGTTGCTCAGGTCAGCTCCTGTCTTGAAAGTTTCGGGGTGATTTGTGATGCGGGCGCCGAGAAAAAAGGGGGGTCCCAAAACTCGATTTTTCCATGTTAATTCCATAGGAAACTGTTGACGCAGCTACAGCCCAAACTGCTGAACGGAATTACACCAAATTTGGCAGAAAGGTAGCTTTTGGCTCAGAGTGCACTCTTTTTGTTAAATGTTGTAAATACATTCCATATTTCCTGAGAAATACATATATTTACAAATATTAATAGCTGGTGGCAGCAGTGGATCCCTCCCGATCTCGAGCCTGACTCTGATTGGCTGCCAACAGTTCTAACCAGGAAGTGTTGGCAGCCATCTTGTGAGTTGGTTCAACCGAGTCACAAGAAAAAAGGTAAAAAAACAAGAAAAGGGGGCAGGGTAGAAACACCCTGGCCCCCTAGGCCTACTCAGGGGGTCCCACAGGGAACCCGAGGGCCCAAAAAGCATTTTTTTTAAAGGAAATCAGCGGGATTTCCATAGGGTCTACAATCTCGCCGGAATTATTCTTTAAAATGAAGCACGGGCTCCTGCGCTTCAATTTCTTTAAGCCCCCAGGTGGGCCAGGTCCCGGGGAAAATGCTGCAATATGAAGGGGCATTTTTTAATTAAAAGGCATGGGGAGGGCTCCTGCCTACCCACACGCTGCCCAGGGGACCGCCACCTCCCCAAGGCTTTAATCTTTAAATGCGGGGGCCTCATGGCCCACGCAGCCCTGGGGACTACCACCTCCCCTGGGCTTTAATCTTTGAATGCGGGGGGGCCTCATGGCTCCCTGCAGCCCGGGGGACAAGCACCTCCCCAGGGCTTTTTAAATAATAAAAGGCATGGGGGGCTCCTGCCCACCCACACTGCCCCGGGGACCACCACCTCCCCGGGGGCAAACATTATGTAAATGCGGAGGTCTGTTGCGGACCCCCGGCCCTGGGGACCACCACCTTCCCGGGACCGGCTCCAGCAATGTCCTGTGGTGCCCACCCCTGGGACATTGCAGTTTGCTATGGCAGGGCGGGAGCACTGCTCCCGCCCTGCCATAGCAAACTTCTGCTTCGCTTCATGGAAGCAAGAGCAGAAAAACTGCTCTTGCTTCCATGAAGCGAAGCAGAATTGCTTTTGGGCAAAGAGAGCTGCATGTTAGCAGCTCCCTTTGCCCAAGTGCAATGCCGGCTCCCACAGAAAGCGGGGAGCTGGCAGGGGCTGCAGGGGCATTGGGGCTCCCCCCGTGTTCCCCAACATCATTGCCATGCCCTAGGGGATGGGGTCCCCGGGGCCAAAATTGGCCAGGGAGGGGGGCCACTCAGCCTAGCCCCAAGGGATGGGGTCCCCTGGGCTGAAATCGGCCTCAGAAGGGGGGCCACACGGCCCCCCTCTCCTTTAAAAAAATAAAAATAAACAAAGGCCTAGCCCAGGGGATGGGGCCCCGGGGCCGTAAGCAGCCTCAGAAGGGGGGCCTCATGCCCCATCCCTTTTAAATAGTTTTTTTAAATGGCTCAGGCCCCGGGGGCTGTGGTCCACGGGGCCCAAAAGGGTCAAGGGAAGGGGGGCACACAGCCCCCCTTCCTATAATAAAAAAAAAGAAACCAGCAACTCACCAGAGGCCCCGCCTCCTCCCTGCTCAACTCTGCAAACGCACCTCCTGGCGCGCTCTGGGTTGGGAGATGAAGTCCCCTTCACCGGTGAGGGTCCTAAGGGTCCAACTAGCCCACCAGGTACCTCCAGTAAGCCCCACACAGTTGGATTGCTGAAATGTGGTAGGAGGCCACGCCCCTTTTTACACCAATCAGCAAACGTGCCTCTTGGCATACTGCTAATGGGGCGATGAGGTCCCCTTTTGTCCTGAGGACCTCAGGACTAAAGTGGACTTCATCGCCCAAGCAGAAGTGCGCCAGGAGGCATGTTTGCAGAGTGGTGTAGAAAGGGGACGTGGCCTCTGAGCACCTCTAAGAAATCCAGCTGTGTGGGGCTTACTGGAGGTAACAGGAGGGCAAGTTGGCCCCCAGGGACCCTCAAGAGGCAAGGGGTCTTCATCTCCCAACTAATCATGCGCCAGGAGCCGAGTTTGAAAATTGGTGGAGAAAGGGGGCGTGGCCTGCGACCACCTCTCAGCGATCCCACTGTGTAGCTTACCCAGCAGCAAAGGGGACTTCATCCCCCAACCAAGATCACGCCAGGAAGCGTCTTTGCAGAGTGGTGGGCAAAGGGGGTGTGGCCTGCTATCAGAACTCAGTAATCCTGCTGGTGGAGGCAATAGGAGGGGTAGTTGGCCCACAAGGATGTCCATGGGGCCAACAACCCTCCTGTTACCTCCAGTAGGTCCCACACAGTGGGCTTGCTAAGAGGTCTTCGGAGGCCAAGTGCCCCTTTCTCCACTACTCAGCAAATGCACCTCCTAGCACACTACTGGTTGGGGGATGATGTCCACTTTACTCCTGAGGGACTTTAGGGGTCAAGAAGCCCTCCTGGTACCTCCTGTAAGTCCTACGCAGCGGAATTCTTGAGCGCTAGTTGGAGGCCCAGCCCCCTTTCTCCACCAATCTGCAAACGCGACTACTAGTTAAATAAGCATTTGAAATGCAATAGGTCTCACATTTAGAGTTAGAACTATTGGCGTTGTGAATGTAAACGTTTTTTTACTAATGTTTTTTGGAGTGGAGTGGATGTACGTTTTGTGTAGTGCAATTATGTGGTATGTTGTGCAGTGTAATTATGTGGATAGAAAGTATGTGGTATTTAGTGTATAGGAATTATGGGGAGTGGGATTATGTGTTATGGAGAGTAATTATGTGGTATGGTAGTCTGTGTTGTGGAGTGGTAACCTCATGGTTTAGTCTTCCTCGTTTCCATAGAAGCTAAATTATAAACTCAATGAGACACAAAAGAAGCAACCACAGAGGAGCCCTTCTGGACCTAGTTAGAGGTATGAGCAGGGCCACTGGAATTATGTGACTGTTCGGCTGCGACGTTTTTCGCATAATTATACATTTTCTGCATTTGTCACATATTCCATAATCTGCAGCATAATCTGCAGAATTGAACAAAAAAAACCTTGGGTCCAATTCACAAAAGTAATCGGAGACAAAATCCTAACTTTACTACTCCTAAATGCCCTTTGTGAATACAGAAAGTCGTAAAGTTAGGATTTTGTCTCAGATTACTTTTGTGAATCGGGCCCCTTGTTTCTAGCTCAAACTGCTCAAGTGTTACCAACAATGCAGCGACACGTATTACAGTGTGGTGGAAGGCCCCTTGCAAAGCTGGAATGGTCAACTGTTACTTATTGCTAAATGGGGGTGTTAAATTGGTACTAATGGTGCTCAAACCGCTCTTGCTTCTTTCTGTGCCTCTCTTGCCTCTTTCTGAACTTCTCTTGCTTCTTTCTGCACCCAGCTTGCCTCTTTCTGTGCCTCTGTTGCTTCTTCCTGCATTTCTCTTGCTTATTTCTGCACCTCTCTTGCTTCTTTCTGCACTTCCCTTGCTTCTTTATGCACTTCTCTTGCATCTTTATGCACCTCTGTTGCTTCTTTCTGCACTTCTCTTGCTTCTTTCTGCAGCTCTCTTGCTTCTTTCTGCAACTCTGTTCCTTCTTTCTGCACTTCTCCTGCTTCTTTCTACGCCTCTCTTGCTTCTTTCTGCATTCCTCTTGCCTCTTTCTGCACCCTTCTTCCTTCTTTCTGCACTTCTCTTGCCTCTTTCTGCACCCATCTTGCCTCTTTCTGCACCGCTGTTGCTTCTTTCTGTACTTCTCTTGTTTCTTTCTCCATCTCTCTTGCTTCTTTCTGCACCCCTCTTGCCTCTTTCTGCACCCCTCTCCCTCTTTCTGCACCTGCCTTGCCTCTTTATGCACATCTGTTTCTTCTTTCTCCACGTCTGTTGCTTCTTTCTGCACTTCTCTTGTTTCTTTCTGCACCCCTCCTGCCTCTTTCTGCACCCCTCTTGCCTCTTTCTCTACCACTCTTCCCCCTTTCTGCACGTCTCTTGCCTCTTTCTGCACTTCTCTTGAGTCTTTCTGCACCTTTGTTGCTTCTTTCTGCACCTTTGTTGCTTCTTTCTGCACTTCTCTTGCCTTTTTCTGCACCCCTCCTGCCTCTTTCTGCAAATCTGTTCCGTCTTTCTGCAATTCTCTTGCTTTTTTCTGCACCTCTCTTGCTTCTTTCTGCACCTCTCTTTCCTCTTTCTGCTCACCTCTTCCCTGTTTCTGCATCTCTCGTGCCTCTTTCTGCCCTTCTCTTGCATCTTTCTGCACCTCCGTTGCTTCTTTCTGTACTTCTCTTGCCTCTTTCTGCTTCCCTCTTGACTCTTTCTGCACCTCTGTTGCGTCTTTCTTAACTTCTCCTGTTTCTTTCTGCACCTCTCTTGCTTCTTTCTGCATCTCTCTTGCCCCTTTCTCCACCCCTCTTCTTTTTTGTTTTTGTTTTTTTCTTTTACATTTTTTTTATTGTCAACAAGTGGGGCACAATCTTTACACAATATTACATAAACAAAAGCAAACAGCAACAGAGCATAATTGGATAACTTAAAGGAAGCAAAAAAAAAAAATAATATCATTACAAAGGGGATCATCAGCACATAGCGACTATCTATACCTCAAATAATATTATACAAAAGACAAAAATGTTCCTAAAACAATAGCCCCCATATTGCATTTAACTTCATCACGGAGCGGGTACCCCTTGCCTTAGCTAAGGCTTTTTCCATCTCATACGTTTCCTTAACCAACAGCCACCAATCATTTATAGAGGGCGGTTTTGTAGCAATCCACACCCGGGCAATTGCTAATCTAGCAGCCACCAACAATATTGAAGATAGCCGAGTAATGGGTCGATTCCGATCGGATTCGGCTTTACCGGATCCGAGTCGGAGGCTTTGTTTCTGACTGAGTCGTTCAGAGGTCCGGACGCCCAAGTACGATGCGAACGAATGCGAAATCGCCGACCGACTCGTTTCCGGGTCCGAACCGCTCCGAACGACTCGGTCGCAGACGAACCGTACCGCGCAATGGAGTCGATTTCCGACCGAGCCAGTACAATGCACGATTCGAACAGCCGGATCGAGTCAGAGTCTCCGGGTCGAAAAAGCTCCGGGAAGCGAACTTTGGGGGTCCGTGCCGGACCCCCTTCACCCGTAGCCGAACGAGTCGAACACAGGGGGGGACCCAAGGATCCCCCCTTAACATGCATGTACGGTGCAGATGGCACCAACGCGTACCCACTGCAGGGGGTGCCCTTGTGCGAGATGTACCTATTCAGCTGATGCGAGGCCATGCACGTGTCGTACAACCGGCTCCCATTGACTTCAATGGGAATCCGACCGAGCCGAGTCCGTCAGCTTGCGGCAGCATAGTACTCGCTCGGTCGGACTCCAGGGGTACGGCTCGGTCGGAAAACACTCCGGTTCCGGCTCGGTCGGAGGGCTTTCCGACCCAGATCGGAATCGACCCCTAAGTCTATAATTCACTATCATAAAACCCACCCCTCTTCACCCTTTCTGCATCTCTGTTGCTTTTTCTGCACTTCTCTTGCTTCTTTCTGCACCCATCTTGCCTCTGTTTACACCTCTGTTGTTTCCTTCTGCACTTCTCTTGCTTCTTTCTGCACCCCTCTTGCCTCTTTCTCCACCCCTTTTCCCCCTTTCTGCACCTCTCTTGCCACTTTCTGAACCTCTCTTGCCTCTTATTGCACCTCCCTTGCTACTTTATGCATGTCTGTTACCTCTTTCTGCACCCCTCTTGCCTCTTTCTGCACCTCTGTTGCTTCTTTCTGCACTTCTCTTGTTTCTTTCTGCACCTCTGTTGCTTCTCTCTGCACCCCTCTTGCCTCTTTCTCCACCCCTCTACCCCCTTTATGCACCTCTCTTGCCACTTTCTGCATCTCTCTTGCCTCATTCTGCACCTCTCTTGCCCCTTTCTGCACTTCTCTTGTCTTTCTGCACCTCTATTGCTTCTTTCTGCACTTCTCTTGCTTCTTTCTATACCTCTCTTGCTTCTTTCTGCAAATTTGTTCCTTCTTTATGCACTTCTCATGCTTCTTTCTGCACCTCTCTTGCTTGTTTCTGCACCCTCTTGCCTTTTTCTGCAACCCTCTTCCTTCTTTCTGCACTTCTCTTGCCTTTTTCTGCACACATTGTGCCTCTTTCTGCACCTCTGTTGCTTCTTTCTGTACTTCTCTTGCTTCTTTCTCCACCTCTCTTGCTTCTTTCTGTACCCCTCTTGCTTCTTTCTGTACCCCTATTGCCTCTTTCTGCACCCCTCTCCCTCTTTCTGCACCTCCTTTGCCTCTTTCTGCACGTCTGTTGCCTCTTTCTGCACACCTCTTGCCTCTTTCTGCACCTCTGTTGCTTCCTTCTGCAATTCTCTTGTTTCTTTCTGCACCCCTTTTGCCTCTTTCTTCATCCCACTTGCCTCTTTCTCAACACCTCTTCCCCCTTTCTGCACCTCTCTTGTCTCTTTCTGCACTTCTCTTGTGTCTTTCTGCACCTCTGTTGCTTTTTTGCTGCACTTCTCTTGCTTTTGTCTGCACCTCTCACTGCTTTCTGCACCCTCTTCCCCCTTTCTGCACCTCTCTTGCCACTTTCTGCACCTCTCTTGCCTTTTTCTGCACTTCTCTTGCATCTTCCTGCAACTCTGTTCCTTCTTTCTGCACTTCTCTTGCTTTTTTCTGCACCTCTTGCTTCTTTCTGCACCCTTCTTCCCTGTTTCTGCA
Organism: Calotriton arnoldi; assembly: GCA_963921515.1. NCBI lineage: Eukaryota > Metazoa > Chordata > Amphibia > Caudata > Salamandridae > Calotriton > Calotriton arnoldi. Next base: position 2,666,142 of record CAWUFW010000107.1, on the reverse strand, counting down.
TCTCTCTTGCCTCTTTCTGCACTTCTCTTGCCTCTTTCTGCACCTCTATTGCTTCTTTCTGCACTTCTCTTGCCTCTTTCTGCACCCTTCTTGCCTCTTTCTGCACCTCTGTTGCTTCTTTCTTAAATTCTCTTGTTTCTTTCTGTACCTCTCTTGCTTCTTTCTCCATCCCTCTTGCCCCTTTCTCAACCCCTCTTCCCCCTTTCTGCATCTCTGTTGCTTCATTCTGCACTTCTCTTGCTTCTTTCTGTACCCCTCTTGCCTCTTTCTGCACCCCTCTTGCCTCTTTCTCCACCCACCTTCCCCTTTTCTGCACCTCTCTTGCCTCTTTCTGCACCTTCCTTGCCTCTTTCTGCACAACTGTTGCCTCTTTCTGCACTCCTCTTGCCTCTTTCTGCACCTCTGTTGCTTCTTTCTGCACTTCTCTTGCTTTTTTTGCACCCCTCTTGCCTCTTTCTGCACCCCTCTTCCCCCTTATTGCACCTCTCTTGCCACTTTCTGCACCTCTCTTGCTTCTCTCTGTACCCCTCCTGCCTCTTTCTCCACCCCTCTCACCCCTTTCTGCACCTCTCTTGCCCCTTTATGTACTTCTCTAGTGTCTTTCTGCACCTCTGTTGCTTCTTTCAGCACTTCTCTTGCTTCTTTCTGTACCTCTCTTGCTTCTTTCTGCAACTCTGTTCCTTCTTTCTGCACTTCTCATGCTTCTTTCTGCACCTCTCTTGCTTGTATCTGCAACACTCTTGCCTCTTTCTGCACCCCTCTTCCCTCTTTCTGTACCTCTGTTGCCCCTTTCTGCACCTCACTTGCTTCTTTCTGCACCCCTCTTGCCTCTTTCTGCATCCATCTTCCCTCTTTCTGCACCTCTCTTGCCTCTTTCTGCACCACTGTTCCCTCTTTCTGCACTCCTCATTACTCTTTATGCACCTCTGCTGCTTCTTTCTGCACTTCTTTTGTTTCTTTCTGCAACTCTCTCGCTACTTTCTGCACCCTTCTTGCCTCTTTCTCCACCCCTCTTCCTCCTTTCTGCATCTTTGTTGCTTCTTTCTGCCCTTCTTTTGCCTCTTTCCGCACCCATCTAACCTCTTTCTGCACCTCTATTACTTCTTTCTGCACTTCTTTTGTTTCTTTCTGCACCTCTCTTGCTTCTTTCTGCACCCCTCTTGCCTCTTTCTCCACCTCTCTTCGCCCTTTCTTCATCTCTGTTGCTTCTTTCCGCACTTCTCTTGCGTCATTCTGCACCCATATTACCTCTTTCTGCACCTCTATTGCTTCTTTCTGCACTTCTGTTGCTTCTTTCTGTACCTCTTTTGCTTCTTTCTGCACCACTCTTCCCTCTTTATATACCTCTCTTGTCTCTGTGTGCACTTCTCTTTCCTCTTACTGTACTCAAATGGGAAGTGCATACTGTCAAGTTTAAAGGTCTGTGTAATCTCGTGACTGAGGTATATGTCTACTTGTACATGTATTCTCACATGTGTTATGCATCTGAAGATGGTAGCTTAAAAAGCGGGTAGCTTCTCCTATAGGTGGTCAAATCTTCTCAGTTCTGCTCTGTCATTCATTTGCACAGGTAGACATGTCTTACATATGTAGGTGTTATAGAGCCCCTCAAATATACTATTGAATACCCATGTGCCCTGTATTATGAGCAGAAAGAAATACATACACCTTCTTATGCACAAAGTTATAGAGTATGCTGTTTGAAACACAGGTATTCAAGTATTTGTATGTTTATTTTTATGTAACATGTCTGTAGGTAAAAGCACAGACACATGCATGCATCCCTTCACAAACTTGGTGAGACTTACAACAGTGATATGGTTAGGATTGCTGTTTTACATTTGGTAAGCCTAGCATTCTGAGCAGTCGATGAATAGTGAACCTTCAAGAGAAAAGTGAGGTTTAAGACATCTTGGGAGAAGGATTAGTGATTAGGCTAGTTTGTATGAGTCTGTGGAAAGGTACAGTCAAAGTAGGCCTCTTTCTGCACCTCTGTTGCTTCTTTCTGTACTTCTCTTGTGTCTTTCTGCACCTTTCTTCCTCTTTCTGCACCTCTCTTGCCTCTTTCTGCACCTCTCTTGCCTCTTATTGCACCTCCCTTGCTGCTTTATGCACTTCTCTTGTTTCTTTCTGCACCTCTGTTGCTTCTCTCTGCACCCCTCTTGCCTCTTTCTCCACCCCTCTACCCCCTTTATGCACCTCTCTTGCCACTTTCTGCATCTCTCTTGCCTCATTCTGCACCTCTCTTGCCCCTTTCTGCACTTCTCTTGTGTCTTTCTGCACCTCTACTGCTTCTTTCTGCACTTCTCTTGCTTCTTTCTATACCTCTCTTGCTTCTTTCTGCAACTCTGTTCCTTCTTTATGCACTTCTCATGCTTGTTTCTGCACCTCTCTTGCTTGTTTCTGCACCCTCTTGCCTTTTTCTGCAACCCTCTTCCCTCTTTCTGCACTTCTCTTGCCTTTTTCTGCACACATTGTGCCTCTTTCTGCACCTCTGTTGCTTCTTTCTGTACTTCTCTTGCTTCTTTCTCCACCTCTCTTGCTTCTTTCTGTACCCCTCTTGCTTCTTTCTGTACCCCTATTGCCTCTTTCTGCACCCCTCTCCCTCTTTCTGCACCTCCTTTGCCTCTTTCTGCACGTCTGTTGCCTCTTTCTGCACACCTCTTGCCTCTTTCTGCACCTCTGTTGCTTCCTTCTGCAAACCTCTTGTTTCTTTCTGCACCCCTCTTGCCTTTTTCTTCATCCCACTTGCCTCTTTCTCAACACCTCTTCCCCCTTTCTGCACCTCTCTTGTCTCTTTCTGCACTTCTCTTGTGTCTTTCTGCACCTCTGTTGCTTTTTGCTGCACTTCTCTTGCTTTTTTCTGCACCTCTCGCTGCTTTCTGCACCCCCTTCCCCCTTTCTGCACCTCTCTTGCCACTTTCTGCACCTCTCTTGCCTTTTTCTGCACTTCTCTTGCATCTTCCTGCAACTCTGTTCCTTCTTTCTGCACTTCTCTTGCTTTTTTCTGCACCTCTTGCTTCTTTCTGCACCCTTCTTCCCTGTTTCTGCATCTCTCTTGCCTCTTTCTGCACTTCTCTTGCCTCTTTCTGCACCTCTATTGCTTCTTTCTGCACTTCTCTTGCCTCTTTCTGCACCCTTCTTGCCTCTTTCTGCACCTCTGTTGCTTCTTTCTTAAATTCTCTTGTTTCTTTCTGTACCTCTCTTGCTTCTTTCTCCATCCCTCTTGCCCCTTTCTCAACCCCTCTTCCCCCTTTCTGCATCTCTGTTGCTTCATTCTGCACTTCTCTTGCTTCTTTCTGCACCCCTCTTGCCTCTTTCTGCACCCCTCTTGCCTCTTTCTCCACCCACCTTCCCCTTTTCTGCACCTCTCTTGCCTCTTTCTGTACCTCCCTTGCCCCTTTCTGCACAACTGTTGCCTCTTTCTGCACCCCTCTTGCCTCTTTCTTCACCTCTGTTGCTTCTTTCTGCACTTCTCTTGCTTTTTTTGCACCCCTCTTGCCTCTTTCTACACCCCTCTTCCCCCTTATTGCACCTCTCTTGCCACTTTCTGTACCTCTCTTGCTTCTCTCTGTACCCCTCCTGCCTCTTTCTCCACCCCTCTCACCCCTTTCTGCACCTCTCTTGCCCCTTTATGTACTTCTCTAGTGTCTTTCTGCACCTCTGTTGCTTCTTTCAGCACTTCTCTTGCTTCTTTCTGTACCTCTCTTGCTTCTTTCTGCAACTCTGTTCCTTCTTGCTGCACTTCTCATGCTTCTTTCTGCACCTCTCTTGCTTGTATCTGCACCACTCTTGCCTCTTTCTGCACCCCTCTTCCCTCTTTCTGCACCTCTGTTGCCTCTTTCTGTACCTCACTTGCTTCTTTCTGCACCCCTCTTGCTTCTTTCAGCATCCCTCTTCCCTCTTTCTGCACCTCTCTTGCCTCTTTCTGCACCACTGTTCCCTCTTTCTGCACCCCTCATTACTCTTTATGCACCTCTGCTGCTTCTTTCTGCACTTCTTTTGTTTCTTTCTGCAACTCTCTCGCTACTTTCTGCACCCCTCTTGCCTCTTTCTCCACCCCTCTTCCCCCTTTCTGCATCTTTGTTGCTTCTTTCTGCCCTTCTTTTGCCTCTTTCCGCACCCATCTAACCTCTTTCTGCACCTCTATTACTTCTTTCTGCACTTCTTTTGTTTCTTTCTGCACCTCTCTTGCTTCTTTCTGCACCCCTCTTGCCTCTTTCTCCACTCCTCTTCGCCCTTTCTGCATCTCTGTTGCTTCTTTCCGCACTTCTCTTGCGTCATGCTGCACCCATCTTACCTCTTTCTGCACCTCTATTGCTTCTTTCTGCACTTCTGTTGCTTCTTTCTGTACCTCTTTTGCTTCTTTCTGCACCACTCTTCCCTCTTTCTATACCTCTCTTGTCTCTTTCTGCACTTCTCTTTCCTCTTTCTGTACTCAAATGGGAAGTGCATACTGTCAAGTTTAAAGGTCTGTGTAATCTCGTGACTGAGGTATATGTCTACTTGTACATGTATTCTCACATGTGTTATGCATCTGAAGATGGTAGCTTAAAAAGCGGGCAGCTTCTCCTACAGGTGGTCAAATCTTCTCAGTTCTGCTCTGTCATTCATTTGCACAGGTAGACATGTCTTACGTATGTAGGTGTTATAGAGCCCCTCAAATATACTATTGAATACCCATGTGCCCTGTATTATGAGCAGAAAGAAATACATACACCTTCTTATGCACAAAGTTATAGAGTATGCTGTTTGAAACACAGGTATTCAAGTATTTGTATGTTGATTTTTATGTAACATGTCAGTAGGTAAAAGCACAGACACATGCATGCATCCCTTCACAAACTTGGTGAGACTTACAACAGTGATATGGTTAGGATTGCTGTTTTACCCAGGTCCATTGACTTCTATGGGTTACCCCATTATATCTTAATGGTTTTACATTTGGTAAGCCTAGCATTCTGAGCAGTCGATGAATAGGGAACCTTCAAGAGAAAAGTGAGGTTTAAGACATCTTGGGAGAAGGATTAGTGATTAGGCTACTTTGTATAAGTCTGTGGAAAGGTACAGTCGAAGTAGGCATCTTTCTGCACCTCTGTTGCTTCTTTCTGTACTTCTCTTGTGTCTTTCTGTACCTTTATTCCTCTTTCTGCACTTCTCTTGCCTCTTTCTGCATTTTTCTTGCTTCTTTCTGCACATTTCTTCCTCTTTCTGCACCTCTCTTGCCTCTTTCTGTACTTCTCTTGCTTTTTTCTGCGCCTTTCTTCCTTTTTCTGCATGTCTTACATATGTAGGCATAGTTAGAAAATAGCGAAAGATAAGCCTAGACAGTGGAACCCTAAAAGAAAATAGCAACTGACCTGCTCTCCCTAGTTGTTATACATCTACTGGGAAATACCCAAGTTCTGTGTGTACACTGTTAGCGCACCCACTGTCACGGTACAATCCAATACTGGAATATAACAATTTTTAACAAAAGCAAAGGTGCACCACTCAGAGATAAACAAACACACATCAAAATATCAGATCCGTGTCCAGAGATGTTTCTTTAAGTTCTTTGTTTATTCAAAAAGTTAAAAGTGATCAGGTTGAACTGAACAGCCGATGTGTATGGACGAAACGTGTGAAAAGGAACCTGCCATATCATGTGAACAAGGCTCGGACGAGCCGAAACGCGGAATGGCGACGGAGCAATAAAATAATTTGCAAAGTGCTCACTAATGGGTCCGTGTTTGGAGATATCCAGGAGGCAACGGAATGGAGTAATATATATATATATATACATATATATATATATATATATATATATATATATATATATATATATATATATATATATACAAAAAGAAGCAGAGGACTCTGGGTAGTTCTCAAGTTTAGGTGGAAAGCAGCTCCAGTATAGAGCACTCTCAAAACCAGCAACACTCTAAATTTACTCACCTCAAATGTCTGCTTTTCTATCAAAGTCTTTAAGCGTAGGATTAGCACAGTGCCCTCCACACCGAGATAGAAAGGGACAAAGGGGCATATGTACAAGAAATGGCGATAACTATCGCTAACGCTAGTTAGCAGCAGGTTTTTCATCGCCGCTTACCGCTGAAAACTATCGCCATGTTAGCGGCATATTCAGAAGCCGTCGCTACATGGCGATAGTATCAGGGATCGGCGGTGAAAACTGCAGCTAACATTAGCGTGATGGCGATAGGAATTCCGGCGTTAGCGGGTGAAAACTACCAATAGGCCCATTAGCGGCAAAAAAAACTCACGTTAGTCAGCCCAATGTGAGGTTTTTTTTGCCTCTAATGCAAAAAATAGCCTATCTGCAACCTCCTATAGAAAATAGGCATAAAAACCAGAATGTAGCAGCCAGGGCCAAGTGCAGCACACATCAACAACCCCTGCAAGCCACCCAACATCCAGGATGACCAGGATGAGAGCCTGGATGGCTCGCTGGACCTGCGTCTTGTGCCTGGATGCCTCGCTGTACCTGCGTCTGGAGCCTTGATGCCTCGCTGGACCTGCGTCTGGAGCCTGGATGCCTCGCTGGACCTGCCTCTGGAGCCTGGATGCCTCGCTGGACCTGCGTCTGGAGCCTGAATGCCTCGCTGGACCTGCGTCTGGAGCCTGGATGCCTCGCTGGACCTGCGTCTGGAGCCTGGATGCCTCACTGGACCTGCGTCTGGAGCCTGGAGTGGGATGCGGAGGAGCTGTGGAGTCGATGAGCCGTGGCGGTAGACATTGAGGCGCGTTGCTGACCTGTGTGAGAAGACCGCCTTGCGCCCCTTGGAGCTGTGAATGGTAGAGGTGCTCCTGTGCACCAACATAGGGAGGTCTGCATCGCATACTATGATCCATCACTACACCGGGGTGCACGGAGGGGATTACCAATGGTGGGTGCCGCCTCTCTGCATCACAGGACGGATGATGTTGGGCTGGCCCGACGCTGTGGAGGGTGAGGCCCCTGAGCTGGCCCGAACTTGTGTGGAGGGAGCACTGCAACTTCACGCCTGAGGGGGCCCTGCTGCATCAGCTGCATCGGGAGGATCACCAGCGGACTTGGCGGCGACTCTGTACCCAGACTTGTGAAATCACACCTGGGTGAGGCTCCTGCTGGCTGAGTCACAGATTTGGGGAGAGTGCAGCAGATTGTGCCATGGTGTCAATGTCCAGGTAAGGAGAAGGTGGGACACGTAGCGCAGGAGGCCCGGGGGTCGAGTCGCCCAGGCCTAGCACACGTAGATGATGCACCCCTAGTGGCGGCTCATCCGCTATGGCGGAATAGCGTCGCCCCACTGCTTTCAAGCAGTGCAGAAGAGGAACAACCATCACATGATGATAACTTACTGATGTAATCATGCTATGTTTCCTTTGTGGGTGGGAGGGTGGGTAGAACTGCTCCAAGCACAGAGCAGGGCATGGGCGGATTGGCATGCCCACTCAAGTGCGCAGTGACTGTTTGGTCGGCCCGCTCAGGCCGCACAAAGCAGTCATGCGCACTGTCCTGTTCGCAATGCAGGCTGCATTACAGCCTGCATGGAGAAAAGGCCCACACCTCCAGCCCCTGGCTGAACGCCTTGTCCCGGCGCCAATGACAAATCCCAACACCCCATTGCAGCATTGTGATTGGCTTAGGGGAGGGAGCCTGGCTGCCTACTTACTGTTCCTGGAAGCAGACTCAGGAGAGCAGGAGCAACGAAGACACGGGAACCGGCATCGAGGTAAGATTTCCCTCATTTAAATATTTACAACACCCGCTCACACACACACCCCCCATCTACGCCCCATCCAGTGTTCTTTCCGACCTTTCCCACCTCCCAGCTGTCCAGTACCCCCCGCAGCACTTCTCAATGGCAGCCGCTGTGCGGCCATGTGCAGCGGGCGTACCACTGTTGTGCCAAAGGTATATATGAAGTTACGACGCATACCATTACATCGCATTCCATTACAATGCATACTAATACTAGGCATATTGCAACAGTAGGGAAGGTGTTGCATAGCGGAGCTGTAAAAATTACTATTCCCACTTCAGTGAGTGCAACCCTAAAACTAACCATTGCACCCCAAAGCAAACCGTGGACCCTAAAATTCATCTGTGAGCCCCAAAACACACCCTAAAAATCATATTTGACCCAAATGCACACCCCAAATTTCATATTTGACCCAAATGCACACCCCAAATTTCATAATTGACCCCAAAACACACCCGATTTTCAAGAATTGACCCGAAAACACACCTGATTTTTCATAATTGACCCGAATACCCACCCGAATTTTCATAATTGACCCAAAACACACCCGATTTTCAAGAATTTACCCCAAAGCACACCCCAAATTTCATCTCCAACACACAAAACCCATACCCACCCTAAAACTTAAAAATACCCCATTACTGACCTCACAATGCGTTGTAATGGAATGCGATGTAAAGGCACCTGCGTGGTTGGAATGGCGTTGTAAAGGCATTACGATGTAATGCCTGCGTTGTAATGGACGTCTCCCGTGCCAAAGGCAAGCCATAGGCAAGCCGTCTGCGTCCGTCTGCCCCTGGACCGCGCTCAGCACCAAGGACCCTTCCTCGCGGACACTCCACCGCTACGATGCCAGCACCCTCCTCGCCATCAACGCTGGACGCCACATCACCTGCCAGGACCAACTTCTGCTCTGGACCGGACATCGCCATCGCCATTACTGACGGCTACTAAATCACCCACAAGGACCACTCCGACCCTCCAGGAGGAGGCATTACCATCACCTACAGAAGCACACTCTGACTGACCATGCACTCTAATGACCCAACGGTGACCAGGGAGCACCTCAACTCTCAGATCTGGACAAACCCCAAGCCCATCCTCTGTGGCACCCTCATCTGCAGGCCCCCCAGGCCATGGCCCCCCATTCTCCGATACCATTGTAGACCTCCTTGCACCCCAGGCTCTCCCATCCACCGACGACATCCTATTTGGTGAACTCAAGTTCCACCTGGACAACCCCAGTGACCAGAACACCACCCCCTCCTGGGGAAGCTCACCAGCATCAGACTCAAGCAGCTAGTCACTGCAGCAAGCCACATAGCAGGACACACGGTCAAGCACGTCTCCTCCGCCAGCGGGAACTTCAACTACAGCCACACCACCGGACTCTCCTGGACCGACCATCATTGTATACATCACGTCTTCACCATGCCCACCGTATATCACCGCCTTCATCGCCCCCCCTTGCAGCTGGATCAAGGCCACCAAAGAACATCTTGTCAACTCCCTCAGCACCACCACTCCGCTAATGCTTACAGACGATGACACCGCAGTGCGCAACCGCCACCGATGGATCTCCAACTGCGCCGACACTCTAGCACCCCTCAAGAATGGACCAGGCAAAACTAGCACCACGTAGCGCCGTATTTGCAAAGTGACGCATGTAGGCATATGCGTGACCTTGTGAAGCCCTGTGCCACATCAGACCTGCATCAGGTATGATGTACGCAGGGTGTGCGTTCACACGCGACAAGGCCTCATAGCAGTGGCACAGTGAAATCCCTCAGATTTCACTGCGACTATTGTAGGACGGCACTGCATCAGTACCTTATGCCTTCCATGATGGCAGGCGTAAGGGTGACGCAGTGCCACAGGGATAGGCTGGCCCCATGCATTGCTATAGTTGCGTCATGCTTGTGACACAACAGCAGCAATGCATGATATTAGCGCAGACAGATACGTCAGGATTCCAGACGTATCTGTCATTACTTGCGTCATGGAGCCCTGTCCAGTGAAAACAGCGCATCCATGGATTCGCAAGAAGGGCGTAGTGAAAAGTGTTGCCACACTGTCTTGTCGCAGCGCTGCAAGACTTTTCATGAGTGTGGCCAAGGAATGCGCACTATCATATTGATGGTGACCATTCCTGCCCTGTAGTTTTGTCGCAGGGCAGCGCAGCAACATTGCTTGCAGTACTGTCCAGCACCAAAACCTGCTGACATGAGGCCCCAAGTGTTATCTCCATTTTTAAGACCAGCTATTTTCTGGTCTTAAGTCCTGGCCGCTAACGGGCTTTAGCGGCTGTTTTTTTAACGTTTCGCGGGTCCGAGCGATCATTGTAAATATCGCGAAGTGGGGTTAGCGTGCATTTTTGCATAGGAACGCCTACCTTGCATATCATTAGCGATAGTTATCGCTAAAATAGGTGGCGATGCTAGAAACGGCCGGTATCGCCAGAAATCTGTTGCTAACAGCTGTTAGCAACAGCTTGTTAATAGGGCGATAAAAATATCACCGAATTAGCGGCAGAAAAGTGCAGCTAACGCGGCGTCCCCCAAAGTCTTTTACCATTTCTACAGCAAAGTCTTTAAGCATAGAATTAGCACAGTGCTATCCATGCCGAGCTGTATAAAGGCCAAAGCCTTTTACCACTCCAGGCACAATATTACAGCTTTGGATTGGTTAAATACCATCCAAGCCAACCTGGAATGAATAAAAGCAACCCCTGACACATGTTTCGCTCGCATTAGAGCTCTTCAGAGAAGTATAGCTTTGTCCAGACACAAGGGAGCACCCAGTATAAGTCAAAACAAAACCCTTTCAGGCATAGAGTGATGCATAAATTATGCAAAAAAAGAAGCAGAGAACTCTGGGTAGTTCTCAAGCTTAGGTGGAAAGCAGCTCCAGTATAGAGCACTCTCAACACCAGCGACACTCTAAATTTGCTCACCTCAAATGTCTGCTTTTCTATCAAAGTCTTTAAGCGTAGGATTAGCACAGTGCCATCCACACCGAGATAGAAAGGGACAAAGGGGCATATTCACAAGGATTCAACTCCAAGTTATCTCCACCTTAACGCAACAAAAGTGGAGATAGATTTAACACCCCATTCACAAGCTGGTGCAAACTGCAGACAATGCCAGTATTCCAGCGATAACTGCCCCAAAATGTAACACCACGGCGGACACCACCAACTAACCCTAATGAGATGCAGAGTAGGCGTTCCCGTGCAAAAACACACGAAAGAACAACAACACCACTTTCACAACGAACTGACAGAACTGCGAAGAGAACCAAAAACAGGCGATAAGCCGCGGTAGCCACAGGTATTTAACACCTGCCTCAAGCAGGTGTAAAGATGGACGTCTACCTGCAGTAGGCAACGGAGCCCCGCACACAGCCATACCCGAAGAACAAATGATGTCATGGAGCTACTCATCATGCAGCTCGGAGCCCCAACAGGGCCACAACACCCACCGCCACCACCCCTAGGACCGCCACCACCCCCAGGACCCGGACGGACCACCACAGAGGCAGCACAGAGTAAGACAGCGGACCTACCGAAAACGCACCACTCTCACAGACCTAACGCCCGCGGAAGTCATTGCCCACTACATGCTCAAAAGGACAACCATCCTACGGATCATGACCCACATCGCCCACAGGCTGACGGTCCCAACACAGCGGAGAACAAACATCCCTCCGCAGACAAAGCTGCTGGCAGTGCTGCACCTGTTGGCCTCTGGTACCTTCCATCCAACAACTGCCAGATTCGGAGGGGTCTCACAGCCAGCCCTATCAAAGTTCATCACACCTGTCCTGGATGCCATCATCAGCTTCATACCCCAGTACCTTCACTTCCCCAACACTGCGCAGGAACAGCTGGAGACTAAGCAAGGCTTCTACGCCATAGCCGGATTCCCTGCCGTGTTGGGGGCAATCGACTGCACACATGTCCCACTTGTGCCCCCTGCGGATACTGCACACCACTACCCCAACAGGAAGCACACGCATTCCATCAATGTGCAGGCAATAGTGGACCACCGGGGACTCTTCACCAATGTCATCGCCAACTACCCAGGCAGTGTGCATGATTCCTTCATCTTCCGACAGTCCATCATCAACCAGCGCTTCCAGGATGGCACATATGGAACAGGACTGCTCGTTGGTAAGTACCAAATCAACACACCACACATCCCACAGCCACCAACGCACAAAGCCCAACTGTGGGGATGCACACGTGACCAAACCACATTCAACATGTCAAACTACACGACCACCTACCAGACACGACTACACCACTACATGGTCATCCTGGGCTACACCTGCACCCAATACAGACTTCACATGGCTCAACAGCCACACAACAGCTGAACGTGTGGAGATGCGGAATGCAGCCATTACACATGTGAGGCACTGCTCTGCCCTCATGACCCTACCCCAGTCTCCCGGAGGTCAGCGTCCCCTGGCGGTGGGCCCATGTGTGCCACTGTGCATCCGGGGCGACTAGCCCTGTGTGACTCGAGTCATCCCCCTTGTAGTTCTGACATTGCATGTCTGTGTGCCTGATGACTGTTGGTGTAGTTGCCAGCACCAGCTACTCCCTGAGGGCTGGCTTACACTCACCCCACACACAGCCAGCACAGGCGTCACTAAATTGGTGGGCCTGCCATCACATCCTGCCGAACCAAGTATTGACTCTTTTCTCCCTGCACTGTCACAGGTGATCAAGGATATGCACTCTGCCCTTGGATGATGACACCCCTCCGGGACCCGAACACACCCGCCCAGAGGCAGTACAATGCGGCCCATATACGCACCAGGGGCATCGTTGAACACACATTTGGCATGTTGAAGTCACGTTTCAGGTGCCTGGACAGCACTGGTGGGAAGCTCCTGTACAGCCCGGACGTCGTGTGCAAGATGATCGTTGCATGTTGTGTGTTGCACAACATCTATGTTCGCACCAGGGCCCCATGGATCCCAGTTCCAGAGGTACCGGACGATGATGGTGGTGATGGGGCAGGTGGCCCACATCCCACTGCAGCTGCAGCAGGAATGGCCCGTAGGGACTCCATCATTGACACTTACTTCTCATGAGCACGTCACATTGTGACCGTCCGTGGCATTCATGGGACAGTAGTAGATGTTCAATTGCACTGCATGTGTGAATAAAACATGTTTGCAGGTTACAGGTTGGAATTGTACATTGTCATGTTACATATCCCTGGGGTTTCAGGTGTGATTTGCCAGGTTGGGCACATTTTCCGAACCAGTTGTGTCCTGTGTTCAGTTGTGGAGGTGTTGCTGTTTGTACCGGGATGTTGTCAATGTCGAGGTGCACTTCTGCTTATGTGCATATGCTGCACGGTGGGTGTGTCGCTCCTGCGGCTCTGATTTGTCTGCCACTGGTCTCTTTCATGCGGTGTGCCTGTAGGCTCTGTTCTTCCACGGTGCTTGGATGTTGTGGTGTGCATGTTGTCCTCTGCAGTTGGCCAGGGTGCATCCGTGGTACTCCGCTGTTGATGTATTTTGTTCTGTGGCATTTTCCGTATGCTGTTCTTGTGCTTTTTCCCACATTGCGCGTGAGTATTGCTACCCTCGCGCTGGTTGTCACTCTTTTCTTATCGCGCTTTGGCCCATCGCAGCTTTTTTCGTGTTGTGGTTTGTGTTTTTATCTCCGTCGAGGTGGTTGTATCGCGAGCATTGGCTGCGGTGTCGGGCAACTATCGCATGCTACCGCCGTGTTGTGAATTCCACGTTGTCACGGGGTTATTTTCCCTCGATAGGCTGCGATGCTGAAAGCTGCATTGCGCTACTCTTGCGGTAATTATCACACGTTCTTGTGAATATACCCCAAAGTATTTTATCATTTCTACAGCAAAGTCTTTAAGCATAGGATTAGCACAGTGCTATCCATGCCGAGCTGTAAAAAATGCAAAGCCTTTTACCACTCCAGGCACAATATTACAGCTTTGGATTGGTTAAATACCATCCAAGCCACCCTGCAATGAATAAAAGCAACCCCTGACACGTGTTTCGCTCTCATTAGAGCTCTTCAGAGAGGTATAGCTTTGTCCAGACACAAGAGAGCGCCCAGTATAAGTCAAAACAAAACCCTTTCAGGCATAGAGTGACGCATAAATTATGCAAAAAATGAAGCAGAGAACTCTGGGTAGTTCTCAAGTTTAGGTGGAAAGCAGCTCCAGTATAGAGCACTCTCAACACCAGCGACACTCTAAATTTGCTCACCTCAAATATCTGCTTTTCTATCAAGTCTTTAAGCGTAGGATTAGCACAGTGCCATCCACACCGAGATAGAAAGAGACAAAATCTTTGACCATTTCTACAGCAAAGTCTTTAAGCATAGGATTAGAACAGTGCTATCCATGTCGAGCTGTAAAAAGACCAAAGCCTTTTACCACTCCAGGCACAATATTACAGCTTTGGATTGGTTAAATACCATCCAAGCCAACCTGGAATGAATAAAAGCAACCCCTGACATGTGTTTCACTCTCATTATAGGTCTTCAGAGAAGTATAGCTTTGTCCAGACACAAGGGAGCACCCAGTAAAAGTAAAAACAAAACCCTTTCAGGCATAGAGTGACGCATAAATTATGCAAAAAAAGAAGCAGAGAACTCTGGGTAGTTCTCAAGTTTAGGTGGAAAGCAGCTCCAGTATAGAGCACTCTCAACACCAGCGACACTCTAAATTTGCTCACCTCAAATGTCTGCTTTTCTATCAAAGTCTTTAAGCGTAGGATTAGCACAATGCCATCCACACCGAGATAGAAAGGAACAAAGCCTTTTACTATTTCTACAGCAAAGTCTTTAAGCATAGGATAAGCACAGTGCTATCCATGCCGATCTGTAAAAAAAGCCAAAGCCAAAGCCTTTTACCACTCCACGCACAATATTACAGCTTTGGATTGGTTAAATACCATCCAAGCCAACCTGGAATGAATAAAAACAACCCCTGACACGTGTTTCGCTCTCATTAGAGCTCTTCAGAGAGGTATAGTTTTGTCCAGACAAAAGGGAGCACCCAGTGTAAGTCAAAATAAAACACTTTCAGGCATAGAGTGATGCATATATTATGCAAAAAAAAAGCAGAGATCTCTGGGTAGTTCGCAAGTTTAGGCGGAAAGCAGCTCCAGTATAGAGCACTCTCAGCACCAGCGACACTGTAAATTTGCTCACCTCAAATGTCTGCTTTTCTATCAAAGTCTTTAAACGTAGGATTAGCACAGTGCCATCCACACCGAGATAGAAAGGGACAAAGTCTTTGACCATTTCTACAGCAAAGTCTTTAAGCATAGGATTAGCACAGTGCTATCCATGCCGAGCTGTAAAAAAGCCAAAGCCTTTTACCACTCCAGGCACAATATTACAGCTTTGGATTGGTTACATACTGTTGTTTTGGATTCTCCGTCGACCAAAGTATGGCGTGAGTTATACAAACTCAAGGATGCCGTGTCACTGGACCGACACCTACGGTTGTATCTAAATTTTGACATCCAGCGGCAGGCGAGCGGTCACTCGTATGCATTGAAACGGCCTACCCTATTTAGAGGTTATATGACTATTCAAGTCAAATTGAGAGGACCCAACTTTAATTCTTATGGTGACCCTTTCTCAAGAAACTACGATGCGTACATCCATGCCGGCCCATTGGGGTGAAAAGTAAATGGGGCATTGGAGCCCGGATATTTTCAAATTGCATAGTGGATGACGCAGTGGTCTCTTGATGGGAGAAGAGACATCCAAAAAGACATTCAAAAATCTGGTTCCCTCATTGGCCGGGTGCCGACCTATGACGAGGGTCGACACAGTATTTTAGCCAATCAACAGACAGTGCATCGGGCAGTGCAGTTAATGGCATCGGAGGAAGGCAAAATGCCGAAACGCGTCATGCTGATATAGCTGCCACAAATGGAAAAAAAGCAAAATGAATAAAAGCATTTGAAAGACCCCGTGAGTGCTCTGTATTTTGGGAGATTAGTTGCTGTGTAGCACGCGAGTTCCTGCCTCGCGAATGGATGCACCCGTCATGAGTGCAGCGGCTCTGTGGGAAACTGGAGCAAAGGAATATATATATTCACTGAAAAAACCATAGGTATCAGGCACGTTATAGTTAGAAATTAGCATTTAAAAAACCTTAGAAATTCACTGGAAAAACCATAGGTTTTAGGGAAAGTTATAGTTAGTTGGACATTTCACTCGTACAAAACCATAGAAATTCCCCCGTTATAATTAGTACAGCTAACTATAATTCGCGCCCCCGCAATGCACTGCTGATGACGTCACATATTACATCACTCATGACATGGTCAGTGACATCACTGATGACATCACTGATGACATCTGAAATGATATCACTGATGACATCACTGATGACATCATCCTGTGACTGTATGTTTCTGTAAAGTTTAAATATGTTTAATATATATAGGGAAAGGCGTATTGAAGAATGAGTGGGTGTATAAGTGTCTGAATGGATGATTTAGTAGGTGTGTGAATGACTCTATAAGTGAGTGGTTAAACGTATCTTACTGAATGCATGGGTTAGTGACTAAACTGTGTGAATGTCTGTATCCGTCTGTCTGTTGGTGTGTAAGCGGCTGCATGGGTTTGTGAATAGCTACATGAGTGTCTATATGGGTTATTTATTGGTTGTCTGAGTATCTGTATGGGTGCCTGAGTGTTTGTGTGGGTGGGGTGTGTGTGACTGTGTGCATAGATGTGTGAGTGGGTGATTCACTGGGTGCATGGTTTCAAGAGTGCATCTGTGATAGACTGTATGGGTGGGTGAGTGTGTGTATAGGTGTGTTGGTGAGTGAATGTATATCTCAGTGGTACATGTGTGAGTAACTACATATGTGAAAGGCAGTATATATGTGTGTTGGAGTATATAAATGACTATAAGTGAGAGTGTGTGATTGTGAGAGTGGCTGTATGGATGAGTGTGTGCTTGTATCAGTGATTGTATAAGAGTGTAAGAATGTGCTAGTATTTGTATGAGTAATTGAGCTGGTGTGTGTATAACTGTATAGGTGAGTAAATGGCAGTATGATTAATTATTTGCATGACTGACTAGGTGTGTGAGTACCTCTATGGATGAGTGGCGGTGTGTGAGTGTCTGTATAGGTGTATGAGTGCATATGATAGTCCTGTACTGAGTGATCATAAGTATGAGTGACTGTACGGGTGAGTGAGTGGATGTGTGTGTAAATCTAAGATTCAGTGAGTGGGTATGTAGTTATTGGTGATGGAGTGTCTGGTTTTGAGAATGGCAGTCTGTAATTTAGAGTGGGTGTATCAAAGGTTATATTAGGGTTTGAGAAGATGCATCTAATTATCCCATGGATGATGTCATCAGTGATGTCATTTGAGATGTCATCAGTGATGTCATCAGTGATGTCATTTGAGATGTCATCAGTGATATCATCAGTGATGTCACTGACCATGTCATGAGTGATGTAATATGTGACGTCATCAGCAGTGCATTGCAGGGGCGCGAATTATAGTTAGCTGTACTAACTATAACGGGGGATTTTCTATGGTTTTGTATGAGTGAAATGTCCAACTAACTATAACTTTCCCTAAAACCTATGGTTTTTTCAGTGAATTTCTAAGGTTTTTTAAATGCTTATTTCTAACTATAACGTGCCTGAAACCTATGGTTTTTTCAGTGAATTTAAAAGGTTTTTCAAATGCTAGTTTCTAACTCTGCCTACAGAGGTAGGACATGTGAAGAAAGAAGAAAAAACGCACAGAAAGAAGCAAAAGAAATGCAGAAAGAAGCAACAGAAGTCCACAAAGACGAAGAAAAGTGCGGGAAGAAGCAAGACATGTGCAGAAAGAACCAACAGAGGAGCAGAAAGAGGCCTTGTTCCAAAATCATCCTGTGTCCACAACTTTTTCAGACGGGTACTGGTGGTAACTGACTCTGACTAACCAGGCCTAGAGCCAGTGCTATGCTAAAAGACACTTAGAATACAGTGAAAACACCTACATACACTAGGGAACATTATACGTTGGGGTACCCCTGTGATTAGCATGACCTCCTCTGTAAGGCCCTAGTACATAATAGGGCAGGGGGATTAAAACTACCTCTTAAAACACGCAACGGGGCGCGTTTGCACAGTGGTGAAGGGAGGGGGGGCCTGAGGTGACATGTGTGCAAACACGCCCTGTGGCCGTTCTAAGTTGGGAGATTAAGTCTCCTTGAATCCTGACGGTCCCTGGGGTCCAACTAGCCAACCAGGTACCTCCAGTAAGCGCCACAGAGCTGCGTTGCAGAGAGGTGTAAAAAGGGGCGTGGCCTGGCCCACCTCTCTGCAACGCAGCGCAGTGGCGCTTACTGGAGGTACCTGGTGGGGTTGTTGGCCCCCAGGGACCCTCAGGATTGAAGAGGAATTAATTCCCCAACTTAAAACGCACCACAGGGTGTGTTTGCACACATGTCACCTCAGGCCCCGCCCCCTCCCTTCACAACTGTGCAAATGTGCCCCGTGGTGCATTTTAAGTTGGGGGATTAAGTCCCCTTGAATCCTGAGGGTCCCTGGTGTCCAACTAGCCCACCAGGTACCTCCAGTAAGCGCCACAGAGCTACATTGCAGAGAGGTGTAAAAAGGGGCATGGCCTGGACCACCTCTCTGCAACGCAGCGCAGTGTCACTTACTGGAAGCACCTGGTGGGCTAGTTCGCCCCCAGGGGCCCTCAGGATTGAAAGGGAATTAATTCCCCAACTTTAAACGCGCCACAGGGCGTGTTTGCACACATGTCACCTCAGGCCCCGCCCCCTCCCTTCACCACTGTGCAAACGCGCCCCGTGGCGCGTTTTAAGTTGGGAGATTAAGTCCCCTTGAATCCTGAGGGTCCCTGGGGTCCAACTATCCCACGAGGTACCTCCAGTAAGCGCCACAGAGCTGCGTTGCAGAGAGGTGTAAAAGAGGCGTGGCCTCTGAACACCTCTCTGCAACGCAGCTTCCTGGCGCATACTGGAGGTACCTGGTGGGCTAGTTGGCCCCCAGGGACCCTCAGTATTCAAGGGAATTAATTCCCCAACTTACAATGCGCCAGGGGTGCGTTTGCACAGTGGTGAAGGGAGGGGGCGGGCCTGAGGTGATGTGCAAACACGCCTGTGGCGCGTTAGTTGGGGATTAATTCCTCTTCAATCTGAGGGTCCCTGGGGCCACCAGCCCACCAGGTACCTCCAGTAAGCGCCACTGCCCTGCTCTGCAGAGAGGTGGCCCAGGCCACGCCCCTTTTTACACCACTCTGCAACGCAGCTCTGTGGCGCTTACTGGAGGTACCTCATGGGCTAGTTGGACCTCAGGGACCCTCAGGATTGAAGAGGAATTAATTCCCCAACTTAAAACGCGCCACAGGGCGTGTTTGCACACATGTCACCTTAGGCCCCGCCCCCTCCCTTCACCACTGTGCAAACGTGCCCTGTGGCACGTTTTAAGTTGGGGCATTAAGTCCCCTTGAATCCTGAGGGTCCCTGGGGTCCAACTAGCCCACCAGGTACCTCCAGTAAGCTCCACAGAGCTGCGTTGCAGAGAGGTGTAAAAAGGGGCGTGGCCTGCCCACCTCTCTGCAACGCAGCTCCCTGGCGCATACTGGAGGTTCCTGGTGGGCTAGTTGGCCCCCAGGGACCCTCAGTATTCAGGGGGAATTAATTCCCCAACTTTAAACGCGCCAGGGGGCGCGTTTGCTGAGTGTTGCAGGGAGGGGGCGGGCCTAGCCGCGATGCCATTTTTTTTTTTTTTTTTAAGAAGGGGGGCTGTGTGGCCCCCCTTCTCTTGCCTTTTTTTGGTGCCCTGGGGGACCCCATCCCCCAGGGCCTGGCCCCCTTTTTTTAAATAAAAAAATTTAAATGGGAGGGGGGCCGCGTGGGCCCCCCTCCCGTGGCCCATTCCGGCCCCGGGTACCCCATCCCCCGGGGCATGGCCAAACATATTCTTTTTTCTAGGAAGGGGGGGCTGCATGCCCCTCCCCACCTAAGGCCTCTATTGGCCCCGGGGACCCCATCCCCAGGGGCCCGCCTTAATTTTTTTATTTTTTTGGGGGGGGGCCACGTGGCCCCGGGGACCCCATCCCCCGGGGCCTGGCCATCCTTTTTTTGTGTGAGCGGGGCCCCCCTACTCAGGCAAAATATGGCCCCGGGGGCCCCATTCCCCGGGGCCTGGCCTCTCCTTTTAAAAAATATATATATATACACAGGGGAGGGGTGCTGCGTGGCCCCCCTCCCGGGCCACTTCTAGCCCCGGGGACCCCATCCCCCGGGGCAGGCCCTCTGCGTTGGGGACCATGGGGGGAGCCCCAATGCCCCCACGGTCCCTGCCGGCTCCCCGCCTCCTGCGGGAGCCGGCATTGCTTTTCCACATGGGGAGCTGCTGACATGCAGCTCCCCGTGTGGAAAAGCAATGTGGTTTGATTTTTGAAAGCGAGAGTAGGTTTCCTGCTCTCGCTTTCAAAGCCCAAACCACAGTTTGCAATGACAGGACGGGAGCCGCGCGGCTCCCGCCCTGTCATTGCAAACAGCAGTGTCCTGGGGGTGGGCACCCCGGACACTGCAGGAGCCAGCCCCGGGGGGTGGCGGTCCCCAGGGCCATCACTGGCTCCATGAGAGGGGCCGCGCGGCCCCCCTCCCACATAATGCAAAGTCCCGGGGGGTGGTGGTCCCCGGGGCTCGGAGGTCCGTTACGGACCCCCAAATTTAAATATTAGTGCCCCGGGGAGGTGGCGGTCCCCGGGGCGTGTGGGGGGGCTCGAGCCCCCCCACACAGGTATATTTTTTTTAAAAAGAAGCCCCGGGGGTGGCGGTCCCTGGGGCTGTGGGGGCCGTGTGCCCCCGCAAATATTGTTGCAAAGCCCCGGGGTGGCGGTCCCTGGGGCAGTGTGGGAGGATTGGGGCCCCCCCACACATTTTTTTACTGCCCCCGGAACCTGGCCCACCCGGGGGCTTCAATTAAACGAAGCGTGGGAGTCCACGCTTCGTTTTTTTTTTATTTTCATGGCCGGATTCGTGCACCCAGCATGAATTAGGCCGATTTGTTTTTAAAAAAAATGCTTTTTTCGGGCCCTGGGGGTCCTTGTGGGACCCCCTGAGCAGGCCTAGGGTGTCAGGGTGTTTCTACCCTGCCCCCTTTTCTTGTTTTGCGCCTTAGTTTGTCTGTTTTCTTGTGCCTCGGTTACCGAGGCACAAGATGGCTGCCAACACTTCCTGTTTGGAGTGTTGACAGCCAATTAGCATGAAGCTTGTGATCGGGAGGGTGCGCGGATCCACCGCGGCCATAGATATCGAAACTTTTATTTTTGGAATTTCTCAGGAACTACTGAACGGATTTACACCATTTAAAAAAAAGGACGCTTTCTGAACCAAGCACTACCTTTTTGCCAAATTTGGTGTAATTCCGTTCAGCAGTTTTGGCTGTAACCGTGTCTAAAGTTTCCTATTTGAAATTGATTTTTTGACCTCTATTTTTTGATTTTCTCCGCAACTACTGAACAGATTTACACCATTTGAAAAAAAGGGCGCTTTCTGAAACAAGTACTACCTTTTTGCCAAATTTGGTGTAATTCCGTTCAGCAGTTCGGGCTGTAGCCGTGTCTAAAGTTTCCTATGGGAATTAACATGGAGAAAACACGTTTTGGGACCCCCCTTTTTTATCGGCCCCCACTTGCCGAATCACCCCGAAACTTTGAAGACAGGAGCTGACCGGAACGCCCCACTAGTTTTGAAAATGTTGCGATGATTCGTCATCCGGCGCCAAAGTTATTGGGAAAACAAAAAACACTTTTCCTATGGAAACTAGGTCCTAACTATAACTACCTACTGGCGACCGCCAGTAGGAAATATATATATATATATATATATATATATATATATATATATATATATATATATATATATATATATATATATATATATATATATATATAATGATAGAGACCTAAAAGTCTACAGATATGTTAAAAAAATGCACTTTACTAGTGAAGCTTAAAGAAAGCCAACAATGCATTACAAGCCAATTTAAAAACATGCAATTAATAACTTCATTAAAATTTTTAGTTTTTTTTATTTAAATGCCGAAGAAATAATCTCGAAACTCAAGGAATGTTTTACTTGTTCCGAGAGCCATTGCGAACCATGATGGAACCATCTTCCACAGATGATGTTTCTGTTGGTGCCCCAATCCAAATTCCAAAGAACAAACGCAGTTTTTTCCAACCCAATTAGCATTTGCTGATGGTGTGTCAGCCAGTAGTGTTGCCACAGAGGATGAGCCAGCACCTGGAAATCCAGGAGCCAAAGCATCCAGGGAAGGCTCATAATATGCATTTTGCAGCAATTGCAATCGCACAGGACACCTCTGAAAATGGATTCTTAATGGACCCATCAGCACATTCATGTCTGTAGCTTGTACCAATTGCATTCTAAGGCATATATCTAAGGCCCACTCGAAAGTGCACAGTAGACAGCACAACACAGGCTGTACACAATGTAACCATACAGGTTAAAAGGACAAGGACCAGTCGTCATTTTGTTCCTGAAGTAAGGGTGCGTCAAAATAAGGTATCATGCATTCACGACACAGCAGCACACGTGGTAATGCCATTCCCATATGGCCGCGTGGTGGAATGTCCATTGCAGGGAAGCAAAAATAGGAGCAGAATCCCAACAATCAGAAAAAGTATAAGCGGTACGCCTCCAAAGAGGCTGGAAACCAGGCAGGTAGTGTATAAAAGATGGAATCACTCCGAAGAAAATCTGAAAAGTTCTATAAAAAAACAGACCCAATCACTGAGAAAAAACGAACTACACTTGCAGTATTTGTAAGCATAAAATATGCGGTGCACAAGTTCTCCAAAATGTTGAGCTAGGTTAGTGCGTAGTAGCGATTGTATTTCAGAAGAAGACCTTGCAACTTTGGACATCAAACGTCTCTTTTGCAGACGTTAAAGAAACTTCCTTCTGAAACAATAAGGCTTTCAGTCTGCTCAGACGATCAAAGTTCACATTAAAACTTGAAGGTCATACCATCACTCCTCTAAATGTACAAGCCCATTTGTACAACAAGTCATGACCCTGGAAACCGTTACCTCATAGGGTACTCTAGTCCCATCCTACATCAACCGTGGCCATTCAGCATCAACAAACTCCATTGGAATGCCCGCCGAATCACAGTAGCTGGGGCACCCTTCAGATAACAAGCTAAGTTTGCCATTGAAACATTACAAGCTCTGTAAAGTGTGACCTCCTTGCAAACTAAAGAATGGCCAAATTAAGTCTTGCTGCCTGTATCTCTGATAATTACTTCAGTTTCCCCATTCCTTCACCTGTAATCGAAAGGTAGGATCCATGTCTCATGTACAAATCTCTCCCCTGATGCTTCGTATCTGCCTACCTGAAAGTGTTTTAAACAGGATGTGAATTGAAATGCTGACATTTGCAGTGAAATAAATATTTATATTAACCAATCAGCTGATGGTGTTTCTGCTACTGTGAATTATAACTTCTGTAAGTGTTCTATGCTTAACATTGTGTAAGTTGCACCATTCTTCACCATTATTTTTTGTGAGCATGTTAAATTATATGGCAAAAATAAATCAGTGGCGTTCAAGTATTTTCAAAGCATGCAACCACTCTTCAGAGTCTGCAGTGCCCATCTTAATAGCAAGATGGATCAAAGCTGACTTTGCCTGTGTTGTAAGAGGGACGTGTCACTTTGCATAATGTCAACTGCTGATGACACAATGTTATTCAGAGAATAAATCCTAGCTGATAATGTAGTCATGCCATTGTCAACTACTTCTAAAGCTTTTTCTAAATTGTCAGTTCAGCAGTTTCCTGCTGGGAAACCTTCTAAAGTTCATTGTACACAGCATACAAAAAGTGTTTATGACGCGGCTTTCTAGGACCTAACAAGAAATCCTGTAAGTCCATGTCATCGGAAAGGAGAGACAAGTGTTTTTGGAATGCTGTAACCATTGAAGACATACCTTTCCCACACTGTATGTTGTATTTACTCCCACGTGTTGTGTCTGTTAATAACGTGGGTCTGGCCTGTTTGTTCTAAATCCCTTTGTGTTGTTTAAAAAGCATGCATGAGAAACATTAGTAGCTAATGGCCACACTAGCAACCCCTCTGGACGGAATGTGAAGAATTGTATACATCATTCTGCATCTTGTTATTGAGCTGTTCTTCTGTGTAATTTGCAAATTGTTCCCAATTGTCAAATCGTGCAAATGCTGGAATGTCTGGTGTGGTCATATCTTTTATCTCAGACAAGCCTAGGCATGATGTTTGCTGTACAATGTTGTTAAAAAAAATCATTTGTCTTGGTATTAGGCATGTTCTAAACAAAGCCTCATTGCAGTGCAGTTACCAAGCTTTCATTCCCCAAACTGATTTCAATTGAATATTGTCCATCCAAAATTTGTAACCTTGTACAGACAACTGGGAAAAAAAGGAAACCGAATACATAAATTCTTTTTTTTCCATTTCCCGGAGTTTTATATAGCGTGAACTTGACCCGAAGGTATCAGAGAGATTTACATGAGCACCAGTTGCATCACAGAGGGACACATTCTTTTTGTTGGGCACGGGGAGATTAAGTGATTTGCCCAGAATCACAGGATGTTGAGCGTCCCTGCCGAGTCTCATACCCGGTTCCCCAGCTTCGAGGTCGACCGTTCTAGCTGTAAGGCCACATCCTCTCCCCTTTGTTTCTGGCAGCATATCTTTCTTTGCTGGGGAAGGGAGAAATTTTAAATAATAAGGCACTGGGTCTACAGGGTTGTTGCCAGAAAAATATGCACATTTTTGTATGTACATTTAGGGGCATATTCACAAGGACTTATCGCCGAGTTATCGGCACTTTAGCGCAGCAAAAGTGGAGAAAGATTTATCGCCCCATTCACAAGCGGGTGCAAACTGCAGACAACGCCAGTATTCCCGCGATAACTGCCGCAAAATTTAACTCCGCGGGTGACACCACCAACTAACCCTAATGAGATGCAGAGTAGGCGTTCCCGTGCAAAAACTCACTAAAACACCACTACACCACTTTCACAACGAACTGCCAGATCTGCGATGCGAACCAAAAACAGGCGATAAGCTGCGGTAGCAGCAGGGATTTAACACCTGCCTTCTGCTGGTGTTAAGCAGGACGACTACCTGCAGTGTGAAAGGGAGCCCAGCCCAGAGCCACATCTGAAGACCCACAGATGCCATGGAGCCAATGATTATGCAGCTCAGAGACCCAAGAGGGCCACAACACCCACCGCCACCACTCCCAGCACCCCCCACCCCAGACCACCCTCCCCCGGACAAACACATACCGTGCACGACACAAGAGCCACAAAAAGCGCATGATGTCGCACAATGGCAACAAGAAACACACATGTGTGGTCAGAAGAACGAGAAACAGGCACTCATCATTGAAGTAACAACCAAAAACTTTATTGAAATATAACACAAAACACCAATGCGGAAGACTACTGTCGGGTCCGTCCGGGACAATCTTGATGTCACAGCCTGGAAAATAAAGCACAAAATCAGAACGTGTGTCATGCGCACATCAAAGGAGCGAGACACAGAGAAAGAGAGAAGGAAAGAAAGGCAGAGAGAGAGAGAAAGAAAGAAAGGGAGAGGGAGAAGGAGAGAGAAAGGAAGAGAGGGAGAGAGAGAGAGAGAGAAGGAAAGGAAGGCAGAGAGAGAGAGAGAGAAGGAAAGGAAGGAAGAGAGAGAGAGGGACACTGCCGCCCCCGCGCACCCAGGCACCACTGCTCACCTGCTGCCACTGGTGTGTCTCCAACCACGTGCCGGTATACACTGCAAGCCACCAGGTCTGCAATCTGTAATTGAGGCCAGAGTCAATCATGGCAGAGTCCATCTCACTGCACACGGCAACAACGCCTGTCCGCTCCTGTGCACACATGCAGCCGCACCCTAGCCCTTCCCGCCGGCCAGCGCTGGCTGTCCGCCCTTGCGCACCCAGGCCCCACTGCTCACCTGCCGCCAATGGTGTGTCCCCAGTGGGCACACCACATGCCCGTGCAAGCTCCAGACCCCGGTCCCGCGACCATGGCATGCTCCACATCATGCGGACCCGCACCGCGCCCCAGCAGGTCCCACACATGATACTGAGTTCTGAGGCATCAATGGCAGAGACCACATCAGTGCACACGTCATCATCGCAGGCTGCACACCCGCTCAGCAATTTCGGTGCGCCTAACCCTGTGCAACCCCAGTCAGCGCCACGTGGTGGTAGGCCCGTGACGGCCGCATGGCTTTGGGTGCCACTAACCCTGTGCACCCCAGTCAGCGCCATGTGGTGGTAGGCCCGTGACGGCCGCATGGCTTTGGCTGCCACTAACCCTGTGCACAACAACTCATGGGCCCTTTGTGATTGAGAATCGTGGAACATCGGTCATCCAGTCACCTCCGGCAGTGGGGAATGTGACGTTGTTAGCCCCTGATATTGGTGGGGTCACATGGCCTGATACGCCTGTTCCAGATGGGTGTGGTGTGTGTGCAAACCTGCCCTCAGGGAGTGGCCGTGACATGCTGACAACTAGACCAGTGACCTGCAGACCACTAGCGTGTAAACCTGAGACATGTAGCTATGTGGCCCCCCCTCGGAGCGTAAGTGGAGTGGTCCTGCCTGGCGTATGCCGGACCAGCGCAGGGCTTGCAACAATGACTCGGGGGCTCTGGGCGTGGTTCTGTCCATGTCGGGACAAGGAAGTGACTGATGCGTGTGTCCCTGTTGTAGTATCTACGGCACCCGGAACGCAATCGGCAATGTAGCACACTGTGACTGGAATCCCACTAGATGAGCATCATTGACGTTAGGGGGAATCACTGACCCTACATTCATCCACACATTCATACTTGAATGATGAAAGACATGACACAGCAGTGCGTTTCTGAATGTTTAATGCACATCCAGTGGAGTTTTGCAGCTGGAGCAGTACAGGGCCCTGCCAACCCCACTTCACAATATGGGCCCGTGGAGGGCCAGCCAGAGTCCATCGGGGAATGACAAGTACAGCGGAAGAGGAAGAGTACAGTCCGTAGTCTGGTCGCTGTGTCATTGGTCACCAAACAGGATATGGCAGTCCATGTCGCGGTCCAAGGTGAGTGCAGCAGAGTGTATCGGGGGTCAGTGGAAGGTCATGGGGCCATGTGCGGCACCAAGCAGCAACAGGCCAGGTGGCGGAAATGAATGCTAGTGCCTCCTTCTGATCTCAATCCCATCCACGTCCTCGTCCTCGGATGTGTGCTCTGCCTCACCTGTGGGTGGTGCAGTTCCGGCTCCAGCACTGTGTGCCACTGACACATCAGGGGCCGGAGGTGGATTGACTGCTGCACTGTGTGGCAGTGACACATCAGGTGCCGGAGTGGAAATGTCTGCAGCACTGTGAGGCACTGACACACCAGGGGGCGGAGATGTGGATGGTGTAGGAGCAGCAGCATTCATCTGCGCCATGCCTTGTGTCAGCAATGCCATGATGAGGATCTGCAGGGCATGGTAGATCCCAGCTACATTTTGCTGATGTGCAGCGGTGGCTGCCATCCTTTCTGCCTCCATCCGCACCATGTCCTCCATGAGCCTCCGCATGTGTGCCAGCTCACGGCTGAGATCGCCGGAGCCACTCTGAGCGGACAGGTGTTCTTGTCTCTGAGTCATGACTCCAGCGATGTCAGCCAGGGCTCGTTGGAGACCATGGAGCAGCCTGTGGGTGTCCGTTAGGGACTGGAGGTGGTCCCTGATGGGACTTAGACACCCATGGATGGCGTCAAGTTTGGTAGCCATGAGGTCGAACCCCACCCCCACCTGCTCAGCCATCTCCCTCTGGCCCTCCAACACACGGTGTTGGAAGGCCATGTGTTGTTCATGGGGGACCTGGGAGACAGCCGGGGTTGTGGATACCTCCTGCTGGGTGGTTT
This sequence comes from Calotriton arnoldi, assembly GCA_963921515.1. Taxonomy (NCBI): domain Eukaryota; kingdom Metazoa; phylum Chordata; class Amphibia; order Caudata; family Salamandridae; genus Calotriton; species Calotriton arnoldi. Next base: position 2,638,420 of record CAWUFW010000107.1, on the reverse strand, counting down.
GTGGAGTGGGTGGGGTCTCCTCGATGCAGCTAGGCTGCCCTGATCCTGGAGGTGAGTTGCGGATGATGTCAATGATGTCTTGGAGGGCTTGGGTGTCGATGCTGGGGGTGTCCTTCTCGTCATCAGTGAAGAGTGGCTGGGACTGCTCTGCAGGAGGTGTTGACGGTTCCTCTGCAATGTGAAGGAGAGATGCTGTATTACAATGTGTCCACATGTATGTAGCCGCATGGTACATGTTCACATTCAGCAGCATGGCAATGTACATTGTGACAGTTTGTAGATCAGGGCCATGATCCAGAGTCATTGTGGGTGTGCACTGTGCTCTGCTTGATTGTGCATGTGTGCCATTGTGGCCAACTCCCCCCGTCCCCCTGTCCCCCCAGTGCCTGGTGTTTACTCACCCTGTTGCTGTTGTGTTGTGTCATGTCGAGCAGTGTCCGCCCCCCCCACAACTCCTGCCACGGTCTCCACGCTGATGACTGTCGACACAAGCTCCTCCATGTCATTCAGCTCCAGCTGTGGCGCTGGACTCCCACCTCCAGTCTGCATTGCTGCCTTCTGGTTGCTTGCGAGTTTCTCCTTGGTTTTGTGCTTGATGTCAATCCATCGCCTCTTGACCTCGTCCATTGACCTCCTGTGCTCTCCGACGGCATTCACCTTGTCCACGATGGAACGCCATATTCCATTTTTGGTGCCCAATGACACGTTGGAGGTGACGAACAGTTCTTGATGGTGTTCCATCACCTCCGTGACCAGGATCCTATTCTCCTGCGGACCGAATCGCCTCTTCCTCTTCTTCTTGTCCTTGCCCATCCCTGTCCCCGAGGTCCCAGGCTGGTCGTCCGGGGTGCTTGTGGGGTTCCGCTCGTCCTCTGCGCCTGCTCCGGCTGCCTTCATGGTGCTTCAGTGTTCGTTATTTTGTGTTTGTGGGTTTTTTCTACTTTTGTAGTGATTTTCCCGCCTGCTGTGTGTTTTATTGCAGGCCTGGCGCTGCTTATTGCTGATTTCCTCATCGCGGTTTGGCCCATCGCATGTTTTTTCGCGTTGGGGTTTGTGTTTTTATCGCCGTCGCGGTGGTTGTATCGCGGACATTGGCCGCGTTTTCGGGAAACTATCGCATGGTACCGCCGTGTTGTGAATTCCACGTTAACACAGGGTTATTTTCCCGCGATAGACTGCGATGTGTAAAGTTGCGTTAACCTTTTTTGGAGATGTTTAGCGCACGTTCTTGTGAATATTCCCCTTAGCATCTACCCAAAGGTGGTGTTAAGGAATGTTCCCATTGTTTATAATTAAATACTGCACATGGAGTACTAGCTCTGTGTAAATAATGGTGTGCATAGTGATGGTAACAGAACATTTCACCATAATTAGTTGTACCACTATATATATCTTCACTTTCAAAGACAGTATAATGTTCTAGCCCAAAGCATAGAATGCACTGTGTTGACATCCCAATTATCAGAAAGGTTGAAAGGAGTTATTACATCATTTAAAAAGATCTTAAATACATATGGTATCTGTAAAGTCTCTGTGGTAGCAAAAATGTCAAATGGGATCTTATCCCAAATAATGGCACCAGGGATAGGAGCTGCAGAAATGTTCTCAGGGGACAGGTCTGTTTGCACTTTATATGATTAAGAATGAGGCTTCAATACCTCCCTTACCAGTTCAAAGAATACTGACACAAAACCAATCCAAATGAAAAGGAAAAGCAACAAAATGTAAATCGAAATGTAAATCCAAGGTGGAACAAAATAAGTATTTTTCAGCCAAAAACAAAAGCACAAATTCCATGCAGTAATGGGTTTACCTAATCCGAGGAAAAGTCATCAATGTCTGCAAAATAGCTAGACGCAGTCTCTGAAAAAAACAGGGACCTTATGTGGTAGATGTAGACCTGGTAGATACTTCCAAAGGTGGATCATAATAAACCTCGTTGTTAGCATGGGCAGTCGAAGCCTATGCATTCACATACGGTGTGTGTATGGTGTTGGTAGATGAAACTGGAAGTAGCAAAACTTCAGTGTTGAAGGATTGTTCTGGGACCTTCAATTGCCAGAACTGGCATAGGTCTATGTAGGATGGGCCAAATTCTTTCTTGCCCACAATCTTCTCTTGGACTAGATCCCCAGTCTGTGGAATCCAGCCAGGAGTTGCTGGTTGCACCTTCAATTCTCCAGTGGCAGAACTTTTTTGTTGTTATTTCGAACGGTCATCTCGGAAGTCTTTGAGTTCCTGTAGGGCAGCCAAACAATCATTGATTTCAAAAGACGTTTCTGCTGACACTGTTCTAGGGTTATCAAGGTCTAGAAACCATATCTGGATGCTGAAGAGGACCCCATAGGGAGTCCGACCACCCAAAGATCTTCTAGGCAGATAATGTAAGGCTCTCTGGACCACATACAGGTGATGGATCCAACTACAACTTAAACCTAATACTCTAGCTGTTAAAGACTGTTTTAAGTAATGGTTTTCTTCTCCACAATTGAATTTCTCTCAGGATGATACGGGGAAGAATAGGGCACAGCCGCACCAAAGGTACCCATGGTATCCCAGTAAGTCTAAGAGGCGAGCACTGGTACCTGGGCTAAGTGGAATGCAGCTACTGCATATGTCCCTATAAAGACTAGCAGGTCTTTTATAACAGCCAATCATTGTGCCACACCCATAAGAATCTAGAACATGAATCCACTCTTAACAGGATTTATTTAACGGTCCACAGTGGTCCAGATATGCACAGGCCAAAGTCTTGTTAGAAATCAAGAAAGATGTCCGTGGTGGCCGGGTATGCTGCGGTGGAAACTTTGGGTTGTTACCAATTGTCACAACTAAGGATATACTGTTTAGTCTGTTTGTATAGATCTGGCCACCAATAGCGTTGCTGTAGTAATGAAAGTGTAGCCACCACACCAATATGAACAGAAGCTAACCCCTTATGAGCAGCCATGATTAATTCTTGTCTGCGATGTAAATTTAGATTTACTCTATCCCCCACTCTAGGAAGATGAGCAAACAGTATGTTTTGCGCACTCAGCAAGTAGATGTACTTTGGTGGATATGATTTAGGTAAGGGAGTGCCACAGCACGAAGCAGTAACAGCTATCCTGATGTCTCCATCCACTCTTGTATGCGTATAAGTAATTGCAGCTATGACAGCAGTTTGCACTGCTCCCTCTGTGGCTTCATCAGCCTGTGAATTCCCAACAATGTGTATTCCAACACATTGATGACTCAATGTGTGAATTTCATGAGATTTGCCACCTTTCCCCAAAGCAGCTTGTGCTTGATAGTATACCCTTAAGAGTCTCTGAATCCATTATGGCTCCAATAGAGTAAGTACCCATTGTAAGACTGGACACAATAATATGAATCGCACACTATCAGTGTGGGCAATTCAGGATCTAGTGACTGCATAAATGTTTTAAGAGGGTGGAATATTCCATCCCTCATTTTATCCCTTACCGCTGCGCAAGCAGTGGAGTTTTGATGTTTAGTTCCAACTGCGGGCTGGGCAGAACTATCAGTGTTGAAAATGAAGTCGTACTGATGTAAAGGCATAACCTCACTGGGCACAGGGCATTCTGGTTCATATTATAGATATGCTTGTGCTCATAGTGTAGAGTCAAAGACATAGTCTGGCCTTTGTAACAGCCTTTCAGGCTGGGATGGGAGTCACAACAATTATGTGTTTCCCCTAAGGCCATGATTGTTCCTTCACAACAGCCATCTAAACTGCAGTCCGTATTTTTTCTATAGGTGCAAGTGCATCTCTGCATTGGAGTATAATTGCAATTCATATGCAATTGGTACCTTTGTTGAAAGTGACATATGTGTATCCAGTGACCCAGCGATGACCAGGTCGCCAAATGTGTGGTATTAACATGTGTGTAAGTGTTTTGAAGCTAGCATGTCAGTTTGTACTGAGCGCAAATTCTGGGAATATTCTGGTGTCCAATGTGTGCTTGAAAAGTCTAGACATACTAATTCAGAAAACAGTTTTACCCATTCTGCATAATCTGGTATCTATGTTCTACCAACGTTGAGAAAGCGCAAAAGTGAATGTAGCTTTAAGATTATATTTGGTGATTGTAAGAGTGCACATTTCTCCAAGAAATGTGGCGCTAAGCTCTTGCCTTTATTAAGGGTGGGCGAAATTTGCGTAGTCGCGTTACGCATAATTCCGCGAAACGGTAAAAAATCTCCACGAGCACGCAGAATTCTGCGAGCACGCGGAATTGCTTGTTCCGCCCGTTCGCAATGTGTTTTTCCTGTTTGGGGACGTTGTTTGCGTGCTCGGGGGGAAATATCTCGCAAACTTGCCCATGCGGTCGCCAATTGGCGCGGCCATCTTGTTTCACTTGTCCCGCCCGCTCGCGATGCGTGTTTTCTGTTCGCGAATGCAGATGTGCGATGGCGCGTCCGAATGACGTGTTCGCGATCGCACACTCTCGCGGGATCACGCGAACGGATAGGAAAACTCGTCGGCGAACGCAGAGATCCCGGTAAGTCGCTACCGCGCGCGCAAACACTCATTTTGAAAGCGCGAACAAGGAAAAAATTCCGCTACGGCGGGTAGAGGAATTTTCAGCAATTCCGCGTTCTCCGTGGAACGCGGAATTGCCAAAATTTCGCAAATTCCGCGAGCGGAACGGAATTTACCTCCCAGGCCAAGCCTTTATACAGCAGCTCTTATCCCAAGAACAGGACACTGAGAGAGGCAATTTTTAGAAACTAAATTTGTATCCGGTTATCAGTATATCCCACAATGATGTGATCTACTCTCTCTAAATGTATTTCAAAATCATCATCCATAAGGCATATCGACATGGGACAAATGCTTCTTGGTCAAAATTCTATAACAGTGATGTTACACAGGCAGACAACACGCCTGGGCTGTTCTTCAAACCTTTTCGGACCTGACAGTACTGTTTTTGTGACCTGAGCATGGTAAATGCTGTCAAATACTAACCCTGGGCGTAAAATCCGCTCCGCTCGCGGAGTTTGCAGATTTTTGGCAATTTTGGAGCTGAGGTTTTTTTGTGTTTGCGCTCTCAAAATGCATTTTCGAGCGCGTGGGAGTGAGTTACCGGGATGCCTGCGATCGCCAACGAGATTTCCCATCTGTTCGTGAGCGCCACAAGAATTGTTAGCCGGCTGCACGTTCCGGCGAGTGTGCGATCCCGAACACGTCATTTGGGCGCGCCATCGGACTTCCGGCGGAAGTTTTGCGAAGCTCGCGATCCCGAACACGCAGAATTTGCAATCTGGAGAAGAATCTCTCTCAAGCAGCATCAAACCTTCTCTAAATGGTGATTTGGATTAAAAAAACTCCTCAGATTGACATTTGGCTGTACTTTTTTGTGCAAGGAGTCCTTTATCTTTTTTTACTTCTTTTTTGAAGAGGAAGGAAGTGCCCCAGAGTCTCCAACTTCCTGTTCCTGTCCAGCTGGCTCCTCCCAGTGCTTTGTCCATCTCCGATTCACTTTTCATTTGGATTTGGAGCTGGAAGGATCATCTTTGTGGCTGCTGCATCATATATCATTAGATTTGAGGACTTTTGAATCTGAGATTTCACAAGTAAGTTGGAAAATTGGTGTTGTTTGTTTGATTGGGGTATTGCACCTACAGTTTTTTTGTACCTCTTTTTAAAAAAAATTATTGTGGTGGGGGGCCTGTAGTTCAGTAGGAGCCTAGTTGTTTCTTTGTGAGTAATTTTTCATCTTTTATAAAGGAAACATGTTGCACAGTTCACTGCATTTTCTCCAACTTTTGAAATTAATAATTTGCAATATTTATTTAATTCACTAGCCCAGTAGTCTGCAAAATGCCAATACTACAGGCCAATTCAGCCAGTAGGCCCAGAGCTACTCATGGGTGCATGAAACAACTGTTTCTGTGGTGTCTGTTGAATTTAAACATCATATAGGGCATGGCTGGCATTGGATTGAATTGCAAAATATTTTTTGGGGGGTATTTCACTTTTTCCGTGTGTGTTAAATAAATGCCTTTGTTGGATGTGTATGGTGTGGTTGTTGTGTAACTTGCAAACCTTTTTTAGCCCTGTGGATTTTCGTTTTTTCATTGTTGCATTAAAGCTGTGTTGTTTAGCATGCCTCCTTTGTCTGGCCATACGGCCTGTTTGAGCTCATTGTTTTCCAGGCCTCCTGCTTGTTGTGAGTGACCATGTGGCTGGTGGCCATTTTGTGGTGGTAGTTAGTGTGCTTCTTTTGCCATACGCCTGCATGCCTTTCCTTTGTTCCTCTTGGCTTACTTCTTGTTGTTGTTGTGGCCTGGCCATGTGGCTCAGCTGTCGGCCATTTTGTGAAGGCAGCCAGTGTGCTTTTGCCATAGGCCTGCATTGTCTGTCTTCCCTTTCTTGTTGGTGGACCTTGTGGTGGCCTGGCCATGTGGCTGGTGGCCATTTTGTGAAGGCATCCAGTGTGCTTTTGCTATAGGCCTGCATTGTCTGTCTTCCCTTTCTTGTTGTTGAATTGTTGTGGCCTGGCCATGTGGCTGGCAGCCATTTTGTGAAGGTAGTGTGCTATTGCCATAGGCCTGCATTGTCTGTCTTCTCTTTCTTGTTGTTGTGGCCTGGCCATGTGGCTGGCGGCCATTTTGTGAAAGCAAGGCGGTCAGTGTGCTTTTGCCATAGGCGTGCATTGTCTGTCTTCCCTTTCTTGTTGTTGTGGTGGCCTGGCCTGGCTATGTGGCTGGCGGCCATTTTGTGAAGGCAGCCAGTGTGCTTCTGCATTAGGCCTGCAAGCCTTCTTTGTGGTGCCCATGCCTTGTTTTTGATTTGCATGCAATTTTTTCTTCTTTTACCCAGCAAAAGATGCAGCACAGTTCACTACATTTTCGAATACATTAGCAATAATATTGATTTGAATTGATTCACTATGTGGCCTAGTCTGCCAATGGGTTTTCCAACCAATAGGCCCAGAGCTACTCATTAGGGTGCATGAAGCAACTGTTTATGTGGTGTCTGTCGAATTTAAATATCATTTAGGTCATGGATGGCATTGGATTGAATTGCAAAATGTGTTTTTTTGGGTATTTCACTTTTTTCGTTGGTGTTAAATAAATGCCTTTGTTGGATGTGTGTGGTGTGGTTGTTGTGTAACTTGCAAACCTTTTTTAGCCCTGTGGATTTTCGTTTTTGCATTGTTCCATTAAAGCTGTGTTGTTTAGCATGCCTCCTTTGTCTGGCCATACGGCCTGCTTGAGTTCATTGTTTTCCAGGCCTCCTGCTTGTTGTGAGTGACCACGTGGCTGCTGGCCATTTTGTGGTGGTAGTTAGTGTGCTGCTTTTGCCAGCCCATAGGCCTGCACGTCTTTCCTTTGTTCCTCTTGGCCTACTGCTTCCATCCCCATTGCCAGCTGCAGCTCCCTGAATGCTGCATCTCACGTGATGCACAATGCCAAACAGGTTCCATCCATTACATTTGTATTTTTGTTTTTGTTCTTCTTCTTTCCTATCCTTCCTGAGTGTACACAGTACACCATGAAAGCCCTTGTCAAAGTCCCACAAATGGCTATACTGTTGCTATGTTTGTTTAATAACTGAGTTAATAAAATGTAATAATATTAATAATAACACTAACAAGTGTGACCACACACTAAGTTATATATTATATTTGTTTGTTTGTACTAGTAGTAATTGAACCAAAACAATAAATGTCATGTTTCACTGATGTTCTTCTTGCTTCTTTGCTTTTAGGTGCACAAAAGAGGAGGAGGTGTCATCACTCATTGTACTGGCAGACAGAAGTCCTGCTGCGCACAATGTCACTTGACGTGTGACCACAGACATCTCTTCAACTTGTGCCACTGCGTGCTGCTGACATCTGAAGATGGCCTCAAAGAAAGGTACCAGGTCCTCCAGTACCAATAAAGTTGCCAGTGACAAGAAGGAACTGCCACTTACCAAGACTGGTGTTGCCGCCCAAGATCTTTTTTGGGAAACAAAAAATTGCGCCTGCAGCAGCGGTGTCCGGGGAGCAAACTGGGAGCAGCACCCCCGCATCAGTGGACCCACCCCACTAACCTAGGCCCAAGCCCATGTCTGTCACAGAGGCAGCCAGTCTAATCACGACAACGCCAACGAGCAGTGATGTTGAAATTGACTTATCGTTATCGCAAAGAAGTACCCAATCAACGCAGGAAACTCAGATAAGTGGACAACAACAGCCGCAACCACCGCACACAATAGTAGTTGTTCCTCCTGAAGTAGGGGCAGTTCAGGAAATCGAGCTTCCTGCAGAGGAAGAAGAAGAGCAAGCCACTCTTTCAGAAGATCCATTGTCTTCCAGATCCCCAGCAAGGAAAAGGAGGGTTAGTCCATAGAGTTCTTCTGCAAGCCCCCCTTCTGATGATCAAGACGCCACTTGGATCCCACCACCTCAGTCTGAGAGTGAGACACGCCACAAGGCTATGGAAAATGAAGGTTCCAGAAAGCCATAGAGTTATGGAGGTAGATGTAGAAGAGGAGGATGATGATGATGACGAGCCAGTCATCATGGACATTAGTCCCGCCCCAGTGGAGACCGACAACATTACCCAATCTCAAATTGCTGTGAGGGATGTGGCACGGATACCACCAACACAGATAACATCAACACCACCTCCAGCTTCCATATTTGCATTTTCAAAGGCCCGGCAGCGACCTACATCCAGCACAACCACCGCAGTAGAAGTAGGTACTGCAGAGAGTCAAACTCCACGCCCACCTACCAGCTCATCCGGCATTGGAAGTGGCACCAGCAGCTCCAGAAAGTTCAGCTCCCCAGTTTGGGACTTCTTTTTGGTTAGCAGAAAGGAGGTGAACATTGCGATATGCTCCATTTGTGGACAAGGTGTTTGTCGGGGTAAGCTTGGGACAAACTATGGTACCGGAGGCTAAACAACCCATCTGAAAAAAACACCACATGATCTAGTGGGAGGCGCACCTTAGCGGCCAAAAAACTGCACCCATTGTTGTTGGTGGGGATGAAGGAGTAGAAGATCCAATCACGGTGGAAGGTGAACAAGAGGGAGACATTTTCTCTTGTGCACAAAGTAGCCCTGTCCCAAGCAGTCCAGTGGTACCGGCCAGATCCACATCAGCAACATCGCAATGGCACAAGAGTAAGAGTCAGCCTGAGACACCAAGGGGTCCCAGACAAGAGAGTACCGCAACAAAACGTGTGTTGAGCTAACAACATCAGGCATCAAGAAGATGTCACCTGCATCAATGGCACCAGAAAATAAAATAATCCAGGCTACCATTGTCAGCATGTTTAGGTCGGAGGGGCAGTACGAACGCAACCACCCAACGGCACGTTTGTACAATGCAAAGCTGGCTAAAATGTTAGCGCTGGACCTTCTCCCTTTTTCTTTTGTGGAAGGGGTGGGTTTTCTTGAATTTGTGACAACCATCTGCCCAAAATGGAAGGTTCCCAGCCGGTCCTATTTTGCCAGAGTTGCTGTTCCAGCACTACATCACGACGTGCTGGAATTGCTTGGACAAGCTTTGCAGCAGAGTGCTGTTCACACTAACCACCTGACAACAGACATGTGGACCAGTTGCCAAACCACTGATTACGTGTACATCACTGCACACTGGATCTCTTTTGTGGGGGTTTGAGAAAAGATATCTGCAGGTGTTGACACTGCTGAGATTTTTAATGCCACTCGGAAAATGCAACTGTAGCCATGTTCACAATGGAGAAATCTCATACTGCTGCAAACATTTTGGAAGAGTTTAACAGCAAGGTCTTTGAATGGCTGCACCCAAGAGGGCTTAACATTGGTTTTGTTGCCACAGACAATGGCAGTAATATAGTTAGGGCCATGTACGATGGTGGCTATTTCAGGGTCCTGTGTTTGGCGCACTGCATTAACATTATTGTTCAAGACTTTCTGAAAAAAGAAGACTGAGTCAGCAACTTACTGACCACCTGCAGAAAAATCTGCACACATTTCAGTCATTCTTTTAAAACCCGGAAACAGCTGAGGATCATTCAACGTGAGCATAGAGTGCCAGTTAAAGCACTCATCCAGGAGGTGCCAACACATTGGAATTTAACTTATTACATGCTTGAATGTCTGTTTAAGCAGTACAGACCAATCAATGAATATGTCATGAAAAGAGGGGATGCAACTGTATAAGGCATGACCATTGAGATGGACCAATGGGGCCTAGTTAAATGCCTGACAGAGATGCTACTTCCTTTCGAGCTCTTCACACGTGAAGTCAGCAAGAAGGACTGTACTATGGGCCAAGCTATCCCATTGCTGCACATGCTACAGGAACAGCTGAAGGGGGTGTCTGCAATGTACGCAGGTGTGGAGGAAAAAAAAGAAGCATATATTGTGTCACCCAACCATTACATTTCTGCCACAATTCTGGATCCCCGTACAAAGCAGTACTGAACACTAACACATTGATTCCTTTTTCAGACACACCATTTTTTCAGAAGTGGATGTTGCCAAGTACAAAACTTGGATAGCTGCGGAAGCCAGTCGCTTAGAAAAAGAACGGCTGGGAATTAGAGGCCCGCAACTCCAGCCCACAACAAGTACTGCAGGGCAGCCGGCGTCAAGTTTAACTTCAGAGCCTGAGGGCAGTGCGGTTGGCTCACAGCAGTCAAAACCACCAACGACACCAACAACAACATCAACAACAGCAAGAACAGGATCATCAGCCCCAGTAAAATTGGTGCAGGAATGGTATGTACGGCAAGGGCTTGTTAGGTCCAGTGCTGAGGCAAAGGCAAAAGACGCAGAGCAAAGCGGAGCACCCGTGAGCATTGAGCGGATGGTCCAGGCCTATCTGGATGACCCAACAGAGGTCTACATTGATCAAAACCCATTGGTGTATTGGTTTGGGAAAAGGGGCCAATGGCCAGTGCTCAGCAGGCTGGCGATAAACTATCTGGCTTTCCCTGTCGCAAGTGTCTCTTCTGAGCGTGTTTTCAGTGCTGCTGGTGCCGTTGTAACAGTGAAAAGGACCAGTCTCTTGTCCTAAAACATGGAGAGGTTAACCATGATCAAAATGAATCAGCATTTTATTCCACCGGATTACACCGTACCTGAAGTAGCACAGCAGGAAGATGATGACAGCGGCTTAGGTTATGGAAGTAGTGTGTTAGATGACCTAATTCTGGGTGAACCACCAGAGTTTGAGGACAAGCTCTACTTCCTTGACAACTAGGCTTTCAACTTGTTACTTTTTCTTTCTTCCTTATCTACTGTTATTATTTGTGTGTGTCTCTGTCTTTCTGGTTCGAATCACAACAAATCCATCATCACTGTCTTACTCTTTTATTGCCGGATTGGAGTTGCAACTGTGTGCAGTCATTAAAGAAGTAAATCCACTCCTCCGAGTCCTGCTCCAGTCCACTCCTCCAGTCCTGCCTGCCTCGCCCTAAATCAATTTCCCTCAAGCCAGACATTGGATGGAGAATAGTGCAAGATATGTGTGCCTGCCTCGTCGAGTCCCTCCAAAAAAATGACTAATCGTCTATAACTATCATCCTTTCCAAGCCGAGAGGGACTGCCCCTTAAGAACAGGTAAAGATGATGGAATGCATTGGACGCTGACTCTGAGTGATTGGTGTTTGTGTTGTTGTTGTTGTGCATGAAGTGTACTAGTATTTAATCTATTCTACACACAAAAAAGTGACTCAAGTAAATGTTTCCCTTCTTGTTGTTTAATAACAAAATTGTACTTCTACTGTAGGCCGATCCATTGCATTTTTGAATATGGAATCTGGACTCACTCGGTACACTACAGAGGTGAACACCATGATGACCATACTATATTCGTCGCAGTCAGTCAGTAGGATCAGAGATAATTGATGGAATAACTCGGGGCATTTCTTGAAGTGGCCTAAAAGGTAAACAAGTCAACAACAACCACAGCAGACCTACATGTCTGTGTAGTGGTGGAGGCGAGTGTAGTGGTACGACCGACAGCGGTGCATTGATTTAGTTACTTAATTTGGAAAATGCTATGTGGCTGTATATGTGTGCTCTGTCTGGCTCAAAATCTAAGCTAAGTGGAGGTTGGGTGGGCGCCGCTGGCCTGTTCTGTCCTGCTGTTGTTGTAGGTTCATGCTGAAAACAGAGTAGACATGATTTAGCCATGACGCCTCTGAAAGTGTTCTTGTTGCACTACTCCATAATTTATGCATTTTAACGTTACTTTTCTCCTTGATTTTTCAATATCCCTTTTGTTTTTCCATCTACACTTACAGGCCGGCCTTTACCCTGTGCTATACTGGGAAAAACAACTCACACTTACCTTACCAATCCGCATCCACCAGGCAGGCAGTGGCACCCAAGATTGACGGACGGAGCGTCCATGGAAGGAAGGACCAAGAGGAATGCCGAGATGCAACTCCCCAATTTGACCATAACAGAGTAACTTAGTATCATTCATCATCTTTTAATTAATTTGATAAATTTTTTCTCTTCAATCATTACCACTGTGTGTGTTGTTGTTTATTATGTTTGCTCTTTGCTTAATTTGACCCCTACAGCTATTTTTTAATTTTCTTAGCTAGCTTTAAAAGGAAGCCCGGTACAACAGAACATAAAATGTATGTAATTTGGGTCTCTCCAAGGGCAGACAGGCAAGGCAATTGCATAATAATAATTAATAATATACTGCTGCCCTGTACTACTAGTCTAGTACTACTTATCATTAACTATCAAGTCATCATTATGCATGCATTTCCTATTTCTCCCTTAACAGATTTATGATGGTCGTCTGCCAAGATTGTGTGTATCCATGTGTAGTGTTTGTCTTTGTCAAACCTTTCCCTCAAATACCCCTTCCCAACCATTCATCAAACCCTAACCCTCTTCCCCCGGGCTGTGTGATTTATATTGAGGTGTGACTAAATTAAATTTACACCAATAATTGATCACACACTTGCTGGGGCGGATGTGGTGAAAGCAACACTAACTCAAGGCAGGGAGAGGATCTTCTTCTGCTCTAAGTATATATATATATCGGCCACACTGGCAACAGATTAGATTGCCCATTGCCCACCCATGCTCAGTAGTATTCACTATTCTCTTTTTCTTCCAGAGGAACATAATTATTAACCCATTATTAATTATTAATTGCCGGCATCAATTTATCATCCTTCCAGCACTAAAAGTTATGCTTGTCCACTTCATAGGTCGAGTCAACTTCAGTTTGTTGTAACTTGTACTAGGCTATCCCTGTTTCATTTTACTTTAGCATTGCTTATCAATATCATTCATCATCACTTTCTTCTTGTTTGGCAGTCTTCTTCTTGTGTACTTACTACTTACTGTACTTCTACTAAGTACTCGTTCCCTAGTCTCCCTCAGGTAACTGACTGTCTCTTTTTCTTTTTTTGCAAATGCAACTACTACTGCTACCACTACCCACCATGGCACCTTAGGAAACCAAACTATCAACATGCAGCCATCGCTTTGCCTAAACATCAATCACAGGTAAGAGAAGAAGTGTGGGGAGTTTATAATGTATATACTATGGAAATTAATTAATTCTTTCAGACATCCACATCCTTCCGAGTACATACTACAAGTACAAAGGGGTTTTAGTTGCAGAATGCATAGACTAGGAGGAGAGACTGACAGTAGTAGGACAAGTGAGGGTACTGCATCTATCTGTCGGTGTGTTACACTATTGGCAGATTTCAAAAACTGGCTGCGGCCCTGCAGCAAAAGGAGGAAACAAACATGGTGACGTAAAAGAGTAAACCCCCGAGAAAATATTTACATCATATGTATTGGAAAACTATAAATAATGTATTACCCTAACAAATATAAACTAGAAGAAAAACCCACAACACCGGACCCACCCCTCTCCCTAACCCCAACCAATGACCAGTAAATAAAATAATTGTCCGTCCACGTTGAAGTTGAAGAAAAAAAAATAAACCCCAAGTTTCGTTTCTCCAACTCCCAACATCCCACCCACCAAAAAAAAGATTAAAAAAGGGGCAAGGGTCAAAGTCTGAGATGACGTCTATCGGCGGGGGTGCTGGTGGCGGCTACTTCGCTCCAGGACCTCTTCTAGCTTGGCCTCCAGGTGCGCCATCCTGAGGAGCATGCGTCGCTGAAAGTTCCTGCAGGAACAACAGGGGTGGGGGGCAGCAGTAGATGTTGATGTGCGGCGGGTGGCTGCCAGAGCACTGCACTGTACCACAGGAGGCATGTGGGGGGCCTGGCTGGGGCCCGGGGCATTGGAGAAAGCTGCAGCTGCCGCCTCCTCCGCCAGGACAACCAGCCGGTGATATTCATCCCAGATGGCCTCAAGCTTCCTTTGCCGTGCCCTGGCTGCTAACTCCTGCCTGGTGGGTTGGGAAGTAGTAGCTATATCAAGAAAGAAAAAAAAGCCAATTATAACCAATACTCTTAGCAAAACAGTAACACAAAATTACACACATAAAAATTATAGTGGCACAGTAGCATGAGCAGTTGTGGAACTACTATTATCCTCCTCAATTCCTCTGCCCCTAAGATTTGGATGTGATGATTAGACTTTCAGGCACTATGGAGTAGAGTAGAAGTATTCTTCTTCTTTCTCTTGTTTAGCACAATTAATCTTGTAGGCATGCCCTAGACACACATACTCGTGTCGCAGACTCATGTTACTTTACTACTGTCTGCATGTGGGGCAGCTGTACTACACAATTATATATTTTTCCATTACGGCCATACTCTGTTAAATCAATGGCAAATGCTCAGACAATTTCACTTTCACCATGACTACTGCAATAAGGCACATGATGATGGTTAATGATGACATGCTTATGAATGATGATATACAGCAGCACGACATCATGTCACTCACATGATGATTGATGATGATGATGACATACTGAGTGATTTGTAAGTACTAGTTACCATGCAGCCGATAGGCCACCCATGGCTGACACACTCAAAAATGACATGGGTAGGGACTGGAGCGGAAGTGGGCCTCGGAGTCGGAGAGGGAGGCGATTAATGATGGGTGGGTAGGATAAATAATAGTCATGCACAATATATATGTTGTACTTGCAAACTACTGTGAGTCAAGAGAGTATTCCATTCTAAAATACAAGTACAACCTCAAACCTTTGAATCAAAAACCTTGCAAAAAAACTGTCCTTTTTCTTCCCAGGGCTTTTTTCATTTATCAGTGAATTGCTCTTCTAGCATTATTATTATTTTATTCTTAATCTTCACCCTTGGCTTTGGTACTCTGGCACGGTTTAATTTTCTTTTAAATTCTCTTCATCCAGTCTGACTCTGTTTTCACCTACTATCTATGATACCATCCAGGCATCCATCCATCCAAACATGGCTATCATAAACCGGCTTTCACCGACAACATACATTTTTCATCGATATAACTAACCACCACCCATGCATCCTTGCTTGCCTTAGAGTTTGACCCCACAAACCCCCCAGAGGATTCCTTTCACCCATTCAGTTTCACCCACCCAGACAGGCATCCTTTCTGCTTTCTCTTTCACCTTTCACCCATCCTTCAACTACCCATGCATCCTATCATCTAATCTTCATCGGCCACCTATATGCATCCCGGGGCCCCTTCCTTCACCCACGCATCCTTCTCTGTCAGTCATACATGTCGTTGACTCGTCTGACTCTTTGTCTTAGTCATAAAACTGTCTCTGCTGAGTTGAAGATAGATTAGAATAGGTCATTAGTTACTCAACCCCCGCCGCTAATGCTAATGTTAAGTAAAGGGTGTCTTCTTCAACTGTTCAGTGTTCACAACAACTTAGTCTCAGCAGTACAGTGTACTAGTACTGAGTGTACACTCTTGCAGCAAGTGTATTCATCATTCTCAATAAGTAAGGAATATGACTTACCACCGCCCGCCACTGCTGCTGGCTCACCCCCTGCAGCTGCTGCATCCTCCGCTCCCTCCGGAGTGGCATGGCCCTCACCGCTGGCCCCGGCACTGGTGGTCGGTACGCCTGGAAAAAACATTTCACATTTTTTTGAGATGCCATATACGCCTCCCCTATTTATGTTTTTCATTAGCAAGATTGAAAATACATAATTAATAATACATACACCACACACATCACTATCTACAATTCAGATACTAGGGTAGACAGTATGTCCTATCAAATAACAATATCCGGTTGGGCATTTTGTTGGTGGCAATTTTCGAAAAGTCTCTCAAGAAGAGGACAACCCAAAGGACTGGACTCAGTGACTAGAGCTATTGGTTCATCTCATTTTTTGAAAAGAAGAAAGAGTGGCCAACTGGGCGGACATGAGGTCTCTCCTAGTTGGAAAATAATGGTGCCGTTCTCCTACTCCTCATACTTCCTTCCAGGCATGGTGCACGGTAATCAGTTGTTCAGTGTTCACCATCAACTGCTGCTACTAAAAGAAGTACTATACCTGGATTCGAAAAAGTAAAATACACAACTTTGGGGTGTCCTGTCCAACGTGAGTGACCACCATCACTGATTGAGCATGATGAGACAGTAAAAGAAACTAAAGCCTTCTCATCTCACAAACCTGCGGAGAATACCTTACTTGGGCATGCAATCTGCACAGCAGATTAGTGCTACTAGTACTAGTAGTAGTAAGGTGTTCTTACTAGTACTAGTACTAGTAGTAACCTAGGACCAATGGGGTCTCTGAGTCTTACAGTACCACTACTAGGCAATCCACATATAAGGGGAGAGGGAAAGCTGAGTGAAACCCAGAAGAAAACAAGCTACAGACAGACTAATACAGAGTCAGAGCAGAGGTTAGTCAGATGCAGACACTAGAAACAGACACTAGAAACAATGTTAGTACTAGTACTTAGTAGTAGGTAATGGAGCATAAAAAAAACAAGAATTTAGAAACAGATAGATAGAAGAAAATTTTGGAAAAATTAAAATTAGGAAATGGAAATACTAGAGCGGTAAAAGTTAGGGCAATATAAATATATAACAACACCAGGAGGAGGACTTACTGGGGCCAGCAGCAGAGCCATCTGCGCCTGAGGCCGCTTCCTGCTGCTCCTGGGAGGCCCCTCCAGCTCCCGCACCTGCGGCACTGCCAGCTGACCCAGTCTTCTTCTTGCCCCTGGATGCTGATCATGTAAGACATAATTAAAGAGACAAAAATGATTTGTGTTAAATAAATAAATATAATTGCTCTAAAATATTTTTAGAGAGGAAACGGCAATTGCAATAACATTGACCTATCCTAAAGATCGACTTATTCAACTAGTAGCAGTCGACAAGTATGTATCGCAGTCGAGTACCATCCGATCATTATTATTCCACAGTTCAATTCCGATTTCTGAATCCTAAACATACCTAGCCCGCCTATTCCAGACTTTGGAATGAATTGCAAAAAAATGATATTTGCTTCTATTAAGTTCCGATCTCATTCCCAATCATCTCTGTCTCCAACTCAAACCCCCTTTGACGGGCTAATTACTAAGTCTGCATTTTTATTCTTCTTAATGCATAGATGGACGCATGCATATTGCATACACCATTGGTTGCTTGCTATTCTATTCACTCACTATACAAAAGGTTCTACTAGGACTGAAGTCATGTGAGAGGACTTGTCACGCAGGCCGCTAAATTACCAAATAATACTAACTACTACCACTATCTTAGTGACAGGAGACAGGACAGCCTGACAGGACAAAGGAAAGGACTGGAGTCTTTCCTACATGCATTACCTAGCTTAAATTCTCTAACCTCTCTTACATAACCAGCCCAAGAGAGCGCAAAGTTGCAAACAAGTACGATTAGTTATTTGCGCCGAGCATGAGCACCTGTCTGGAAGTAACAATCACATAATTATAAGATTTTTAAACATAAGTTACCTGCATGTAAGCAACAGCAGCATGTTAGCTATTTGCGAAAAAAATAATATTGGCAATAACACAGAACAGAAGAAAACAATAGTAATATAATTAGCTACTCACCAAGCTCCAGGACCTCAACACCTAGCAGGTCCAGCAGGTCCTGCTCCCTGTCCAGGATGTCGGACCACTGGTGCGTCAGTTGGTTATGGGTGCGCCGGACCCCAGAGCATCGAAACACTGCCCAGTGCACCCTCTCCCACCGCCGGTGACGCTCCCGGAGCCCGTACCTGGACCCAGACCTGCCGCCTGCTGCCAGGGTTAAGGGTAGGTGGCACTGGACAAAAAAAAACAGTGTGGCCACCTCCGCCTCACTGAATAAGGTCCGTGGCTGCACCCCTTGTGGGCGCCGCCTTCCGCAAGGAAGACGGTCGCGGCTTTCACTCCTCTTCCCCTGGCCCTTTTTCTTAAGGTTCTTTGCCATGGTTCTGGGTAGGCGGGGAGCAGAAAAGAAAAGGTAGGAAGTAAGAAAGTAAGTAAAAGAAATGAAAAAAGCAAGTAATAGAAAAAGAGTGAAAAACGCACTAAAAAAACACACAAAAAGTAGGAAAAAACACAAAATATACAATCAGCAATAGAGAGGGATAGATAATAAATAAAAAAGATCAAAAAAAAGTTTCTAGAAATAAAGGATTGAGAAGATATAGGGAGGATAGAAAAACAGGCCCAGAACCATAGCAAAAAGTGAAAAAACAAGATGGCCACGCCCATTGGCGACCGTGTGGTGAAGTTCGCACAATATTTCCCCCTGAGCATGCAAAAAGTGTCCCCGAACACTCAATACGCGTTCCCGAACAGGAAAAACGCATTGTGAATGGGCGGAACAAGCAACTCCGCGTGCTTGCGGAACTCCGCGTAGCTCGTGGAGTTTTTTTGCGACTTCGCGGAATTCCGCGTAGCGCAACTACGCAAACTCCGCCCAGGGTTATCAAATACCTGCTTTTAGGCACTGTTTTGGCAGAAAAAGCCCTTCAAAATGTCTAATGTTGTTTTGTGTTTTTGCGCACAATGGGGGATATTCACAAGAATGTGCGATAATCATCGCCAAAATTGGTTAACGCAATTCTTCATAACGCCGTCTATCGCGGGAAGATAACGCCGTGTTAACGTCACATTCTCAACACTGCAGTAACATGCGATAGTTTCCCGTCAAATGTCCGCGATAACATCACCGGGATGGCGATAAAAATCTCAAGCCGAACATGAAAAAAGTTGCAATGGGCCCAACTGCGGTAAAAAAATCAGCGATAAGCTGCGCCAGGCCTGCAGTTCACACACGTCAGGCGGGAAAAATCACAATAAAAGCAGAAAAAAAAATACAAACAAAACCAAAACAACTGCGAAGCACAATGGAGGCAGCCGGAGCAAGTACAGAGGACAACCAGAACCCCACAAGCCCCACGGAGGACCGGCCTGGGACCTCGGGGTCAGGGAAGGGCAAGGAGAAGAAGAAGAGGAAGACGCGGTTCAGTCCGCAGGAGAGCAGGATCCTGATAACGGAGGTGATAGAACACCATCAACAACTGTTCGTCACCTCCACTGTGTCATTGGCAACAAAAAATGCAATATGGCAGTCCATCGTGGACAAGGTGACTGCAGTCGGAGTGCTGAGGAGGACAATGGAAGAGCTCAAGAGGCGCTGGAATGATGTGAAGCGCAAAACCAAGCAGAAACTCGGCAACAACCAGAAGGCAGCAATGCAGACTGGAGGTGGGAGTCCAGCGCCACAGGAGGAGCTGGATGAGATGGAGGAAATGGTGTCCACAGTCCTCAGTGTGGAGACGATGGCAGGAGTTGGGGGACCAGACACTGCTCAACATGACCTGACACAACAGCAACAGGGTGAATAACCACCAGGGACTGGGGGGACGGGGCGAGATGGGCACAATGGCACACCTGCACAATTAAGTATAGCACAGTGCACACCCACAATGACTCTGGATCATGTCCCTGATCCCCTTGGCACACTGCAGCACACCTAGAAACAGCAAGTAGGCCCCCGTCGACTATGTGCCCAGAGGGGGCCCTTCCCACTCATCACCAACCTCACAACCAACCCATGCACATGTGACAAACCCAGCAAAGCGGCGTGTCTGTGAGCCACACTGACAATGCAAGTGACACTGCATGACGAATAGCATGGCTGCAGTCAATATATCATGACATGTTGCATGCCACGACACTGAGGTGGCTGAGTGGGGACCACATCCGTAAAGGAGCAGGTCACACTCTGACATATCCACGTGCACAAACAACCCCTGATGTCAACAGCACATCTGCGGACAAACCATGCCCCAGAGTCCCAACTCCCACCAAGAGCCCAATTTACTCAAGTATGCAACATCTCAGCACTGTATTGCACAGAAGTCAAAGGCACACTGCCTGAAAGGGATAAGGGGCAGCAAAATCAGAGCTGCAGGGGCGACTCTCCCAAAATGCAGCACACACACATAACATTCAGAGCACATCAATTTTGACAACAATGTGGTACAAACTGCAACACGTTCACAACAGAACAGAGGACACAACTGGTGCCGCTTGTGTGTAGAAACTGGCCAATCACACTTGGCATAGCAGGGAAATGTGAGATGATAATGTACAAGTACAAACACACATCCGTGATGTTGTCGAAATGTCCACTGTCCCGCATCAAATAGGCAGCTCCTCCCAAACAGTCACAATGTACATTGTCATGCAGTCTGTATGTAAACTTGTACAATGCGTCAACATACATGTGAACACAATGTTAAACTGCATCTCCCCTTCACATTGCAGAGGGAGAATCAACACCTCCTGCAGAGCAGACCGAAGATCTCTACACTGATGACGAAGAGGACCTCCCCACCTTCGACACTGACGCCCTCCAAGAACTCATGGACAGCTTTGGCACCTCACCTCCAGGAGCAGGGCAGCCCAGCTGCATCGAGGAGACCCCACCCCCTGCACAGACCACACAGCAGGAAGCACCCACCACCCCGGCTGTCTCCCAGGACCCCCACAAACAACACATGGCCTTCCAACGCCATGTGTTAGGGGGCCAGGAGAAGATGGCTGAACAGGTGCGGGTGGGGTTCGACCTCATGGCAGCCAAACTAGATGCCATACATGGGTGTCTAAGTCCCATCAGGGACCACTTACAGTCCCTAACAGACACCCACAGTCTGCTCCATGCTCTCCAACGATCCATGGCTGACATCGCTGGAGTCCTGACTTTGAGACAAGGACAACTGTCTAGTCAGAGTGGCTCCAGCGATGTCAGCCGGGAGTTGGGACACATGTGGAGGATCATGGAGAACAGGGAGCGGATGCAAGCGGAAAGAATGGTTGCCACGGCTGCACACCAGCAAGATGTAGCTGGGATCTTCCATGCCCTGCAGACCCTCATCATGGCATTGCTGCCACAAGGCCTGGCGCCGATGAATGCTGCTGCTGCTTCTACATCCACATCTCCGCCCCCTCATGTGTCAGTGCCTCGCAGTTCGGCAGACAATCCACCTCCGGCCCCTGATGTGTCACTGCCACACAGTGCGGCAGAGATTCCACCTCCGGCCCCTGATGTATCAGTGTCACACAGTGATGCAGCCAAAACACCACCACCCACATGTGAGGCACATGAAACATCAGAGGACGAAGATGCGGATGATTCTGCCTTAGTGGTAAGAAGGAAGCGGTAGCATTCATCTCTGCCATATGGCCTGTTTCTGCTTGGTTCTACCCTCTGCATCATCACCTTCCACTGTCCCCCGATACACTCTGTGACACTCACCTTGGACCTCGACATGGACTGCCATATTCTGTTTGGTTACCAATGACACAGCAATCAGACTGCGGACTGAACTCTTCCTCTTCCGATGAACTTGTCATTCCCTGAAGGACTCTGGCTGGTCCTCCACGGGGCAACAATGTAAAGTGGGGTTTGCATGGACCTGTACTGCTTCATCTTCAACACTCCACTGAATGTGGATAAAACATTCAAATTCACACAGATGTGTTATGTCTATGATCATTCAAGTATGAAAGTATGGATAAATGTATGGTCTGTGATTCCCCCTTACGTCCATGTTGCTCATGTTGTGGGACTCGAGTCACAGGGTGCAACATTGCCGATTACGGTCCGGGTGGCGCCGACACTACAACAGAGACACACGCATTAGTCACTTACTTGTCCAGCCTAGAACAGAACCACGCCCAGAGCCCCGGGCTCATTGTTCACACCCCTACGCTGGACCGGCATACGCCAGCCCAGCCGACTCCGCTTACGCTTACAGAGGGGTACGACAAAGCTACATGTCCCAGGTCTTCCCTGTAGTGATCTGCTGATCACTGGTCTAGTTGTCAGCATGCCACAGCCACTCCCTGAGGGCTGGTTTACACCCACACCACAGCCATCCAGCACAAGCGTCACTGGACATGTGACCCTGCCAATAAAAGGGGCCTACCACATCACATTCCCCACTGCTGGAGGTGACATGATGGCGTCCGCACCACAAGACTCAATCATGAAGGGGCCATGACTTGTGGCGCACTGGGTTAGTGGCACCCGATGCACTGCGGCCGACACAGGCCTACCGCCACGGGACGGTGACTTGTGGTGCACAGAGTTGGTGGCACCCGATGCACTGCGGCCGGCACGGGCCCACCGCCACAGGACGATGACTTGTGGTGCACTGAGGTAGGGGCACCTGAAGAGCTGAGTGGGTGTGCAGCCTGCGATGATGCGTAGACCTCGATACGCCGTCCTGCCAATCAAGATTCGATTTGGAGTAAGAGCCCTGCTGGACCACAGTGTACGCCGAAGGCAGCTGGCAGCACACACATGACTCCGCGGTGCAGGGCCACAGGGTGCGCTGAGGGCCTGTGGCGCGGAATCCAGCGACCGGCTGAGGAAGTTGCACCGGCACGTGGTGGGCCCTCTTGGAGACACACAGGTGGCGGCAGGTGAGCATTGAGGCATGGGTGCGCAGGGGCGGCCAGTCATCGCTGGGCGGCGGACCGGTCTGGGGACCAGGGCTGGGGTGCAGCAGGCGCACAGGATCGCGCAGGCACCTGGACTGGACTGTTCCCATGGGGCACAGGGTCAAGACTGATTTGCATATGGCTGGGTCCAAACTGGGGTGGCTTAGTGGGCAAAAGAACAATGGATTTAACCCAGATCTTTTGACTGGTGAGAATGTTTGCATTGTCAGCATTCCATCCATCATTTGTTTGTTGTAACACTTGGCACCACCAGTCACGGCGGCGGCCTCGTGGTTGGGTCAGGGGCGCCGCCCTGGCAGACACGACCCTGCATGCGATGTTGAGATGTGCGCAGGTTGGCTTGGGACGTAGCCACCTCGTCTCCAGTGTAAATCTGGCCGTTGAAGGTGGTCGGCCACGTGTGTGTAGGCCTATGGACAGGATATGGCGGACACAAAGACACACGCAATGGTTACTTTGGTTGGCATCCCGGAACTGAACCACGCCCAGAGCATGGGCTATTTATTCACGACATACGCCGGCCAAGGCCACTCCGCTCACGCTTACAGGGGGGGACGACAAAGCTACATGTCCAAGGTCTTCCACACTGCCTGGGAAGTTTGCAACGACATTCGTGAACAGGCCCCGGTGGTCCACTTTTGCCTGCACATTGATGGGATGTGTGTGGTTTCTGTTGCGGTTATTGTGTGCAGTGTCGGCAGGGGGCACAAGTAGTACATGTGTGCTGTCAATTGCCCCCAACATGTGCGGGAAGCCAGCTATGGCGTAGTTCCCTTGCTAGGTCTCCAGCTGTTCCTGCGCAGTGTGGGGGAAGTGAAGGTGCAGGGGTATCAAGCTGATACAAACCGTGATGCTTACAGGTACGATTAATCCTGCATAATAAGACCGTAACAGAAGTTCGTGTGTTCGTAACCTTCCTTTTCTTTCCTATGAAGGTTACGACCACACAGACTTCTGTTACGGTCTTTTTGTGCAGGATTTATCATGTCTGTCAGCATTCCGGTTTGTCCAAGTGCAATACACTGTGCCAGATTACGTTTGTGACTATGCGGACGCTTGACCATTGTCACCATTTATCCAACAGGTTTCTGAATACTGACTTTCGGAATATGGAATTGTATTGGGGAGTTCCCGCAGCACATGCAGTTTATTTAATCCACACGTTGCCCTGATGAAGTTCCCCGTTGGGAATGGAACGCGTTGGCTGAGCTTTTCGTATTGTTGATTTATGTATTTGTAATAAAGAACAGTTTTTACACTACTGTTGATTACTGGACTTCATGACCTGGCGCACCCCCATTTCAGTGATTACAATCTTGGATCTGGAGCACAGAGGTGTCAAGCAACGGCTGGCGTTGGGGTTGGTTGCGCAGGAACACTACGAATTGGAACTAGCGTGTGGTGCGGATACAGGGGCCCGCCGTTGCTTTTGTGGACATGCATCCAAGACAGATGTGAGGAAATTTGATAGGGCTGGCTGTGAGACTCCTCCGACTCTGGCAGTTGTTGGTTGGAAGGTACCAGGGGCCAACAGGTGCAGCACAGCCAGCAGCTTTGTCTGCGGAGGAATGTTGGTTCTCCGCTGTGTTGGTACTGTCAGCCTGTGGGCAATGTGGGTCAGGATGCGGAGGATGGTTGTCCTTTTGAGCCTGTAGTGGGCAATGGCATCCTCTGGCGTTGAGTGTCTGAGGCTGGTGCATTTTAGGAACGTCTACTGTCTTCTTCTGCGCTGCCTAGGTGGTAGTCTGGGTGGGGCGGTCCGGGGGGGGTCCTGGGGGTGGTGGCAGTGGGTGTTGTGGCCCTCTTGGGTCTCCTAGCAGCATTATCATTGGCTCCATGGCATCTATTGGTCTTCAGATGTGGCTCTGGGCTGGGCTCCCTTTCTACTGCAGGTTGTCGTCCTGCTTAGCACCAGTAATAGGCAGGTGTTAAATCCCTGCTGCTAACGCGCCTTATCGCCTGTTTTTGGATCACTTCACTGATCTGGCTGGTCGTTGAGAATATCGCGAAGTGGTGTGTTGTGTATTTTTGCACGGGAACGCCTACTCTGCATATCATTAGCGTTAGTTGTCGCTCTCATCCGTGGCAATGTTTTTTGCGGCAGCTATCGCTGGAAAACTGGCGATTTCGGCAGTTTGCACCAGCTTGAGAATAGGGCTCAAAATCTATCGCCACTTTTGCGGCGCTAAAGTGCCGATAAATCAGCGATAAGTCCTTGAGAATATGCCCCAATATTGTTTACTAGTGCTGCACTGTGTGAATTGTGTACTGCAGGTGTGCGAGCGTGACTGTTTATTTTCTGTAGTCTAAGACTAAGCAGTATGAATGGCTTGATATTCAAATTGCGTTAGGATTTCTCTAACTGGGCATTTAGTTTCATGTTTAGTGGGGGAGACATCCATTACCACGCGGGCATTACATCGCAATGCCTTTACATCGCGGGTATTACAACGCAAGTCGTTACAACGACTTGCGCTGGATGGCGCTCTAACCTAAGGAACAGTATGATTTACTATTCCAACACCTTCCCTACTGTACGTAGACTGGTGTTGGAATAGTAAATCATACTATTCCTAAGTCCAGCGCCCTCCAGCGCAAGTCGTTGTAACGACTTGCGTTGTAAAAACTGCGATGTAACGTACCGCGTTCATTTTGATCGCGTTGTAACGTCACATATTCGTTTAATGGGGTATTGTGGTTGCGTTTGCGGGCTGGACCTTACGGGTGTTATATGATAAGGCGAATCATCATCCCGGCCCACATGGTTGTGAAATAATGCTGGGGGCTTGTGAAAGGGCCTACTCCTTGGCATAAGCTTGGTTAACTGCTTCAGGAACAAGGACAGAAAAGGATGATAATATCACATTTTCCCCTGGTGGGACTTTTCATACAAACTGAGGTGGCCAATCTTTTTCGGCGAAGAGAATATCATAGCCAAATGTCAAGTTTTCCCATAAGAGAACTTCAAAATTATACAATCTACGTAGAGAACTAACTCTGATCTGGTATTTCCACCTGAACAAAATCATTAGCTGCTCTCACCACCAGAAACTCTTGAATATTCTGGCAAACTATTATGACCTCTGTCACATTGTCTAGCAGATTCAGAGACCAATCCTTGTTCAGAGGCAGTGTCCTCAATATGTGTGGAATATTTAAGTGAAATAACTGCCACTTTCTTCCTCTTGAATGGAGGCTTCTGTTGTGTTTTTCTTCCATTTTTACTGTGTTGTCAGAAGAGCGATGTGTATCCTTCTCAGTTTCCCGTACTCCTCTGATCTGTGCTATGATCGTCCACCTCTGTCTGAGCTTTTTTTTAATGCTTCCTGAAAGAAACAAGGGGGACATGTATTAGTATACTTATAACTATCAGGCTACTTAATATTTTCACAGCTATGCAGATTATAGAATTCCTGTTGAGGAGATCCACCCCGTGATTTCAATTTTTCTTTATTTTTCTGTTTATTCCAGCATTTTTTAGAAGACTCTGGTACCTGTCTCTGGCTATCCTTTTCTGAATTATGCTTCAATTGAGGTTTATAAGTTCTGGCTCCAAAATTATCTCAACCTATATTCATATAGGTTTCAGCAATAATATTTGGTAGGTCGCGCTCATGGTCTGCTAATTCAACCTGCGCAAGCATTTTGCGTACTGCCAATGCTGCTGCTTCCCCTTTAATATAGCTTAAGATTACTGAGGCTGCCGTGGCATAATTGCCAATAAGTTTCATCCCCAAATCCAGGGCTGGGGCTACCCTGTATTCATTTTGAATCTGTTTTAGCACATCTGGCAAAACATTTATGGATGGTGTACCATGTGTGATGGTATATATTGCAGCAAAAATTGTGCCCTAAGTGGCACAATTGTCTACTGTGGGAACCTTCCCTAAAAGTAGACATATTGTGAGAATTCTATCCTTGTCATGGGGACCGGTATGGGAAAACACTGGTCCAAACTGATTTGTTTTTTGTGCAATCCAGAATGGAATCTCCTCCCATCTGGTGGGAAACTTACGCATAATTGCATTTATAGTAACTGGACTAATTGCAGGCATTGCTAAATGCGACTGTACGGCTACCCTCAACAAACCTGAGGGTTTGTTGTTAATGT
This sequence comes from Calotriton arnoldi, assembly GCA_963921515.1. Classification (NCBI taxonomy): domain Eukaryota; kingdom Metazoa; phylum Chordata; class Amphibia; order Caudata; family Salamandridae; genus Calotriton; species Calotriton arnoldi. The sequence continues at coordinate 2,611,451 of CAWUFW010000107.1, read as the reverse complement.
TCACATAATGAACTGTGTCGTACGTCTGTATAATCTTACTAGACCAGTGTAAAGAGTGTGAAGCTCTCCTGCGGTGAGTGCTCATAACTGTGGATATTGTGTGTAGCCGGCTAAGACTGGCCATGTTGCCCCATCATTGCTGAAGGGATCCTTTCTGACATTTGCTAGTGGATGTGGTAGGCTGTCTTTGAACCAATTTGTGTGTTCGTGAAATGTGAGTACTATTTCTAAATCTTCTTAAGCTCTGTAATTGTTTGGTATGGCTGCTTTAGTGTAAGTGTGAAAAACTCTGCTGTTGGCATCTACAGCCAGAAATGAAACCCATAAATAGAATGCCTCTGTTTTGTATGCTTCGTGGGCCTCTACCACGAAGGCAATGTCTCCTCCCATAAGAGGAAACCCATGTTTTTGTAACATCTGTGTTAATGCATGTCTGCCATTTGGTGGAATAACCACAGGTACAGTATTAGCCATGTTAACTAACGGTATTCAGAGAAGGGAAACAATAGTGGGATGTCACTTTGAAAGGTTCAAGCTTGAACAAACCTACAACCAGAAACAGGAGTTCTCTATTTACCTGTGGAGGATTATTCCCTAACACCACAGACGTCGCTGTTAAAGGTGATTAGGGGCTTTGGGAACATGTAAGAAATTACTGAAGATACCCATTAAATAAGTGCCTCACCTATAATGTTGGTGGAACCATGTTGTACAAGTCCTCCTAATTCAGTAAGACTGCGGGTTTGGCCAACATAAGCGATAAAACTATGGGGACTGAGTCCACTCATACCATCAGAATATGTTGCCCTGATTTTTGCCAGCTCACAGTGTGCCACCTGGATCCCTAAACCTCACAAGGTACCGGACGGTGTCTACAACCTCAGAACATGACAACCATCATTTCCCCCAAGGACATTGTGGAAAATGATCTACTTTTCCATTGTTGTCCAAGGCATGCCCAAAGGGAGACACAAGAAATCCACAAATTAGCACTTCAAACATTTATTGAAGCAATTGGATTCTTGTGTAAAATGCATGTGATGGAATTATTAGCAGAAGGAAAAAAAGCATTGTAACCAGCATTACAAGAATGGTAAAAAAGATGACTAGTTCAACCATTAGAATTATGGCAGTGATTATTATATGAATACATATAATTATACTCCTACCTAGCACTCTTTATCCTACAGAGCATAGAGAGAATGCGCTTCTGCCAGATACCTTGGAGTGGCTTAACTCCCCATTTACCTGTGTGTTGGATTCATGCAGGAGGCAGTCTGGTGTAGAACAGGCCACCATCCCTCGCAGGATAGTGATGAGTGTCAGCAGTGCTGGAAGTCAGACACAGACAAACAACCATGATAATCCATGGAAATGCTCCTCTCTCGAACAATGGGTTGGGGGCAGTTGATATGATAAAAACTGAACCCATTCGCACTCTGCCTGCGTTCAGATGCCTATGTCATTGTTTATTCTTCCGACAACAAAATGCAAGGGCATTGTGCTCAGTGTACTTGGTCTTTGGACAAGATGTACACTGTTGTGATAATACTAGGCGAAGAAGTACTTTTGTGAGCAAAACACATTGGAGCCAATTCTCAGAACTAATCTGAGATAAGATCCTAAACTTACTACTTTTGGTATTCACAGAAGGCATTTAGTAGTAGTAAAGTTAGGACTCCTAACTTTACTACTACTAAACTGAGATAAAATCCTAAACTTACTACTTTTGGTATTCACAGAAGTCATTTAGTAGTAGTAGAGTTAGGACTCCTAACTTTACTACTACTAAATGCCTTTTGTGAATACTGAAAGTCATAAAGTTAGGATTCGGGTCTTTTGTAGATCCTGTAACACAGTAGAATGATTATCTACGTCAAAGGTTGCGGCAGCCGCCACAACGTCTAGACCATCAAGGTCTGGCACAAACATTTTGATGCCAAAGAGCATCTCGTATGGGGTCCGCCCACCCGGAGATCTTCTTGGGAGATTATTGAGTGCACGTTGAACACCATACAAATGAGCCAGCCAGTTCCTGCCTGTACCTAAGACTCTAGCTGTCAAGGATTGCTTTAAGTCACGGTTCATTCGCTCCACAATTGAATTGCCCTCAGGCCTATATGGAGATGAAAACTGCACCAGCACCCCCATAGACTTCATCGCATCCTTGTACGCCTTAGAGGCGAACGCTGGACCTTGGTCTGAATGGAAGGTGCCACAGGCAAACATCACGACAAAGACACGCAAATCCCTGATGACATTTCGAGCGTCAGCACTGCGTTGTGGCCAAACCAAAAGGAATCGTGTGCACAAATCAACTGCAACTAAAATATATTCATATGCAGTATCAGAAGAGAACGGACCGCAGTGATCAAGATATACACAGTAACCCTGGGCGTAGTTCGCGTAGTAGCGCTACGCGTAGCTACGAAAAGTGTACTTCGCACTACGCACGCTACGCGTAGCTACGCGAACTGCGTAGTGCGGTAGGGAAATGCTGTTCGCACTGATTGCACAGTGCCGGATGCTTGTCCGCACTGTGCAATCTTTGCAAACGGTATCTTGCACAGTGCAAGTGGTCGTTTTCTGCCGCTCGAGTAGATTTGTACTCGAGCAGCAGCTTTCTCAACGCGGACTGGTAGTTTCTCATCGTGAGCGGTCGCGAGCATACGCGACCACTCGCAATGAGAAATCTGACCTCCCCGCGTTGAGAATCTCGCCGGGAGGTTTATTTTCCACGCTCGCGATCGGCAACTTGATGTTGCTGATCACGAACGAGGAAAAAGTCTCGCCGGGATGTTGATTTTACTCGCTCGCGGTCGCCAACTTGACGGTGAGGACCGCGAGCAAGCAAAAAATGCCCGCTACGCTGCGCATTTTTGCACTGTGCTACGTGCAATTCGCATAGTGCATAGTAGCGCAAACTCCGCAAACTCCGCGAGCGTAGCGTAGTTTTCCGCCCAGGCCTAATACACAGCCAAATGGTTTATTAGAAATACATAGCTGTGTTTGTGGTGGGCATGACACCGGAGACGGTTTGATTTGCTGACAAATGTCGCAAGAAAGAACATAAGTACGGGTCTGTTTATATAAACCACGCCACCAATAACGTTGCTGCAAAATTGAGACTGTTGCAGACACCCCGGCATGTGCAGAAGCCATGCCCTCGTTTGCGACTCTGATCAAAGCAGGTCTGCGGTCCATGTTGGGAATCAGCCGATCCCCAACAGATGGAATAGAAGCGTAAGGAACTTGTTCGGGAGGTACATGATAAGAGTATTTCAAAGGGAAACCCTGAGGATAACCTGTTCCCTCCCTCGTAGCAGCTACTGCTGCCAAAATATCATTATCTATTTTAGTCATGGACCTTGTAACTGCTGCTACGGAACATGTGGCTACTGCAGATTTGGCCGCTTCATCAGCCAAAGAAATACCAAGAACATGTGCTCCCACACGCTGATGGCCAAGAGTATGGATAACCTATGTGAGGGGCAGAAGCTGTTTAAACTCCACCACTCAAACCCAAAGCATTTTATGCCTAATTGCGCTGCCTTTAGAGTCTCAATAGTCATTTTGAGTCCCAAAAAATAAGTTGGCATTGAAAGATTGAACACAGTAGTAAGAACCGCATACGATAAGAGTATTCACATTAGGATCTGCGAACTCGAGAGCAAGAATAAGAGCATGCAGCTCCGCTAATTGTGCCGTGCAGTCCCCAAGTGCTGGAGTATGCACAATGGAAGACTTAAACTCTCCATTGACAATGGAGCCAGCAACAATCTCGCAAGCCGCGGAATAAGCATGTCTGGAACCCGTGGCCTGTTGAGCCGAGCCATCGGTGTAAATGACACATGTGTATTCATGTAAAGGAAGCAAAGACAAGGGTGGAGGATGAACATGTTCATACTGTAAAAACTCCTGTGTCTGTAGTGCAGATTCAAAGATAAAAGTGACATCTGACGATGTCAAAGACGTAGCCCATTGTATCCAACGGGGATGTAATGCTTTAGAGTTAGGTAAACTTGCCTTAGTCACGGCCTCCAAAGCAGGGAAGGGTGTGACCATAAGAATGAAATTACCTTGCGCCAATGCACGTTCCTTCAGATTCGCCATCTGGACCGCAGTCAAAACTTTCTCAACTTTGGAAAAACGCATTTCAGCTGCAGTGCACAAATGTGATTTGTATGCAATAGGTACTGTGTCCCCCTCATTGAACGTCAAGTAAGTGAAACCCACCATCTCTGGTAGGATACGTATCACCAGGTTCGTGGTGTTATCACAAGTCAATAAGTAATTAGTTGCAAGCAAGTCAGATTGCAAAGAATGTAGAATTGAGGTATGTTAATAATCAAAACAAAGAAAGGAGTATCACTCAAAGACAGAAAACTGTCTATATGGTGTTGGGACAAAAGCACAGGAAAGGAGATTGTCCTTTTTTAAGAAGACCCCTCACTCACCAACCTGGTTGGTGACATGCTTCATCATTGGGGTCCCACCCGAATAGCCGAATGCTATCCGGGTGTGCTGTAACACCTGATTACAGTGGAGCTGGTTGTTGTGTGAAGTGAAAAAAGTGAGTGACTTAATAGTGTAGATTTAAAAATTGGCCAGATGTGACCCTTTGAAAAAACTTTATTCTGGGGTAACTGGACAATGTTAAAAATTGTTAGGATGCCAAGAGGGTTAAATTGACCATCAGGTATCTCTTAATAAAAAATAGCGCAGTGAAAGAGTGCAATAAAAGGTCAACATGTTTCAACCTGTGAATGGTACTACTAGGTTTTCTTCAGGACCAGTGAATGAATGAATGAATGAAAGTGGATTTATATAGCGCTAACTTAGCCCAAGGGCGTCAAGGCGCTGTTAAGGAGCGAGACAAACGGGTGTAGACCGGGTAGAAATGCTCAGGACAAGCTCTATGTGAAGAGCCAGGTCTTCAATGCTTTCCGGAAGAGAGACTGTGACACCTGACCAGAAAGCTCTTCCGGAAGAGAATTCCACAGTTTTGCAGCATTGGTGGAAAAAGCTCTACCTCCCCATTTGGCTTTTTTGAACCTCGGAATAATCAACAGATTCTTATCCGAGGATCGGAGCTGTCTGGTGGGGACATAGCGATGGAGGAGAACCTTGATCCCCTCAGGGCCGGAATCATAGTAGGCCTTATGAGTCATGCATAACGTTTTGAAAAGAATCCTATGGTCCAGGGAAGCCAGTGCAGAGCTCTGATTGTTGTGGTGACTGAGTGGTATTTAGGAAAGTCAGTTATCAGCCTAGCAGCAGCATTCTGCACCAGCTGCAGACGTTTAATCAATCCTTTGTTAATGCCCAGATAAAGGGCATTACAATAGTCCAATCTGGACATTACCAAGGCGATGACAGCCTGCTTGCGTGAATCAAAGGAGAGAAATTGAATGATTTTTCTTAGGATTCTAATAATCCCAAAACAAGTGGAAACTGTCCTGCCAACCTGCCGATTTAGTGATAGTGAGTTGTCCACTATGACCCCTAGATTTTTACCGTGGGAGACTGGGCAGGGACAAACTCCGAGTGAATCTGGCCACCATTCGTTAGACCAGATATCCAGAGAATTGCCAAAAATAAGGACCTCCGTCTTCTCCCCATTCAATTTCAAGAAGTTTTCCGTCATCCAGATGGAAACTGCCTGCATACACCTTCTGAAATTAAGTGCAGAGTCCCTAACATTATGGGTGATAGACACCATTATTTGGGTGTCGTCCGCATAGGACAACACCTCTAAACCAAATGATCTCACCACCTTGGCCAAAGGGGCAACATAAATATTGAATAGCGTTGGACTCAGGGATGAGCCCTGAGGAACACCACAAGAGAGGGATTTAGAGGTGGAGTAAAACTGGCCAAATTTAACAGTTTGTGCCCGCTCACAAAGAAAAGAGGCCAGAAGATCCATGGCCGAGCCCCCGATCTCAATCTCCCTGAGGCGGGCAACCAACCTCAGAGGAGACAGGGTGTCGAAAGCTGCGGTAAGATCAAGTAAAACCAACAAAGTAGTGTGACCTGCATCAACCTGGGTCCGGATATTGTTAAAAACAGCAGTAAGAGCTGTTTCCGTACTGTGTTGGCTTCTAAACCCATGTTGAGAGCCATCTAGTAGATAATGATCCTGTAGGTAAGCGCTCAGATGCAGATTTAAATGTTTTTCCAGAATCTTGGCTGGAACCGGTAGAAGAGAGATGGGCCTATAGTTTTTTGGGTCTGTAGGGACCAGTGAATGCGACCCGGGAGGTATACACTCGCTAAGGTGTACCCTACCCTTGGTCACTAAACCTAACCATGTACTCACGGTCAGGTTTGCTTTTCTTCAATTCGAAAAAGGAAAATAATTAAAAGCGCGATGTTTTCGTGCTTCATGGGAGTCAGGGTCGTGGTAAAAAGCTCCCAACGCGATTTGGTGGACCTATTCACCGGCTGTTGCGCCTACCCATTCGGACCCGTTGTCACTCCCCGCAGGGGACCAGGAGTATTCCCCCCTCCTATTTAGGGCAAATCCCTTTCTCTCCTCTTTGTTTTGAATTGAGGTATGTTCCAGGAGCCAGCTGGCAGAAGAGTATGTCAGTTGTATCAGCGCATCAAGCGGTTTGATACGCTGGGCATAATCGGGAATGTAAGTCCTCCCGAATTTTAAAAATCCCAGCAAGGACTGAAGTTTCTTCAGAGTAGAAGGGGGTTGCAAATGTGCACTTTCCTTCATTATTGAGCTCATAGCCCAAAAAGAGCACCGCCAAATGAGCGATGTGTGACTTTGCAAAATTGAATTTATAACCATAGTTGGTGATCTTGTCCGACAAGATGCGGCATAAGCTCGGACAAGATGCGGCATAAGCTCATCGTCCGTGAGATAGATATCATCCACGTACGAGAACGCATCTGGATCTATGTTGTGTAACAACACAACTCACGCAGCAAATGCCCCGGGGCTATTCTTATACCCCATGGGCAATCGTGTAAATTTTTTCTGATTTCCGACGGCTGTGAATGCTGTCAAGTCACGGCTCTCAGGAGCCAGATTGTGACTGTAGAAACCATTGGATATGTCCAGTGTTGTTTTGTATTTTTTACGAACAAGGTTGTTCACCAGCGCAGAGCTGTGTGTGTTTTGCACCACAAAGGTGCGGCAATGACTATTCAAATTTCGGTAATCCAATACAATACAATATGAACCGTCAGGCTTAGATAACGTAAAAAGAGGATTATTCATCTGCGATGTACAAGATTCAATCACACCCTGATACTCTAACTGCGTCAGAATGTCACAAACGTGAGCCTTTGCTTCGCGTTTGATTGGATATTGCGGTTGTGGCTGTGGCTTAGACCGTAAAGGTATCTCATGTGTAGGTGAATCTATATCCCAGCCCACTTGGTTACGGTACACAGCGGGGGCCAGGGCCAATGCCCACTCAGCTGCTAAAGCTGTTGCATGCTCTACAGGGACGTAACGCGAAAAACTCGGAAGTATCACGTCCTCCCCTCGAGAGGTGGCTAACACAAACGGTGGAGGCCAATCCGCCTCCACCAACAAAATGTCATATGAGGAGGTAAGATTTTCCCAGAAAACCGCCTTGATCGGACATTGTACATCACCCTCAATTTGAAAAATAATTTCATACAGTCTATCCGGGGGGGGGCAAACCGGGTATCTGCTGTTTCCACAGTTATGACGGTATCAGTTGCTATCGCCTCCAGACAGGGATGCTGTGCCTCCCGCACTATGGTAACTTCCGCTGCGCTGTCGAGCAGAGTCACCACCCATGTCGAGTCCAGGAGTCGTGTTCTCACCGTCTGAGGCATATCTCGCTGTTAAAGCGGCAACTTTCTTCTTCTGATACGGGGGTCTAAAACGAGACAGGTCCTCTTGTTTGGCTTTAACGTCAAACTGTCGAGGTTGATCTCTTCCCTGTTGAGTGGTCTGAGTTTTGCCACGATCCAGGCGCTCCCCACTTCCGAAATGAGATTCTGAAGTGTCCTGTAAAGAACGAGGAGAACGCTGATCAGGGACCTGAAATCTATCAGGAGTCTTAAGTTTTGCACGATCGCGCAAGTCATAAGTACGCTCAGAAGACTCAGGTGCCGGTGAACCAGCACGCAAACCTTGCTTCTGTTGTTGCCCCTGTTTCTTATTTTTCAAGTTCTTTTTAGGAAAGAACGGATGCCCGTCTTTATCAGTCTGGGCTTTTTGTTGAGTTTGAGATTGTATTTGCATTTGAGCAAAAGGCTTAACTCCCAGACTATTGCGGCCTATAGTTTTATATGCCTTTGCAATAATCTTTGGTAATTTGCGTGGTTTGTCTGCATCGGATACAGCTTCCAAGCGGTTAGCCACCTGAAAGCTGACCTCATCCCCCTTGACATTAGCAAGAATCATGTCAGCAACCACGTCGAACACCCCCACCAGTCTCATTCCCAACTCCACAGCCGCTTCAGCTCCATGTTCATCTTGAACACGTTTTATCACGGAGGGGAGTACGGTCATGGAGGGAGTGCCGAAACACTTCAAATATACCGCCGCGAACACCTTACCCCAGGTGTTACAATCAGCCAATTCGGGAAGTAAGTCTTTCGGCAAACTTATAGTCAAGATCCTGTGTTTCTCCACAGGACTGGTATTTGGAAAAACAGCCTCTAGTTGTCCAAATTTTTCAGCAAGCCAATAAGGGAACTCTTCCTTATTCTGTGGACGCTTGCCCATAACTGAATTAACCATAAGGGGACTGATGGTCACAGCACCAAGACCCGCAGGATGCGCAGAAACGGCAGGTGGTCCCACCTGGAAGTTGTGCGACATGAACTGTATAACAGCTCTATGCACGCGTATTAAAGACGTATGTAACACGCATAGTTCTGCAAGCGTCGCTGTTGTCAGATGACGCAGGTGTGGGGTATACCCAGCCAAAATGGGCCACGTGGCCCCGTCAATCGTCAAAGGGCCTAAACGGACCGGCGTTATTGGATGAGGAAGGACGCCATTAAACCAAATTTGGTGTTGCCAAGCCGTGAGCGGAACCTCAAGAGTACTATACGGTCTATATTCCAGCGGAGTAGCGTTGGCAGTATAATCGTGAAACAAATTGTCTGTCCCATCCACTGCCGGCAAGGTGACCCAAGAATAAAACACCTCGAAGGGGAAAGCTGGATCCACTTCCACTACAAATATTAGTGCAGCACCCGCATCAGGTACTCCATATTGATTCAAATATGCCCTGAGCGGTGCACGGCTATGAGGCGTAATATCTACTGCCATAATAAAAAACAAAGAACGACAACCTAAAGCGCGGTAGCGCAATAACGGGTTAAGAATAAAAAGAAACAACCTTTGTTCACATACCACACGGGGTGGGAAGAGGTTTCCCCCGGATTCTATATGGCTATCAAGTAAGGAAAGGACTTCCCTTCCGTCTCTGCCGTGATTGTGGGTGACCAGGGGTGGGAGAGGGAGGAGTTCACTGCTCTCTCCTTTATTCTTTCCTGGTATCCATTTTTTGTGGTCCCAGGGTCCACAAAATAATTTTAAATGTCTGTATATGCCGTCTAATCCTAAGGGCACACTATTGAGTAACATTTTGTTCTTTTGACGTGACAAAGATACTTTGGTATGGGCATGAATTATTAAGGCTGGTGGACACCCATATATTTTAAATGTATCATCAAAATCTTTGGGGCACTGATATCAGCTCCATGAATGATACTTTCATCGTTTTTACTTAAAGGTGTGGAACTCTTGATTGCTTCTGATTTGGCCTGCCCCATATGTGTGTGAGCAAACAAATCCTTTTATTTGGACACTTCTTGAGTCTGGTTTTCACTACCAATACATAGCACTGCTTCATTCAGACTAAGTGAGCATCGGATATTATCTTGGATATGCCCTCATGCCATATACTCATATAGAATATTTTCTTGGGTTATTGAAACATGTTATTTTTCTCCTTTGCCCAGATAGATTGGATACGGAGTGCTTTATTTTCATATGCAGGTTATAATCATTTATCTTGGATACCCTGATGTAATATGTTAGGAGTGCCTTGCATATGGTGGGTATTATTTATTGCCCCACTTGTCCTTTGGAACCGTTATTGCTCTATGGTCCACCTTCTCACTGGCATGTTTTCTCGGGGACAGCTTATCTATATCCATGCTCATGTGGCTACTCCCAATATAGGGACTTCCCATATATTATGAATGTTCGTTGTTTTCACAACTAATTGCTGCCACCGTCTCCGGCTATGTTTTTTTGTTGTTTTTTTTTGGTGCTTGGTTCTCTTTCTCCACAAAAACTTCCACTTTCAAGTCTATCTCTTCCTTCTTAATCTGTATCCCTGGAGTCTTGCTTTTGCCCAGGGACACTCTAAAACATTTTCGGACTCCTCATCAAATCATTTTTTCTGATGGGGAGTACGATAGTGTCTTATACTATATGGTAATGATACGGTTTTTGGATCTTACTATTTTTATTGTAAAAACATTGTTGTACAGAGTTTTGTCTTGGTGAGTCATTGTTGATGTTTTCACTGTTTATGTTGCATATCTACTGAAAAAGGTCTTTGTGTAGTACTTTTTTCAGAGTTTCACATATGCAGAGTCAGTCCTCTAATAATTTAATTGTTTCTTGGTCATACTGTATAGGCTGTGTCTTTTAAATGTTTTTAAATGTTTTTTGTTGAACTAAATTCTGTGTATACCACTGTTATTTTACAGCCCTGAAGAAGTCCATTTCTTTGGACGAAGCGCGTTGGCTGTTCTACTGAATTTGATATGTTTTAATTAACTAAGAATAAATAAAGGAAGATTTGAAGAACAACCTTGGACACAGACTTTATAACTTTTGTGTTAATGTTCATTAAGTGGTGCACCGTTTGCTTCTGTTTTGTTAAACAACCTTTTAAAACTTCAAGCTTGAAAGAACCTATAATGCATTAATATAGGAGGTCACACCGTCACAGCTGTCTCCGGAAACAGATGTGAGGGGATTGTGGACAAGCACAAGCACTACTCAAGTGTCTCGCAGATAAGAACCAGACCAAACGTTGGTGGCGCCATGTTGTGGGGATTCTGCACCTACACAGAACTATGCGCAGGAAAATGGGACCTCTGTGTATAGGGGTGTACCAACCTACCACCTTAGTGCTCAAAATCCCAAAACCGACTAGCTATAGTGTCTCATTCGTTCTCCTCCAAATATCACAGAGCTACACATGATTAGACAAACCAGAACACAACACTCCCGACTCTCTCAGGAATCGCGGTAGCAAGACATACTCTTTCGCTCACTCACTCATACTTGTCCACAATATGACATTGGCAGAGTCACTGTAATAGTTCAAAATGTTTATTTTAACTATCATGCTCTACAATACAGTATACGAGCCACTACCAGCAGCAAAATGCATAAACTCAAAACAATTAGCATTGTTACAATTCCATAGAGTACAAAAGGGGAAGTCATTTTATAAAGACAGTGGAAAAAGGACTATAAGGCCTAACATCCCTCCCCTTGACTGGAAGAAGTTTATTTATATAAAGGAAGATCTCTGGGATTTGACAGCAGACCCCATACCTTAAAGCCTAGATGCAAGGTTTACATCATAGGTACAGCGTAGCTCTTCTCCAGGGAAAGGGCTCTCTCCAAGTGTGTGTTAAAACAACATGCATCCCCGTAATATCAAAGCATGAGTCTCCAGCATTGCAGCTGTGTTTAGCATGTTATGTCTAGGTGCTAGGGACTGACCAGAACATAATAACAAGGGGCATTGTTTATCAACCTTGCACATCGTGTTCAGACTAAACTCCAGGAACTTCAGCAAAGAACGCGAAAAGCAGACAGTTCTCATGTGAAAGGCACAAACAATATCTTGCAAAAATAAAGTCATGTAGTAACGTGCGCAAAAGCAGCATCATGGCAGCAAAGCTCATGCTAACTTAGTAATATCGACAATGACTCTAAGGGCCATATAACAGGATAGATAGATAGATAGATAGATAGATAGATAGATAGATAGATAGATAGATAGATAGATAGATATTTACTGGTGTTAGATTGATTCTAACACCACAATCCTCATATATATGCAGGCTGCAATAGCTCAACACAACTAACATACAATGATAAAATTAAGCATTTGTGAAGTGAAGCAATGACCACACTCTAGGTTAAAATGACCACTGCCCCATTAACCCGCACGGTTGAAATTAATGTTAGTTTCAATAGTCAAAGTATAGTTTGCTCTATTGGAAGACAATTCTTCATCAGCTTGTTTCCTATAGTATAGACTAGGGGGCATATGTACAAGGAAATGGCACAGTGCGCCGCTGCAGCAGATTTTGCAGCGCTGCACTGTGCCATTTCCACAATGCAGAGTTACAATGTATTTACAAGAATATAGTGCACCCCTGTGATTTCCCTAGCGCTAAAAATTGCTGCCTAGTGCCAACACAGACACCATTGTGCCATACTACAAGGGTGCCTGCACTGCAGGGATGATTGTCTGTATGCAGGAAGGTGCCCTTTCCTGCACATAAACAATCTATATTGGTGATTTGCTACTTCTATGTGTGCTGTATTCTGCAGCACACATAGAAGTTGCAAATCAGCATTATTTAATGATTGTTTTTGCGCATGAAGGGACTAAAATCATTAATGGTGTTTTATCTCTTTCTATGTGTGCTGCAAAATGCAGCACACATAGAAAAAGCAAAAACGAGGAGAAATAAAAGCATGTCTCCTTGTTGCGCCAATCTAACGCCTGCTTTTGCATTGTGTTAGTTTTTGATGCTGCCTCAGATTGACAGATTCTTGTAAATCTGTGGCAGCATCAAAAAGTAATGGGTGTTGCAGTGGAACAGCCACAGCAGCATCCATTCCATGCCCCTTTCACACAGATACCTGCGTGAAAGGGGTGTTAAGCCACAAAAAGTGGCTTAGCCCCACTTTGTAAATATGGAGCAGGGCATTGCCCTACCGTAGCGTCGGTAAAAGTGTTGTTCTGGTCGCGCAATCCCCCTTGTAAATATGCTCCTAGGTATCTGTTACCAAGCACTTTGCCTTTACTCTTTGGTGGCTAACGGACCTCAGCAAGGGTGCGAATCCTGAATATCAACTACAGATTATCGTGGGACACAAATATCCCAGACAGCAATCAAGGGATAAAATATCAAAAGGTAAATATGTATAGATTTTCTGTACCTAATGCCGCACACCTGTACCTTGAAGATATATATGTACATATGTATATATATCTTCAAGGTACAGGTCGAGCTAGGAGAGTAAATCTATACTTCACAATTTGCATTTACCTTTCGATATTTCGACCACAATATTAGTGTGTCACAATATTCTTATACTTGATATTCCAGGGTATAATCCTCAGCCGGTAGATGACCATATATGTGCTGTTGATTGTGTTACAAATCTTTGATTATGTTTCGTATTCTACTGCCCACCTAAACTTCCACTTCACTCTTGCGGCTTCTAGCTTCTTTAAATCTCTCCCACCTATTTCAAAGACTGCTCAAAATCAACCCCATGGGAAATCCTAATTTTGTCTGCAATAGTTAATTGGAGCTGAAATTTCCAATGCTCTCCTCATTATCTCCTCAAAGCATGGAGCTAGGTGCGCTCGGGAACTGATATAAATGTATGGATTCGCCATAACCTCAGAGAGCTAAAGGAAAATCAACAGTGTTGACATTAAGAACTCCAACACATGTTGCAATTTTAGAATGCATATTTATGAGGATTTCTTCGAATAACTAGATAAAACAAAATACCAGCCACACATCTAGAGAGACACGGAGCTGACCAGAATAATACCTGGCACATTATCTATTTCCCTTCCTATACCACCCTATAAAAAGGTCTAAAAAGGTCCAAAAGAAAAAATGACATTCATTAAAGACTGATTGCAGACCAAGGGGAGAATATTAAAAGCAGACATCGGATGGAATATATTCGATTCCATCTGCGGTGTGTCTGCAGCTGCTGAATAATTCAAAGACTGGAACACAAACAACTTTCTGCACGAAATTTCAAATCAATGTCAATGATTCCAAATAACCCCACTCAAAATGTCAGAAAGTGCACATTCTGGTGGAGCACAGAGCTAGTCAGTGCATTGCAGGACGATGCTGGCGGTTGTGGAGCTTTTCATACATTCTTTACTAAATGTTCAGGGTGTAGCAACAAATAAGCAAAAATACTATTTGTCCCTGTAGCTGGCATTACTTGCTGGGAAAGAATTGGAGGGGATATCCCTTGCAATTGCCCTCTGCAAAAAACACACAAGCATTTGCAATGCAATAGGTCTCGCATTTACGCAAATTTAAGCTTTTGGCATTGTAAATAACAATGCCTATTTTTGTTTTTTAAAACATAAATAAAAGGCATTGTCATTTACAATGCCAATAGCTTAAACTCGCGTCAATGCGAGACCTATTGCATTGCAAATGCTTGTTTATAAAGTGGCACCCACATCCTGTTTTCCTGTGCTTGGTCATGTCTGAAAAGTGAGTGCTGTTTCATCTGTTCGAACTAGCAATTGAGGCTAACCATTTTAATAATTCAAGTGAATAAAAGCATTCTGCGTAAGAACACAATGATTGATAAATCAATGTTGGGAGTAGCTTCGTCTAGAGGGGTGAAAATGGCCCATCAGCTCTGGTTACCAAAAAGCTGAAGCAGCATTAGTGCTAAAATCGAGCCGGTGGTTGCCTCATTTTGGGGGACTGGCACTTATTTGTTCTCATCAGATGCTGACCGTGATTAAGAGAGAGAAAAAAAACACAAACGAAAAGAAAGAGGAAGCGACATAAAGGGAGATAGCAGAGACAGAGAAGAGGGAGATAAAGAAGCAGCAGTGTCTGGTACTGGATTAAGCCTGAGGTGAATTAAATACTACACAGCCTCGGTATCTGGCCCGCCGATTTATAATAGCACCGTCGGAGCAGAGCTTTGGGCATGAGCACTCATTCTTTTACAAACTTAGGGGCATATTATCAACAACCGGCGATAAATATCGCTAAGCGCACTTAGCGCTAGGATATTTATCGCCGGCAATCGATGAATTTTATCGCTGAGATAGCGTGCTATTAGCAACGCTTATCTCAGAATCAATAAAATTCCTGGCGCAAGCCGCCAAATGTCCGATTATCGCTGGAAATCCAGCGATAATCGCACGACATTTGGCGATAGCTTGTTGATAGGGCTGGGCATACTTAACCATGATATCCACCTTCCATTGGATATCATGGCTAAGTCAAACTAAAAGCATGCGTAAGGAAAGTAGCGTTAACCAAGGTTAGCGCTACTTTTCTCATCGCTATGCTTGTTGGGGATTCCCTTGATAATTGGAGAAATGTCGGTTAACGACATTTCTCCAGTTATTTTAGGACGGAACGCCCACTTTGCATCTCATTAGAGATGCAAAGGTGGCGTTATGGAAAAGGGCGATAGGGCAAGGATTCACGCGATAGCGTGGCCTTGCTAATACAGCAATAAAATTATCGCTGCTTTTCGTCTGAAAACAGACGCTAAAGCGGCGATAATTTCTTATCGCCGGCTTGATAATATGCCCCTAAGTACTTAGCAGGTACTGTCCCACTAGCTGGATTCTGTCAGGGGACTTCAAGGTGTAATGTTACTTTTAAAGAGTTAATTCAATTATCCCACTACATGCTATGTACCAGTATCTCCATCAAGCACTACCAGCACTGCGAAATAATGAGCTATGACTGGATTAACAACAACCTGCATTTAACACCCTGTGCGCAGATAATGAAACTTGTCTAGCGAAGGGCATTTTTGCACCAGTTACGGGAAATTGTGAAAAACAGTAGGTACCTTGCTTTATCAGCTCCACTGAAAAACCGTGCAAAAAAAGCTATTTGCACGGACTAATCAGTGCAACAGTTACATTTTGCTAAACTTGATGGCTGCAAATACGGATGGCAATGGGAACTATTTCTAAGGCGCTCATAGCCCCAAAAAATAGTGCCTGGCGTTGTTGAGTCAAGATTTGTGTAAATAATTTTGCCAATAGTGAAAATGTTCTGGCACTTGTGCTGATTGCGTGATCAGGCTGCGCACCTAATTTAACCTTAAAGTTGAGGTGCCATTTGGTATATTCACATGTAAGTGCAGCGTGACTCGAAAAACAAACACCAGCTGTATGCATTTTGGGACATCGAGTGATTAATCTCCAGATGTATTCTTTGGATACGACACTGCATGAATATCTCCTCCACTTCCATTCGCAACATTTTCTGATGGTGTATGTTTCTAGGCAAAGATACAGGCTCATAGTGAGTGCTGCTATGAAAAGTCTAGTTTGCCATCATCTAGGTCTGATTCTGGGGGTCCAGCACCCTGTCACTGCCCTACCACAGGTGGTAAGGAAGTGAGCAGGTGGTAAGGAAGTGAGTGGTCACATGACTACAGACAGCCATCAAGGGGGGGGGGATCATGCTCTGGGTGTGGACCCTCCAAGCAACCACCAATCCCGGGTGCAGCTTAAAGGCAGACAGGCAGACAGCTGCCTGTTAATGGTACCTCATGTGCCAGTGAAATGGTCATTTTCAAGAAATTAAAATCTTTCCCGAGGTTAGTTCTCATTGTGTACATTCTCCTAAACACCATATAACAAACGTGTTCTGTACACAGACAAACTGTTGACCAACAACCTAAAGTACCTTGCTGCGTCACAACTTAGTGCTACATTAGCACAGGGAATGAAGGGGATCTCGCCGGATCCCAATTCTGGCAAATATGTCTGGTCTGGGATCCGCCGATTCAGTGAAATATGCTGAATCTGTCATTGTGTAATTCTCCGACCCCGGGACACAATCCAGCAGCGCCCGGCACGTTGTCTTCATTCTGTTTGCTGCAGGAGCTTACAGGCGGCGAAAATTATTTCTTATTTTTATTTCCAGCGGGCCTAAAACAAAAGTCGATTTAAAGCAGCAGCGCTGTCTTGGCCAGAACTCCATTTAGTCTCCTGGGCACACATTACTCATGCTCGTTTTACTGCACTTCTGGTCAGCTGCTCTTCTGCTGCAGATACTGTACAACTGGAAACCGCCAGCTCCGTCACGAGGCGGCCATTCATTCATTCATTTAGCCTGCAGTCAGAGCGGCTGCAGTCACGGACAGGACGACCTGACTCCATAGCGCCTAATTGAGGTCTGATGATGCCAAAATGTATGCATGGGTGCCAGGTGATTATAGCTCATGGGACTTGGGGCCCCACCAATAACTCACGGTAAATGCCCAAGGGCTGAGCCAGGACCTTTCACATTTTTTTTAAAAGTCTGACCCTGCATGAGTGTCATGTGTTGCCGGGCGCCTGCATTTCAAAACAAGCGCAAACGGGTCAATGAGCTGTAAGGCTGTGAATTCATTGACAAGCAGGGGGAGGGGAGAGAGGAGGGGGCCTGCGCCTGTTTCCCTGCGGGAGCGAGTAGAGAGCCATCTGTTTGAAAGTTAATTACAAACAGATGGCTTCAAAGCTCGCTCCCGCAAGGAATGCTAAACGTGCACGCGTTGCCATTGAAAGCAATGCAAAGCGTGCACGTTTTTGGCAGAAAAGGCGAATCGATTCCCAAAGGTCTCCTCCTAAGCAGCGCATGCGCTGCGTAGGCGAGACCTAAAAAACGAAATTCTTCTGGGTAATGGAAACAAAGAGAGTGTGGAGCTATAGTGACGTAACTCTTATGAGGATCTGGCTCCACCTCAAGGACCACATGACCACGAACATCAAACGTGGTTTGTGTCGAATGCAATAACATCAAATAGCGTGTTTTTCGCATTAGAGAAAAAAAAAATGCGGCATACGCCTTATCTGTATTTTAAGCATGTAATGAAATTTGCGCTTAGAAAATAACACCCAATATCAAACATTGAAGTGCTTTGAATACACGAGGAATTTACGCATTAAAAATTCCGTCACCACAAAGCAGTTGATAATTAGAATAATCACACGCACCCTGTAACTCAGTCCTAATAACATCCCTCAGGGTAAAATAATGCAAGTGCGCGCTATTCTGACACTAATGAGAAAAGCACACTCGCCCACAGCGACAGGCATGTGCATACAGATTATAAAACCCTCTTAAAACGAACGTGTGGAATTCCCGTTTAACCCTCATACACTCTTCAGGACATCACCGTGGCTGCCCTCCTTCTTGGCTGCTTTACCAGCCCGCTCTCTGGCTGCAGCACATGCAGTAGGAAGAAAGAATATGCCTATGCTGGTCATAAATGTGTGTTCTGCTCCCACTTAGAAGCTCCTTCACACAGCATCGTACTAAGTATGTCAGTGTACATTGAAATTTTTTGTAATTGATTTTCAGTCAAAAAGTGCATGACAATTGAGCTACTTGCCACTTACATTGGAATAGACATATGTGCATCCCATGTAGGGGATGCTGGTTACCCTCTAAATGAGTAGCTCCTGACCCCAGAGTGAGAACCAGGGACTATGCAGCAGCAGTCATACAACAGTGCACAGACCCACACATGGAGTACAGTTGACCACAAGTTTATGCTATTGAAGGGTATGCTCAGATGCCTGCGCTGCTGTTGTGGTGCCTTGGAATAGCAGAATGGATCACTTGTCCTATATTACAACCAGGGTCTGGCATATTGGCCGTCTTAAAAAACCCTCAATCACGTCCAGGAGTGGTGGAGCGGTATATCTTGATTATCCGCTTCTCAGATCATGTGATAGCATCATCATTGGGTCTTTTATTAAAATATGCTTTCCTCCACCCGGAGGTAGACCAACTGGTGATTACAGTAGTTCGCCAGTAATCGAGTGAATGCGAGTGAAGTGAATTTAAAATTACCTACATCCCTCAACAAAGAGGATTTATTCAGTTAGAGATGGGGCAAGGTTAAAATCTGAGTGGTGAATATATAGAAATGTTACTGTTCTATAACACCTGTGAGTCCATGTGAATGGTCGACATGTTTCAGCCCTTCTATCGCCCAGCTGGGTCAGGGGGCTTTCTTCAGGACCAGTGCGAGGCTAGTTGCTCACTAAGCAACGCGTGAGGGCAGGTAAGTAACTCACCCTTCTTCTCATTTGTTACCGGTCAGTAGTACCTGTAACTGGAAACAAAATGATAATGGGAACAGGGTGTAATATTTATACATAACTAAGACAACCTTGATCTTCAAATATTCAATGAGGATGCCGCTCGGGATAGTTATTCACTGCCTAGAGATCAGTGTAAAAGGGGAACACGATCAATTGCAACCAAACAGATTGCATGTGGTGCCATTAGCTCAAGAAAGCCAAGTGCTCAGGTATTAGGACAATGATGTTGAAGAATAAAGATTAACTCGGAAAATAGACAAAAAAGGACCACAATTAATTGTCGTCAGTAGGAATGCAGCTAGGTATGCGCGTGTATCTTTCAAATCGATGTACTCTGCTCTTAGTATGAATAGCTTGATTTCAAAGTTTTCACAAAGCCGGGTTCCATACTCATGTGGATACTACTGTGCTCCCACTGGTTACAAAAGAAAGGAGGTGTTCTAACGGGAGTGCCGTTCGTGATATGGCTTCTACATTATCATCAATGAGGCAAGGATGAGTAGGGGGTAAATGTGTCTGCGCCTACGTGCTGATCTTGGTCTCAAGGTTATGTGCGGAGTTTTAGCGCTAATGTTCGTATTAAACCCATGATGGTAGCGAAGTTCAGAGCGTGTAGGTACACTGAGACCCTCTTGGGAAAGTTACAAAAAATACTGTTATTTTGGGTGAAAGCATGGCGCGTTGTTCCTAGGCGTGAAATCACGACAACAGGGGCGCTTACGCACATTAGGAAATGTAAGGGTAAATTTCAGTGCGTGTTAGGAAGGAGCTCAGGAAAATAACATTCATGTTGGCTAAGAGTGGGCGCGTTGTTCCCAGGCGTAAGGTCTTGAGAACAACGGCCCTGCCACACTTTGAAAAATGGCTTTGATAAAGTAAAGGCACGTTTGTGAAAGGCATAGTGCAGCTCAATAAATACCTTGTACATTCCAAATTAGGCTTCCTCTGGGGACCCGCGGGCTGAATTACCTGCTGTTTAGGATAGAAGGGAGAGTAAACAAGTGATATGTTGATGCGCGCGTTATGCGACCGCTCGGTCGCTCGTTCTCATGAAGTACCTAAATGAGTCAGGTTGCACGACTTGTGCTCGCTCCGTCTTCGGTGCCCCAGTGACACGGGCCCATTATGAGCGTTTTTTATATAGTTCTGTTAGGTGATGGGCATGGTAGAGAGACTCAGCCCTTGTTCTTTGAAGCTATTGCAAAAGAGGTTTTAGTATTATTACTTTGTATCATTCAAGGCTCAACCAAGGCGTAATTAATAGATATGTGTACGATTTCATGAGCAGCAAGACCTGGTCAAAATACAGCGGACCCCATGGTTTCCGCTTGTCTGATTGTAATTCATTCACAAAGTATAATTAGATAAGCAGACGGTGTCATGAGATGTATTCTTTGAAAGTTGTGCAATGCATTCTGTTCGGGAATGGGTCATGAATCAACAGAGATAAATGTACAGGGCTGTATTAGTACGCCATTGGGTGAGAGCGAGGGTAGTTCCCAATCGGTAATAGCGTTGTATCCTTGTGGGGCTGTATTTGAGGAAGTTCGGTTAGCCTCGTCAGACAAGTAACGGAAAGGAAGAGGGGGACGGGGGGTTGGGGGAGAGAAACCTGCCCTGGTATCTCATTCAATTCTGGGCTTGTAGGTCAGTAGCCTCTTCATTAGGGTCAGTCTTCCATTGGTAAACTGCTACCCGAAATAGAGATAAGGGTGGCCTCTGCCACAGTTAACTTTAATGTGATGAATAATGTTCCTAAACAGATTGCTATAAGATGGTGTGCCAAGGGATATTGTCATTCAAACCTGTTTGATAGGTTTTGAGGCGGTGCACCCATTGTTGCTCTTTTTCGTATAGAATCTGTTTGGCATTGTGACTTTTCGTTGTTAGTGTTTCGAGGACTACCCAGTTTAGCTCATCGATAGTGTGGTTGGTGTCGATGAAATGGTTACTCATCTTCGTTGTTGCTCTCTTGCACTTGATGTTGCTCCTGTGTTCACAAATCCATTGTTTTATCTTGCGACAGGTCATTCCTATATATCTTAGGTCGCATGGACCGGTGATCATATAGATCACATGAATGGTGTTGCAATTGGTGTGGAGTCGTATAGTCCATTTCAGATCTGGGGTAAGTTGTAGAACCTTGGTTATTTTGGTTAGCTTACACACAGAGCAAGATCCGCATGGATAGTGACCAATTATGGGCACCATATTCCAAGCATCTGTAATCGTTGCCCTTCTAGGTTTCATTGAGATTGGTCTGGTGTGTACTAGTATGTCTTTGATGTTATTGGTTCTTCTGTTAGCGAATCTGGGTTTCGGCCAGTTCAAGGGACCTGAAGTGAGAATTCTACAGTTCTTGTTCACGATTTTTTTCACCATCTTCAATGCTGTACTGTAGGTTGTCACACAGGTGAGAACATCTTCAGCTGCTTCCTTTGTCGTGGTCTCAAGCAGGCTTTCCCTGGGTTGATTCCTTGCTCTTTTTTGACATTTGTGTATTGTTTTAAGTGGATAATTTCTGGTTTCCAGTTTTTGACATAGACCTTTGCTTGTATTTTGTAGTCTTCTAGTTTGCTACAATTCCACCTGATGCGTAGAAACTGGCTGTATGGTAAATTGTCTCTCAAAGGTCGTGGGTGAAAGCTGTTATATGAGAGCAGACTGTTCTTAGATGTTGGTTTGCAGAACGTCTTTGTGTTGATGGTGTTGTTCTCTCTGTAGATTGTTATGTCCAGAAAATCCAGTTTGTGATTGTCTGCTGTGTATGTGAATTTCAGGAACTCGTCCCTGGTATTGATCCATTCATGGAAATCCGGCAAACTGTCCGGGGTTTCATTCCAGATCATGATCACATCGTCTATGTACCGCTTCCAGAAGAGTATTTTGGATCTATATGGGTTGATGTCATTGAGGATGTGGGTAATCTCAAAATTGCTCATGTACAGCCCTGCTACACTAGGGGCGAACGTGCTGCCCATTGAGGTTCCGTGGCATTGTAAATACAGTGTCCCATTGTATTAAAAAAGTTTTCAGTGAGGGCCAGCCGGCAACACTCTAATACAAAATGTCTTGGTGTGTTACGCTCCCACTGTTGTGAGAATAGTATATCCGCAATAGTCTCAAGGGTCTTCTGTTGTGGTAGGCTGGTGTATAAGCTTTCCACATCAAGTCCTACTAGGCACATGGTCTCCTCATGGAAGGTCATTCCCCTCAGTTGGTTTAGTAAGTCCCGGGTGTCCTTCAGGTAGGTGGGGGTCCCTTGGACCAATGGTCTTAAGAAGTGATCAGCAAACTGAGAGAGAGGCTCTAGTACTGAGCCAATCCCTGAGACTATTGGGCAGCCTGGTGGTGGTATTCTGTTTTTGTGTGTCTTAGGTAGTGAGTAGAAGTACGGTACTCTGGGCGATTTGGTCTTCAGAAAGTCTGCTTCATTCTTAGAGATCCAAAGGTTTATCTCAGCCTCATCCACCATAAGTTCTATGGTCTGCTGTAGTCTCTTTGATAGATCCGTGGTTATTACTCTGTAAAACGTCTTATCAGATAAGAGGTCCATGCATTGTTTGTTGTAACATTCTTTGGTAAGCAGGACAATGCCTCCTCCCTTGTCCGCCGGTATGATTATCAGGTCCTCATGTTGTCAGCGTTCTTCCAAGGCTAGGTGTTCCCGCTTGGTAATGTTTACGAAGGGCTTCTTCGTGGTCTGTTTCACATTTTCTACTTCCCTGAATAGGGCCTGTTCAAATGCTTGTATCTCAACCGGGACTAGGTGGTTGGGGGGACAGAAGGTTGATTTGGGCAGTAAGTTGGTGTCACTTTCAGCAGTGTTATCTTCCTTGTTTGCAAAGAAAGCTTTTAGTTTGATCTTCCTGCAGAATTCAGCCAGTTCACATTGTAATTTGAATTGATCCAGTGGTGGGGTGGGTACAAAACCCAAGCCTTTGTTCAAGACTCTTTCTTGGTCTTCCGTCAGAGTCCAATCTGTCAGGTTCACTACGAGCGAGTCGTTGTGCTGGGTCCCGGTCTCTCTTTGGACATGCTGCGTGTTTGGACTTGATGCTCCTGTTCTATCCAGGTGACTCCTTTTCTTCTACCTCTGCGGTTGTTCGGGCCTCTCCCTAAAAAAGGCGGCCTTTGTGTTTGGTGCAGTCCCATCAGTGGTCCCATCGGTGGTGGGCCTTGCATGTATGGGTTCATCCATCCATGGAAGTTCGGTACAAAAGGTTGGTATAGTCAGTGGTGGGGGGTGATCACCGAATTGCGGTGTGCGCCACGAGTTTGGCCAACGGCATTGCTGACGTCTGTTATGTCCTCTATTTCGCCGTGGGTACGGTGTGTCATCGTCGCTCCAGTCAGAGTTATCAGTGGAATTTCCCCCAGAAGACTCATTGTCGCTTGTTTGTTCCGGTGCGCTGTAATCATCTTTGGTATATGGGTGCATCTTCTCCAGAGAAAATCGCTTTATGTTTTTTCCTAGCTTTTGTATTTTATTTTGTCTGATATATGCTCTGGTTTCATTCATCTCGATTTATTTCATCCAGCCTCTTTTTATAGACCGGGATGTGTACAGTAGTTTTGAGTTTCGCTTCACTCACTTGTATCTTTACTAGGCCTGGGCGGTAAATTCCGTTCCACTCGCGGAATTTGTGAAATTTTGGCAATTCCGCATTCCGCGGAGAACGCGGAATTGCCGAAAATTCCGCGATCCGCGGCGTAGCAGAATTTTTTCCTTGTTCGCGCTTTCAAAATGCGTGTTTGCGCGCGCGGTAGCGACTTACCGGGATCCCTGCATTCGCCGACGAGTTTTCCTATCCGTACGCGCGATCCTGCAAGAGTGTGCGATCGCAAACACGTCATTCGGACGCGCCATTGGACATCTGCGTTCACAAACAGGAAACACGCATCGCGAGCGGGCGGGAAAAGTGAAACAAGATGGCCACGCCAAATGGCGACAGCATGGGAAAGTTCGCGAGATATTTCCCCCCAAGCATGCAAACAGCGTCCCCGAACAGGAAAAACGCATCGCGAACGTGCGGAACAAGCAATTCCGCGTGCTCGCGGAATTCTGCGTGCTCGCAGAGATTTTTTACCGTTTCGCAGAATTTTGCGTAACGCGACTACGCAAATTCCACCCACCCTTAATCTTTACTGTTAAGACTTCTGAAAGTCTTGTGGCTGTTTTAATAATTAGGACTAAGTAGTCCCTTGTGGACTTCCACGAAATGGCTGACCAATCTTTGAGAAATATGATGTCTTGTAGGAAAATCCGTGGGGCGTTGTGTACCCATAGACCTTTGGGGGCCGCATTGGCGTGGAGATATTTGGTCATTATCAGGCCATGTATCGCTGTCCTTACTTGTTCTTTCTTTGTTTCTGTGAGTTTGCCCCATTCGTTTGTCTGCGCTAAAGTTTGTGTAAGCTCATTCTCTTGCAACAATGAGGGTCCTGATAGGATCGCGTTAATTTCATCGTCTGTATAACTGAGTCCTGGGTTCTCTGCCATTCTGAATTGGTAAGTTGCTAAATGTGTGTTCCTCTTTCTGTTCCGCCGTTCTGAAGATGACGGCGTTAGGACGTCTTCTTCTGGAAATTTTCTCACAGGGACGTCAGTGTTTCCTTAAGGAGAAGCTCCCACAGCTGTGCGCTGCTGCAATATTATTTAATCAAAGGAGGGAGAGAGAAGCTGAGATCCATTCGGCTTCCAAGCAAGGACAGATAATCAGAGGAGAATGTATCACTTGTCCTGTATTACAACCAGGGTCTGGTATCTTGGACGTCTTAAAAAACCCTCAATCACGTACAGCAGTGGTGGAGCGGTATATCTTGATTATCCGCTTCTCAGATCACGTGATAGCATCATCATTGGGTCTTTTATTAAAATATGCTTTCCTCCACCCGGAGGTAGACCAACTGGTGATTACAGTAGTGACCAGTAATCGAGTGAATGCGAGTGAAGTGAATTTAAAATTACCTACATCCCTCAACAAAGAGGATTTATTCAGTTGGAGATGGGGCAAGGTTAAAATCAGAGCTGTGCATATATAGAAATGTTACTGTTCTATAACACCTGTGAGTCCATGTGAATGGTCAACATGTTTCAGCCCTTCTATCGCCCAGCTGGGTCGGGGGGCTTTCTTCAGGACCAGTGCGAGGCTAGTTGCTCACTAAGCAACGCGTGAGGGCAGGTAAGTAACTCACCCTTCTTCTCATTTGTTACCGGTCAGTAGTACCTGTAACTGGAAAGAAAATGATCATGGTAACAGGGTGTAATATTTATACATAACTAAGACAACCTTGATCTTCAAATATTCAATGAGGATGCCGTTCGGGATAGTTATTCACTGCCTAGAGATCAGTGTAAAAGGGGAACACAATCAATTGTAACTAACAGTGAATAACTATCCGGAACGGCATCATCATTGAATATTTGAAGATCAAGGTTGTATTAGTTATGTATAAATATTACACCCTGTTACCATGATCATTTTCTTTCCAGTTACAGGTACTACTGACCGGTAACAAATGAGAAGAAGGGTGAGTTACTTACTTGCCCTCACATGTTGCTTAGTGAGCAATTAGCCTCACACTCGTCCTGAAGAAATCCCCCCGACCCAGCTGGGCAATAGAAGGGCTGAAACATGTTGACCATTCACATGGACTAACAGGTGTTATAGAACTGAAACATTTCTATATATGCACGCTCTCATTTTAACCTTGCCCCGTCTCCAACTGAATAAATCCTCTTTGTTGAGGGATGTAGGTAATTTTAAATCCATTTCACTCGCATTCACTCGATTACTGGTCACTACTGTAATCACCAGTCGGTCTACCTCCAGGTTGAGGAAAGCATATTTTAATAAAAGACCCAATGATTATGCTATCACGTGATCTGAGAAGCGGATAATCAAGATATACCGCTCCACCACTCCTGTACGTGATTGAGGATTTTCTAAGTCGGCCAAAATACCAGACCCTGGTTTTATTGCAGGACAAGTGATCCATTCTCCTCTGATTATCTATCCTTGCTTGGAAGCCGAATGGATCTCAGCTTCTCTCTCCCTCCTTTGAGTAAATAGCCTTGGAATAGCAGCCTGCAAAAGTGGGCCCCATCACACTACTGTGTACCATTCTGCACAGCACAGCTATTAGGTGCCGTATCCCCATGCCTGAGGAGGAGGATGTAGTAGACAGCAGTGACAACGAGGAAGGACAAGTGAAAAATCTCAGGCATTTCAGGGCAAATGGAATAAGTGACAACTTCATCTTGGACTCCTTAAAAACACACACTTGCATTGATGAATACTTATGATGTAAAGAGCTCATGGCACTTTAGTATGTGGTGATTGATTTCTGAATCTAAAAACCTAAACCCAACACCAGCATTTAGTGGAGCAAACAAAACAAAAATCCTTGCTGATCATGTGCTTGGCCTTTGAGAAGAGGCTTTTGAAGACCTGGAGGTGGATGAGGGTTTTGAAATTGACGAGTGGGTGGTGCCGTCACTAACTGCAAAAGTGTCACCTGCGAATAGGTCATCTCTTGCCACTCAAAGAATTTTGTCATGGTGTCAATGGCATTTCCAGCTGCCATCATTCATTGTTCATTTTGGTTAAGGGGATGGATGCTGTGCATCAGATTGTTTAACCCCTGTTCGTTGCTGGACAGTGGTTTGACAGCCCGTTGATGGCTCTCCTCTATGCTCTCCGTGAGCATTGTCTTTCTTCCAACGTAGAGGTTTCTCTCAACTCAGAGGTTTCCTTTCCTTTTTCTTCTTCCCCCTCAAGATCCGTAGATAGGAGCGAACTCCTCCCGAGCCCCGATCAGCTAAACACTCTCAATCATAGTGTAAGCGTTGCTTTCTGTTATTTGTGTCCTTTTGTTGTATCTTGTTTTTAACCAATCAGCGCGCCTCGATCGACAGCACAATGCCGGCTTCTTTATGAGTGCGCTCACCTTTTCGAATCATTTGTTAACGTTGTGGCCTGGCCAGCACCTAGTCACGCAACTATTGGATATAACGCAGTGACCACGGCCCTAACTGCCGCACGGAAGCCTTAAAGCTTCATTCCAAAGCTATGTATGTTAAGCATGAGAGCTGCTGCACCAATGTTTGCATGCAGCACGTTCACCATACAGGCATGTCTTTCATTACAGCTACCATCACCAGGCAGGTCCTTCTGTAGGACCATAGCACCTAAGATTGCATTTTATGTTGCTTATGTGTCCGTCATAATCATGTATGCATGTATGTGTTTTTTTCCACAGGTTTTATACTATATACGTGTCCGTAAGTACGTTGACACACAGTCCACACACCTTAGCGCGTGTGTAGGTACTATTTTTTATATAATTTTCTAAGCACTTTTTCACGTGGCAACCTTTCTTTTTGCCACTCACGTTACTTTGCACGGTCCTGACGAAAGCCCCTCTTACTTCTCTGTGCAGGCTGAAACATGTAGACCCAACACACAGTCAACTATAAGATAATTAACTCTTTCCTAGTTGCATCACTTATTTTTAATGATATCCTGAGCCGCCATAAATAAATGTAAATGAGGCAAGGATTCTCAGAGATATTTTTAATTCACATCACACTTTTGCACTACACCAGCTCCGCTGTAATCAGGCGTCGTAGCACAACCAGGGGGCATTCGGCCACCTGGTTGGGACCCCAATGATGAAGCATGACACCAACCAGGTTGGTGTGTGAGGAGTCTTTTTACCAACCTAGTGGGTTCTAACACTGCCTCCCAGTGATGGTGCCTCACATAGACAGGGTTCGTCCATAGTTGTTTAAAAACTTATTATACAGGGGATCCGGATACACCCTCTTTCTCCCTTGCTCTCCCCTTGTTTTTGATATCTCCTCTATCTTCCCCAGAAATGGGGGTGTTAGGGGGATGGGGACCAGTTAGCTAGTTGCTGCTCAGAGTCATTGATCGCCATAGTTTCACTTCACATGTACTGGAATTAAGTAGTGATGTACGCGTCTGTTGCCTGGTGGGAAGGTGCCTTGCATCAACAAAAGGAGAGCATCCTCAGGTTTGCTGTGTTGATGTATCACTTGTGCCAGTGTGTGGAGGTGCTGATGGTCCAGCAATGCATGTAAGAGATGATGCTGTGGTGTCTCCTCTGGATGCTGCATCTGTGTCACATACAAAAGATGCCGCAATGATGGATGTGGTCAGCATCTGCAGATGACGGGACAGTGGCTGCATGGATGGAAGGAGGCATGGTCCCAAGTCTATTCTTTTGCTGGGCACCAAGGCCAACAGGTGGCTGGGTCACAGGACCCGCAAGTGGTTTGGAAGTGGGCATAGCAGGCAGCGTTGCATAATGGCAGCAGGTGGGTTGATAGAAGGGCCATCAGGTGTCTTAGCTGGAAGCACGAGCAAGTGGCATGGCTGCCGAAACCAGCTGGAGGTTTGGGGGATGGGCTAGCCGGTGGCTTGACAGTAGGGCTAGCAAAGGTGGGGCAGAGAGCCACTAAGTGACTTAACAGCAGGGCCAGCAGTTCAATATTTAGAACATCCAGTGTGCAGGAGTGAGAATGAGGAACATTTGTTTTAGATTGAGGATCTTGCCACAATTGCAATATTCCTGGTGCATGTGACACTATCTTAGCTGTTATGTGCATGCCCAGCCGGGTCTGATGGCTTAGTGGACTAATGCATCCACTGTAGGGGGCCTATGTTTGACCTCATGATCACAGGTTCAAATCCCGGTGAGTCCAGTCAGCCTTTCATTCTTCTGAAGTCAATAAAATGAGTACCACAGGGTAAAAATAAACATCTATTATTCAGCGCCAAGATACCCTTCTGGGTGAACGTGGGCTTTATAAACACACATGTTATTTTAAGGACAGAATGTATGCAACATTGATATTCTGATTGGTAGATCATATATAATAAACCATGTTTCTCATGACTACATTCCATCCTGACTTTCGTATTGGAGGCCATGTATCGTAGAGATGAAGTGCACCTGAATTATGTACCATGTCGGTAAAGTTCAGAGAGCTATTTTGAATATTGGCTATTGTCCTTATTTAAATATGTTTGAACTACAACACATTTTAATTATTTTTATATCATATAGCACTAAATCAAAAAAGGGTGGAGCTGAGAGGCCTCGAGGGATCTGGCAAAGAAATATATATGTAGAAGACCCTTAGCAGCCATTTTCCGCCTTTGGTATGTTTATTGCCATTGGCGTAATCTTGGTTGATAGCATCATCATCTGGTCTTTTGTTGGCCTCCACCAGGAGGTGATCCGCAGAAACTGGTTAGGATCTAGTTTGTGAAAAATATGAAACAAAATGACCTCTTTATTCTAAAAAATGATAAGGGGAAGATTAAAAACGGTAGATGTGAAAAATGGGACATACAATGTGTCCTTCACATCGCTATGTCAACATCTTTTTGCCTGCATGCGCCCTTGATGGGTCGGTGGCTTTCGTCAGGACCTTGTCGGGGAGAAAGACTGTCATTTCTCTATGGTTATATTAAAACAAGTGAAATTGCATTATGTTGTCCTTAGATCAAGGTATTTATAGAAATATATAGATACGCGCCCATAGTATATTAGTGTTAGTGAGAAATGTCAAATTATTTAACACACGCTACAGTTTTTACATACAATGTCTCCAGCGATGTGACTGAGTCCGCAAACTCTTTTTTTTTATTGTGTGGATCGAGATGCCCCCTTATGTCATATGTCAATTTAAAAAAAAAACATTCTCAATCTCATTTACGAGATCATAAGTATTCAATAGTGCACAATGTGCTGTGTTGTTGTAAATAAATCTTTACCTTTTGAGGTTTTTAGGCGTTCCCCATAGGGTCGTGGGAGAGAGGCATAGGCTGCCCTCCTTTCGGTTCGGGTGAAAGAACAAAAATCGAGTGCATGAGGGATTCGCTCAAATAATTTATTAGTTCTAGGTCTTACCGATAACATTCCTATCATCTAGGTCACTTACTTGTGATGCAGACACTAGCTTCCTGTGTGGTCTCTCCACTCCTGAATGTTACCCGGCTGAAGTGTGCGATCATATTTATTTTACAGCTCCTCTGATTGGTTCCCGTAAATTCAATGGAAAGCAACGAAAGACCTCCCAGGTTAAATACGTTTGGCGTAACCATCAGCTATCAATAAAGTTTTCTGCTCACAGATCTATGAAATTAATTTAAATTATATATGTGCTCTTTAATAAAGTTTTGTACAATTTGATTTGTGTTATATGGTATAATATGTATATTCATTTTCACTTCCCCCAATTTCGCTACAAATAGGTTGCCTATTATGACCGGAGGCTGAAGGATACTGTTCCTTGAGGCAAATTTTCTGTGTATTAACTAATTCTCTTGTGTTATTCATAGCCCAGGGATTTGTTTTTGATCTTAGATTCACACTGAAGTAATCTCTTCGAGATGATGTCTCATTAGTTGGATGTGAATCGTCTTTCTGAGCATAAGCTGGCATTTCTGATTGGAGATGATTCCATTTACGTTCAGCTTGTGCTATGGATGGCAATTGTGAAGTTGGGATATATCGTGTTCCCATATTTCTTCTGTACAACATGTATCTCGATACTATCCTAATGGTTAGGTCTTTCTGATTCATATTCATCACTCTCTTTTAGATGATTTTGCAAACTGCATTTTTTTAAGGACATTTTGTTCTCATCTCATTACTTGGCTCAATGGAATTTGATCATTGAGCCCCGCATGGTAGGTCCCCAAACGGTAGACCCACTGTTGTTCTTTCTGTAGAAGGTTTCTCTCAGCATTTTTGTCAATATGTTCCAGAGTTTCTAGCAATACCCCTCTCATGTCGTTTGGGGTGTGGCCCATTTCCAAGAAATGATTACTCATCTTTGTGGTAGACTTCTTGCATCTTACATTACTCCTATGTTGGCACATGCAGGTTTTGATTTTTCTTCAAGTCATTCCGATGTACCGTAAATTGCAAGGGCATGTGATCATAGACACCACATGTGTGCTGTTACAATTCGTATGTCTCCTCAAAGTCCATTGTAGGTTATCATTCAAATTTAATGTCTTGGTAGTAGAAGTCAGATGACATACCGAGCAGTTCCCGCAGGGGTAGTGGCATACAATAGGTGTTAGGCCCCAGGCTGTTGTAACGGTGTTCTGTCTTATTTCTCTTTTCTTTGGGCGAGTGTGTACCAACATGTCTCTCATATATTTTTCTCTTTTATAGGCAAACCTCAGTAACGGACAATAAAAAGTACCTGTATTAACAATGTTCCAGTTTTTCAGATCAATTTTTTGACTTGATTCGATGTGGAACTATACGTTGTGATGCATGTAGCAAGGTCTTGATTTTTTGTTTTTTCTCTCTCTTCCAATAGGACTTCTCTGTGCTGATTTTTGGCACGTTTGTAACATTTATTAATAATGTGTGCCAGATCATTTCTGGTCTTCAATTTTTCTGTTAATGTTTTGGTCTCTTCTGTGAAATTTTGATTACTACTACAATTGCGTTTCAACCGTAAATACTGACTGTAGGGTAAATTTTCCTTCGGAGGATGGGGATGTAAACTATTAAATAAGAGCAGATTATTTTTATCTGTGGGTTTGTGATAGGTTTTAGTACTAAGAGTATTGTCTTCCACAAATATGGTGATGTCTAAGAATGTAAGGCTGCTCTTGCTCAAAATGCTTGTGAATTTTAAAAATTCATCCAATGTGTTAATCCAAGTCAGAAATTCATGTACCTTTTCTTCTGTGACTTTCCAAATTATTAAGATATCATCAATGAATCTTTTCCACAGGATGATGTGCATCGTGCAGTGGTTCTCATTACACAAAATATATTTTTCTTCAAAGTTACTCACAAACAGACCAGCCAGACTCGGGGCGAATGTGCTGCCCATGAATGTCCTGTGTACTTGCAAGTACAATGTGTCCTCATATTTAAAATAGTTTTCCGTCAGGGCTAGTCTGCAGCATTCCATTATGAAATGCCTTGGTGTTTGAAATTCTCAGTTTGCCTTAAACAATATCTGCTCAATAGTGTCTAGTGTTGCTTCTTGAGGTAACCTTGTGCATAGGCTCTCTACATCGAGGCCTATTAATAGGTCCTGTTGTGGATCAAATGGTGTCGTGTCTAACAGTCACAAGATGTCTCGGGTATCTTTTAGATAAGTAGATGTTTTTTGGACTAGAGCTTTTAGATAGAATTCAGCGAACTTTGACAGAGGTTCCAATACTGACCCTATGCCAGACACTATTGGGCGTCCTAGCGGTGGTGTTTTTGCTTTATGCATTTTAGGTAAAGAATAGACATACAGTATTTTTGGTTCTTTTGTGTATAAGAATTCCGCTTCTTTTTTTGAGATCCAGTTTGATATTTTGACTTCTTCTATCATACTGGCAATGGTGTTGTTTAGTCTTCTCGCGGGATCTTCTGTGATTACTTGATAATATCTCGTATCATTCAGTAGATCCATACATTATTTCTCATAGTGGGTTTTGTTCAGTAAGACAATTCCTCCCCCTTTTTCAGCAGGTTTCACTATTAAGTCCTGGTTGTCAGTTAAGGAGCGAAGTGCTTGTCGCTCAATCTTAGTTATGTTCTGATATACTTTCTCAGGAGTTTGTAAGGTTTTGATCGGTTTGAACATAGCTTGCTCAAATGTTAAGATCTCCAACGGAACCCCGGAAGCTGGCGGACAAAATGTGGATTTCAGTTTCAAATCTGTATCTCCCTTTTGTGTTGACACTGCTTGATTGGTAAAAATTAGTTTTAGTTTTCTACAAAACTCTGCCACTTCACCTTGTAGTCAGAATTTGTCAAAGGTAGGGGTTGGTATAAAGCCTAATCCCTTTTTGAGTACACTGATTTGTTCTTTAGTTAAAGAGATGTCAGTGAGGTTGAAGATTAGCGATTGTTGCTCGTTCCCAGGAGTTGGTCTTTGGTCTTGCTTCTGGTTGTTACACCTGAGGTGTTCTCCTCCCATCTTACATTTTTCCTTCTTGTTCTTTCCTGGTGGCCTCTTCCTAAAAAATGCCTTGGTGTGGGTTGAAAATAGGGTGGTTGTCCTCCGAAATAAGGGTTAATCCATCTTCCAAATTGTGGAGGGAAGGGTTGGTAGAATGGTGGTTGTTGTTCTAAATGAGCTGGTTGCCAAGGTTATATCCAGCCTCTTCCTCTTCCTTTATTCCTCCCTCTAAACCTTCGTTGTCCTCTATTTTCCTCATTACTACTCCATCCTTTGGAGTCTGTGGAGCTGTTTCCCGATGAATCGTAATCTGAGAGTTCACTTTCTTTTTCTCTGGGGAGAGTATAGTCTTCTTTAATATAGGGATAGACTTTATCCTGTGCGAAGAGCTTAAGGTCCAATTTTTGTATTTTACTCTTTGTTAAGTAGTCTTTTGGTTCTGACATCTCTTTATTGATTTCATCCAGTTTCTTTTTAAAAACTATAATCTGTACCATTGGTTTAAGCTTGGTCTCTCTGATTTGTATTTTGAACGTTAGCGCTTCAGACAGACATGTGGCTGTTTTAATGATTAGCACCAGCCAATCTCTTGTACATCACCACAAGATGGAGGCCCAATCTTTTCTGAAGGTTAGGTCCTCTAGGAAGATGTGTGGGGTGTTGCTCACCCACAGTCCTCTAGGTGCTGCTTTTCCACGCAGATATTCGGTCATCAAGACTCCATGTAGAGCCGTTTTGATTAGTTCTTGTTTCAATTCCATGAGTGATTCCCAATCTTCTGTTTGAGCCAGAGTTTGTGGTAAATTCAAATCAGTCATGAGGGATGGTCCTTATAGTATTGAATCTATCTCCTCATCTATATAGGTGAGTACTAAATTTTCTGTCATCTTTATTGATGTATTATGGACCTTGATTTGTTGAATGAGAAAATGTTTTAGAGTTCAGTCAGTCTGTGAATATCCTTTTTCTCATTTTTTTCTGGGCTATTTCTGTGAGTGTTCCTTGTCACTCGTTTTTTATCACTTGTAAATGAGATTTTCATAAAGTGATAATTTCCTCCCACAGCATTACACTGCTTATATAGTCAATATATCAAAAAGGGGGAAATAGAAGCGTTCAAGGGGGCATCTCGATCCGCACAATAACAACAAAAAAGAGGTTGCGGACTCACTGGAGACATTGTATGTAAAAACTGTAGGGTGTGATAAATAATTCGACATTTCCCACTAACACTAATATACTATGGGCACATATATATAAATACCTTGATCTAAGGACAACATAATGAGATTTCACTTGTTTTAATATAACCATAGAGAAATGACAGTCATGTGGGATTCAAAAAAGTTTATCTAGCCATATCCAAGTGCAAATAGCACATTTAACGAAATGCAATCATCATCTGGGGCATATAACTGACATGAAATTCACATTTCCAAATGGGGAGTATGAAACGTGTGATGTGATGTCAGGTAAAAGGTGAAAACTAATTTTCTTTATTGATACACAGCAGAGGAGGAATGCACCCTTGCATACCGAAATGAATGTAACCAGTGGTATTACCAAGTCCAGGGGGTAGTACTCCACCTGGCGTAAGTAAAAGAAATTTAAGGGGGATCAGTCTTTCTCCCCGACAAGGTCCTGATGAAAGCCACCGACCCAGCAAGGGCGCATGCAGGCTGAAACATGTTGACAGCGATGTGAAGGACACATTCTATGTCCCATTTTTCACATCCACCATTTTTAATCTTACCCTTAGTATTTTCTAGAATAAATTGCACTTCATGATAAAGAGGTAATTTTATTTAATATTTTTCACAAACTAGATCCTAACTAGTTTCTGAGCATCACCCCCTGGTGGAGGCCAACAAAATACCTGATCATGATGCTATCAACCAAGATGACGCCAATGGCAATAAACATACCGAAGGCGGAAAATGGCTGTTGAGGGTCTTCTACATATATATTGTTTTGCCAGATCCCTTGAGGCCTCTCATCTCCACTCTTTTTTGATTTAGTGCTAAGTATTTGGAAGCCGAGTGGGGCCCCCAGAACGCTTCTACTTCCCTCTTTTGATATATTGACATATCATTTATAGCCATTAGTATACCAATAATGTTGACTTATGCTTTAAGTTACCTAAACAAGCAATACAAATGAACTTTAACTTCAACTGGAAGGGGGGCAGGTGACTACGCAGCAGCTCCAACAGGTGGCTAGATGGCTAGAGCACATGACTAGCAGGTGGCTTCGGAAATAGAGCCAGCAGGTGGCTTGGCTGTAGGTGGCAGTAGGTGGCTTGGACACAGACGCAGCTGGTGTCTTGGCAGTCTTGGTGTCTGTGAATTTTGATGAGAAATTGTTAGCACTAGTAACTGATATTCGAGAGGAGGTTTTTCCTACGGTAGTATGCACCAAGTTAGGTGACACATTAGCAAATGTGACCCCTGATCTGTCACATGTGGAGTGATCCTCAACTGCTTCTGAGGCTTTGTGGGTGGGTGAATCAGCAGATAGAGATGAAAAGGATGGTAAGTAATGCATCTGTAATGGAAAATCTGTAATGAAAAATCTATACTGATAATATCCATTTCTGTGCCTGATCTTGACATTTCCACATTTTTGGATAGGGATACGTTTTTGGGCTTAGGCACTGAGCATCCTATTTTAGAGGTACACATGATATTGCCCAGCTGGTGCACTATATATGAACATCAAGGCACAACACTTTATATCTGCAATTGCACACTATTCACAATTGTGAATGTTTGCACACGTTACACAATTGTGAATATTTGCACTAGGGACAACTGCCACTCAAGTGTGTCACTGTGATGACATACTATTTGGAGGACACTACTGCTTTACTGTGTGAGTCTACATGACCATTTTCAAATCATGGTACACTGCTTGTGCTTAGAAAAATGCCTGATGCCAATGGCTTAAATAATGTCCCTTCTTCCTCAGGGTGGCTCAGGATATTGACATGTGCCTATTGAGTTTTTTGTTTTCAATTGGAAAGCTGTGATCAGCAATGGAAAGTGCTAGTTGACATTGTACTGACACATGGTGATATGCCACTTATCACTTTGTTTAAATTTAATTGCATAGTATTGTATTGTAATTGCATTTATATAGCGCTTACTACCCCTGATGAGGTATTGAAGCGCTCTTTCTGCAAGTAGCAAGGTACTCCGGAACCCCTAAAGGATTAGTGGTGAATTAGTATAGTGAAATATGAAAGTAATTTGAGTGGTGGATATGTGAGTCAGTTATTTGGATTGAGAAGGATAGAGGAGGGATGGAAGAGGGAAAATGGTTTGCATTTATATAGCGCTTATTATCCCTGATGGGGTGTTGAAGCGTTTTTCTCGGCGAGTAGCACGCTACTCTGCAACCCATAAAGGATTAGTGGTGAATTAGTAAAGTGAAATATAAAAGTAATTTGAGTGGTGGATATGTTAGTCAGTTATTTGGATTGAGAAGGATAGTGAAGGGATAGAAGAGGGAAGGATTTAGACATTTTTTTGTTGTTTTGGAGGTCATAGCATTAGAAGGAGGCTTGGAATGAGTAAAAGGGGTGTGGAGTGGGAAGAGTCAGAGGGAAGGGTTTCGAAAGGCTTGTTTTGGGGGTTGGGAATAGTAAAAGAAGTATAAGATGATGCAAGGAGCGGTAGAGTAGGGAAGAGTTTAGAAAGGGTTATTTTGGGAATCATAGTAGTGGTATGTATGCATAATATATATATATACAATTGTGTCACAATAGACTCCGAGTGGTCTGACAACACAAAGAGCATCACTAGCCCACATTTACTGAAGGACCGTATGTATCTACAAAGCCTGCGCATGCATGGCCTTTATTGTCATGGCCCGAAAATCTGAAAATGACTCTGAGCCGTGGGCACGCTCAAAATACCAAGGCAAGTGAAAGAAGAAAAGGGAATACACCTATTAGTGCAGTATCAAAATACTAAATAAGGAAAAAACAAAACATTAAAAGGAAATAATATATAAACTAAAGCCTTGCTAGCAAAAAGCACATGCAACAACACTTGTGATACAAAACTCAATTTGATCACACGACCACCTCAAGAAGTAACAGCCATGATTTCCTAAGGACTTACAAAACACAGAGAAAATAGATACATACCCAAAAAGACAGGTAATATATATCCTCCAGACAGATGCAAAAAGCATTGTGGGACAGTAACAAGAAGAACTTCCTATAAAGCCTAAAAACTCCAAACATATTATATTACTGGAAACAGTTAAGAAAACTGCAACTAGAAGTCTCCATCAGATAGTTTCCAACACTACCTATCACACATCATAAGATACAGAGTTCACCCCCTTATGTTCTAGGAATGAACACATGAATCACCTACCCCTCCACAGAGGAGAAGGCAACTAACTGGAGTCTTCCAAAGAATACACCATACACTCTGAGTTTACTCACAAAAGTTTCCAAAAAGTGAAACACATATAATAAAAATGTAGATATGCAGTCTGCTCAGAAGGAGAAAACAACCTGCACCATAAAACACATAGTCCAAGAGGACTTAAATGAAGGATGAACCACAAGAACATGTTTTCAAAAGAATACAAAGCGTAGGCCCTGAATCCATCAGCGCTATGATAAAAACGCACACCACATGAGTAGTGAGGACATACAGCGCTGGTTACTCTAACGAGTAAAGACCAGAACGTCCCTATATACCAGACTTACCACTGACATACCAACATTCCATATGAGAGACAACAAAAGGTCGAAACCATGCACATTTCAGCATACTGAACTGCTTCAAATAAGCTTGCGCCAAAAAATCTTCCATACAAGACACTTCTCTTGACAAAAACCTCTTAAGCTCAAAGCCCATCCTCAGAGGCCAACGGACAAAGGGAAACCTCCCTTGGTCATCTAAACCACTCTAAACAAGGGGGAAAAAACAATGGTACTGAGAATAAAACATCTGCTCTCGCAGGACACCAAGTGGTCAAACTAACAATGGACATGTAAAATGCCCTAACAAAGCTTACTTGCTTATAAAGAAATAGTCTGCATCTCAAGTATAAAGACAAGTTACCCAGTAACAAGCAACAAAAAGCTATGATTCTGAAGACCTCTGTCTATCACAGTAGCGTCCTAACACTGCATCAGCCCCACTCCCAAAAAGATGGGCATCACAAATGGCATGTCGACCAAAGTCGACAGGACAGCCTCTGAGAAGCCCGAAGTTGCCAACCAAGTCTGGTGCCTTAATGCCACTGCCGATGCCATAGCACCACCCACAAAGTCTGTAGTGTACAAACCACACCTTATGGTAAGCCTAGTAGCCTGCTGACCATATTTAATCAAATCACCAATCTATGAGCAGAGGTTATCCGGAAGAGATGGTAACACATTCTGTAGCGAATCCCATAAAGCATCGGAATATAGCTCCAGCACAGAAGATGTATTTATGGATCTCAAGGCTGAGCTTGCCGAAGCAAATATGTGTTTGCCACATGCATCACGATTCCTAAACTTCTTACCCACTGGAGTTTTAGGAACAG
The DNA here is from genome assembly GCA_963921515.1 of Calotriton arnoldi. Taxonomy (NCBI): domain Eukaryota; kingdom Metazoa; phylum Chordata; class Amphibia; order Caudata; family Salamandridae; genus Calotriton; species Calotriton arnoldi. The sequence goes on along the minus strand of CAWUFW010000107.1, from coordinate 2,572,808 downwards.
AATCTACATCCCGTGAAGAAGTCACAACCTGAGTTACCAAGGTAGAGGTGGAAGGGTGTCTATGAAGACAAACTGGGTTCCCAGGTGCAAGCAGGTGTCTACGTGCAATATCTCGGACCACTGAAGCCCCTTACTCAGGCTTGGCCCAAGTACCTAATAAAATATCAGTGAGAGACTCCCCAAATGGAAGAACAAGTTCTTTCCCAGTCTGTCCCTGAGAAAAGGATCTCAATCAAAGGGTCTGTGGACCTTTGCACGGTAGGACGTGACAAGCTTAAAACTGTAGCCACTTTCCTTAGCATGTCTGCAAAGGAGGAACATGCCTCTGTAGCAAGGCCGGGGGAGAAAGCAAACCCGAAGCCGGTGAAGAATCCAGGCTACTTGCCTCTGCCAGAGCAGACAACCAGCTCTACTCCATCTGAGGCACATTAATGCCAGGAATGGCTGAAAGAGCCCTGGCTGAATCGACACAGGCTGTGTGTCCACAACCTCTTCCTGAGAAGGAATCAAAACCTGCATATTCCCTTCGACCCCACATCTGACATCGTACGATTCCTACATGGAGGAGGAGAAGCAACTTCGACCAAAGGCGCCATCAGTGTCGGAGTCTGCTCATCGAAGTCCGGCATCATCAGTCGAGATCCTGAAGGACTGTGGACCTGCGCTAAAGTGGCACCGGCTGACATCGACCAGCGCCGATCCATGGACTCCAATGGCTAAACCATCACCGAGGGCAAACCCTCCGATGGCACCCAACTCACCTCCTTGGGGCCTAAAGGCACACCAGAGGTAGATAGGGTCCCAAAGATGAGGTGCAAGGAATTATATTAATCCCTCATCTGAGCCATCGATGCCCCGGCTCCCTTAAAAACACGGGGAGACGCAGTGTGGGGTCGCGTACGGCCTCCTCAACCGTCGAGCGGTAGGAGCCATGGGAGACGGAGTCTCCACGCGATGAAGTCCAAGAATGCAGCGACTTCATCCGCTTACCTTTTGACTTCCCAGGAGAACAACGTCCTCCAGAACGGCTTCAGCTCCTAGATCGGCCCCCGCAAACACTCTTCCAGGGACGATGAAGACCAAGTCTGGGAAGCCTCCGAGGACAGTGACACACGCGCCACCATCAACTTCAAACACTGCTCCTTTAGCGACTTCGGTTTAAGTGTCTGGCAGGAGCCACCATCCTCGGCATCGTGGTGCTCACCTAAACACTATATACAAATTGTATGCAGGTCCATCACCAACATATATCGGCTACAAGACCCACAAGGTTTGAAACGTGTAGGCATAGAAAAGGCACACTGTTCCACCGACAACAAAGTATCGAGGCAGGTCAAAAAATCGACCAGAGGAACCGCTTCTCTGGATCTGTGTTACAGTGCAGAAAAGAAGAAACTGACGTCCATGTGCCGGAGGGGACTTATATGGCTCCATGGACGTCATGACCGAAGTCGACGTCATCGTGGAGCCGTACGACGCCGTCCTCCAGCGCGCAGAGGTACTGCTGAAAAATTTCCCGATCCAGACTGGCGCCTGGGGAGAATTCAAAAGTTAAGGAATCTACGGCTAAATGTCTCTATCACATACTAACTGGCACATGCATCAAGGTAGGCTTTTGCGATTCCTTAATTGCGATTATTAAGGAATCGCAATTAAGGAATCGCAAAAGCCTATGCATGTAGGAATCGCTATAAAAATAGCGATTCCTAAACATTCCTTAATTGCGACTCGCAAATTGCGACTCGCAATTAAGGAATGCCGTCCCATTCATTCCTAGGGGCCTACAGGCCCCTAGGAATGAATTGGAGATGCCATGCGCAATTTGCGAGTACCAGTAGGTACTCGCAAATTGCTCATGCAATTTCAGGATGCAAGGGTGTCAAAATGACACCCTGTTGCACCCTGAAATTGTGATGTGCACCCATGTTGCGCACACACATGCCCCAAGTGTAACCTAAAACTTTAAAAAATGCATTTTAGTGCATTTTTCAAAGTTTTTGCAAATTACAGACAAGTTTGATTTGTCTGTAATTTGCGGTCCCAAATAGCTGAAATCGCTATTTGAAAGTGCTTCTAGCATTGCATTTAAGGAATCGCAAATTGCGATTCCTTAAATGCAATCGCAATTTAGGAATTCGCAAATAATTGCAAATTCTTAAATTGCGCATAGAAACACTTTCATGCATCTCCAAAGGCCAATTTGCGATCGCAAACGGCCGAGTTTTGCGAATTGCACCGTTTGCGATCGCAAAAACCTTTGATGCATGTGCCCCTAAGTTTCTAAACTCCAGAACCACCAAGCTCAGCAGGGTGTAAACAATTTGTTTTTAGAAATCCACATAAATAAGGATCCATTGACATCATCTGATCCATCTGTGTTCATGGTCAAAGGAGAGCAGGCCTGGATGCTTCTCAATTCTGAATACCAATAATGGAGCACTATGAACATGAGTAGCTTTACTGACACTTTCATAGGATTCTAAAATAGATAAACAATAGAATAGCAAGCATGACCCAGGCAGTTCAAAAGAGGGGCTGAGATTACCATGTAAATACCCAAACGGCAGACTTTATTATCTGCTCTGGAACTAGCTTTTGCCTTGTGATACTTGGTAAGCATATGCCTGAACTTGTCAGAGAAAATACAATTTTTAGGTCTTGGCTCTAGACGGCACACATGCTGCTAGACAAAAGACATTCACATTGACAAAGCCAATAGCTCCGGCAATGGGAGGAGTGGAGTGATGCGTTAAGCTACCCTGCAAAGCCCTATTGCTGCTCCGATAGCTGAATGAAAGAAGGTATGGCTACAAAGACAGCAACTTCATTGTCAAATCTTGCAGGCCCCCTGGGGACATACCGTCCATGGCAAAATATACTGAAGTCAACAGAGTTCCTAAGGAACTAAGGGCCTCATTTATGAGACTCCTTGCCCCTCCGGAACGTCACTTCTTTTGACTTTCCGTGGCGCAGAAGCATGCGTGATATTTAACAGGTAGCACTTAACCACTTTTTTTGGCTTAATGCTGCCTGATAAACATCACTCCCTTTAACGCAGTATTCTGCGTTAAAGGGGCGTGCAATTGGTGTTGCTGGGGGCGTTCCCAGCAACATCCATGGCCTTTTGACACTGCCCCAGATTTACGAGAAATCGTAAATCTGAGGCAGTGCCAAAAGCTTATGCCTCCCCAGGGAAGGCGTAAGGGAGCACAACGAGGAGAAATATCTTTATTTCTCCTCGTTTTTCCTTTTCTGCAGCACACATAGAAAGAGGTAAACGCCTCTTGTGATTATTTTTGTACAGAAAGGTTTCCCTTCCTGTACAAAAATAATCATCCACGCAACGCAGACACCCTTGCACCATGGTGCAAAGGTGCCTGCGTTGGCGCACGGCAGCCCATTGTGCGCCGGCGCAGGGGAAAAGGACAGGAATGCGCCGTATCTTATAGATACGGCGCATTCCTGCCCTTTTCTTTTGCCGTAGGGAAGCGCAGCAGGAAGGCCTGCTGTGCTGCCCTACAGCAAAACCTCATAAATGAGGCCCTAAGAATCTTCCTAATGTCAAGTAATCAAGAACTTTGCGCTGAACTTTTACGAGGATCGGTTCATTACAACATGAAGCTCTCAAAAGACATAATGGAAAATACATATTACATATGTGCAACAAGATCTACAGATAGTTCAGAAAAATCATGAGATAACATGTCCTGTACTTTTATTGTAGGAAACAAGACAGTAGACTATTAGGAAATTACAAATAAAGGGAACTGTACATAACACAAACATGAAACTCAAAAAAAGTCAATCTATCGAAAAAAGACAGCAAAAGTCTCTAAGCAACCTGCAAAAATCAAAATAGAGAAATCAAAATGCAGACAAAGGAGGAGGCATTTTTGTAATGAATATGTAAGATTATAACAAAGAAGCACTGCAGCACTAAATGAAACATAGAAACTAGAGACAAATTACTGAATAAATATATGGAAGAATATGAAGTAAAAAGGAACAAGCGGAAAGAGCTAGGGGTAAATGAAGAGGATGAGTGAAGTTTCTCAGATGTTGAATCACCTGTAATATATATTGTTAGTTACAACTTTTTCACAATGTATGTGATCTTGCTACATATCTGAAAAGAACATTATACAAGAATGAACAAATACTTTTTAAACTAGAGAAACACTGGTCTTTTCGAACACACGCAATAGTATTAGAGATTATGAGCATGTGTTGGAATGATTTCTTTTTACGACAATCAGTTATGTAGCGACATTGCAGAACAGCTTTGGGAATATCCTTCTCCCCCAGAAACGCGAATCTCATGATGGGCTGGTGTGAGGAATTAGCATGAGAGAAAAGAATGTAAAATACCTGACAAAAATAGATCACTAAGATTTATTGGCGATCTTGTACTAGTCTGGGATGGAACAATTGACAAATTCAAAGAATATTTTCAATCAGCTGCCCAGTAATAACTTAAAAAAAAACTGCTTCACATATGAGCTCAGAGAGGAATAAGTAATATAACTTGACAAAAATACATATAACAACCTGTCAACTACAAACACTACTGCAAACACTACTACATAGGATAAAACAGCTACAAATTAACAGCGTATTAGATACAGACAATCTAATATGGAGTATTTCACATGTCGAATAACTCCAGATTAGATTAAACTGCTCTGAAAAAAGTTGCATTTCACAGGCAGAGTGATGAAAAGAAAAGTAAACTCAAAGAATTGAAATACATTTTAAGAGTGAGTGAACTGATTTCTTTAAAGCAGAAAATCCCCAAAAAGGAGAAAATTAAAGATGGAAAGACTCAATAGAATGTTCAAATTTGGATGATAGAGAGCAGAGTCGAAGAATCTCAGAAATATACTGCAAAATACTTCACCATCTTAAGCAGTTATCCACACTTGGACAAATTAATTGAGATGCATCCAATATTAACACATCAAAAGCCTACTTCAATAAAAAATAAAAAATAAATTTTAAAAGTGCAAGGACAGCAGGATCCAAAAATGGTGGCCAGCAAAAAAGAATTGGGATTAAAGAAATATCAACACCAATGATGATGAAAAAGAATGTAATGATGATGAAAAAGAATGTAATATTAGGACAATAAGATGCAACAGCTGTGTGTTCATGTGGCCTAAGTTATGTAAGGTTTGCTTATTACCAAAAAGAACGCAGAAAGCTGCAACGAACAATGACCATGCATTAGTAAAACATTGCTAAACACCAGGGAACTGATTGGAAAACATTACATTTTATTTTTGAATTGATATAAATCAGAAGGAGATGATAAAAGAGAAAAGAAATTGAAACAAATTGAATCAAGATATGGAACAAGATTAATATATTCCAAGGGACTAGATCAGGATGAAGAGATTCAGGTATAACTAAAATAGTAAATATATTGTGAGTGGATATACATTTGATGCCTGTAACACAATGCAAAGTATGACTGATGTTGTGGAGTGGAAATCACTGCGTGAAATGACTTATAAGGACATAGAGCAAGCCCAAAATGACTAAAATGATCACTTCTGAACACTGTAGGTCAAAAATAAGATTTCAGATCATTTATCGGTCACCAAGTTCTTCTTTGTTGGCGGAACAGTTCAAAATTTTATTAGCATAGTTCACCTATTCAGCTGGCACTGTTGCTCGGATATGAATTTACCTTAAATAAATGAAAAGACGAGAAGCATTTGGCGAAACAGGAATAAGTTGGTTTAAATAAACGCTGCGGCCTGGAGAGCCTGGACAGAATGCATCTGGTCAAAATTTCCCGATGTACAAAGATTTGGCCGTCCATTTCTGCAGTTCATGAGGTACAATAAAACACTTTGCTACATTCCAAAAACGCATCTCGGGTGTAAATCAACAAACGCAGGCATCTGATAAGGACACAGATGGCTCTCGACCTCAGGGGGAGCTAGTGTGGGCCAGTGTGTATGTGTCCAGATATCTGGCATGAGGAGCATGTGATCACTACATGTGGTGTGCCTGTTGTATCCTGATTTTGTGTTTGGGTGCCTCTCTACAAATGGTGTCTAGGTAAGTGGTATTTCTGGGGAACACGAGCCTTTGGCCAAATGGGTTTCATTAGGGCCAATTATCTACGTCTTGTTTAAGGCAACGTTCAATATATAATTGCACTAAAGTTCAATGTGGAGTTTCTGGGGTACATTGTTCCATGTACGCAACTCAACATTGTACATTCTGATCACCTCTTGTGATTTGAAACATACACCTCTTTATATTTATGCTGAATGTGCAGTGGTTACAGCATTAACAATGCTCACTCCACCAGCAATGTCCACCGCTCCACATAGGTTCACAATGGTGTACTCACTCTTTTTCCTCCTATGCTTCATGTACAGTTGTTGGGCAGGACCCTCTTGTGGCCTAGGACTCTCCTCTGTGTCATGCCCCCCACATAATGTCACTGAAATACATATTTCAACGTCTTCTAAGTTTTGCAATATGCAGAGATGGTATTGACTTGCAGAGTTATCACTTTCCAGAGTCTTACATCTTTGGTTGGGTCTTGATCATTCTGTGCCTTTACACATTCATGGGGGTCACACCCTAATGGGTCAGGTCCTCTAGCAGAGCACAGAAATCTGAACTGCTGTACTCTGCTGGCAGTCTTTGTGCAGTGCTGTCAGTGTTTGTGGGGGGGTCCAATGCCAGAATTAAGTGTAATAGCTATAGACCGTGAAAGCAGTGTAAATGAAATTCAAACCTCCTAAATGGCTGCTGCAATCCAGGTTCTACTTCCTGATTGGTAGAGGATGTATTTTCACAGCATTGTGTAGTTACTAGGAATCCCCAGGACCTGCGCATTTTGGATGACCTAAACAGAGGTTTGGTGTCCCAACCGCTTCCGGACATCCCCACAAGATATGTCAGCCATTAGGCCAGCTAGTTCTACATTGCCACTACCACCCCCCCTGTAGCTTACAGTGGTGTAGGTAGTTTCTGGCAACCACTGAACATGACAAGCCTGATTCCTCAGGGATCGTGGAAAACAGTACAGCACTTTTCGCTCAGTCACTCGTGCTTGCTTATTCTCAGAAAATACACAGGATGACGGTTAGGACGTTTCAATAAGTATTTATTTGTCCAGCGTCAGTCTTGTGTAAAACATATTTGCTGCGACAATCAGGAGACAGAAGCATACAAAAGAAATTGCAAGTACCAATATAGTAAATAGTAGATACATTTATACCATAGTGCTAATAAGATGAATATAAGCAGTTCAGATAAAAACAGTAGCACTTGCATATTCCTAAAATGCAGGACGCAGTTTAGCCAGACTGGTCTAAAAGACAGGAACCAATGCTCACTCAGCTCTCGAAGCCGAGGCGTACCCAGGTAGAACACCATACGCTCACAACAACGTTGTTCCAGCAGTGTTCTCTCCATGTCTTGCGGGATTGAGACGTCCATTGCGAATCAATAGGGTTAAAATCAGGATGCCCGCTACTGATAGCAGGACCAAAGGAAGCCCTCCAAAAACGCTTCCAAGTACTGAGTGTATGAAAGCTGGAATTACTCCGAAGATGGTCTGAAAGATGGTTAAGAGACCTGATCCAAGACGCTTAAATAAGTGTACGATCCCACTCATATCAGACATGTTAAAGATACGATGAACCATTTCTCCGAAATGGATCAGGAAGTTCGTACGGACCAGGGCCTGTATCTCTGCCTGTATCTCTGCCGCAGACCTTGCAACCTGGAGATCAAAAGTCTCTCGGGCTGAAGTTAAGGCCACATTCTGTTGAAAGAACATGGCTTTCAGTCTGCTCAGCGGATCAAACCTTATACTAGAAACATTCAATGAAGGCCACAGTGGTGCCTCCCTAACTGTGCAACTCGTGGGAAACAATACTTGCTTACAACAAACAACCCTGAAGCTTACTGTGACACCATATACGATGCCTGGCACCATCCCACAACAGCCTTGATAATTCAGCATTAAATAACTCCCATTCGAGAGCAACTCAAAAACTGGATGAACCACTGCAGCTGGGGAGCCTTTCAAGTAGCAAGATAAGTTTGCCTTCGAAGCATTACACGCTCCGTGAAGCGAGACCTCCTTACACACTAAAGATCCACTTAAAGCCTTCCCAAAGTCTGTTCCACTTAAGAAAATGTCAGTGTCCTTATTTCTACACCTATATCTGCACAGTAACTCCCAGGTTTCCTGTATGTACCCTTCACCCAACGCTTCATACCTGCCTGCTTGGATGTATCTAAGGCAGTATTAGAACTGGAATGTCGTGATTAACAGCGCGATATAGCCATGAATTAACCATTCTGTGGAAAGTCTCCCAACAAGATGCTGCTGAAAGATTGCATGAAATTGATAGAATTAACCTAGAAAAGGCCTTGGCTGTGGTAGACAATGCTATGACCACACTTTCTTCACGTATTAATTCACTGGGAAACATTGTGTTCTCAGCAATTGACATAATGAAATAAAATGTGTCTATTCTACAACATGGACAATATCAATTGTGCTCCATTTTGCTTTTGAGCTGGATGCTACAGTCATTGCGTTCTGGTCACTTGCCATGGTGGTACATTAAAGGCTCAAATTTGTTTTCAGTTATTAATCTGACTGACAGACAATTGACCATGGCACGCAAAGATGCAAGGTACACCATGGTGCTCATTGAAAAACTAGAGAAGTTACCTTTCCACAGCCAAGGCCTTTTCTAGGTTAATTCTATCAATTTCACCCAATCTCTCAGCAGCATCTTGTTGGGAGACTTTCCACAGTTCATTGTAGATGGCATATAAGAAGCGTTTTTTACGTGGTTTCTTGGGACCTAGCAAGAAATCCCTAAGATCCATGTTGTCAGCTAGAAGGGACAAGTGCTGTTTCACCTGTATTAGTGCTGAGGTTTTTAGCCATTCTAGGCACAACTTCCCAACACTATAAGAAGTCACTACCCCTGGGTCGTCTGTGTGTACATAGCGTGGGTCAGGCCTATGGATACTAAACCCTTCGGTGGTACGCTTGAATCTTGCTTGAATCTTGATTGACACCTAATTGTGTCGATAGGCCAAACCAACCTCCCCTTCCAATTGTGAGCTGATTAATTTTATGTACCATTCTGTATCATTGCACCCAGCATTTCCTCACTTATCGATGTGTCATTTAATAACCTTCATAGGTGTGGGTAAGGGGATGCATGGTGTTTTCAGGTCTTTTATTTTTGCACACACGTAGCAGGTAGTCTGTTGCACTGTTCTGTTCAGGAATCATATCTGTAATGGTATGAGCCAAGCTTTAAATAAAGCCTCTGTTCCCTGAACCTGCCAGTCTTTCGTTCCCCAGATGCATTTTGTGTGTATCATGTCCCTTTAATAGTCGAAACCTTGTATAGACAGTTGGGAGATAAAAGGTGCTGAATATAAAAGCTTGGTATTTGTCAGCATCATTATTTTCGCAGTTGCATTTGTCTGTTTTAACTTATAGTAATATGACATTGGGTCTGATGTATTGAACCCTGAAAAGTATGCAAATTTCTGTGTGAATGTGACAGAACTACCTTTTGGTGGTGTCGGGCAATTTTCCCATTGATGGTAAGTGTTAACAATTCGTGGGACACTAGCTCTGTGCAAAAAGTGATGACCATAATACTGGTAACTATACATAGTGTCAAAGTCAGGTGTATCTTCGTACAATTCCTTGTAAGAAAATGCAGCAGATTGTTCTAAAACTGAGAGCATAGTGTTTACAGTCTCAATGTCCCGATCATCAGAGAGTGTACTCGGGGTAATGAAGTAATTCAATTAAATTTTAAATACATGTGGAATTTTCAAATGTTCAGTAGGACCAAATATATAATATGAAACCCTATCCCAAACTATACCATCTGGTACTGGAACTGCTGTAATGTTCACTAGGGACAGGTCTCTTTGTTCACGGTGTGATGATGTATGAGGTTTCAAGACCAAGTTCACAGGATGTACTGCAGAGCGTTGTGGGAGGTAATGTCCACTCAGTAGTAGGAAAAAGACAGTTACTATACTAATCCAAATTAACAGGATCCCTAATGCAAACCAAAGATGCAGCCAAGGGGACACAAAGTAAGTCTTTTTCAGCCAGAGATAGAATTGTCGAAAATGTTCTTTCTTGGAAATGGGTGGCGTGTGCTCAGGTTCACTTGGATCTGAAGAAAAGTCATTGAAGTTGATGAAGTAGTCAGACGCAGTTCGATCTATCTTTGGTAGCCCAGCAGGGTTTGTAGAACTGGCAGTTGCTTCTTGTGAAGGCACATTGATGTAAATTTCATTATTGGGCCGAATTGCAATTTGTGTTTTCAAATGTATTTGGATGTTGTTCAGTTTCGACAGGTGTAATTCGTACTCCGTTATTTGCTACTCCGGCATCTTGCGCAGAGGAGTCTTGAAACATTATTAGTCTTTCCATCTGAACTTCCTGTATAGTAGCGATAGGAGATCTGCGGCTACTCAGGACCCCACATGGCCTACTGTTTAGAATTGGCCACATAGTGTAGTTTGATCAGATCAATGGAGACGAATCTTCTTTCTTTTTTGCCGGCGGAAGAAGTACTGTTCTTGTTCCTTGAACCGCCAGGACAGCTACAGGTATTCTGTAGGGTGGCCCAAACTCCTTCTTGCCAAGATCTTTTCTCTGACCAGGTTCCCAACCTTTGGGACCCAGGCAGGTCTTGCCGGAACTGGTTTCACTTCCCCAGTGGCGGTGTGTTTGACTTGGATGTTGCTTTGTAATGCCCGGAATTCATTGAGTTCCTGTAAAACAGCCAAACGATCATTCAATTCAAATTATTTTACATCCACCACCGTGCTGGCACAATCAAGGTCAGGTACCCACATTCTTGTCTCATACAGAATCTCATAGGTGGTACGTCCTCCCAAGAAACTTCTTGGCATGTTGTGTACTGCCCTCTTGACCCCATATAGGTGATTGACCCAAGTACTGCCCGCACCTAATACCCTTGTTGTTAAGGATTGCTTTAGGTCCCAGTTTTTGCTCTCCACCATTGAATTTCCCTCAGGATGTTAGGGGGAGGAGTACTGCAAGGCCACGCCCATACTTTCCATAGCTTCCTTGTAAGCCCAAGAGCTAAACGCAGGAAAACGGTCGGAATGAAACGTGCCAATTGCGTATGTCCCGATGAAGACTTGCAAATCCTTTATAACAGTTCGAGCGTTAGCCGAGCACTGAGGCCAAACCCATAAAAATTTAGAGCATGAATCCACTACCACCAAGATGTACTTGTAAACCCCATCTGAATTTAAGGGGCTACAGTGATTCAAATAGACACATGCTTGAGGTCTGTCTGGAATGAGTAATGGTGTCTCTGGTGGCCGTGCTACGGTAGAACCTTTCATCAACAAAACATAAGCCTTTGTTTGTTTAGGCAAACTTGGCCACCAGAATCGCCGCTTCAGTAATGACATTGTAGCAGTGACTCCTGCGTGTGCTGGGCCCAGACCCTCGTGTGCAGCTAGTATTAAACCTAATCTGCGATCCATGTTTGGTATAACTCTATCCCCCACTCCTGGAATTTGAGCATACGGTGTGTTTTGCACATCTAATTTATAAGAATATTTGAGTCGAAAGCCTTTCGGGACGGCAGAGCCATTCTTTGAGGCATTCTCAGCTATCAGTATGTCTCTGTCTATGCTCCAGCTAGAACGAGTGATTGCAGCAACTGCAGCAGTTGGCACTCTCGCCTTGACGGCCTCATCAGCCAGTGAATTCCGTTCAACGTGTACGCCAACACATTAATGACTCAAGGTGTGAATAACTTGAGCCCGTGGCAGGCAGGCTTTCAGCTTTGCAAAACCAAAGGGGATGATGGACGGAGTGTTGAACATTGCAAGCACTCACCCCCAGTCAACTGATCTGGGTTTAATCCATCATCATTCTTTAGCTCACTCCGCCACCCCAGTTCAGACATGGCCATATGCAAATCAGTCTGACCCTGTGCCTCATGGGAACAGTCCAGCCCGAACTGCCAAGCCATGTCTTCCCTGGACCGGAAACAAGCATCCTGGGACCGGTTTCTGGCTTACAGCCGTCATCAGCCAGGATATCTTGAATCCAGTGGCAAAGTGAGCAAGGGACCCACGTCTGGGCATACCCTGCCAACTTTGGGGCGAACATAGCAAAACCAAAGGGGATGATGGACGGAGTGTTGAACATTGCAAGCACTCACCCCCAGTCAACTGATCTGGGTTTAATCCATCATCATTCTTTAGCTCACTCCGCCACCCCAGTTCAGACATGGCCATATGCAAATCAGTCTGACCCTGAGCCTCATGGGAACAGTCCAGCCCGAACTGCCAAGCCATGTCTTCCCTGGACCGGAAACAAGCATCCTGGGACCGGTTTCTGGCTTACAGCCGTCATCAGCCAGGATATCTTGAATCCAGTGGCAAAGTGAGCAAGGGACCCACGTCTGGGCATACCCTGCCAACTTAGGGCGAACATAGCAAAACCAAAGGGGATGATGGACGGAGTGTTGAACATTGCAAGCACTCACCCCCAGTCAACTGATCTGGGTTTAATCCATCATCATTCTTTAGCTCACTCCGCCACCCCAGTTCAGACATGGCCATATGCAAATCAGTCTGACCCTGTGCCTCATGGGAACAGTCCAGCCCGAACTGCCAAGCCATGTCTTCCCTGGACCGGAAACAAGCATCCTGGGACCGGTTTCTGGCTTACAGCCGTCATCAGCCAGGATATCTTCAATCCAGTGGCAAAGTGAGCAAGGGACCCACGTCTGGGCATACCCTGCCAACTTAGGGCGAACATAGCAAAACCAAAGGGGATGATGGACGGAGTGTTGAACATTGCAAGCACTCACCCCCAGTCAACTGATCTGGGTTTAATCCATCATCATTCTTTAGCTCACTCCGCCACCCCAGTTCAGACATGGCCATATGCAAATCAGTCTGACCCTGTGCCTCATGGGAACAGTCCAGCCCGAACTGCAAAGCCATGTCTTCCCTGGACCGGAAACAAGCATCCTGGGACCGGTTTCTGGCTTACAGCCGTCATCAGCCAGGATATCTTGAATCCAGTGGCAAAGTGAGCAAGGGACCCACGTCTGGGCATACCCTGCCAACTTAGGGCGAACATAGCAAAACCAAAGGGGATGATGGACAGAGTGTTGAACATTGCAAGCACTCACCCCCAGTCAACTGATGTGGGTTTAATCCATCATCATTCTTTAGCTCACTCCGCCACCCCAGTTCAGACATGGCCATATGCAAATCAGTCTGACCCTGTGCCTCATGGGAACAGTCCAGCCCAAACTGCCAAGCCATGTCTTCCCTGGACCGGAAACAAGCATCCTGGGACCGGTTTCTGGCTTACAGCCGTCATCAGCCAGGATATCTTGAATCCAGTGGCAAAGTGAGCAAGGAACCCACGTCTGGGCATACCCTGCCAACTTAGGGCGAACATAGCAAAACCAAAGGGGATGATGGACGGAGTGTTGAACATTGCAAGCACTCACCCCCAGTCAACTGATCTGGGTTTAATCCATCATCATTCTTTAGCTCACTCCGCCACCCCAGTTCAGACATGGCCATATGCAAATCAGTCTGACCCTGTGCCTCATGGGAACAGTCCAGCCCGAACTTCCAAGCCATGTCTTCCCTGGACCGGAAACAAGCATCCTGGGACCGGTTTCTGGCTTACAGCCGTCATCAGCCAGGATATCTTGAATCCAGTGGCAAAGTGAGCAAGGGACCCACATCTGGGCATACCCTGCCAACTTAGGGCGAACATAGCAAAACCAAAGGGGATGATGGACGGAGTGTTGAACATTGCAAGCACTCACCCCCAGTCAACTGATCAGGGTTTAATTCATCATCATTCTTTAGCTCACTCCGCCACCCCAGTTCAGACATGGCCATATGCAAATCAATCTGACCCTGTGCCTCATGGGAACAGTCCAGCCCGAACTGCCAAGCCATGTCTTCCCTGGACCGGAAACAAGCATCCTGGGACCGGTTTCTGGCTTACAGCCGTCATCAGCCAGGATATCTTGAATCCAGTGGCAAAGTGAGCAAGGGACCCACATCTGGGCATACCCTGCCAACTTAGGGCGAACATAGCAAAACCAAAGGGGATGATGGACGGAGTGTTGAACATTGCAAGCACTCACCCCCAGTCAACTGATCAGGGTTTAATCCATCATCATTCTTTAGCTCACTCCGCCACCCCAGTTCAGACATGGCCATATGCAAATCAATCTGACCCTGTGCCTCATGGGAACAGTCCAGCCCGAACTGCCAAGCCATGTCTTCCCTGGACCGGAAACAAGCATCCTGGGACCGGTTTCTGGCTTACAGCCGTCATCAGCCAGGATATCTTGAATCCAGTGGCAAAGTGAGCAAGGGACCCACGTCTGGGCATACCCTGCCAACTTAGGGCGAACATAGCAAAACCAAAGGGGATGATGGACGGAGTGTTGAACATTGAAAGCACTCACCCCCAGTCAACTGATCTGGGTTTAATCCATCATCATTCTTTAGCTCACTCCGCCACCCCAGTTCAGACATTGCCATATGCAAATCAGTCTGACCCTGTGCCTCATGGGACCAGTCCAGCCCGAACTGCCAAGCCATGTCTTCTCTGGACCGGAAACAAGCATCCTGGGACCGGTTTCTGGCTTACAGCCGTCATCAGCCAGGATATCTTGAATCCAGTGGCAAAGTGAGCAAGGGACCCATGTCTGGGCATACCCTGCCAACTTAGGGCGAACATAGCAAAACCAAAGGGGATGATGGACGAAATGTTGGACATTGCAAGCACTCACCCCCAGTCAACTGATCTGGGTTTAATCCATCATCATTCTTTAGCTCACTCCGCCACCCCAGTTCAGACATGGCCATATGCAAATCAGTCTGACCCTGTGCCTCATGGGAACAGTCCAGCCCGAACTACAAAGCCATGTCTTCCCTGGACCGGAAACAAGCATCCTGGGACCGGTTTCTGGCTTACAGCCGTCATCAGCCAGGATATCTTGAATCCAGTGGCAAAGTGAGCAAGGGACCCACGTCTGGGCATACCCTGCCAACTTAGGGCGAACATAGCAAAACCAAAGGGGATGATGGACAGAGTGTTGAACATTGCAAGCACTCACCCCCAGTCAACTGATGTGGGTTTAATCCATCATCATTCTTTAGCTCACTCCGCCACCCCAGTTCAGACATGGCCATATGCAAATCAGTCTGACCCTGTGCCTCATGGGAACAGTCCAGCCCGAACTGCCAAGCCATGTCTTCCCTGGACCGGAAACAAGCATCCTGGGACCGGTTTCTGGCTTACAGCCGTCATCAGCCAGGATATCTTGAATCCAGTGGCAAAGTGAGCAAGGGACCCACGTCTGGGCATACCCTGCCAACTTAGGGCGAACATAGCAAAACCAAAGGGGATGATGGACGGAGTGTTGAACATTGCAAGCACTCACCCCCAGTCAACTGATCTGGGTTTAATCCATCATCATTCTTTAGCTCACTCCGCCACCCCAGTTCAGACATGGCCATATGCAAATCAGTCTGACCCTGTGCCTCATGGGAACAGTCCAGCCCGAACTGCCAAGCCATGTCTTCCCTGGACCGGAAAAAAGCATCCTGGGGCCAGTTTCTGGCTTACAGCCGTCATCAGCCAGGATATCTTGAATCCAGTGGCAAAGTGAGCAAGGGACCCACGTCTGGGCATACCCTGCCAACTTAGGGCGAACATAGCAAAACCAAAGGGGATGATGGACGGAGTGTTGAACATTGCAAGCACTCACCCCCAGTCAACTGATCTGGGTTTAATCCATCATCATTCTTTAGCTCACTCCGCCACCCCAGTTCAGACATGGCCATATGCAAATCAGTCTGACCCTGTGCCTCATGGGAACAGTCCAGCCCAAACTGCCAAGCCATGTCTTCCCTGGACCGGAAACAAGCATCCTGGGACCGGTTTCTGGCTTACAGCCATCATCAGCCATGATATCTTGAATCCAGTGGCAAAGTGAGCAAGGGACCCACGTCTGGGCATACCCTGCCAACTTAGGGCGAACATAGCAAAACCAAAGGGGATGATGGACGGAGTGTTGAACATTGCAAGCACTCACCCCCAGTCAACTGATCAGGGTTTAATCCATCATCATTCTTTAGCTCACTCCGCCACCCCAGTTCAGACATGGCCATATGCAAATCAATATGACCCTGTGCCTCATGGGAACAGTCCAGCCCGAACTGCCAAGCCATGTCTTCCCTGGACCGGAAACAAGCATCCTGGGACCGGTTTCTGGCTTACAGCCGTCATCAGCCAGGATATCTTGAATCCAGTGGCAAAGTGAGCAAGGGACCCACGTCTGAGCATACCCTGCCAACTTAGGGCGAACATAGCAAAACCAAAGGGGATGATGGACGGAGTGTTGAACATTGAAAGCACTCACCCCCAGTCAACTGATCTGGGTTTAATCCATCATCATTCTTTAGCTCACTTCGCCACCCCAGTTCAGACATTGCCATATGCAAATCAGTCTGACCCTGTGCCTCATGGAAACAAGTCCAGCCCGAACTGCCAAGCCATGTCTTCCCTGGACCGGAAACAAGCATCCTGGGACCGGTTTCTGGCTTACAGCCGTCATCAGCCAGGATATCTTGAATCCAGTGGCAAAGTGAGCAAGGGACCCATGTCTGGGCATACCCTGCCAACTTAGGGCGAACATAGCAAAACCAAAGGGGATGATGGACGAAATGTTGAACATTGCAAGCACTCACCCCCAGTCAACTGATCTGGGTTTAATCCATCATCATTCTTTAGCTCACTCCGCCACCCCAGTTCAGACATGGCCATATGCAAATCAGTCTGACCCTGTGCCTCATGGGAACAGTCCAGCCCGAACTGCCAGCTTTGCCACTTGTTCCCATAACAATTTATGTGTAATTGTGCAACCCTTGGAATCTCTAAACCCATTCTGGCCCCAGTAATGAAGATATTCATTATAGGACTGCACACAGTAAAACGAATCACACACTATCAGTGTGGGGAATTGCCAATCCATATATTGTAGTGCTAGTATCAGGGCTTTCAGCTCTGCCAACTGTGCTGTACAATCTCCTAGAGATTGTGTAGTCATATTGCTGGAATGGAACTTACCGTCCTGCATATGTCCATTCACTATAGCACATGCTGCGCTATACTGTTGTTTACTTCCAATGGCAGGCTGAGCATATCCATCAGTATAAATGATGTATTTATATTTTTCTAGAGGCAAGATTTCATTAGGGACATGGTATTCTTGTTCATGCTGCAGGAATGCTTGTGTTTTTAATGTAGGATCATATTTGTAATCTACATCTGTTGCAGTGAGAGAATTACCCCATTGTATCCATCGAGGATGCAGTGCTTTTGCATTTGGAATGCTCGCTTTGGTACAGCTTCTAAAGTTGGTACCGGGGTTACAACGATAATCCGTTTCCCCAGTGCAAGTGCTCATTCTCTCACTACAGCAGTCTGTACTACCATCAGTATTTTTTCTGTAGCCACAAATTGCATTCTAGCATTTGTGTATAAATGTGATTTGTATGCAATTGGGACTGTCTCACCTTCATTGAAAGTGATGTATATATATCCTGATAAACCCGGGACCACCTGGATCACCAAGTTGGTCAAATTCACATGTGTGTGCAAATGTTTGGATGCTATCCTGTCAGCCTGAACTGAACGTAGTATATCTGTGTGTTGCTGTGTCCACAGATGTGCTGTGAAATCAGGTATGATTAAGTCATAGAAAGGTTATACTCTTTCTGCATAATCTAGACTGTATGTTCTGCCAAAATTCAGAAATCCTAAAATGGATTGCAAACCCTTTAGATTCTTTGGAGGTTGAAGCAGCGCACACTTTTCTAAAACGTTGGCTGCCAGGCTCTTGCCTTAACTTGATAGCTCATATCCCAAAAACAGGACATTGAGATGGGCAATTTTTGATTTCTTGAAATTAAATTTGTAGCCCAAATTGGCGAATCCCACAATTATGTCGTTCACCCTGCACAAGTGTCAAATATTTCATCGTCCGTCAGATAGATTTCATCTACATAGGACACTGCCTCCTCATTGCATGTTTGTAATATTTCTGACACTCTTGCCGAGAATAGCCCCGGGCTGTTATTATACCCCTGGGGCAAATGACAGAAGTGACGCTGAGGGCCGAAGGCAGAAAATGCTGTCAAATATCTGCTTTCTGGAGCTATATTTTGGCAGAAGAATCCATTTGAGATATTTAATGTTGTTTTGTATTTTTTCCGCACAATTTTATTCATTGATGCAGCACTGTGTGCGTTCTGGACTGCAAATAGTCATGTGCATGTGTTTAAATGTCGGTAATCTAAAACTAGACGATATGAATTGTCAGGTTTCATTAAGGGAAACAAAGGATTGTTCATCGGAGAGGTGCAAGTCTCAATTACACCTTGGTATTCGAGTTGGTCCAAGATTTCTTTGACCTGTCTCTTTGCATCATTTTTAATAGGGTACTGTCTCTGTGGATTTGGAGTAGATTTTAATGGGATTTCGTGGTGAGTAGACTCCACGTCCCACCCTACATGGTTGCGGTATAATGCCGGAGCTAGCACTAGCCCCCACTCCTGCACGTATGAATGTTTCAAAGATTCTGGAACGAGGTCAGAGAAATCAGGCCCCTTTGGGGCAATCCATCACAAACTCAGGCGGCCAATCTTTTTCTGCTAGCAGTATGTCATATCCATATGTTAAATTCTCCCAAAAGAGACCTTTAACTTTTCTTGCGATGTCCCCCTCTTTTTGGAGTGTAATTTCGTACAGTCAATGTGGGACACTAACTCTTGTATGAGGTGTTTCCACTGTGATGTGTTCATTCAATACTGCTGTCACCAGAAAATCCTTCAGGTTCTGGTGAGCTATTGTTACTTCTGCCATGCTGTCTAGCATTGTCAGAGCCAGCTACTTTTCTTCTTTTTGAATTGAGCTTTTGCTTTAGGTTGCTCTTCCTGTTTGATAATATAATCTGAAAGCGAAGTGTTTCCCTTATTGTCTTTGGTCGATCTTCTTGCTTTTGTTCTGATCGGCCGTCCCTCTCTGAGTTTTTTGATGAACCCTGAAAGGAACGAAAGGAACATGTATCAGTGTCCTGATATCTGTCAGGTTTCCTAATGTTATCACGATTCCTAAGGTTATACCTCTTTTCAGAGGACTCCCGTTTGGGAGACCCACCCCTTGATTGTTAATTCTTTTCTGTATTGTTATTTTTAGAATTTTTGTTTTCCCATTTCTTTTTAGAAGAAGAGGTTGCTCGCTTCGAGTTGTCTTTGTCGGGACTACCCGCTATTTGTGGCTTCCCTGCTTTGGCTCCCAAATTATCTCTATCTAATGCAGCATAGGTTTCTTCGATAATTTTTTGTTAATTCTCGTTCCTTATTTATAGGAGCTATTTCCCCTTAGGTGGCTGTGTATGACAACTGATGCTGTCTCCCCCTTTATGTTGCTCAGCATGATTGCAGAGACTTCAGCAAAATTAACCATCAGTTTCATCCCCAAGTCCAGGGCAGGTCCTGCCCCGTACTCATTCTGTATCTGTTTCAATACATCAGGAATAACCGCTATGGAAGGGCTACCGTGTATTCTGATGTATACGGTAGTAAAGATTGTTCCCCAAGTGGTACAATCCTCAATTGAGGGAACCATCCCCATTGGCAAGCAAATTGTTAGCATTTTATGTTTTTCCTGCAGACCCATATGGGGAAATACTACTGCCAGCTGTGCTATTTTTTGTGCTATCCAGAAAGAAATTTGCTTTTACTGATTTCAGTGTCTGTGGGCTAATTGTTGGTGTTGCCCTGATGTGGAGCAGCTGGAGCATTTCACGCAGGTTGGACTGTCAATGTTCGCATTACAAACTAGACAATGTGTCTATACAGCCTGACTATGTCTTTGTATATTGTACGGACTTCATCCACTGGTAGTGTATCTGTCTCTGGATGTGGAGTGTATGTCGCTAAGACTGGCCAGGTCACTCCTTTTATGCTGAGTGGACCGAGTCTCATGACAGATGTGTGTGGGAGGGCGCCTTTAAACCAGTTTCTGTGTTGCTGGTAAGATAACAGGACTTCAATGTCTTCGTATGGAATGTATTCATTTTTGGTTCAATGACAATGTATGTGTGGAACAATTTAGTCTGTGGATCTGCAGGTGGGAACTGAACCCATGAATAGAATACCTCTCAATGTGAGGTAGACCATCAGGTGGTCCAGTCCTATGGACAAAAAATACCTTAAAGGTTGAAATAACTCAGTTGGAATTAAAATCATTGGATATAACGGGGGGTAAAAGTAAAATCACACAATAAAGCAGAGATCTATCTAATAAATATTTATAATAGACCAAGACCTGCAAGTATGGAATCCCCAGTGATAGACTTATTGGATAACTTTTTAAGTTCTATAGATTCTAGGGCAACAGTAATTGTAGGTGAAGATTTTAACTGTAAATTTGAACCTGTTGTTGGGTTGGAAACCATTTTAGAGGAAGAGGACATGGCTAGCGGTGTCCCGCCCTTGGAGGTCGGTACTTCTGTGCCGTGCACAACCGCAGCAGCCCAAATCATCAGATTAGTTTCAGGGCAGGGACTGAGGGCCTGTAATGGTAGGTTGCCCTCAGACAGACCAAGTGCCCACACATTTAAAAGAGGTTACTCTAAGAGCAGAATTGACTACATAATGGTTAGTGTCAATTCATGGGGTAACTCAATTGATTTAAAAGTAGAGGCTAGAGACGATAGCAATCACTTTCCATTGTGCTTAAAAATGGTGGGATCTCTTATTAAAACTTGGACCCTGGGAAGTAATGCTAAAGTTAGAAATCAAATCCAACCGATAGTTAGCAACAATGGTGGAGCTCTGAAAAGGCCATCTATTGCAGGCAATTTGGATTCTATGACGAAGATCTATAACATTGTTTCTGATGTCCTAGCCCCTTATATTGGTAGACCCACATAGAACATTCCCATCGTGCAGAAGATCCATCGCACTATGGTAGATCAATTGAAACCGATATTGAGCAAAATCCCAAGAGAACATGAGTCAGCCAGAGCGACTAATTGCCCTTCATATAGCCATTGGTACAATAATGACTGTCGCAAAGCTAAAAGTGAATTACTAGTGGCTGTTAAATCTAAAAATATCGAAGCACTGAGGGACAGAAGGGCCAAGTACAAAAAACTATTAATGTATACAAAAAGGGCTTGGGATGACCGCATTTGGAATGACTTGATCACTGCAGCTAAGAATAAGAATTATGCAGAGTTCTGGAAATTATTAGACAGGGACAACAAAACCAGAACCACTAGCCTGGATCTCTTTCTGGACCCAGACACATGGCATGGTCATTTTACATCACTATACTCAGAGGTTATTACCCAACCTACATGTAGTTTTTTAATAAAGGCAACATGTCCCTCAGTAACCGCCCAGCGCGGCTCAAATACAGTCCCTTATTTTAGCCTAGAAGACACAATGGTGGCAATAGACGCCATTAAACCAGGGAAAGCCCCTTGTCCTGATAAACTTCCCGGCGACCTATTGAGACATGATTAAACAGTATGGGCACCTTACATAAACCTTCTTTGAAATGCTGTGGCAGCCGGAGCCCCATTACCAGAGTCATGGGAAGTGGCTGAAATAATCCCAATTTTTTAAAAAAGGACTTGACAAGAGCCTGCTAATTATAGGCCTATAAGCCTAATAGATACCTTACAAAAGATTTACGCACAACAGATCTTATCCAAACTCAACAACTGGATAGAGGGTAACAACATTTTATCACAGTAGCAAGCTGGGTTCAGCAACGAGCCTTTAGATTTCTTTGTATAGGATAGAAATGCACAAACCTAATGAAAGGACACCTGTACGTAGCATTTATAGACTTGAAGGCTGCCTTCGATCTCATCCCTAGGGATTCCCTTTGAGATTCCTTCAAAACTCAGGGAGTCCCCAAAGATCTTCTTACACAGATAGTTCGATTGCATGAAGACCACTATGCAAAGGTCAGATGGGGACCCAGGGGTGAACTTACAGAGGCGATTCTTATAAGGAGAGGAGTGAGACAGGGATGTGTTCTGGCTCCCACCCAATTCTCACTATATGAAAATGATGTAGTGAGGCACCTCCAGGGTTATAAACATGACTCACTCAAGTTGGGAGGGGAGCCAGTGCAGGCTCTGCTATTCGCTGATGATACAATTTTGATATCACAAACTCAGATGGGGCTGAAAAATCTGCTAAATTCCTTTAGGGAATATTGCGTTTTTAAAGGGCCTTGAAATCAATTCGTACAAAACAAAATACATGGCAATTAGACCACATAAAACTTTTAAGAAAAACATTACAGTCCAAAATCAAAAGTTAGAATATGTGCCCAACTTTAACTACCTTGGTATTACTCTAGACACTAAATTTACATGGTATCCACATCTACATAAAAGCAAGGCTATCCAGCTCCGAAATTCCATGCCAATATTGAAGAAACATCAGAATAGTGTAACCAAGACAGTCTCTCCGGCCCTCGAGGTTTATAAATATAGGGCACAATCTGCAACACTATATGGCTCAGAGCTTTGGTGGGGTAACAAGAGGGAACATGTTTTTACGGGTGGAAAATAAGTTCTTAAGGATGTTATTACGCCTGCCTGCACACACACCCATGATTCCTATCATTCAGGATCTTAATGTAAAACACATAGACCAACAGGCCATACTGAGACCTCTGTTATTCTGGGTCCATCTGTGGACCACAGACAAACTTATAAATTACAAAGAGGGGCTAAATGAGATTTTAAGATTAGATGAGCAAACAACATTGCGGTGGGTTAGACTTGTGCTCCTATGGTTCTGTAAACTAGGTCTAAACCATTTCTGGGTCCCAGCTCATTAACGCATCTTTCAAAGAAGATCTTGAAAAACACTTATTGGAGATATATACAAAACAGTATTCATCACTGTACGAAACTAGGTAGGCTAACATCTCAGTTCTTAATAACAAAACCGCTCCCTTTCTTTGAACAATACTTAGATGAAGTCCAACCGCAATTGGCCAAGTCCTTATACATGAAGTTTCGCTTCGACGTCTTACAGGTCACTTGCAACACAGCCAAATGGTTATGCAATAACAGTGATGACCGAGAAGTCTATTGTCTCTTATGCCAACCGAATGCCGTGGAAAATGATTCTCACCTGTTTTTCTTTTGCCCAGCGTACATCATTCCCAGGAAAAAATGGATTAAACCTATTTGTCTGAACCTGGGAGTAAGGTCACAATCGGGAGCTATTAGGATTTTTAAAACGGATACATCGCAGAAAATTATTTTTAGTGTAAGCCGATACTTATTTGCTGTTAATTTAATACGCCAGGGAAAAGGCTTGAAAATCAACTGCTGCTGCTAATATTTTAAGATGATTTTAACATTGTATATTGTTTGAGTATGTATAAGCACTTTTTTGCACTTGCACTTTATTAATTATTGCCTGATCCAACATCATCCAAATTATAGGAAATTATACAACAGTATCAGTATTATAATTTACTTTTAACTTTTACAATTGTTGTACCCGTTATTTAGTTTATTAACTTATCCACTCTTCTTAAAACAAACTATGAGAATACTGATTGTTATCGGAAGTTTATGGGTGCAGTTTGTTGTTATTTTTTTTTTATTATTTTAATTTTTGTGTATGTATGGATAGTATAAAATTGTATCATTTATGGTTGTTTAAACCGAATAAAGATTATTGAATTGAATTGAATTGAATTGAATACCTCTGATCCGAACACCTGGTGTGCCTCAATCACGAAGGTAACACAGCCACCTGTTGCGGGTACGCCACGTTCTATCAACTTAATAGTTTCTGCATTTCTACAGTTCTCTGTAATGTTGAGAGTGTTAGCAAATTCTTCTTCCCCCGTACCTGAACCACCACTCGTGGACCCCAGTCATTCTTAAAAAGGAGAAGAATAAAAGTTTTAGTGATTAAGGGTTTTGCACAATGTGGGAACCTTCTTCCTTACAAGCTTGTTTAAACCTTCAGCCAATACACAGGATATATCAGTTGAGGCAGATTTCCCTTCCCTCTTCATACGTCTCGAAAAAGGTGTGAGTAGGGCTTTCTGAGAAAGCACGACTGAACTACTCAAATTTTAACTGTTAATATAAGAACCAAACCAACATTGGCAGCACCATGTCGTGTAGTTCCTAGGAATCCCCAGGACCTGCGAGTTTTGGATGACCTACACTGAGGGCCAGCTAGCTCTACAGTGCCACTACCACCCCCCTGTATCTTACAGTGGTGTAGGTAGTTTCTGGCAACCACTGAACATGACAACCCTGATTCCTCAGGGATCGTGGAAAACAGTACAGTACTTTTTGCTCAGTCACTTGTGCTTGCTTATTCTCAGAAAATACACAGGATGGCGAGTAGGACATTTCAATAAGTATTTATTGGTCCAGCATCAGTCTTGTGTAAAACATATTTGCTGCGACAATCAGGAGACAGAAGCATACAAAAGAAATTGCAAGTACCAATATAGTAAATAATAGATACATTTCTACCATAGTGCTAATAAGATGGACATAAGCAGTTCAGATAAAAACAATAGCACTTGCATATTCCTAAAATGCGCTCCCTAAGTAATTTGCCTAAATGAACTTAGCCTAGAACTGTATGTGTAGCATGTATATGCGTAGTGCTATATATATATATATATAAATGTGTGTGTGAAGCTAAGAAACCCCTAGGGAAAAACCAGCCCCCTCACCTGATGGTTGGGAATGAAGGACCCTGTCTCTGCTTTGAGGATGACACCCCTCAAGGGATGTCAGACCGCTGCGTGTCGAAGATTCAGCTTGCAGGACCCCGTCTCAGCTTAGAAGGAATTCTCCTCTAATTTGCAGGGGGGAAATAAGGGTCTTATATAGTAGAGTGGTCACTCCAGGGTTTCTTCTAGAATCGATATGTTTTGAAAACAATCATAAATGTTTTGAAAAGAATCATAAGTGTTTTTCCAAACAAATGCTTTCATGCAGAGCGGGCTGTTGGCCAAGGATGAAAAAAAGCGGTGACCCTTATAAAGAGTAATTATGCCTTGCCTAAGGACATGTTTATGTACGTCAGGTACAGGGATTAGGATAGAATACTAAGAGCTGGTGTCGAAGAGACAGAAGCAAGCTACTAGGTAAAAGGTCACCTGTTTCAGAACCGTTATTGTCGTGTGGATGGGATAATGTATGTAAAAAGGGCTATACATGACAGGACTAGCCGAAAGGTCATGACAACAGTTTACATTATATTTATAAGCACAGTGTTCATTTTGCAGTTGTTGAGTTCAATGTGCTGGAGCACTTTTCATGATTTATGGCTTGCTACTTTTTGATGTCCTGCTCTGAAAAGTGTAGCTAAGGTTTGATTCTTAGCATGGATCTAGAATGGCTGTGCAGAAGCACACACCAGTGTCCATTTTCACTGTGTTCAGCCTTGCATTTCCCCTGGGATGCAGGAGTAAGCCAGAGAAAAAAACACAAACCAATAGCTTCATCAGCATTATCTGTAAATAGTTTTCTATCACATGCTCTTGACCTTTATTTAGGATGTACCATCAACCCTTCTTGATGTCAGAGTCATATGGTGAGAGGGAGTGAGCATTTTGATGATGCACTCTGTTATCACCCTTTGCTGAGGCATAAACACCATTGCTTTGGCAGCTACATAGCCTTTCTTATGCATGACAAAGGATTTTATTTTTTACATTGTGTTGTATTGTTTAACCATGAATTGAAGCATATAGATGGTGAGGTTACCATGGGTCGGATGTATGGAGAGCCTCATAGTTTGCTACAGCACTGTCAACCTTTTCAGGGCCATAGAGAAATTGCTTATATGACTGCAAATGTTTCACTCTCTTAATAGGAGGGACATCATCATTATCTTCTATCACAACTGAGATGTCCTAAAACGTTTCTTTGTCATGTCTCCCCTGGCATTCAGGCTTAAAGCGCAGCACAAGTCATAGTAAATTGAAATTCAGTTTTGAGAATTTATGGTTATTTTTTCTTTGAGTAGATGAAAAAGATTTGCCTCTGCATCCTCTAGCATGACCTAATTGTGTTCTTTTTCTTGTACTGTTTGGAACAATTCCTGTGTCACCCATACAGCTCCATCACAGCACTGAGAGAAAGAGGTGATTTTTCTTTTCTCATGGTCCAATGAAAATACTACATTTGAACTGACTCTTTATGGTGCTTGGTGACTATAATTATTGGGCACACCAGATACACCATGCAGTGTACTGTTCCAAACGCAGACAGTATAATCCAAACTCTTGTCATATTTCTGGAGGTGAAAGGGGGCAGTGGTGTCATGACCCTTGTAATGTGACTCAAAGTATTGCAATATTTATCTCACCTTCTCCCCTTAGCGGTGGTGTCGCTCCCTGAATCAGTCTCCAAAAGAGTACAGTGCAAATGTTTCAAAAAAAGGGAGAGCGGGGATGAAGGATTATAGAGAGAAACTGCTATTTACTCCTTTCCAGCAGGAAGGTTGCTAGAAAAATTTGACTCTATGAATGACAGGATGGCATAGCATTTTAGATGTACACTACGAGTCTCTGTTAGGAGAGAAAACATAACACAGTGAGTATTGAGTGACGGGGGAGCTATTCTATAACAGATAAGTATGATGCAGCATACCCAGTGTGAAAGAATGTGTCAGAAACTGGGTGTGCACCCTGTCCAAGCAGGAACCACAATCCTAGTCAGGATAAGTCAGATACACACCATGAATTTACCTTTGCTCACCCTCTGGTAGCTTGGCATAGAGCATTCAGGCTCAACTTAAGAGGCAATGTATAAACTATTTGTGCAACCCATCAACAGTAACACAGTGAAAATGCATCAAAAAGACTTCACACCAGTTGAGAAAAAGAGATTGTGAATTTCTAAATTAAACAAGACCAAAAAGACAAAAAGCCAATAAGTAGAAGTTAAGATATTTTTAAAGGTTACATTCAAAGATAGAGCTTTGAAGCAATAAGCGCCCTAAAGAGTTAATTGGTCGCGCTGAACCTGGATAAAGTCAAGAGTTCAGGCCAATGGACTGCAAGCTGGATACAGGACTCAAATCAAATCAAATCAAGCTTTATTCGGATTTTAACATGAAATTCATAAAAGCACAGCAAACGAAATACATATGTAAAAAACTCTCGCCCATTGACAGTGTAAAATATTACAATAACGTAAAACACAATATAAAACAAAATCGACAATAAGTTATATAATCATACATATATATTGATGTTTTTAAAAATAGCACTCCTAGCACCATATGAGATTTGTAAACGTGGAAAATACTGGAACAGAATCAAAATGATATAATCAATCCAGACTCTTAAAAAAGTATTAATAATAATAATGAATGGCATAACAAATATGAAAATTAAAAAACCCTCCAGCTAAAAAGAAAAGGATGTTGTAAACCCAGCGTTTGTTTTGTGTCTACAAACGGGGCCTTGCATGTTAATTGTTACAATAGACATGAGTATAGGCTTAAAGAACTAGGCCCATTATTTAAACTGCCTCATAACACAGCCCATCTAGGTGCCTTAATGATTTGCGTCTCCTGATTGTGTTCGTGATATAGGTTACATTGATGTAACATGTGTATACATCTGGCAATTTCCTGAGGAGAACAAAGGCCACTTGGTGACAAAAGAGGCCCTGAGATTGGAATAAGGGGCGGAGTACTCTTAATCTGAAGTCTTTGTTGAATTTACAGTACAGCATGAAATGCATAGTGGATTGACCAGAGGAAATTTTCATACTGGTCAAGTTCTAGGCAATCCCTTATGATGTCTCTATTAAAATGTGTGCCTTGTTTGGACCAGATTCTGTGCCATTTGATAATACTACTAAAATGATTGTGATCTTCAATATACAAGAGGTCAACTTCTTTATGGATTATGTAAAATGGGGTCAAATGCGGGACTGCTACTAGTCTGCTTAAAGTGCCATTTTCCTGTGTTTGGATCTGTTTGCCCAAGATTGGTGCACCATATATTGCAACTGGAAGGCATTTGCTTTTGTACACTTTTACCATTTCTCTGATGCGTTTCATTCCTATTTTATTGGCAAATCTAAAGAGTGTGTCAGAAGATCGAGAATATTTTAAGTAGGTGTTCTTTAGATGGAGTCCCCATAACCCGTCCTGTGAAAGTAGGATACCCAGGTTGCTAAATGTTTTTACCTATTCAATCTTTTGTCATTCTTCCTTGTCTTGCTGCAGACCATGGTATATGTTTTAGTCAGGCTAAGTTTTAATCTTCAGCCTTCCATGAAGGATACAAAATTATCTATTAAAAGCTAGAGGCCGTTAGCTGTCCTTTATATCAGCACATCATCATCTGCGTATAGTATAATCGGGGTAACGCGTGAACCGATTTTGGGTGCATCCGCTTTTAAGCTTTGGAGCATAGTGTCGACCCCAATGATATATAATGAAAATAAAAAAGGGTAAAAAAAGTGTCCAAGACACAACCCTGCCTAATGCCTTTTGATACCCTGAATGTATCTGTGAGTTCCCCGTTTTTCCCAAAGCGCCCGCAAGCTGTTAGGGGGGCATACAGCTGTGAGAGATGACATATTATATCAACTGGGGTGCCCATTTCGGCTAAAGTCTGCCACAATATACCGTGATTCACTAAATCAAATGCACTGCTCAGATCTGAAAAGCAGAGATGGGTTTGATCCTGTCGTGCTACTGTGAATTTGCTTTTTATCAGATGTAAATTATTACCCTGCTCCACCGTGCCAGTTTCTCTCCTAAACCCGTACTGGCAATCAGACAATATATGGTTATCTGTAGCCCAGGATTCCAGTCTGGCCAAGATCACCCTCCCCATTATTTTTAGAGAGGAGCCTAAACGGGCTATCCGGTGTTAGCAGCTAGGTTCTCCCCTGTCCCCTTTTTAAAAAATTGGTACTTTTCCAGGGGCACTATTTCGATGCACGACTCATGCAGGCCCCTCTGAGCAAAAGTGCCTTAATTCTGGCCGCAAACAAAGAGATGCAGGGGTCCAGCCGAGCGGTGCATTGGTGTTGATCCTGCAATTGTTGATGCGTTGGTTTTCTCCACACAATGATGGCAATGCACCAGTTCCAAAGATGAAGCGCTGGTTCTGAGATGCGTTGGTTCTAGAGCTGATGTTCCGGGTTTCTCCACACAGTCAAAGGAATGCGTCGGTAGTCTTTCTGCAGTGGCGGCGATGCAGTGGTCCTGATGCGGCGGTTCCAATGGCGATGCGCTGGTTCTGAGTGCAATGCACTGGTCCTGTTCCTGCAACAGTGGCGATGGATTGAATCTGCTCTCACAGCAGAGGATGCATCAGTCCTGCTGGAGCAAGCACCTAGGTCCACTTCCAATGAACAAGGCACAGGAGTAGGATAGAAGACTTTGATGTCCCTGAGTCTTCTAAGAATGGGAGGCTAGTCAGCTAGCCCTTGGAATCACTCTGGGACAAGTGATGAAGGTCCAGTCAAAGAGAGCAGCAGGCAGCAGAACAGCACAGCAAGGCAGAAGTCTTTCAGCAGAGTCCAGCAGAGTGGCAGTCCTTAGCAGAGTAGTTCTACTTCTTGACAAGGTGGTTTCAGGTCAATAAGTGCACTGAGTGTGTAGGGTCTGAGGTCCGGTACTTATACCCAGTTGTGGCTTTGAAGTGGGGGTGACTTCAAACAAGGTGTTATATTCCATATAGGTACCCTATATAGGCACAGGTAACATTGCAACCTTTCACCTATATTCTTCCCTACATTACATACATTACGGTTCTTAGGCACTGACCTTTTACCTAGATATGACACTGCATTCAGAACGCGGGTTTTTCCCTGGTTCGATTCTCATACATTATGCATGAGGCTTCTTGGAAGCCCAGCAGGATTAACAGTAGGATTACCATCTCCTGTATAATATCTCTGTATAAAGTTCAGGCCCAACGTCATCCTTTAGGCCAACACAGTAACACAGCAAGGTAGGACCTCTGGGGAGACCTATGGGTATATATACAGCACATCTTGCTTAGGAAGATAGAGGAGACCGTAACTTCCCGGCTGACACACTGACCAGAGACGCTGAGGTTCCTGCATGCAGACGCTCCAGCTCGCAGTGGTCTAACATCCCTTGCGGGGTGTCCAACTCGAGGCCAGGACGGGGTCCCATATTCTCTAACG
The DNA here is from genome assembly GCA_963921515.1 of Calotriton arnoldi. Lineage (NCBI taxonomy): Eukaryota > Metazoa > Chordata > Amphibia > Caudata > Salamandridae > Calotriton > Calotriton arnoldi. Next base: position 2,542,473 of record CAWUFW010000107.1, on the reverse strand, counting down.
CTCAGGTAATTGGGTTGACTAGATCCTAGAGGGTTTCTTGGCATAACACCTACACAGATGGTAGGTACATTTAGGTGCATCTAGTTAGGGAGACATCGTAGGAGTACGCACTTTTTATCATGTGTTTTATGTACATGTATATATTCATGATTTCTGAAAGAACTATACCATCCCTTTACTTTCGTAGTATTCCTAATCATATATCTCTGCTACTGTCTGATGGTTGTCGCAGCTCATCTATTCTACACTAGAATAACAACTGTTCAATAAATACTTATTGAAAACGCCCAGACTGTTTATTCTGTCTATCTCTCTGAGACAAAATAAGTAAGCACGAGTGACTGAGCGAAAGGTAGTATATTGTTTCCACGATTCTGAGGGATCAGGGTTGTCATGTTCTGAGGTTGCCAGAATCTATTCTCTCCTTGGTAAGAGGAGATTATAATGGCACTGTGAGCTAGCTAATACAGATAGGCTAATGTATCCGGTGGGGGTGCACAGAATCAGTCTGCCGCCAATCCCACAGTTTATGTTATCCAAAATGCGCAAATCCTGTATAGGTTATATAGGAACTACATGACAAAGGGTTGTTGAAGTGCACAGAGGTCCTTTCTTCCTGCCTGGCTACAGGAGCACTACAGGGGGTTTGCAGTCCTTTGTGTGTGGACAGGGCCCAGCCTATTCAGGTGTAAGTGTGAGGCTGTGCCCAGCTCTTCCCTCCGTTCCTCCCAGGAAGATGCATGAAGTCACACCTGGCCTTCCTTTGTGTGTGGCTGTCTTTGGGGAATACACAAATTGAACTGTCACCCAGCCCAGTCAGTGATCAGAGACAGGCAGCAGACACCAAATGGTGGCTGCTAAGAGCAGGAAAATTTCAAACTTTCTAAAAGTGGCATTTTTAGTATAGTAATGACAATTCCAACTTTACCATTAAAGAGAATTTATCGTTATCATTGAATAGGTACTAAACATAACAACTCCACCTTCTCTCAATTAGAAATGACAGCTTATTAAATGTAATAAGGAAAACCCCCATTTTTTTACCTATGAGAGGGGTAGGCCTCTCAGTAGTGTAAGATGAATGTGTGAGTTTTTCACTACCAGGACATGTAAAACTTAAAAGCACATGTCCTACCTTTTGATTACACAGCACCTTGCCTTTTGTGCTACCTAGGGCCTACCTTAGGGGTGACATATATATAATAAAAGGGTGTGTGTAAGGCTTGGTAATGGGTTTCAAATGCCAAGTCGACATGGCAATATAAACTGCACATATTAGACTTGGCAGTGGAAGGCCTGAGATATGTTTAAGAGGCTACTTACGTGGGTGGCACAAGCAGCGCTGCAGTCCCACTAGTAGCATTATATTTACAGGCCCTGGGTATATTTAGTGCACTGTACTTGGGACTTACAGGTAAATTAAATGTGCCAATTGTGGATAATTCAATCAAATCATGTTTCGGGGGGATAACACATGCACTTTAGCACTGGTTAGCAGTGGTAAATGCTCAGAGTTCTAAGGCCAACAAAAAGGAATCAGCAAAAATATGAAGCAAGCAAGCAAAAGGTTTGGGGAAGACCACCCTAAGGCTTTCAGGTCTAACAGAAGGTCTCACTGTAGCTAGCCCCCAGGCAAACATGACATGTGCCTGAGAACCATAGATGAGTTTCACACCTCTGTACTGGAAGGTAGATTCGTAATTGCCAAACCAAAAAGAAGAAATCCGTAGCCAAGTCCAAAAGCAGTTTTTAGCCATCAAAATCTAATTGCATGGGAAGACAGGAGCAAAACTATAGTTGAGTTAAATACCAAGATCAATCTGAGACAAAAAAGAGTCAGTACAAGGAGTAGGGAAGAGGGAATTTGAGGGAATCAAAATAGGTAAAAACAACAAAGGTGAGGGAATGAAAATATGGGTGAAACATATAGCATTACGCTAAAGAGAACAACTGATATTGCCAAACACAGTCTTTAGTCCACCATCACTTTATGATGCTCTTCCATCCGCTTCTGGTTGTCAGGAGGCTGGGGCAGCATGCTTCGGTTTCACCCCTGAAAGCTATTGTCCTTCATGTGTGTAGCCCCGTTTTCTATCTCTTCTATGTGATGTGCTACCTGACTTTCTTTGTGGTGTCTTACCTCGAAATATGCTAAGTGGCAACATTATTGACAGCTCAGTTTTTTTAGGAGCCATTTGTAATTCAGTAAGTAGTAGATTCAGGATTAGGGAAGCAGATTCTTCCAGTTTTACCTTTAGCCAAGAAGTAAAAAAGAATGCAGGTTAATGTAATACCTGCAACTAATGTAGACTATGCAGGCATAGTATAGAATTATTCATAAATGCACAGCCTTTGATTGCCCACTTCTAGATTCTAATGACTGTGGTGAAGATAGCCCTGTTAGTATGTAGAGGGAAAGTGTCAGACTGTGGACACCCATGGTATTTATTACTCGAAGGATCCCATCATGTACCTTGCAATAATCCTGAAATTATCATAAAAAATATCTTGACCCCTATGGTACCTACCAATACCTTAGTCCTAACATGTATTATAGCGAAATCAATTCTAAGAAAATTCCTCTGACCAGCCCAAGGCTCACCCTCATCCCTGGCCACAGCAAAATTCCCAGAAAAATTCTTACAATTCAGGGAACATTTTTTATTTCATCATAGAGTCACAATCCTGTAAAAATAAACAAAAATTTGAAGAGCATACTTGAGACACCGTAGCACTCCCAGGACACCCACAAATGGATGCCAACCCCGGAACACGCATAGATATGCCTCCTGAAAGACACTATGGAAAAATGGGCATATGTTTGAGAGAAAAATGCCTCTGTTCCACACATGACTGAACTATACCCAGGACCCCTCAAGCAGACCTCTAAAAATTAATAACATCTAAGGAATAATCTGTAGCCACCTACAGGCACCAACAGGCCAAGAGCACAGTTAATACTGTGAAAAAAACATAAAATACATGGAGAACATTTACAGTCAACCCAGGACCCCTACTATATCCAAGACCCCAGCAGGCACGCTAGAATACATATAGTACATTAAAGATGAATTTCTGTAGTCACCACAGTGACCTACCACAACTGAGATCTCAGTAAATATCTTTGAAAAAGGATAAAATGAGGGCACCAGCTTTGGATAAAATAGAAATATGTCACCTGATAAAGTTGGTATGATGGTTAAGATAGGGGCTGTTTCTGCCATGGTAGCACTTCTACAAACATTTACATTCATTCTGCATGTGTATCAGAAATTGTGTCAAGATCAAGACATGATGTGGTCGGAAGCGAAGAAGCTATTAGACAAACAAGGTCAGCTTATAAAAGCCTCGTTAAAAGCTAAAAGGGCAAATCAAAGAACAGCGTATTCGGAGCCCCCCAAATATCCAAAACACCAGGAAGTTCTGGGACCTAATTAGATAGGGCTGTGAAGGTCCGAAAGGGTGCTTGGATCCAGGAATCAACAGTATGGACTGGACAGAACATTTAATTAGAATGTATCATTAAAAATCCCATATGCCTGTACTGATGAAAATGGAACAAGAGCAACCACTTGACGGAGCAAAGAAAATATCACTGGCCTGGGATAAGGCCAGAATGAACAACTGGTTAATTGAGGCTTCACCAGATTCCAGCACATTACAACAGGAGTTCAGGGAGACATAGGTCCACAAAGCTATACTGTATCAAAGGCCACCGAAGGCTCCAAGACCAGATAAGGTGCCATCAGACATTGTTTTGGAATAACCCTACGTTGTGGGCCCTAATATTGAGAATAACTTTCAATGCTATCAAGGCCCACAATGAAGTACCTACATCTTGAAATTCGGCTATTATTATGCCCATTCACAAAAAAGGCCCCAGTAGTGATCTGGCTGATTATAGACCTATCTCAATAGCAGACGGAGCCATAAAAATCTGCTGTAAGCTTTTATTAAATCATCTACAGGACTGAAGCAAACACTATATTATCTGAACTCCAAGCAAGATTTCGGAAAGTATATGGGACTATAGATCAAGCCATGAGACTGTACTTAGCATGCTTAAAATACACTAAAATCAAGAACATCCCCCTCCACCTGGCCATCATCAACCTCAAGACGACCTTTGAATCTGTGGACAGACATTTGCTAAGAGCAACCCTAAGGATTATCAGAATGTGGTGCAATCTCATTTCAGCAATACAGCACCTCTACCAGAAGAGCTAGGCAAGGGTGAGATACGGTCCTAAGGACAAATGTACACCTGAGTTTACCATCTAACTATGTGTATGACAAGGCTATGTTCTCGCTCCCCTTTTGTTTAATTTTTCATTATTGATTTGGAAATGCCTCAAGGATATGAATTTAGACATGCCGAAGATAGGAGGAGTCCAACTCCCTATACTCGTATTTGCGTATGACGCAGTACTCCTTTCGTGGACCGAAATGGCCATGTATAGATTGGTCTAATGTTTTCAAAATTATACAAATCAAGAAAGCTTACCATCAATCCCATGAAAACAGAATTCATGCAATTAACTCTGCTAAATATACTTTGAAATCTATTAAACAAATCTGAAAAGAGGTCATCAATTTGACTATCTTGGTATTGGAATGAGGAGAAGCTGACCTGGGCCAAACAATTGGCAAAAATCAAGTTACTAATGCCTCAGAGTTCAGGCACAATTAAAAGATTCACCAATTCCCTTGGAATAAGATCTGTGGAATCAGCAATAAAATGCCTATTAGTCCTGGCATCCTTGGTGTGGTTTCCCCTGACTTTTTGCCTTCTGATCTCCTGTTTTGTTGACTTCATTTTAGCGGGCTTTAGGATTATGAGCACTTTACCACCGCTATTCAGTGCTAAAGGGCATACGCTCTGTAATCAAAACATGGTAACATTAGCATATCTACAATTGGCATAATTAATTTAATTGTAAGTCCCTAGTAAAGTGCACTATATGTACCCAATGACTGTAAATTAAAAGCTACTAGTGTGCCTGCATCACTGATTGTGCCACCCACTTCAGTAGCCTTCAAACATGGCTCAGGCCCTGCTAGTGAAAAGCTGCTAAATGTGTTTGTCACTACTGCAAGGCTTATCTCGACCATAGGTTAACATTGGGATTGCCTTACAACATTTTGTAAGTGTAACTTCCAATTGGGAAGAGATAGAGATTTGGAGTTTTGGTTTTCTGGACTCACAATTTGAAATCACAACTAATGGTGAAGTCGGATTTTAAATTGTAAGTCTGAAAATGCCACTTTTAGAAAGTTGGTATTTTCTTACTTTAACCATTCTGTGCCTCTGCCTGTCTCTGAATACATGTCTGGGTTGGGTTACAGCTGGGCTTTGTGCATTTCCTCTGGATAGCCACAAAAAGAGAGAAGGGGTGTGACATTTGCATCCTGATGGGCCTACATGAGGTAGATTGGGAGCGAGGAGCTTACACTCGCACCTGAACATCTAAACTTGATTACTCAAATAGCCTATAATTAGGTCTATCCTATCTGCTTCACCATCTGCAGAGTATTCAGAATGCTACAGCCTGGCTGACTCTGAAGATTCCAGCTTGCTCCTCTGTTGCGGCCCCCTTGCGTAATCTTCAATGACTGCCCATTGTTAGCTGCATCAAATTTAAAGTCCTAACATTCGCCTACAAAGTGTGCGAGCAAAAAGGCCCCTGCTATCTAAGAAAAATATTGCATGCCTACCATCAGGAGAGAGCACTTCATTCCAATGGACAAAAACGTATACATGTTCCAAGGGTCTGCAAGGCAAGAAGAGGTGCCTGTTCCTTTTCTTACTTAACTTCCAAACTCTGAAACTCTTTGCCATCAATCCTCCACTTTGTGCCATCCAAATCAGTCTTTCGTAAACTTCTGAAGACCTAGCGGTTTGATATTTAGGCCCCCGCATTGGTTCTTGACTCAATCTGCTAGTTATATCTTAAAGCGGTTAGTGTCAAAACTCCTCTTTGGATGCAGCTGTGTCCTTTACACATCCATATTGTATTGTATGGTATTGCCTGTCCTCACACAAAGAGCTGCATACCCCACTGTAGTGAGTCTGGAGCCGGGTCAGGAAACATACAGTAAGGCAGTGACCTTGTGATCTTCACAGGCATTTTTGTTGTCTCCCCCACTTCAAAGGCACATTTGGGTAAACATACTGGACCCCTGACACCACCAAATCAGAACTTTGCTGGAACCAAGGACATTCTGCCTGGAAGAAGAGCAGCTGTGCTGTAGGAGGGGCTGCCACTTTGCTACCTGCATTGCTGTATTGACTTGCTGCCTGCTGATTGCTGTGCTATAAGAGGGACTGCCATTTTGCTACCTGCTTTGCTGTGTTGGCCTGCTGCCTGCCGCTTCCTGCCTTGGAGTGAGAGGGACTGGGCCTGCTCTCTATATTCTTGAAACCAAGCTTCTCCAAAGGCTTGTTGGCTTGCCTCCTGTTCTCTGAAGTCTCAGGATCACAAAAGACTTCTTGCAACTCTGCTGGTGATGCTGGACTCTACCATCTGTGAGTCCTACCATTGCCTGAGGTGCTCCCTCCAGTCCTGGGCCTCAGAAGTGTGTTCTGGAGCTGTATTCTTCAAAAAAATCAACGCTGATGAGAACCGATGCATGTGCCAATTCGACGATGGTGCGGGTCCCAACTGGGAGGTTCAACTATGACACAGTGCTGATCTGAAGATAACACTGAGAGGTTCGACTTCAACACAGCACAGATCCTGTGACACTGACTATGAGGCTCAACTTCGATGGTGCGCCAATCCTTCAACACCGACTGCGAGGCCCTACTACGATGCATCAACCCGACTACATGAATTGGAACTGACGCAGGGAGTGCTCGACGCCGACGCTTGCTCCGTACAAGGTACTTTCTCATCGAGTACTGCGTGGGTCCTGTAGCCGGCCTGCGCTCCATCGCCGTCGGCTCGAACTTTAGATTTACCCCGGTCTAGCACAACCGCAAGTATTCTTTTCACGCTATTGACTTCTAAGCACTGTTTTTGGATTTAATCTTTAAAAATTCATATCTCGACTTCTACTTATTAGATTATTGTCGTTTTGGTCTTGTTTTACTCAGATAAATATTCTCTATTTTTCTAAATTGGTGTTTTCACTGTGTTACTGTTATTAAAGTGTTGCACAAATACTTTACACATTGTCTCTTAAGTTAAACCTGACCGCTCTGTGCCAGCCTACCAGAGGGTGAGCACATAATAATTTATGGTGTGTATCTGACTTACCCTGACCAGGACTGTGGTCACTACTTGGACAGGGTGCAAACCTCTGCCACCTAGAGGCCCAATTTCTAACAATGCCTATAAAGCTAAAGCTATGACCACAGCCTCCTATGGAGCCACGATTTGGGGCCACAGAAAGATACATGATCTAAAAAAGGCTGAGAATAGATTTTTGAGGCACTTTTTGTGCCTCGGCCCAGAGACACCAATGGAGGCATTAAGGGCGGAATTGGGGTCACGTAACATTGAGCCTGAGATTTCCTTGATCTAATTTTATATTGGTCTAGACAAATATCTGGATACCTATTTAAAAGTACTCTTGGGCAAGCTCATCATCAAAGGGTCAACGCCATTGTGTTGGCTGGATCATGTAGCTACAACTCTGAAGACATCAGACACATAGCACTGAGGAAGCCGGGGCTCAATGACCGGAGAGAGTAGGAAACATATTAAAGAGCGCTACTGGGGATACCTCATGCTCTCTCGGCTCTACAAGTGGGGTTGACTAGTCAAGTCGTTTGGGGATGTTAAACCATCAAACTTTTATGAATCATATCTGAACAGCATTTTTCCAGCTGAGAAAAGGAGATTATATTTGAAATTTAGGCTTGGTATGTTACCAGTATTGGTGTTTACATAAAGACTGTTGAAAAATAATCTAGGTACAAATCTCTGTACCTGTAAACTTGGAGGGTGAGAGACTCTTGTTCATTTTATGCTTCTCAGTATGCATACTATGCAGGAAAGAAGTATAAGATAAGGAGATGCCGGACGCCATAAAGCTTTGCCTTCTAACCGATTTAGATACTATCAGCCAGTTGCTAGGTACAACTTGCAAGCCTGACAATTAACTAGAGCTTTTAGAAGTTGATTTATTTTAATATCTGCACATTTTAAAACAATTTTAATTCAGACATAAACTGCATTTTAATTTCTACAAATTCCTGATGTAGTAACTCTGCCCGCTATTTATAATGGAATTTTGGAATATTAATGCTAGAATTTAATGTTGAACTATACAAATTATTTTTTAATTTTACGATTTTTATTTTTGTGTGGCTAGATGGCTGAAACAAATAATGCATTCCATTCATTATTTCTTTTGAAACTTATGATCTATATGCGTTAGTGTCAATGGCAGTGTGTCTTCATGGAATGCCAAGAGAGGTGAGTGCGAGGCATGCATTGCAGACAAATCACCATGCACATCTACAGCAAATATATGTAAAGCAGGCAGTTAAACGACGTTTTCAGGAGCCTGAAAGCCCTTCTAAAGATAAAAAGTGTGCGCTGCCTACAAACAAAGATGACACAAGAGCACAAACTTTGCTGCACGGGTGCTGATGAATAATGGTCGGTGGTTGACAGTGAAAAGGATTCTGTCGTCTCATTATTATTGTGTGCTATGCTGAGTGTAAGTAGTGTAGTGAAGCAATTTACTCTCCAGCATAGACATTGAACTGAGGAGTTAACAGTTTGTTAGGGGTGCAGTGACATTTTGAAAAAGGTGCATCAAGCTATCATTGATGTCAAATGGCGGTAGTATTTTTTCCTTTTTGAAACACAATATAGACATTAGGCAAACAATATACATATTAGACAAACAGGTACAAATAAATAGTGGGATCTTTCCTCATTTATTGCATATCAAAAGCCCTGTAAAAGACCAAAGGGCTTGTTCACTTTTTAGATCATGTTAGAAGATATTTAAGGTAAATATGTGCAATTCTCAATTCTTATTGCTCCCGCCATTGAACCCATCTGTTCTGTCCACCCTCTTCCCCTATTATCTCTCATTAGGGCCTCCACCTCTCCTCCAGTTGCTTTCACAACCAGGCAGATATCTTTTGATTTTCTGCTATGTGATTTTGTCTTATTGATTATAATTGTTTATTTGTCCCCTTCGGAGTACAACCCATACTGTGTTGATTCTTTTTCTTCTTAGCAGCTTCCCTGCTATTAAGTTCATAAGTATGTACTTTACCGCAAATTCAGTTGCTATTTTCTAGAAGTGAGTCCCTGGAGACTAGTTGACAGGGGGCGTTTGGTCCACGGTATGTGCACTGTTTGCGTGCTCAAATGCACCTCAGTTGTGGGGTCACTTAACCGTGAAGAATTCTAATTTTAATCCAGCAATTGGAGCGGTCAGCTCAGGACTGAGCATTTATAAGTCACTTGACTTTGTACACTGTACAGATATGGGCTATGTGCAGTATGCAATGTACCTAAATGTATTCTACTTCATTTCATGTACATCTGCTTTGACACGTTGATGAGTATGGAATATTGTCAGTGTCACTTCAGACTACAGTGGAATGAAGGGATGTCTTCGGTAATTTGTGAATTGTGACACTCAACAATATTTTATAAGTTGGTTATAATCTTTAATTTATTTCCTGATGCATTTGATTGTTATTTTCACATATTTTTATGTTTCACAAAATTAATTTTTTCTAATTAGTCTTTTTTCTTGATTAAAATACATGCAGGCAATATATTATGAAAGTCTTTTCACTATTTCTTTGCACTTGGGCTGCTGTGTTTTCTATGGTAAATAGGTCACAATGCAAGACTGTTTTTTATGCTTTGATAAAGAGCAGAGTGGTCAAAACGTGTCAGCTACAATAAGCAAATAATAATTACCCTGGAGTGCGGGCTTCCTTGCGTGCGCCGCGGCGCAAGCAAAATGCGTCATATATATATATATATATATATATATATATATATATATATATATATATATATATATATATAATATATTACCTCATGTCGGTCATCAGTAGGTAGTTATATTTAGGACCTAGTTTCCATAGATGAGCATTTTTTGACTTGCTATACTTTAGTGTCATTTGACCAATCTTCATGAAATTTCCCCCAAAAAGTGTCAAAGTAGGTTCTGTTTGTCATAGAAAGTTTGGGGGTGATCTGTGGAGTGAGGACCGAGAAATAAGGGCATGAAATAAGGGTGCATTTGTAATGTCAATTCCCATAGGAACTCATTGTCGAACAGCCCGAACTGCTGGACGGAATTGCACCGAATTTGGCAGAAAGCTATTACGCAGATTGTGCTTTTTGTTATTTGGTGGAAGTCCGTTCAGTAGTTTTCAGAAATTTAATTTGAAAATTATAGTGATATCTCTGACTGCGAATCATGCGTGAAAAAGATGAGCTTGTGCACGGAAGAGCACTGCTCTGATGGGCTGCCAACACTTCAATCAGGAAGTGTTGGCAGTCATCTTGAGACTCTGCTTTGCCGAGTCCCCGCAAACCAAAGTGAAAATAAAGAAAAGAGGGCAGGGTAGGAATACCCTGATGGCCAAGCCATGGTGTATGGTTCCCTCTGGGACCCCGCCACAGCCTAAAAGCACTTTAAAAAAAAAGTTGCAGCAAAATCGCGATAATTGTGAATTCGCTTCAAAATATTTTTTTTTAAAGAAAGCACGGAATCACACGCTTGCTTTAGACTAGCCCCTGAGGGAGCCAGGTCCCGGGGGCATATGCTAAGGTGGGGGCCTCCTGCACTTATTTTCATTAAAGGAGGTGGTGCTCTCCAGGGCAACATTTACAGAAGCCCCGGGGAGGTGGTGGTCCCTGGGGCATATTTAGCCCCAGAAGGGGGGGGGGCATGCACCCCCCCTCCTATAATTACAAATCATGCCCTCGGGACCTGGCCAACAGTGGGCCAATAATAAACGAAGAGCAGAAGCCCGCACTTCATTTTTTGAAACATTTTTGGCCAGACCTGCGTATCCTGTTGAAAATAAAAAATAAAATGCATGTTTGGCCCCGGGGTGTCCCAATGAGACCCCACAAAAGGCCTAGGGGGTCAGGGTGTTTCTACACTGCCCCCTTTTATTTTATTTTCATATTTTGTGGGTCTCGGTAGGGCTCAGTAGTCTGCTGGGCTCCCAGATATCTATGGGCCTGATTATGATGGTGGTCAGGCTTTCATCTGACCGCCATCCTATCGGGGATGTGACCGCCCGACTAGCTGTTGCAGTCCTGCCATAGGGATTACAAAGTGACCGCCTTCAAGGTGATCACAATGTGTATGTTTTGTATTGCAACGTGTGCTGCTGGCTACAAGCACATGCTGCACTACAAAAAGTACACATTTTGCATATCCCTACACTATGTGGCAGGCACCATAGGTGCCCCCCAGAGCCCAAAGCCAAGAGCAAGGAGGGGGAAGGGGGGCCTGGGAGGGGCCCCCAAAGTCCCTTTCCATCTGCCTTTTCATGGGCGTTTAACCGCCATGAAAAGGCAGACAGAAAGGGACATTGTAATCCCTACGGCAGTGCCTGAGCAGGCACCACCACAGTTGAAGGGATGCAAGCCCCTCCGATGGAGCCCATCGGATCCTACTCGGTCGGTCTCTCTGACCACCTACCATCCGCCCGCCATTGCAATGTGGCTGGCGGTCAAGCGGTGTCCGATGGCGATGGGACCGCCCACCGACGCCCTGAGGCCCTTTATTTTTTACACCTAAATATCTCTGAAACTACTGATCGGAATTACACCAAATTACAAAAAGCACATTTTCTGGACCAACATCTAGTTTTCTGCCAAATTTGGTGTTATTCCGTTCAGCGGTTTGAGCAGTAGTCGTGTTAAAAAAATTAAAAATCCCCATAGACATAACATGGGAAAACACGTTTTGGCACCCCCATTTTTTTCTAGACCCCTGCTTGTCCGATCACCCCAAATCTTTCAACATAGCAGCTGAACCAAAAAGGGGAAGTTTTTGAAAATTTCGTGAAGAATCGCAAAGCAGCAACCAAAGTTATTGGCAAAACAAAAAACGTTTGTGCTATGGAAACTTTGGTCCTAACTATAACTACCTACTGGCAACCTCCAGCAGAGGTTAAAGTAACATTATAGTTAGGTCTTGGAATAATATTAAAACTAATAAATAAAAAAATAAAAAAATCACCAGTTATAATTTACCTACCTGTCAATAACTTGCAGCTCCACCATGTACAGCGTATGATCTCAAACATTGCATCCCAGTAGACATGTTTTTTTTAAAAACATATTTTTATTGGTATTTGGTATGATTCGTCACATGTGTATACATAGGAAAACAGGTAAATATGATCATTACATTAAATTATGTTTAAATCGTATCATCGATTGTTACATACCTCGATCCACGGGCAGCAATGATAATTTCCATTACAGATATTTCCTAGGAGCAGAGAACCTGATCAACTAGAATCCTGCTCCCGCCTACTAGCTTTATTAACAGTGGTCCAGAATATTACTAACATCTTCGGGTATTGACCATATTATCTAGTACTTGCTTCACTGACATCTGTTTACGACAACGTGTAAGCGGGTGTTTTCCAACAGCGGTCCAGTATGTACGCATACCATTCGTAGTCGTTTAAAAGCTACTCTATTTATTGAGTACAAACCTTATACCCAAAAGGAAAACAGAATGAAACAGAACATCAAACCTGTGCAGAGGAGAGGGGTGAATAGTAGTTGACAGTACTACCAGAGGGGGGAGTCATAGTGCGAAGAGAACGTTAGTGAATGCGAAGGGGGGGAGGAAAGGGCTCCCCGTTACCGCCATGTCTCCCTCGCCTGATCATCAGAACTCTAACTGACAAGCACTCATGATCGATTATCACTTGGTTCAGCACTGAGGGCCCACTGGGGACCGCACCGGGCTGCCACACCTAGCGCCCCCGGGACCAGCCCCCAGTCCCAGTCCTGCATCCTTGCTATCAGTATCTGCAGGTTTCTCCCATGCCGTCAGTGCCTCTCTCCATTGTTCAGCTATTGGGTGCTTCCACAGTCCCTTGGACTCTTCCCAGCTGAGCGCTCTACCTTCTGCCCCAGCCCACCTGACCTCCATTCCAAGTTTTGAACTGAGGCCCCCTTGGAGACTTCCATTCCATCGCTATTCTGGTCTTAGCGAGTCCCAGTGCAAGATCTATCAGCCTATTCCCAACTTTGTGCTTTGGCGGCCTAGGAAAGAGACCCAATAGACAAGTCTGCACTGTGGGGGCCAGCACACAGCCCAACGCCACCCTAAGCTTGCCCAGGACTGCCTCCCAGAAGAGACGCAGGCCCCGGCAATCCCATGTCATGTGGCCAAAGTCTGCATCAGGGTGCATGCATCTGGGGCAGTGTCAGGCTTCCCCCCCATAAGTCACATTAAGGCAGTGAGGTGTCATGTAGGACATGTGTGTATAATTGAATTGTCTGTATTTTAAACGGGTATTGCAGGAAATCTTTTTGGGATAATGCAAGACCCTGCACCATTCTGAATCTGTAAGTTCTCTTCCCCCGACTCTGTCCCACTTTGCCCATAACCCACTCATGGGACCTACGGCCATTGCTTGCAGTGTGGCATATAGCCACTTCACTAGATGGCCTTCTGTACCAAGTGTAAATAAGGCGTGTAGTACCGGGTGAGTCTCCGGTTCTTCCCTTCCACTGTTCCATAACTGCGCAAACAAGCGCGTCAGGGCTTCATATTGTAAAAATTGTCCTGGGGGAAGTCCACAGTCCTCTATCAGCTCTCTAAATGGGAGCAGGGCTTTGTCCAGGAAGCAATCCCCGACAGTGTCCAACCCTACAGCTGACCAGCGAGCCAATTGTTCGCTCGTGAATATAACTTGGGGATCGCCATGTGGTAACCCCACAAGGGGCAACATGGGGGTGTACCTGGCGGATCGCCGCTCCTTACTTTGGCACCACCTCCAGGTTTGGAAGGCTGTGCACTGCAACAGTGAACAATAAGGGGTGGGCGTTGCTGAGATAAGTAGCTTTGCTAACAATAGACTGGGAAGGGACTCTGGATACGATAAGCACGTGCCCTCCTCATTCACTCCCTCTACCCATTGCACTAGCCACTGTAGCTGAGCAGCGAGCATTTAAAGTTCAAAGTTCGGTACCCCTAGCCCCCCTTCTGACATAGGGCGTTGTAGAGTTTTAAGAGACACCCTAGGGCGCCCGTCTCCCTACACCAAGTCCAGTAGTAGGGCGTTCAAGGGGCGGAACCAGCTACTTGGCATAAGGACCGGGAGATTAACTAGGAAATACAATAGCCGAGGCAGCATGACCATTTTATATAGAGTTATCCGGGCCATAATGGGTAGTTGCAAAGTGCGCCAAAAATTTACACAAGAGCGCAGCGACCGCAACGCCCTGCCCAGGTTTCCTTCTTTCAAATCATCCAGGGAGTGGAAGATGTGTATGCATAGGTATTTAAATGTACTCTGAGCCCAGAGTATGTCGGCCATCAATACCTCTGGTCTGTGCAACGGTCCTGCTATTGGGAACAGATATGTCTTAGCTTTGTTGACCCGTAGGCCCAAGACAGAGCAGCGCAAAGTCATCCAGGATTTGCATGGCTGCGGAGGTGCCAGTGGCTGCGTCTGTCAAGTATATCGGCAAGTCGTCAGCGTATAAGTCTGCACTGTGGGGGCCATCACACTGCCCAACGCCACCCTATGCTTGCCCAGGACTGCCTCCCAGAAGGGACGCAGGCCCCGGCAGTCCCATGTCATGTGGCCAAAGTCTGCATCAGGGTGCATGCATCTGGGGCAGTGTCGGGCTTCCCCCCCATAAGTCACAATTAAGGCAGCGAGGTGTCATGTAGGACATGTGTGTATAATTGAATTGTCTGTATTTTAAACGGGTATTGCAGGAAATCTTTTTGGGATAATGCAAGACCCTGCGCCATTCTGAATTTGTAAGTTCTCTGCCCCCGACTCTGTCCCACTTTGCCCTTAACCCACTCATGGGACCTACGGCCATTGCTTGCAGTGTGGCATATAGCCATTTCACTAGATGGCCTTCTGTACCAAGTGTAAATAAGGCGTGTAGTACCGGGTGAGTCTCCGGTTCTTCCCTTCCACTGTTCCATAACTGCGCAAACGTGCGCGTCAGGGCTTCATATTGTAAAAATTGTCCTGGGGGAAGTCCACAGTCCTCTATCAGCTCTCTAAACAGGAGCAGGGCTTTGTCCAGGAAGCAATCCCCGACAGTGTCCAACCCTACGGCGACCAGCAAGTTGTCAGCGTATAAAGAGACGTGATGCAACCGCCCTCCCATAAACAAACCAATCCCATCACCTCCCCGGCGGATCCTTTCCGTGAGGGGCTCGATTGTTAGGGCAAACAGGATGGGAGAAAGGGGGCACCCCTGCCTAGTCCCGCGAGATATCTTATACTGTCTGGAAATTGTTCTGCCCATTTTAACCCTTGCCGTAGGTGAAGCATAGAGGAGTCGCACCCACCGCACCCATTCCTCGCCCAAGCCCATGCGCAGCATCACCTCAAACAAGTACTCCCAACCCACTGTGTCAAAAGCTTTTTCTAAGTCGACAGAAAGCACCTGCCACCTGGTGTTTGGTTGGGGCCTCAACATGGTAGAGTATGGAGTAGAGCCTGTGGAGGTTATAAGAGGTACTGCGAGAGGGGATAAAGCCATTTTGGTCAGGGTGAACCAGAGTCCGCATGTGGGGGAGTAGCCTGCCAGCTAACACCTTACTAAG
This sequence comes from Calotriton arnoldi, assembly GCA_963921515.1. Taxonomy (NCBI): domain Eukaryota; kingdom Metazoa; phylum Chordata; class Amphibia; order Caudata; family Salamandridae; genus Calotriton; species Calotriton arnoldi. The sequence goes on along the minus strand of CAWUFW010000107.1, from coordinate 2,526,705 downwards.
GAGCTTAAAGTCCAGATTGAGCATGGAGAGAGGTCTGAAATCTTTCACTCCAGCCTCTGACTTCTTAGTCTTTGGGAGAGGGATCACTAGAACAGTCTGGGTGGAGCCGGGCAGTTCTCCGCTATTGTACGCGGCTGCATACAGCCTGACTAATTGTGGTGCCAATATATCTGCGAAGCGTTGGTAAAATTCCGCCGGAAGGCAGTCTGGACCCGGCGTTTTGCCAGCTGCTAACGCACTAATAGCTGCTTGGATTTCCTGTAGATTTATCGGTTCTCCCAATTCCTCCCGATCCTCCTCCTCCAATGTACGGAGTGGTAGGGGGCCCAAGAACTCACGTATATCCATATATGCTAAAAAGGAATCGTTAATCGCGTCGGGGTCGTGCACTCCCTCTCCCGTAGCCAGGTTAAGTCGGGTGATTGGGGATCCCGCTAGTTCAGGTTTAATTAACCTAGCTAGGAGACGGCCCGCCTTCCCCTCCTCCCTCTGCACTCTATCCAAATATTCCTTATAGTTGTAACATCTCAACCACCCAATTGCATCATTATATTTTGCGCGTGTGGCCTGTAGTGACACGCGAGCAGCGGCATCCGTACCCTGGATGTTATCGAAGCTGCGGATGCTTCCTTCCAGGTCCAAGAGTTCTTGGCGGAGTTCCCTATGGGCACCACTTGCCTGTCCCATACAGTGACCCCTTACGACCAATTTAAATGCCTCCCACTCCATTTGAGAAGAAGGTGCTGTATTGGCGTTGATGGGGAAGTATGTGTCTAGGAGTGTATGTAATGACGTGCGGAAAGGAGCATCCTCAAGCATTGTCAGATTCAATTTCCAGGTAGGGATCAGAGGTCATCTACCCGGTAGCTGATGCGTCATAATCAATGTACTATGGTCCGATACTGTACGCCCTAAATATTCGGTGTGTATGATAGAGCTATTAAAGGCAGGAGAGCAAAGAAACTTGTCAAGCCTAGTGTGCACCTGATGGACCGGTGAGAAGAAGGAGTACTCCCTATCTCTATTGTGTTGCAGTCTCCAAGTGTCCTCAAGGTCCCAGTGGGATATCCTAGCGCGGAATCCCAGAGCTGTACGATGTGGCTGAGACCCCGGCAAGGGAGGGTGCGAACGGTCAGTGGCAACATCCGCAACATAGTTAAACTCCCCCCCTAGTACTATGTGTCCATGGAAATTGTTAGCCAGCGAGGCTGAGAAGGACTCCAGGAAACCGATCTGGTCTTGATTAGGCACGTATATATTGTCAAGTGTCACTCCCTGACCCGCCAATCTCTCCGTGATCAGGGCATACCGTCCCTCTGCATCCAACCACACCCGTTCGAGGGCAAAAGGGACCCCTGGCTTGACCCAAATCAGTACTCCCCTGGCAAAAGCTGAGGAGGTGGTCGCGAAAACCTAACCCCTCCATCGTCTCTTCAACTTCCCGGCTTCCTCCCTATTCAGGTTTGTTTCCTGGAGGAATGCAATGTGTATGTCCCTGCACCTCAGATAGGAATAAATATTGTGGCGCTTTGCAATAGACCCCATACCTCGAATGTTCCATGTCAGGAACCGCAAAACATTATGATCGTCTGCCATTCATGTTGGGTAACACAATACAGCCCCATAATGGAAGCCTTCCCCTGCCCCCCCTCGCTCATGCCCCACCACCCTCCTCTGCAAACTCCAAAACATAAGAAACAAACAAATGGACCCCAACGTTGGTCAACCTCCCGACCCCAGGGCAGTCCGACAACTGTCGGCTACCCAAACAGCATGTGAAACATTTGTACTAGATGAGGCCCCAACCTAGGAAGGCACTCAGCAGATGGTAGCCAATGAAGTCATAGCTCAGGGCACCTGAACCATCCAGAGTGCACCGGTCCTGCATAAGATGGGGCAGCTCAGGACCTGGATCAGCAATCAACAGACAGGCACCCCTTCAGATATCAAAGTCACCACGGCGATCTAACAGCCTCAGATAATTTTGTCGGATGTCTTCGGCGTCACCACCGGCAGCTTCACACTGTCACTGCGGGAGGTGTCTGACTCATTCTCTTCAGACTCTCTCGAGTAGTGGGCTTCCACCACTGGGGAGGGACTCTTGCCCTGCATAAGCACTGCCACAGCCTGCAACGCTTCAGCCCTCTCCCTCTCTGTCTGCGAAGAGGTCGGTTTCTTCGTGGCCCCTCTACGAGGTCGTCTTCGGGAGCGCTTCCCAAGCTCCATGGCTTTCTTCGGAGCAGGTCCAGGGCCCGTGCACCATGGAGACCCAATCTTGTAGGCCTCTAACCAGTCCCAGGCGTCTTTGGGGCTTTCACAGTAGTGAGTGTTCCCATCTAGGATAATACGCAGCCGGGCTGGGAACATCAGAGAGTATTGGAGGACTTCCTCTCTCAACGCCTTTTTGACCTCTAGGTAAGAGGCCCGTTTCCTCTGCACTTCCAGTGTATAATCCGGGAAGAGGGAGATTCTGCTGTTGTCTATGGCGAATGGGCCCTCCGCGCGAGCTTTTCGCAGGAGGAAGTCTCTATCTCGAAAATGGAGCAGTCGAGCTACCATGGGCCGCGGGGGTCTTCCAGGGGCCAGTGGTTTGGCCGGCACCCTATGTGCCCTCTCCAGTGTATAGAAGGTAGACAGTCCCTCAGGTGCCACCACACTATGTAGCCAATGCTCTAAGAAGGACACCATAGTCCAGGACCCTGATGTTGTTCCTCCGATTGGGCCCTTCGGCGTCTTCGGCCCTCCGCTCTAGCACACCCACTCTGTCCGTAAGGGCCCCAACCTGCTGCTCTAGTGCTTTCTGTGCCAACGTTAGTTCCGCAATACTGGTTTCAGTCCCTTTCACTCTCTCCGATAGCTTCTTGTGCTCTTCCCGCAGTAGGCCAAACCCCACCGCGACCGTGCTGATGTCTTGGTGGAGGGTGGCCTTCATGTCCGCTATGGCCTCCAGGATTTTGCTCAGCTGTTGTTGCACCGGGTCCTCTGTGGTAGGCTGCGATTGCTCCTGGGCACTGTCCTCCTGGTCGTGCGAGGCCTCCAGCTGTCGGCCCCTGGGTTTGCCCATTATGCCAGATATCTCAATAGGTCTCCCGTAGAGAGTAGAACTAAAACCTGCAGCGCCACCCTTTGACACCACGCAGTGAAGTACCCAATGTTCTGGGGGCCGTGGGTCTCACTATCTGCCCCAGTATCCTGGCCTCGAAGGACAGCTTGGTATGGGGCCGTCACGTGCCTCGCAGGTGTGTAGGCTGTGCCCCCCGGGGCAGGACCAGGTTGTCGCAGCCCCTTCTGTCCGCTCGCTTCAAATAAGCTCCCAATGTAGGGGCAGCCTCATGATCAGTTCCCACAGCCACGTGGGCGCAGGCCCTTATTCAGTCCCCCTCCGTGGGTTGCCTGCGTTCCCTAACACCCCCAGGGGCTGGGGTACCACACTACACCCGTTGTAGGTAGCGCAGTAGGCAATGACCAAACCCCAGGTAAACCTCCAATGCAGGCCAGGGAGCAGACCTCTCAGGTGGTGGCTTTAGCAGCTGCCTCCTACCAACTGGGGACAAATCCAACCTCCCCCGGTCTTCACACAGGGCTGTGCCACTTCTCCTGTTGTGGCCCAGGCCCTCAGGGGGAGGATCAATCAAGGCCAGGCCCTTCAGTGTGCGCCGGGTTCGCGCAACGAAACAGCTCGGCTCACGCAGCCCCCAGAGCCAGCGCAGGATGGCGCGAGCCCTGATCCAGGCTCCGATTCCCACCCGCACCCAGCTCCTCACCTCAGGGATGATTTTGGCCACACCTCAGCCAAGCGCCCAAACCGGACTCCGATTCAGTAGCTATGGGGTGCCCGATCCTTGGGCAGGCAACAACCCCCACAGAGTTGCTCGTCACTCGGCTCCTGTCATCTGCGTTGAAGCCGCCATCTTGAGGGCGCTCCAACCAGCCGCGGCTCCAGTTTCCGCTCTCTCACCAGGCACCCGGCGATCGGCGAGCATGTAAAGTCTTGCCCTTCACAGCACGGGAGCCTCGGGTACATTTCCCGCTGTCGCCCAGGCCCCAGCTGCCAGTAGTTGAGCCGATAAATGACGGGCCGGCACGGAGCTCCAAGCTCACGCATCCACCATCACAGACTCCAGGCCACGCCCCCCTCCCAGTAGACATGTTTAATGACATAATTGTTGACATCAGTGATGACATCTAAAATGACAGCATTGATGATATTACTGATCACATCACGGATGGCACCATCCAAGATACTGCTCTGAAACTGAAATAGTGCAGTACTAGAGAAAAGTCTTATTCAGTATGATAAAAGTTATATGGTGCACACTTTAGCTACCTGCTAAGTTTTTTAAAATTATTGCTGAAGTTCTTGATTCAATTTTCAACAATTCAACATAATGGGTGCTGTGAAAGATATACATGTGCAGCTTCACACACGTAAAATTATAAATTAGAGGAGTTGTGCCGTTTGCATCTAAGCATTCTTTCATGTACTATGTTTGCAGTACATTACCTCACCTTATTCTCCTCACTGGCCCTTACAGTATAATTTACATCAATATCCAATGACCATAACTTCCAAATGCCAATAAATGTCTTTGAGGAACTATTATAAATGGGTAAGAAATAAACACAGAACTGAAATTAAAGTACAATACAGTGTAACATACCGAGTTATCCTGGTTTCTCCCTCCTACCCCGCTTAAGTAGCTAGCACACACTGCTCAGTCCTCTGTGTTGGTGTACCATTAACAACATGCCTCTCCCTTCCATGTTTTATACAGGTAATCCTCTATTGCAGTTCTACTGCGATGCATCTTATGAACCAGTGTTAGTATCCTCCCTCCATTTACCTGCTGTTTTGGCAGTGAAAGCATGTTCTCTGTCCTTTAGATGACAAAAAGCCTATTCATTATGGTTTGATGTGGCATATAAATGGACCACATACACTTTCAAATATAGGGATCTCGTCTTGAATTTTACATAGGCACCTCTCATACGTGGCTAATCTGAATAGGTCAGTCATCCATTCTGAGTGAGATTTGTGAGCAGACACCAGTGAAGCTCTATGCGCATGCAGTACTACATTAATGCAAGGTAGAGACTAGGTGCATTTAGTGTGCCTGCAGTCTTATATTTCAAAAGGTTGTGCCTTAATTCATGGGCCTGTTACAAAAAATATGTCAGAAAAACCAAACATTCTTTTTACACTTCTTCATTCTCCTGTTGATGTCTGTGTACATGCTGACATTAAACAGTTATCACATAGTGCTGTAGACAATTTCTATAAGAACTAGAGATGTATAAAGTTAAGATATTTATTTTCAAAAGTTCTGTAAACATTCTGAGACATACATTGTTTTCGAATGTATAATCTATGGGTGACTCACTTACAGGTGGTTCAAATCACGGCATGATTGTAAGTATTGTTAGAATGGTGTACATCATTCTGCTCAATTCAGGAATATTTGCGGGGTAATTTTGTAAAATTATGGCAGATGATATATTTAACAGACACATTTCATTAAGGTAAATAATAACCAAACTCTGTTTTTGAAAATCATTCAAGGATTAATAAGTTCCTGATGTCGTTAATGTCTGCAGAGCCATTACATTTTTTATGCACCTCGATACCAGTAAAAAAGAGCATAATATCTACTTAATGTGGGTGATTTCACAGATTTGCTTAGTGTTCTTCTCAGTGCAAAAGCATACACCCATTAGTACTTCAAATGTTATGGAATATTGGTTCTACATGTACATAGCTGAATACTATGTAAATCACAAAGCAAACTGTCATTTAACGAATCATGAGTGATGTAATATGTGAACTAATTAGCAGTGTATCATGGAGGTGCACGGTATAGTTTGGACAGTAATGTATAACCAGTGAATTTTTGTGTTTTTCAAACATTGATTTTATAAGGCCCCTTTAACCTTGTTTTTTTATTGAATCTTTAAGTTTTTTTAAACATAAGCTAAAATATTATTACCTTACCTACCTATAACTTCACTTTAACCTTTGTTATATTTTCAGTGAATTTCTGAGTTTTTATTTAATAAAAAGTAAAATCCTATTACCATACCTAACTATAATTTCTCTTTATTATGTGTTTATTTTTCAGTGAATTTCCAGTTTTTTTTATCATGTTTACCCAACTGCCTCCATGAACATATCTTAAGCCCATGCACAGCATGGGGTTGGCTGCAGGTCCTGTGCAAAAACCTATGGGCAGCCAACCCACCACCAAGCACAGCTTTCAGCAGTGCGTTGTGTAGGGATGGCTATGCAGCAAGGCCAGCGGTCATGCCCGCCATGCTACCAATAACCCATGGGAATCTAACCCCCCACGGGAGTCCAACCACCAACGGACTCCCCACCCAACTTTTTTCTTCTTTTTTCAATTTGTTTGGCACCGCAGCACATCTTCGGCACTGCAGCATAGCACCCCCATGGTACCACAAGACCATGCAAGCTTCACTTGTTGACGTGGAGTCTCACTGTACCATGTGTCCCAAAAGTATCTTGCAGTGCTGGGTCCTATGGGACTACTGCCAGATCAACCATACAAATGATACCCGTACCCTGCCCCTTGAATTTTATTTTTATTAAGTCAGGACACAAGTTCTCAAATGGCAGCTACAACATTTCTTTTCATGTTGCGGCTAGCCAATTTGATTGTTTGGTCATGCAGGACTGGTACAGGTCCCACAGAATCTGTGAGAAAAAAGCTCTTTTGGCCAATTAAAATGCTTAATTTTTCTAATTTGCGTCTTTGCAGGAGTTCCGCTGGACTACCACAGGATCAACTGTTCAAATATCACTATATTTTGTTTACCTTAATTTCTCAAAAATGGCTGAACCAATTTACATCAAATCCCAGAAAGCACACTTTCTAAATATAAATGTAGCTTTCTGCTAAATTTGGTGTAATTTCGTTCTGTATCACTTCCCAAAGTTCCTATGGGAATTTACATGGGAAAACCACATTTTGGGGCTCCCTATTTGTCTTGTGCCTCGCTTGATGGATCACCCTGAAACTTTCCAGGAAGCAGGTTGGGATGAATAAACATGTTTTGAGAAGATTGTTCAAACAGCACCAAAGTTATTAGACAAACAAAAAAAACTATCTTCCTCTGTGACCTTATGTATAACTACATAGTCTAAAACCTCCGCAACTCCATTATTAACTATAACTCGCGCCCTGATATGAAAGATGTCAGTTCAGATGTTGCAGTGATGTCATCAATTATGTCATAGAACTTGTCATGAGTGATGTAATATGTGCAGTAATTAGCTGTGCATTGATAGGGCGCAAGTTATAATCACTTTAGAGCATGAACTATAGTTACTTGACATAATTATTACTGGTGAATTTCAGTGATATTGGTGGTTTAAAATGGTATGTTTGGACTGACATTTTCACCGAACTATAACATCCCTTTAACCTTTCTTGTTCTTTGCAAATTTCTAAGGGTTTTTTAATATAAAGTAGGAAAATATTACAATTTTTAACTGTAGCATCACTTTAAACTTTGTTTTTTTCAGTGAATATATATGGTTTCTTTGTCGTAAAGTAAGATGTACATTGCCGTACACGGAATTGCATTTGATGCACAGCCTGCACCTAACCCCAACACAGGTGCGCACAGCTGACTATGTGATGTAACAATATAAAGGGTATTATTTTAAGTAAGGAAGATGTACTCATTTTGTCAAAGGGTTAGAACACCAAAATATGGGACTGCGTAGAAATGTACTCATTTACAGACACAATCACTCTCCAATACAACCAATCATACACCAGCTCATTTAACTAAACATTCACTCAAACAACTACTCACTCACTGATACAGCCACTTAAACAAACATTAACTCACTCATATACCAATTCAGACATCCACTCACTCACCCATACACTCAGTCACACATCCAATCACTTACCCATACATCCAATGAAACACACACTCACTCACCAACAAAATCACTCACAAACTCACTCACACACACTGATACTAAGATGCCTACTTATAAACCATACAGCCACTCATACACTCATTGACTTACTTTTACAATAACTCACACAACCATTCACTCACCCATGCTACCATTAATACAACCAGTCACTTAGCTATCCAAACAATCAATCAATCAGTCAATCAGAGCATTTGTAAAGCGCGCTACATACCCGTGAGGGTCTCAAGGCGCTGGCGGGGGGGAATGCTGCTCTCAATCCAGTCACTGTCACATCCACACACTCACCCATACAGCTAGTCATACACACACTTATTGACCTTCACAGCTACTCACACATCTACTCCCACACCCAAGCAACCTCTGAAAACAAAGGTACTTACTCACCCATACAGGTACTCACACCCATACAGCCCCTTGTACACCCAGTCACTCACTTATATACCTATCAAGACACCCACTCAGTCACCCACACAGTCACTACAGACCCTTGACCTTGCCAGGTAGGTCGCTCCCCCCGCCACACAGCTCCGCCTGTGTTGTCCGCCCGCTGCTGCTGGTAAGAACGCCCTTCCCTTTTTCCTTCTGTACCCCCGTTGCCCCATTTGTACTGTGCCCGCATTTGTCTGTTTTCTCGCCCCTTTTTTCCTTCTGTACCCCGTTGCCCCATTTGTACTGTGCCCGCATTTGTCTGTTTTCTCGCCCCTTTTTTTCCTTCTGTACCCCCGTTGCCCCATTTGTACTGTGCCCGCATTTGTCTGTTTTCTCGCCCCTTTTTTTCCTTCTGTACCCCCGTTGCCCCTTTTGTACTGTGCCCGCATTTGTCTGTTTTCTCGCCCCTTTTTTTCCTTCTGTACTCCCGTTGCCCCATTTGTACTGTGCCCGCATTTGTCTGTTTTCTCGCCCCTTTTTTCCTTCTGTACCCCCGTTGCCCCATTTGTACTGTGCCCGCATTTGTCTGCTTTCTCGCCCCTTTTTTCCTTCTGTACCCCGTTGCCCCTTTTATACTGTGCCCGCATTTGTCTGTTTTCTCACGCCTTTTTTTCCTTCTGTACCCCCGTTGCCCCATTTGTACTGTGCCCGCATTTGTCTGTTTTCTCGCCCCTTTTTTTCCTTCTGTACCCCCGTTGCCCCTTTTGTACTGTGCCCGCATTTGTCTGTTTTCTCGCCCCTTTTTTCCTTCTGTACCCCCGTTGCCTCTCGCCATTCCCGCCGCTGCGTCCCTGCGGCCCCGCCCCCTGACTGCCCATTCGCTGCCCCTGCCTCCCGCCTCCCAGCTGCTCCTCCCTCCCACCTCCCCATAAATGGCGGCCGCTGCGCGTGAGGAGAGCGACCCTTGACCTTGCCAGGTAGGTCGCTCCCCCGCCACACAGCTCCGCCTGTGTTGTCTGCCCGCTGCTGCTGGTAAGAACGCCCTTCCCTTTTTCCTTCTGTACCCCCGTTGCCCCATTTGTACTGTGCCCGCATTTGTCTGTTTTCTCGCCCCTTTTTTCCTTCTGTACCCCCGTTGCCCCATTTGTACTGTGCCCGCATTTGTCTGCTTTCTCGCCCCTTTTTTCCTTCTGTACCCCCGTTGCCCCATTTGTACTGTGCCCGCATTTGTCTGTTTTCTCGCCCTTTTTTCCTTCTGTACCCCCGTTGCCCCTTTTGTACTGTGCCCGCATTTGTCTGTTTTCTCGCCCCTTTTTTCCTTCTGTACCCCCGTTGCCCCATTTGTACTGTGCCCGCATTTGTCTGCTTTCTCCCCCTCTTTTTCCTTCTGTACCCCCATTGCCCCTTTTGTACTGTGCCCGCATTTGTCTGTTTTCTCTCCCTTTTTTTCCTTCTGTACCCCGTTGCCCCATTTGTACTGTGCCCGCATTTGTCTGTTTTCTCGCCCCTTTTTTCCTTCTGTACCCCTGTTGCCCCATTTGTACTGTGCCCGCATTTGTCTGCTTTCTCGCCCCTTTTTTCCTTCTGTACCCCCGTTGCCCCTTTTGTACTGTGCCCGCATTTGTCTGTTTTCTCGCCCCTTTTTCCTTCTGTACCCCAGTTGCCCCATTTGTACTGTGCCCGCATTTGTCTGTTTTCTCGCCCCTTTTTTTCCTTCTGTACCCCGTTGCCCCTTTTGTACTGTGCCCACATTTGTCTGTTTTCTCACCCCTTTTTTTCCTTCTGTACCCCCGTTGCCTCTCGCCATTCCCGCCGCTGCGTCCCTGCGGCCCCACCCCCTGACTGCCCATTCGCTGCCCCTGCCTCCCGCCTCCCAGCTGCTCCTCCCTCCCACCTCCCCATAAATGGCGGCCGCTGTGCGTCGCGCCGCTGGCGCGCCAAGGCGCGCCTAAGGCAAGCCCGTCTGCGCCCGTCCGCGACTGGACCGCGCCCAGCGCCAGAACCCCTGGCCCCCGCAGCAGCCAACCCACCCACCGGACCTACGACACCGCCACCCTCAACGCACTCAACACCGGCCGAATCCCCGGCTGCCACCGTGCCACCCCAGGACGCACCCACGGACCCTTCGCCTGCCAATCTTGCAAGTTCTCCTGCCTCCGGACCTGCACCGCACCCACCACGCCGAGCACCAGCAGCAACCACCTGAAGTGCATCCTGCTCAACACCCGCTCCGTCCACAGACACGCCGTGGAACTTTGGAACCTGCTCGACTCCACATCACCAGACGTCGCTTTCCTCACGGAAACATGGATGAACGCCTCCTCAGCGCCCGACATCGCCATCGCCATCCCGGACGGATACAAGATCACCCGAAAGGACCGCGCCAACCAGACCGGAGGAGGCATCGCCATCGTCCACAAGAACATCATCTGCATTACGACCAACTCCGACGACACCTTCACAGCCGGCGAACACCTGCACTTCCAGATACACACCGACCCCAAGACCACCCTCAGAGGCACCCTCATCTACAGACCCCCAGGACCACGCACACAATTCAGCGAAGACATCGCCGACCTCATCAGCCCGCACGCCCTCCTCTCGGCCGACTACATCCTCCTTGGGGACCTCAACTTCCACCTAGAGAACAACAACGATCGCAACACCACCACCCTGCTGGACAACCTCGCCAACCTCGGACTCAAGCAACTGGTGACCACCCCCACACACCACGCCGGCCACACGCTTGACCCCGTCTTCTCCTCCAGCAAGGACATCTCCTTCAGCCACACCACCGGACTCCACTCGACAGACCACAGCTGCGTCCACTTCAGCTTCAGCAGGACCACCACGCACCACCACCCGCAACAGCTCCCGCGCAGAAGCTGGAACAAGATCACCACCGACCAACTCACCACATCCCTGAGCCAGAACCCTCCCGCCAGCTCAACGAACCCCAACCAAGCCGCCAGCAACCTCACAAGATGGATCACCAACTGCGCTGACATCCTCGCCCCATTGAAGACCCCCCAATCAGACCCGGCAACAAGAAAGCACCCTGGTTCACCGACGAACTCAAGAAATCCAAGAAGAACTGCCGGGCCCTCGAGAAAGCATGGCGCAGAGACCCGACTGCAGACAACATGACCACCCTCAAACACGCCACCCGAAAACACCACCAGCTGATCCACACCACCAAGAAAACCGCATTCAAGGAACGACTGGACAACAACGCCCACAACAGCAAGGAACTCTTCATCATCGTCAAAGAGCTCTCGAACCCCAGCGCCGGAAACAACGACATCACCCCTTCGCAAGACCTCTGCAACTCGCTCGCCTCGTTCTTCCACAGCAAGATCGCAGACATACACAACAGTTTCAGCACACAGCCGACGTACCCTACAACCGTTCCAACGTCCCCCACCTCCACCCTCCGAGCCTGGACCCCGATCAACACCGAAGACACTATCCGCACGATGAACTCCATCCACTCCGGATCACCAACCGACCCCTGCCCTCACCACATCTTCAACAAGGCCGACGCCGTCATCGCACCCCACCTCCGGGACATCATCAACACCTCCTTCGACACTGCCACCTTCCCAGAGAGCTGGAAGCACGCCGAACTCTGCGCCCTACTGAAGAAACCGTCAGCGGACCCCACCGACCTCAAAAACTACCGCCCCATCTCGCTCCTTCCTTTTCCTGCCAAAGTCATCGAGAAGACCGTCAACAGACAACTGGCCGCCTTCATCGAGACGAATGGATCCCTCGACAACTCACAGTCCGGCTTCCGGGCCAACCACAGCACCGAGACCGCCCTCATCGCAGCCACCGACGACATCCGAGCCCTGCTCGACAACGGGGAAACAGCGGCCCTCATCCTCCTGGACCTCTCCGCAGCGTTCGACACAGTCTGCCACCGCACCCTAGTGCAACGCCTGAACAACGTCGGAATCCAAGAGAAGGCACTGGAGTGGATCATCTCCTTCCTCGCCGGAAGAACCCAGAGAGTCCGCCTCCCCCGTTCAGTTCCGAGGCCACCGAAGTCATCTGCGGCGTACCACAAGGATCATCACTCAGCCCCACCCTCTTCAACGTCTACATGAGCCCCCTCGCAGACATCGCACGCCAACACAACCTCAACATCATCTCCTACGCCGACGACACCCAGCTGATCCTCTCCCTCACCAACGACCCCACAACCGCCAAAACCAACCTACATGAAGGGATGAAGGACGTAGCCGAGTGGATGAGGAACAGCCGCCTGAAACTGAACTCCAGATAAGACGGAAGTCCTCATCCTAGGATCATCACCCTCCGCCTGGGACGACTCCTGGTGGCCCCCTGCCCTGGGCAACGCACCCAAACCAACGGACCACGCACGCAACCTGGGCTTCATCCTGGACTCCTCCCTCTCAATGACCAGACAAGTCAACGCCGTCTCCTCGTCTTGCTTCAACATCCTACGCATGCTGCGCAAGATCTTCCGGTGGATCCCCACCGAAACCAGGAAGACGGTCACCAAGGCCCTCGTCACCAGCCGACTGGACTACGGCAACTCCCTCTACGCCGGAACCACAGCCAAACTTCAGAAAAGACTCCAACGCATCCAGAACGCCTCAGCTCGACTCATCCTGGACATCCCCCGACACAGCCACATCGCCGGACACCTGAGAGACCTGCACTGGCTCCCCGTCAGCAAGAGAATCACGTTCCGACTCCTCACCCACGCACACAAAGCTCTCCACAACCAAGGCCCCAGATACCTCAACGACCGTCTGACCTTCTACACTCCCACCCGCCAGCTACGATCGACCAACCACGCCCTCGCCGCCGTCCCCCGCATCCGAAGAGCCACAACGGGAGGAAGATCCTTCTCCTACCTGGCTGCCAAGACGTGGAACTCCCTACCCATCCACCTCCGCCTAACCCAAGACCATCTCTCCTTCAGGAAGCAACTCAAGACCTGGCTGTTCGAACAGTAGCGGACCCCCCTCCCCCTAGCGCCTTGAGACCCTCCGGGTGAGTAGCGCGCTATACAAATGCTTGATTGATTGATTGATTGATTGATTGACTACATACACATTTACCCAAATCATAGTGCCTCTAAAAACAGCCACTAATTCACCGATAAAGCCACTGACTCACTCACCAATACAGCCACTCATGCATCAACTCACTCACGCACAGAACTACTCACACACCCAGTTATACAACCATACAGCCACTCTCACACCCATACACACAAGGATACATAACGTCAGACAGTCACTCATTTAATATCTGTTAGAAGTAGTTTCAATTAGTAGCGGTGCACCTAGTATGCTAACTTTACTTTTGTAATAGGTTAGTATATATGTTTAACAATCATAAACTCTTAGAAAATACTTGCACTCACTAGATGATGTCATCAGTGGTCATTTGAGATAACATCAGTGATGTAATATGTGAGGTCATAAGCAGTGTATTGTGGGGGCGTAAGTTATAAATAGCTCAGATAACTATAACTGCAGAATTTCACTGTTTTTGTACAAGTGAAATCTAAGCCTAACTATAATGTTCCTACAACCTTTGTTTTTTTCAGTGACCTTCTAAGTAATTCTATTTCCTAACTATAACGTCCCTATAACCTTTGGTTTTTAAAGTGAATTTCTAGATTTTTTTAAACTAGTAGTCGTGTTTGCAGAGTGGTGGAGAAAAGGGGCAGGGTCTCCGAGCAGCTTTCAGAAATCCTGCTGTGTCAGACTTACTGGAGGTAACAGGAGGGCTTCTGCCCTCAGCATCCTTGAGGACTTCATCCCCCAACCATCAGTGCTCCAGGAGGTGTGTTTGCAGAGTGGTGGAGAAAGGGGGCATGGCCTTCGAACACCTCTCAGCAATTACGCTATGTGGGACTTACTGGAGGTAAAAGGAGGGCTTGTTGGCCCCAAGGACACTTTAGAGCCAAGGGAACTTTATCTCCCCAACCAGCAGTGTGCTAGGAGGTGCATTTGCAGAGTGGTGGAGAAAGAGGGTGTGGCCTCTTAAGTCCTCTCAGCAATCACAGTCTGTGGGACTTAATGGAGGTAACAGAAAAGCCTTGTTGGCTCCCAAGGACCCTAAGCATTCAAGAGGACTTCATCTCCCATACAGAAGTGCTCCAGGAGGCATGTTTGCAGAGTGGCGGAGAAAAGGGCATGGCCTATGAAGACCTCTAAGCAATCCCGCAGTGTGAGACTTACGAGAGGTATCAGGAGGTCTTGTTGGCTCCCAAGGAACCTCTGGAGCCAAGGGTACTTTATTCCTCAACCAGAGGTTCACCAGGAGGTGTGTTTGCAGAGTGGCGGAGAAAGGGTTTGTGGCCTCCGGCAACTTTCTGGTATTTTTTTCTGTATTTTCAATTTATTACACTTGGCCCCCCTCCCCCACCTATTTTGGCCCCAGGACACCATCCCCCAGGGCATAGCCTTTTTAAAAAAAAGTAGAGGGAAGGGGGCCGAGCAGCCACCCTCCCTGGCTGATTTCAGCCCCAGGGACCCCATCCCCCAGGGGCCAGGCCTCTAGTGTGGGTGCCCTGGTCACACCCAGGTCACCCACATGAAGTGTTGGGGACTGCGGGGGGAGCCTCAAGGCCCCTGTTGTCCCTGCCTGCCCCGCCTCCTGCTTGAGCTGGAATTGCTTTGATAGAGAGAGAGCTGTGAACATGTATGATGTCTCAGATGCATCCCACAAAACACCACCAACTGCAGGAGAGGCACAACACCCATCAGGGGAGGAAGATGTGGAGTACCTCATTTTCTGTTGACAAACTGCCAGGAAATATTTGTCTGTGCCTACTGGCCAGTTCTCTAATGGTCCTGTGTCTATCATCATGCCACCTCCTTTTTCACCCAAGTGATGTACCTTTTTGTTTGTACACTGTTGATCTTATCCACTTGTGGCACTTTGAATAAGCCTACCTTCCCTAATGGCAATTTGTCCCTCCTCACTGAAATTCTCCTCATTTCTACATGTTGCAAAATGTGTCTTCCAAATGGACTCTGTCTGGTCATCCTTTGTTCACAATCAGTGTTGGTGTTGTTGGCCCAAACACTTCCAAAATGCTTGTGTTGACTGACCCACCTTTGTAAATAAATTCACTCATACAGACCAAAGTAATGTATGTTTGTAGCGGAAAGGACTACATATACCATGGTGAATGTGTACTATCATAACCAATTTTTTTGCAGCTCTAGAAGAGAGAGCTAAAGTCACTAGCAGCTACTGTTGTTGGAAATGCACTAACAACAATGACATCCACTGCAATGGCATAATGAGGAGTTTGTTGTCTTCCAATGGACCATCAGGGAATGACAACACGGTTCCTCTCCTCCACATATATATAGATCAGTGAACAGGACAATGTAATTATCCTAATATGATAGCGTCAATGCTCACATTGAAGACATTGAACAATACATAAATTAGCATGGTAGAACTAATAATAGCCAGATACTCAGGCCAATACTCCTTCTGAATTAGCACCCTCGTCACCAAAAAGGGGTAAAGTAAATGAAGTCCAGATGTAGCCAAGTAGTGTACTATAGCAAGAAGGTTTATTTAGGTTCAGATACAGGAGAATAAGGTGGTAAGTATGATAGTTGATAGCCCCACCAGGAGTAGCCTCCCTGCTGCTCAGCCTGCACACTCCAACTGACACTCAGCACATCACCAGGCACCCATGCACTCTATGACATCACCAAGCACTCAGCATTCCACTCATCACCAAGCACTCGAACACTCATCCTGGCTGAGCAGTAGGGGAGATGTAGCTAAGGAAAAGGAAAGGCAACAGTTAAGTCACAACACATACCTGTGCCACACAAAGGTGAACAAGGCCAATCCAATTCCTTGGACGTCAGAATGCAAGAAGTGCAAGGGCTTACTGTTGGGCACCAGGGTCAACTAGTAAATGGTGAATAATGCTACACTGGGATAAGTAGGGTAAATGTGTCCCTCTGCCCCTGAGAGGCCTCATATGTTTTGAGTACGAATGTAACCCCACATTAAATCTATGGTATATTAAACACACATAGTGCTGCATGGGAGACAGAGTACAGAAGCAGACACAAAGCAACACTTTCCTCAGGGGAAGATGACATGGAAGAATTATGGGCATGTATCATTGAAAGTAGTTACCCAAAGAAAGATGCATTTAGTGCTAACACTTACTAAGTAGTCAATGGCAATGATTATGGAGGTTCTTCAGGCAGGTGAGGATACATTAGTGATTTGTAACCAGTCAACACCAATGAGCCACTTTCACAGTGGTGCACGGGTGTGTGCACTACTGGCAGGCACCAGTGTGTCCTACCATGGCTTGGAATCTGTAATCTGTTGTGACAAAACTATACCAACTATACTTGCCCCATCACTTTCACACAGAGTGCAACAGTAGTATCCTGCCTGTGTGGTGCTGTGAGTACAATTTCCAAAAGAGGCCCACTTACAGAGGCTAAAGTTTGAAAAGCCTCCATACTTGACTCAATTGTCAGATAGGCTATCAATTTGCCATAGGCCTCTGACAAAGCAACATTTACCTACAAAGATATGCTAGCAACTCATAAATATGAAAAGATGACCAAATAGTGAAAGTAGAAAATGTTTTAATCTATAAAACATATCTGACCTACCTAGCCTAAACTATCTAACCTTAACACTACCCTAACACTATCCTAACCTATCTTAAACTATCTACACCTACCTAGCCTATCCTAACCTTAACTGTAGCCTACACTATCTTAACTTATCCTAAACTATCTTACCTACTATACACAACAAGTTAAACATCAATCCCCTACCCCATTAATATACATAGGTCAGCACAATACAGAAAACTACCACATTCTAAACATATACTACCTATACATGTACTTCTAAACAAATAAATACTGTTTTTGGTTTAAAAAAATATTTGTTTTATAGCACACACTAAGCTTTAAACTCTTCACCCACTTAAAAACCTACCAGTCTAAAAACGCACTTAAAAACTACTACCTAATTAAAAATGTAAAAAACTAACTACACTATACCTATACTAAAACCCAACTAACGGCGGGGCATATTAGCAAGGGCACTATCGCCGCTTTAGCGGCACTTTTTGCCGCTAAAGCGGCGATATTCATATCGCCCTATCAGCAAACTGTCTCTAACAGCAGTTAGCGACAGTTTGCGGGCATTAGCGCCCGTTTTTTTACCGCTTTGCATGTCAGCGATATTTATCGCTAATGACATGCAAAGTGGGCGTTCCCGACGAACAAACCTGGGGAACACCCGCTAACAGGCCTATCGCCTATTAGCAAGGTGGCCATGGCCCCAGTTAGCGACGTGAAAAGTTGCGCTAACCGGGGTCATCGCCATTTATTTAACACCTGCAATTAGCAGGTGTTAGCCATACCTAACATGGGGGTGGATTATGCTGATACGACCACAGGGTCGTATCAGCAAGGTGTTCTCCCTTCTCCATGCAACATCGCTGGTTTTTCAGCGATGTTGGCCCATTTCCCCCGCTATCGCTGGAATATTCATCGCCATAGCGCTAATCGTTGCTAATACAGCGTTAGCGTGGCGATATATTCCAGCGATAGCCGGCGATAAAAAAAATCACGCTAAGCAGGGTTAGCGATGATTATCGCCTCTTCTTGCTAATATGCCCCACTATGTTTAAGTAACTAAAACTCTAAAAACAACATGTAAAAAAAATGAAAGTGAACGTTTTGAGGGAGAGTTCAAATTTGAGCACTGATGCGCTCCATGGCCTCCTGTAAAGTTAGCATAATGGCACTGAGGCTTGCCAGCTCATCCTCTATGCCATGCATTAGTATTTTCAGTTCTTGGAGATCTTTCAGGGCCTAGGCCTCAAACAAAGATCCTGTGGCAAGGGTTGGGACCACTCCAAATGTATTGAGCGTTGTTTTGCCTCTTTATCTGTCATGTTGTCTAGAGAGGTAAAGGGAGAACGTATCAGCTCAAGTTGGAAATGTACATGATGTCTGCAAGAATAGGTTTACATTGTCATACAATTACATGTAGCAGGGCAGCCCAACACCAGATATTGAGACAGAGATATGTACAATATACCTTCAGTACAAATACATCTAATATTTAAACAAGGCATACTAACTCAAGTGCTGGCAGTGTAGGTATACAATATGGAAATGTAGTCACACATTTTCTTGCAACCATATAATTCCTGACACTGAGTCGCAAGCATGATGATGTGTCCATATAGAAAAGTGCTCATGGTCCAGATATGGACACCGTGGGGTTGGTATGGCATCGTGCAACTGGGTTAGTAATTTGCTGTTTAACATATAGGAAATTATTTAAGTTAAGCAAGCCCAGGTATTGTGCCTCTGCATTGCATTACTCATTAACCCTGGGCGTAGTAATACGCTCCGTTTGCGGAGTTTGCGTAGTTTCCGCTACTACGCGCTACGCGAATTGCACGTAGCACAGTGCAAAAACGCGTAGCGTAGCGGGCATTTTTTGCTTGCTCGCGGTCCTCAACGTCAAGTTGGCGACCGCAAGCTAGCAAAATTACATCCCGGCGAGACTTTTTCCTCGTTCGCGATCGCGAGCATGGAAAATAAACCTCCAGGCGAGATTCTCAACGTGGGGAGGTCAGGTTTCTCATTGCGAGTGGTCGCGTACGCTCGCGACCGCTCGCGATGAGAAACTACCAGTTCGCGTTGAGAAAACTGCCGCTCAAGTAAAAATCTACTAGAGCGGCAGAAAACGACCGCTTGCACTGTGCAAGATGCCATTTGCAATGATTGCACAGTGCGGACAAGCATCCGGCACTGTGCAATCATTGCGAACAGCATTTTGCACAGTGCACTACGCAGTTCGCGTAGCTACGCGTAGCTCGCGTAGTGCGAAGTGCACTTCGCGTAGCTACGCGTAGCGCAACTACGCCCAGGGTTATTACTCATCTGAAATTACACAAGGCAACACACATTGTTGTCTTGACTTACTCAGTCCCAGGTAGTCAAAAGGTAGATGGAGAGTGTTGAACACTTCAGCAATTTAGACTCAGGCAAATAACTGGAAATCTAACATATAGCTTCTGGTATACAGTTATAGCACTACCATGTTGACCGTAAGATAAACAAATGTCTGTACACGCTTTCCTCGCTGCACATTATAAAATAGGCAATGCATCTCAGAAGTGTGTGCAGTACTTTGTTGTGTATGATGCTGGGAACCTTGCACCATGAGTCAAGGGTGACTGCATAGGTGCTAGCCAATATAAGTTACCCCACCATTAGGTGAGCAGTGTAATGGGCTGTATGCTTCTGGCACAGTGCATCCCTGCATGAGGACTTTTAAACAGTGCAGCAACATTACTAACTCCCTGGCTTGGTATGATTGTCTCCCAGAAATAGGACATAGGGTATATGATTAAAAAGAGTTGCATACCTACATCCTTACAACCTCCATGGCATCTGTGTAATTGTTCCTCTGTCACTCAATGTATATATGTATGACATGGACTACTCTGAGGGATGCTCAAGTACCCCTGAGGTCAGATTACAGCAGCCATACCTCAGTTTAAGGGAAGCAAATGAAGAAACAAAAAACTACTGACAATGCACTAACACCCTTACAGAAACACATATGTCCTCTGTCATAAATCAAATCAATGATTCTGAAAAGAAATTCTTATCAAGACCTCATTTGCAGCATCTATCATAGGAATAATGGATTGTTTGTGATGGTTAGCCTGCTGATGTGGTCATACAAAATTTGACATTTTGGATTTTGAACTCACACACAGCTACAGACACAGGTATGAATCACCAAATATTGTATGTGTTGATCAACATGAATGTCTGACCACACCTATTTTCTTTCACACTGAACTTATGTTTTAGGAGAAGTTAAACGTATGCAGCATGCATATGCATTTTATAATGCAAAATGAAACAATATATGTGGCATATGGACACACAGTTACTCTAAATCAGTTTACATGAGACCCTAATTTTTACACTTGGTAACGTTCTCCGAGTAATGTGTTCCACCTCATTAGCACCAGTGTCATACTCAAATATGGGCATAGGCAATCAAACCATGTTCAGACAAGCTCAGCCTAGCTCATTCCACTGTGCAGCAACATCTGTTGAACCATTGTTTGTAATGTTTGTGCCAGGTGTGAATTTTGAATGTTTTGACCATCTGCAGACGTAGTGCCATATATATAGAAACAATATACAGATGTTTGACGCAGTTTGTTATGTGATCATTAACACTAAGGCCCCGATTCCGATGTCAGACGGACCGGAGTCCGTCCGACATCGGTTTGGAACTGGAACCGAATGACCTCCTGTCGTCGGTTCCAGTCCAGGAATTCAAATCCTATTCTTTACAATGGGAGCATGCATTCCCAATGGAATGCATGCACTCATTGTAAAGAGCAGAGGTGCAGTTCATCCCTGCACCCCATGGCAGGCACCTCAAGGTGCCTGCCACCGGGTGCGGGGATCAGAAGGGGGGCACCATAGGTGCCCCCTAGGCTGCCATTCAGCGGCCTTGCACCCATCGGGGCCCTGCTGGGGGCCCCCAAAGATAGATTCTCAATGCCTTTCTGTGTCGGAAAGGCCAGCACAGGAAGGCAGTGGGAAGCTGCCATTGTAATCCCTTGGCCGGAAAGAGCCGGCCAAGGAATGACTGCAGGTTTTCCGAATGGCAGACGGGCTCTCCGAGCCCGTCGGAAGCCATTCGGAAAACTGATTCGGATTCCCTTCCAACCGACCCCATGGAAATGGGTCGGTCGGAAAGGAATCCGACCAGGCGATTACGATGCAGGCTGGAGGGCTCCGGCTGACGGTCGGAGCCGTTCCAGCCCGCATCGTAATCAGGCCCTAAATCGTGTGGACTGCTCAAGCTACACAACCACAATTGGCTACACCAGCTATCAGCCCATAAACACTAAATTCAGTCATGGGTAATCTAGGGAAGTAGGATCTGCTTTTATGGTTACCCCCACTTTTTGCCAGATGCAAAGCTGTTACTGACTAGTCTGACTGGGATCCTGCAAATCAGGACCCCAGTCTATCTGCTTTCTCCCTTAAATTGGTTTGTTCAGTACTTAGGTACATTCCAGATTGGATACTGGGGTACCCTTATCAGTCCCTAGTATATGGTACTAAGGTACCCATGGCATAGGTACCCCAGAGGTCCCCCAGGGGCTGAAGCATGCATTATGCCACCCATGGGAGACCATTCAAAATGGAACTACAGGCCTGCTATTGCAGCCTGTGTAAGTTGGTGTTAGCACCACTTACTAAAGATATAGGTTTCCTATACCTAGGGTCACTGCACTTAAAACCTATATGTCACCCCTATAGCAGGCCTTTACAATCCTGAAGGCAGGGTGCTTGGTTCTAAGTGAGAGGGTGCCCCTGCATGAGCAGGACAC
Source organism: Calotriton arnoldi (assembly GCA_963921515.1). Taxonomy (NCBI): domain Eukaryota; kingdom Metazoa; phylum Chordata; class Amphibia; order Caudata; family Salamandridae; genus Calotriton; species Calotriton arnoldi. The sequence continues at coordinate 2,504,923 of CAWUFW010000107.1, read as the reverse complement.
CCCTACAGCCTACAGAGTCCATTCTCCCGGGTTGTCAGTGAAGCAGTCATATACTATATAGAGGGGCACCGCATAATTATGCGATGACCATCTCGAAAACGGCTGCAACGAATACTATCATGTTTGGCATCAAACATGTTGGAACCATACCCCCACACCATAAACGGTGTAGGAGGTATGATTCCAAGCACTGGCAGAGCCCTCCATTAGGCTCTCAGTGTTCCTGGTGCCAACCTTCTAGACCCAGACAGCACAAAATGGTTCCTGCTGACCAGAGACTCATTTATGCCCTCCTGCTGCTGAGCCAAGCTTGAGCAGGGGAAGGCAGAACAATAGGCATCCTGTCACAGGAAGGTGTGACCACCTCCCAGACAGGATTTAGTGTATTGGGACCGGGTGAGTGCGCTTGCCAGTGCCATTAAGTCTGCATGAGGGTAAAATTTGGTGTCCCCATGCATAGTCCAGCTCAAACCAGTTCTGGGAGCCGTTGGCTCCCACTCTGGTGTGAAACTGGACAAAGGACATGGGAGTAACATCCGTCCTGTCCAGACCCTCCAAGGACCTGGACCCGCCAAGGAGTGGGCATTAGCACTAGCTCCTGCATTATACAACAATCATGTGGGGTGGGAAGACAGTTCCCCTTATCGTGAAATACCACTGAGGATGACCCCACAACCTCAAAGACAATAGTTAGCGAAATTCACCAACAACTTGAATACCAGGGTGTAATGGAAAGTTGAACCTTTCAATGAATAATCCCATGATGTAACAAGACCATTCATATTGTCTAGTACTAGATTACAGACTCGTAAACACAGCTACTCGCACATTTGCAGTATAAAATGCACACAGTGTGGCACTAATGACCTACATAGTGCGTATAAAATACAAAACAACATAGATATCACAAATTGATTTTTAAGCCAGCATACAGCACCTGGAAGCAGGTATTTGACTGCATTCAGCATGCTGGGTTCTCAAAAACAGTTCTGTCAATTGCCACAGAGGTATAAGAATAGCCCCGGGCTGTTCTCAGTTCGAGTAACAGAACTTTTACAAAATGTTGATTATCAGGCATTGTCCTATGTCAATGACATATATTTGAAGGATGATAACCTTTCAGAACACTTGACAAGAGTAGATTGCATAATTCTGGGATTTGCCCACATGGGCTACAAATTTAACTTTGAAAAAACAAAAATTCCCCACCTTAATGCCCTGTTTCTGGGATACGAGCTGTCAAATGAATACAAAAGCCTTTCAGCACATTTCTTAGAAAAGTGTGTGCTTCTATAACCCCCAACTACTTTGAAGAGATTACAATCCATATTAGGATTACTAAATTTTAGCAGAACTTACATTCCAGGTTACGCAGAATGGGTTAAACCATTCTACAACCTGATACGTCCAGATTTCTCAAGCACACACTAGAACCCTGAACACACAGAAATATTATATTCAGTACAAGCTGACATGTTAGCTTCGAAACACTTACACACATGTGTAAACACAACGAACCTGGTGATCCACATAGTCGTTGGGGCATCAGGCTACACCTGCATTACATACAATGAAGGCAAAACTGTACCAATTGCATATAAATCACATTTAAACTCCAAGGCTGAAATGCGCTTTGCACCAGAAAAGATCTGACTGTGGTACAGACTACTGTGGTGAGGAAGAGAGCACTGTCTCAGAAAAAGCACATTTTTGCAGTGACTCCGGTGCCAACATTAGATGCCGTCATAAGAGCGAGAGTTCCAAATGTAAAATATTGCACCCAGGTTGGATACAATGGGCTAACTCACTCACTGCAACACATGCAGACTACAGATTTGTCTCTACACTACAAACACAAACCCTTCTGCAATACGAACAAGATCATCCTCTACCTAATGAAATGCCTCTAGAACAGTATGATTACATCATATATACTGGTGGTTCTGCACAACCTTCCGTAGGGACAAAGCACCAGCAGCGTGCACTATCGTAAAGGGGTGCATGCAGGATGGAGAATTCCATCCGGAGAAAACCTACACGCAGTCACTTGGTACTGCACTGCACAGTTGGCTGAAATTAAGGCTCTAAAGCTGGCATTGGAGAGTGCGGATCCTGGATTCCCAACACTCACAGTGTGTGATTTGTATTACTGTGTCCAGTCCTACAATGAATAATCTACACTACTGGAGCCAGAATGGATTCAGAGATTGAAAGGGTTGTACAATAAAGCACATGATGCTGTGGGAACAGGTGGGAAAGATTGATGGCCATGGACTCATATAATCCACATATTGAGTCATTAATGTGTTGGCGTACACCTTGCATGGAATTCCATGGCTTATAAAGCTGCAAAAGCAACAGTGTGAATCCTGCAGTCCCTGCAATAACTCGTTCAAGTATGAGGATAGACACAGATATCATGAAGGCTGTCAGTGCTGCATGCAATGAAACCCATCTGCCGAAAGTCTTTCCACTTAGGTACTCCTACAAGTTAGATGCACAAAAAATACAATTTTTACGCATTTCTGGAGTGGGGGATAGAGTAATACCAAATTCGACCGCAGGTTAGGATTAATTCTAGCTGCAAATGAGGGTCCTGCATCTGCAAACGCAGGGGTGGCTGCTACAATTTCATTACTGCAGCAACGCAACTGGTGGCCAGGCCTTGACAAACAGAGAGAGGGCTTTGTCCTCAAACGCGACATCTACCAGCAGATGAAGGGTTCCACCGTAACATGTCCACCACAGACACCTTTACTAATTTCAAACAAGCCTCTGACTTGTGTTTATCTGGACCATTGCGGCCCCTTGTCATCAGCTTGAGCGTACAAGGACATCTTGCTTGCAGTGGATTCCTGCTCTGGGTTCCTATAGGTATGACCACAGCGGTCAGCTGTTACCTAAACATTTATAAAGGATATGTGAGTCTTTATTGGGACATACGCAGTTGGCACACTACATTCCGACCAAGGTCTGCTGTTTGCCTCCAGGACTTACAAAGAGGCCATGGAAAGTTTGAGGGTGACCTTGCAGAATTCCTTCCTGTACAATCAGAGTGAAATTTGGTCGTGGAGAGAAAAAACGGGACTTAAAGCAGTCTTTAACAGCTAGGGAATTAGGCTTAGGTCACAGTTGGGTCCATCAACTATATGGGGTCCAAAGGCCACTTAAAAATCTGCCTAGGAAATAACTGAGTGGACGGACTCCCTATGAAATTGTGTTTGGGGTAAGAATGTGGGTCCCAGACCTCGACCTCAACAGTACCAGCACAGTGGCAGAGGAGATGCCATTTGATCTAAACGAAAGTCTGGCTGTTTTATAGGAACTGAATAGCAACCAGGACGAACAAAGCAGCGTTCAAGTAAAACGCGCAGCCACTGGAGAAGTGAAGATAGTACCGGCAAGACCTAGCTGGATCCCAAATATTGATAAGATAACTTTATTTGTGTGATTACTTAAAACCATTGCAATAAAAGTGATGTTTCTACTTCTCCAAGATTATAAAAAAACGGAAATTGCAGTTTAACTTGTTATGCAAAGTAATTGTACTAAATTCAAGTCCTACATAAAAAAATGAATTGTTAAAAAAAGGAGTTTTAATGTGTTAAATAATTTTTATTTTTGTTATAGATAAAAAAAGTCCCAAAATACAGTAGTATAAAAATAGATAATCGACAGTCTGATGAAAAGAAAGCCAGCAACGTTCATAGTTGTTCTATAAACAGCAGAAGTGATGTTAACAGGTGCCCACAATACTATTTGTCTCTAGCTCAAGTTTCATGTGTATCTTTGTAATTCTCAAAGTGATGAGCCAGAGCACATGAGTAAAAATGGCAGGCTCCTGAGCCCAAATTGCTAATTGAGGCCGGGCCGGGTTTCGTCTATGAGGTGGGGGAGTGACGAGAAAGGGTTATACAACTGGGTAAGGTAGAGTGGAACGTTCCGCTTAATTGTTAATTATAATCAAACCGGCATCCCTGCGGAGAACCTTTTAGTTGAAGTGCAAGAGGTTGTTTGACCCTTTCGCTGCTGGTTATTATAGTTTTTCCCCACTATGTCCATGAATCGTACAAAACGGCAGATCAACTAGACCTCGCCACCTTCAAAACATGCTTTTACTGCCTGCAAGTTCTTATCCCCTTGATCTTGAAGATGGTTTTTAGTAGCAATCAGCATTCAAGTTGCAGCTTTCCACAGATGCACAATAAGTGGAGCATATTCTCTTTTTCTTTCCAACATAGGTGGCAGATAGTAGATGTCCGTGTTCGTTTCCAGGGTGGCAGGTGCAGCAGAGTCGGAAGAATGCCTAGTCAATAGCGAAGATATTTTTCCTTATTGTCTTTGTAAATCCTGCACCTAGGTAAGTTTGTGGAGAGGGCTTGGGGTAACTCTAGAGTATGTACCATGCGTGGACCCTTTCTTTAAGCGCTGTCTTATTTTCCAATTGGGAAACTCTTTTAACTGTCTTGTTAGCAAGGTTTTTTGAAGTTGTTATGTGTCCCCGAGGCACCCCAAAGTTCCCCTAGGCCCAAGTAATCTATCAAGGCTAGCAAGTAAATCCCAGAAGATTGGGGATCTGGTCAAGGAGATCATTTTATACAAGAAAGAATTTGGGCCATCTTACAGAGCGCATGTACCTATCCTGGCAGTTGAAGGCACCAGAACCGTACTTCTTCCACCCCTTGCCGGCTGCAGAAACAAGAGATTCGTCTCCATTGATCTGATCAAACCATAGTATTTGACCAATTCTCAAAAAGGAGGCCACATGGACTCCTAGGTGATTGCCTGTCGCCTCTCACTACCATACAGGAAGTTTGGATGGAAGCTTTAATCACAGATGAATCATCCCCTCTCCAAAGAGAGATCACAGTAACCAATAATGAAGTATCCCTTCTACCCATTACTATAACAACCACTGTACAATAAACTAATACAGAAACACAGATTTAATTTCGGAATCCTGACACAAATCCTGTTTACATCAATGTACCACAGATAAAGTCATCACCCAGTTCTACGAAACATGCTGAGCTGCCATAAATAGATCGGACTGCCTCTGGCTACTTCATCAACTTTGATGACTTTTCCTCAGATTCATCTCATCCCACAGCACCACCACCTGTACAGTTTCGACTGAGACTGCTTGTTTTCTATCTTTGGCTGAAAAAGACATACTTTGTTTCTCCATGGTTACACCTTTGGCTTACAATTGGATTATTTTTCCTGGTCTTTTGAATTGGTTTTGTGGCGGTCTTCTTCCTGCTTTTAAATGGACACTATCTCCCAGAACACTCTGCATTACAACTGGTGAACTTGGTTCTCAAACCACACTCATCATCACACAGAGAACAAAGAGACCTTTCCCTAGTGAACATTTTGGCTGTTAGAGATTGTTTGGGATAGGGTATCGTTTGATGTATATGGCCCCACTGAACTCTTACAAATTCCATTTTTGTTCAAATTATCTTTAAATAAAAATGTCACCCTTAGCACTATCTCTGACAATTGGGATGTAGACACAGTGCATGAAATGCAAGAAGATCAAGGGCATTCTACAGTTTTCTCGTCTGATGAACTGTACGAAGGTACATCTAATTATGATGAGGTTGACTTTTTTCAATATTATGGTCATCATTTCCTTCATAAAGCAAGTAATCCATGTGCTGTTTTTATTTCCGCATAATGGGAACATTGCCCTACACCACTGATGGAGCAAGGTCTCGTAAGAAAGAGACTTGCTCGGAGGCAATACACTCGTTTTAACTCATTAACAAGTTATTAATCATGTTTATGAATAACTAATACGCACCACATGAACACGCGGGTTAGTGAAGCTTGCTTATGTGTGTACTAATGCGGATAACAATGAAAACGGACTAATACCGCTTTAAACGGAGAAACGGTTGTGCGCATGCGTCGACTGCATCTACGCAGTATGATGAGGTAACGCTTGGAGGGAAATTCTAGCGCATGAGCAGAAGACACTAAAATGGAGTCTTGAAGACTCACGTGCATGGCTTCTGCTTAGCTGAAATGAAAACAAGCTATTTTACTAATGCTAATGCGGGAAAAGTATTAATAAATGAACTGGGACAGAGTAGAGGTGGAAGGTATACAGTGTGACCATTTATTTGTGAAATTAATATTTGTCTATCTGACTTTATTATTAGTGCGCATTTGGGCCTCTCATGTATAACTGAATTGAGTTGAGTAATTCGAAGACTGCGCATGTCCACTGAAAGTTAACTCGGAAGGATGACTTGGATGTTGAACGGGAGCCAAGGTCGCAAATGATGTGCCCTGGGAACGGACGGTGAAAAGTTCCACGAAGAAGACTCTTATTCATAATGTTAATAAAAATGTTGCAAGTAAAATGTGAATGTGTATGGGAACTCAATACATGAATAAAAATTAAGGGGATGGGTTTATGAACAATAGTTGAACTGATTTTAATGACATGTAAGCATGGTGTGATGGAGCTTCCCCCCTTGTCTGACCAATCATAATTCGTATTTTTACGATATTGAATCTTTAGTGGGTGGAACATGAAGAAACAAAGGTATAACTAAGGTAGCTTTAGTTAGTTAGAGAGAAGTCGGAGAGTTTGTGATGCTGTTGCTGGGATAGATGCTGTGAGATGCTGATGAAGAATCGAATGCAGAACCTGAAGCAGAACTTTCTATCCTAACTTAACTGGGTTAGATCAGAAGATCGTGGAAGAATCTCGAGGAGGAAGAGAGTGTCAGAGAGGGGTGCGGCGTAATCGTTGGTATTCTAGAGAGGTCAACTATCCTGTCCTGAATCCTGTCCTGAAGTCTTTGTCTCCTGACCTATCCCGGGGGACCCTTACCAGCCCTTTGGCCAGGGGGTTGGTCTTTCACACCATTCTTGGTAACTATAATTTCACGTTATTTGCAAATGTTCTTTTCTCTATGTCCTCTCCCTTTCTGAGCATTAATTATTGTATGAGTCCGAAGTATATGATTGATGTTTAATCAATTGAATTTTCTCTCCTAAGAATGATGGTGACTGCACTGTATTTTGAAATGGTTCACATGCATTTAATTTAGATAAAGATTTAAACATGAGTCTGTGATCATTTACTTCAAATAAAAGAATAGTTAAGGGTTATGTTAATTATCACCATCAACTTGTTCAACTAATGGTCCATCGACCAGAGGAAAGAACTTTTTGATCAGTGAAAGGTTAGTTAGGAAAGATTTAAAATAACTAATCTTGAAAATTATGAAAAATATATAAAACTTTGACACTCCAGTGGTTTACTCAATTGTGTGTTTTATGGGCCCAGGTGAGTATATGGTAGTGGAGTATCTGTTGTTGGTATACCGCTGGATCACCACCACAGGGTAGTTCAAAGACATTTGCGCAAACGTTTGCTTAGTGTTCAGGTTATGATACATTAGACGCAGTGTTATTATTATAAACTTGCACCATCACCTGCAAACAAAAATATGCCAATAAGCACCAAGCTGATATATTCTGCTTCCTTTCTTTCCCAGCTCTCCACACAAGGGTTCGTGTTTTGGAGGGACACTATTGACGTCAAGCCAATTTGGGAGACAAAAGATTGTTGAGAGCTTGCCTTATACCACAGCGTATGATTTTCCTGATAGAAACTGCAACTAATGTCATGTCTTGGTTTAGCCAAAATAAAAGACTTGAACACACCACGCATTCCCACATTCCCACATTTTGAAAACTGGCGACAGTGTACAAAATACAAGGAGGAAACACTAGACATCATGCTACGCAATGGCACATACAATTCATAAGATACCAATTGGAGGGGATGGTTAGTGTGGCCGTTAGCTACTAACGGATGTCAAGCAAAGTTCCTAGGTAACACGGAGGGCTTTAAGCCCTGACCTGCATTATGTGCAGATCGAACAATCGATGTTGGTGACATATTATAGTGTTGGGAAGTTGTGCCTTGATTGACTAAACACCTCAACATTGTCCCAGGTGGAACAACACTTGTTCCATGTTTCTGATGACCTGGAACTGTGGGACTTCTTGCTAGGTCCTGAAAAGCCACATCAAAATCGCTTCTTGTATGCAATATACAATGAAATGTGGAAAGTTTCCCAGCAGGAAGCAGCTGAAAACCTGTGTGAGATTGACACGGCTAATCGAGAAATGGCTCAAGCGGTAGTTGACAATGGCATGAACACCTTGTCCTCTAGAATGTACTCTCTGGATAACATAGTGCCATCAGCAATAGATGTCACACAACATGATATGAGCGCATTCAAACATGGGCAGTCACAACTTAGATCCATCCTGTTATTGAGATGAATGCTTCAGACACTTCATTCTGGTCGCATACCCTGACAGCATATTAATGCCACAAACTTGTTTTTACCTTAGCAACTGACAAAACAGCAAATAATCATGGCAGGCAAAGATGCGACATACACTATGTTACACATAGAGAAGGTAGAGAGGTTACCTTTCACTGTTGCTGAAACACCTTCCACGGATTGGATAATCCATGGGTTAATTACTCTGCCAATGTTGATATTTTATTTCCAATACTGCTTAGAACACCATCAAGTGGGCAGATATGAAGCATTAGTGGAAAGGTATGTACATGAGTATTGGGAATTACCTTTCAAATTCCGGTTTTGGAATAAATACACTGAGTGGGCAAAGAGGTTTTGCTTCACAGGCCTGTAATGCTTCTGTTGTAAAAGTATCTTGCTACCTGAAAGGTTCCCCAAAGGCCATGATGCATCCGGATTTCAGATTGCTCTTGAATTGGAGTTATTTTTATGTTGAATGATCAATGTTGCTGTGGGATGAGACCGGGCATAGCCTATCTTGTCACTGTTTCTTTTGTGGTTACTTGCTGTACACAAGTACTGTTTCCACCTGCCCATACAGTTAGGGAGGTAACGTTTTGGTCTTGGATAAAACTTTGATGCCTTGAGCAGATTGAAAGCCTTACTGTGGCCTTAACATCTGCAAAGGAGACATTTGATCTTCAAGTTACAAGGTTTTCTTTGGAGATACAGTCGCTACCCCTCACTGATTTCCCACAGCATTTTGGAGAATTGATGCACCTTATTTTTAACATGTCTCATGCTGCGGGGATAACACACTTTTTTAAAAGCTTAGGCTCTGGTTTGGTTAGCACCTTCCAGACAGTATTCGCTGTCATTCCATCATTCATTCACTCCGTGCTTGGAAGTGTTTTTGGAGGCCTTCCGCTAGTCCTACTCCTGATTGTCAGGTCTGTGATTTTAATTTTTCTGCTCTGCAATGAATGTCCCATTTCGAGATCAAAGGGAACTAGCACTACCAAATTTGCTCCTGTGCCGTGAACGCATGGTACAATATTTTGATGCACCCTTGCTTCAGGAATTAAATGAGCGTTGGTTCTTGATGTTCCAGCCAGTGTGGCTTCATTGCATACAGCCTGTGTTCCGCTGTCTGCTGTGCACTTTCAAGTGTGCCTTGAACTTGTGCCTAGGGAGGCAATCGGTTCAACCTCTGAACATGTAAGCATTGGTGGACCCCTTAAAGGCCCATTGTATCGCTGACCTTTGCATATACCATTGCTTCTGAAACTATTTTATGAGCCTTCCTGGGATGCTTCTGCTCCTGGTGAGCTGGATCTTGGCTCTAGTTATGCAGACCTTCCACAGGCTTTAGTCACTCCTTCAGTGGCTGCTGTGTGGGTTGGATGGGAACACATTTGCTCCATAAACCTGCTCCAAGTTGTTTCTCTGGGATCATCGTCTGTGGTTGCTGGGAAAAGAAATGTTTCTTCTGCCACTAAGAACTCGTTTTTGAATTAGCTATTCTACTTGGTAGGAAATTTTTGATTCAGCCTGTTTTTAACATCCTAAATTCTTTTTAAATTTAGTTTTTATTTGTTTTTATATTTTTAACGCTTTCTGTATGCTATGGTTTACAAATTGTATGATTGCCTTTTAAATAATTTTTATCGCGTTTTAGCACTTTTTATATAAAACACATGCTGTGGCATTGCTATGGATATCTGTCTTTTTATTATTAGATAGCTTTAGTCAACTTATGTCCGAGAAGCAGGTGTCACATGGGTAGGTTAGGCCTGGGAAGAAACATTACCATTTTACACGTACCGTTTCCTAAGTTGCCTTCTTTTCCAAACAATGACTTTTGACACTCATTTGCTTGTGTGACAGTGTAGGATTAGTTTCTCTGAAACCACATTGCTTACAAATCCACTTCATAAGTACTCTATCACAACACTTTAAACATTCAGTTCATGGCCTGAACACACATTGTGCAAATGTTATTGTTTATTATTCGTACATAGGGTGACTGAGCTATCACAGAGAAAATAAACAATGCCAGCCTGGCTGAGGCCTCGACACGGGAGCATGGATGATGTCATTATAAATACACATGCGTTTCAGTGCTCAAATTAGAAGTGCACTCTACTGTCCTTGCGAGGTTGTGGCTGTGTGGGAGACTCAGCAGAGCTGATTCCTGTTAACCCTCTGTGATAAGGGATATCCATGTTGAGGTTGTGATAAGGGATATCCATGACCAATATGAGGACCTATATACCTTGTCTTCAGGTAATAGGGATTTGGATCATCCAGTAGGGGTGGTTGGCAGAACACCCGCCCTAGTCAGCTAGGTTAGGGAGCACATAGTAGGAGTACACTATACCTAGTACTTATATGCCAGCATATATATACTGTTAATACATACCATATTAGTTGTGTTTATACAGTAAGCAGAGATCTTATGTTTGTATAATATTTTTATGCTGTTTTTATCTGTTTTTACCGACATGTATTTTAACCAATGTATTGTATATTATATGTGCTTTTATCGTTTGTTTCTTAACTTAAAACCGAATAAAGCTAACCTTGATTGATACACTGTTTTTGCACAATGGTGTAATTGTTTATTCTTTTTACCGTCCTTATTTTGCTAATCACTTTTATCTGCATCTGTCGAATAATCATTACAGCACATATATTTTATACAAGAATCACAAGTGGTATAATAAATATTGTGTATCTTTCTGAGGGAGCACGATTGACTGAGTGAAAAGGTGCTAGAGCTGTTACCACAATTCCTGGTGGAGTCAGGGTTGTCATGCTCTGAGGTTGCCCAGACCATTTGTTACCTTACTAGGGTTAGGGGTACTTGTGGTGGCACTGTGAGCTAGCAGGTCTATAGGCCAACATATCCTGAGGAGGTGCATAGAATCAGTATGGCACCATCCCTACGTTTATGTTTTCCAGCAAACGAACAGCTCCTACTGAAAAGTGGAAACCATACGACAACAGTAGGTGAGCAAACATCACCACAGCAGGTAAAGTTGTATGATTCCTGTGGCACTGCGTACATTGCACTTACATGCACATTGGCATTCGTCCTTGTCCATTTAACATTATTCTGTGTACAAGTTCATTTGCGTTTGTACTGAGTGTAATTGGTTACAGGTGATTGATACACCTCCATACAGATCACAATGGTACAACTATCATGGATCACACACAAATCTTTCAGAGCTACAACCATATACTTATCACACTTACTGGTAGCGTTGGGATCCCGGATGGTCACCACTTCTGCCCTGGTGTATGGTGCAGGTCCACCTGCAAGACAATAATTTGATCATTGCATTGTAAACAGTGGAAATACACACTGTCTAAATATCATGAACAATACTATGACATCCCAGTGATTTGGCATATTCAACACATTGGGCACACCTATGTATACATTGTCTGTATTTATTAGATGCAGCTAGCCACCTTACATGGCAGAGGTGGCCAGATGTTGGCGCTCACATCACATGCCTAAAGCATGCTTCAAACATGTGATGTTTTGTGTACTGCTAGGCAGCATCATCTCAGGCCCCCTTGCACCATGACACAAGGGGGAAAGCCATTGGCCCTAGGCAGGACAACGTAGTGCTGGGATGGAAAAGGACAGGTATACACCGTATGTAACATTGTAAGGACCATATTATACTATTCATGTCACTTGTGCACAGAGTGCTGACTAGCAGCAAAACATGCTACCTTGCACCATGGTAAAAGGATGCATGCCTTGCTGTCCTGAAATGGCAATCTTCCTGAACAAACACAATTGCCAGGGACATGATAATCTGTCTACGTGTGCTGAACAATGCAGCACACATAAGAAGGTTAACATTATAGGAGGTTGAACATGACATTCCTCCTTACACATCACCTGTGCGGGGTTAAAAAAAAGTTTGGATCATGCCCTGCACAAGCATGTATGTGAAATCAGGTCATGTATCAAAATACATGCAAGTAAAATTTTAAAAATAAACCCATAACACATTGAACATCCCCCTGGGAAAGGGGATAGCAGTTGCACCTATATAGACTAGATTTGTGTAACCAGCACATTGAATAATCTGCCCCTTACATGTTTGGATTTTTCAAAACTATGATAGTTACACAACTACATGCAGATGGTGTACCAGATCTGCCTCTCGGGACACCACATCAGTCCATTGATGTTTCAGCTGGTGGACAGTGCACTCTACCCCAAACATCTTAAATATGTGCCAATGCACCCTCTCCCAGCGTTCCTTCATTTCCTTGGTGGGGCATCCCTAGCTGACATTAACCCCAGATGCAATCATGTTCAGAACGTAATGGGTCAGCATTCATAGCAGACTCCAAACTCTCCCTCTGTAAAGTTTTTCACCTTACTCTTTTTGGACATGCCCAAACCACTCTAGACCCTCTAAACACCAAACAAACACCCCTTAACTTAACCCCTACCGCTACCCCTAATGCTAAAATATTAGACCCCTAAATGGACAAACACTCGACAAAACGATGACAATACAGTTACAATTTACTACAACACAAAAACACAAAATTTGCAAAAGACAGGGACAGAGCAGACACAGACAAGACCAACATTCACACCAATACACCAGCCACTCTTAAAAACACCACCAACACCCAGCACAAACTAACAGACTGTGAGAGAAAGTAGCTTTCACACTTCCTAATATGCAGCCTGCCACTCCCATTGCATCATTGCCTGGCAGTGTCCCACCCGTTTCCGACATTGCTACTTAAATGGCCAATACGTGATGCCTGCACTGTGCAGTGGCACATCTGCAGTTAGTTCAATGCATTAGCTTATATGCACAGCTTCTGACCGATGCAAGTTTTGCAATGCGCCATACAAGGGGGACAATGCTAGGGTTGTGACCCACACAACCAGCCTAATGTATTGGATCAACTGTAGAGGTCTGGATCACACATCTTGGGCACACTTCCTTTGGGCAAAGACTGGGGTGCTACCACTTGGCAGGTCTGTGTGACAGAGGGCATTGCTGAGGTGGTGAATCTGGGTGGTTGGAAGTCTTTCATGTGCTTGTAACAAGTGGCACAGCAGGTTGGCCATGGAGTCAGTCTGGGTCCAAGGAATGCATGTGCAGTCCTTATCACCCAGCCATGAGAAGCAGTAGGCAGCATGGCAGCACAGCAAGGCAGCCATTATGAGCTGTAGGATCACACATCAGTTGCCACAGCCAATACCAGGGTACATTCCTGGATGTCCCCCTTTATTCATATGTGCAAGTAAAGATGGCTCCTGGGGCATATGGGCCACACTACTGTATTCCTTCTCTGGCTAGGCTCTCCATTCATGCCATGTGTGAGGAATCCTACGTCGTGATGTGTTACACACTTAGGGAAGCACACAGACAATCTGGCTCACCCATACTACAGTGTATGTCCCACCCAGCTTGCACACTCCCAGATTTTTAAACTCCATCAGGTGTAATTCCAATATTGAACATGTTTTTGTCAGTCAACCATGTCTTAGGCACAAAGCTAGGCAAGGTACTCCATATAATGTAGTGGCACAGGCACTTCAGTACTCAAATGTATATGTATGACCTGAGTTGTGTTGACCTTGCACAATGCAACATGGTACATATCCAATGCAAAACTATTATGATATTGTTTCTGCCACCTTGCGTAGCCCTGTGAGGGGTCATTCATCTTGAGTGATGGAATGCATAACAAAACACTGCATTGCCTTACTCAGCAGCAGAAAGAGGTTTCATTACCTAGCCAGTCTGACTCTAAACAGCACCAGTGCAGGGGAAAAAGGCAGGAATGCATTGTATTCTATTATATGCAGCACATTCTTTCCCTTTCACTTTTACACATAGTAATGCAGTAGGGTGATTTTCTGCGCTGCACTGTGTGGCCATGCTCATATGATGCCCTTCTGTTTACAGTCACCCAACATTTGGAGAGCAATACTGTGATCCACATGTATTTGACTACCACCAGCATTAAGACATGCAGCACACACACTCATTCCCCACACTGTTTTATCCCTTTAATACTTTATGTTGTTATAGAGTCTTGTGCGGTGTTCTAATTCTATCTCCATGGTGTTGCTGTTGTCCAGTGAATCATTCGATTTGGGTGCTCGACTGGACAGCAGCTTCACTTGTCACTTTCCCTGCTCATCGTGGGTTCTTCACCAATTTACTTCTTTGCTACATCAATAAACAACTGTTAAAGAAATTATTTATGAAGAGTATTTGGCAAAATTACCACAACCATTACGGTCTCACGCGCAGACTAATCCAGGCCACGTGAAGCACAAAGCAAGAGGGAGCGCCTGATTGCTGAATGCTCTTCACTCTAATGCAGCATACGCTCGATGACGAATATGTGCTGATGTCATAAACTCAGGGAATTGACTAGAAAGACTAGAGCGCAGTGTGATATAATCTAAGCACAATTTTGCCTATCGTTTATTTGAGCATTTCAGAACAGCAACTTAAGAAAAGGAAAGTAAAAGACATTTCTGTGATTTATACAGAATAATATACTTTCTAAACAAGTACTATATATCTATTTATTTGATATTTTACAATTCATATTAATAATAAATAGAGAAATAGTAACATGGCAAATCAAATGTAACACTGCCAAATAAATCAATTTTTACAAAATCCAGGAAAACCAGCGGGCAAATGGCAGCAATGGTACAGATCTTTTGAAAGCTACATTATAGCTATTGATGGAAAGGGTTATTCAAATGAACGCAAAAAAGCTGTCTTGTAAGGATTATTAGGAGATGCAGCACGAGAACATTTTGACAATCTTCCGGAAATTGAACCACCACCTGGACAATTCATACCATGGGATGTTTTCACAGAGGCAATAAAAAGATTGCAGAGGAGATTAACTGAAAAACCTAATATTATGGTAGAAAGACATGGATTCAACCAAAGAAAACAACTTGCAGAAGAAAGTATAGAGGAATATATTTCTAATTTGCGTGAATTTGGAGACGTATTTGCGTGATCAGTTGGTATTTAACTGTTACTCAAAAAAGGTTCAAGAAAGCATATTGGCATGCAGAAATCTAACGTTAAGTGAAGTTTTGGATGTTGCAAAAAGCATAGAACGTTCTATTTTGAGCAAGGTCATCACAGGAACAGAGAGTAATTCAGAGACTGTGGGGCATATTATCAAGGGCCGGCGATAAATATCGCAAAGCGCGCTTAGTGCATACATATTTATCGCCGGCTATCTCTGGAATTTATCGCCCGGTTAGCGCATTATTAACAACGCGCATCGCCGAGGCGATAAAAATGTCAGAGATAGCTTGGATATCGCCGGATATCGCCGTTTTCCATGGGAAAACGGCGATATCCTAGATGATAGGGCCTGTGGTCTTAGCCACAGAATCCACCCCCCATGTTAAGTATGCCTTAGTCAGGAATTTAACAGACGTTAAATTCCTGCGTTAAGGCATACTTAACGCGATTAAAATAATCGCTTCCCGCATTGTAAATATCGCGAAGCTGCCTTCGCGATATTTACCCATGTTGTTTCCACAGACACGCCTACTTTGCATCTCATTATCGATGCGAAGTCAGGCGTGCTGGAAACGGAGCAAAATCAGCAAAACACGCAAAGCGTGTCTTTGCTGATAAGGCAATATAATTATCGCCGCTTTTCGGCCGAAAACGGCCGCAAAAGCGGCGATAATTGTTTATCGCCGCCTTGTTAATATGCCCCCGTGTGAGCAGTAACTAATACAACAAGAGTTACAGAAACTAATAGAGCTAAGGGTAATTCTGTGTTCCAAAAGAAATTTGTCTGTTATAGATGCGGCTCCAAAACACACATTAGCAATAATCCGAGTTGCCCTGCTATTGGTCGTAAATGTAACAAATGCAAGAAAAAAGGGCATTTTGAGAGTGTGTGTAGGTCAAATGTTAGGAACAGTAGTACCGTTCCTGTGAGAGTGAATGCCATAGAAGAGTTACAGGATGACATGTTAAACAATTTGTTATTAACCATTGATGTTGATTGTTCGAGTGTGTCCTTTAAGGCACTTTTAGGAGAAGCATGCATAGGAGAAGTATCACTTGAAGTAATGGCAGATTCAGGTTCTCCCATTACTATACTATCAGATGTTACTTATTATAAAAATGTATTTCCCCAAAAATTAATTGAAACAGATGTAAATCCTAAAGCGTTTGGAGGACAGGATATAGATATGATTGGTTATTTTCATGAAGCAGTTAGTCTATTAGGTAGGACAATACAAACAAAAGTATATGTAGTTAAAAAAGGACGTGACATTGTTGGATGGCGTGATCTGGGTATGATGGGCATCATGTTCAAGCCTGGATGGATACACCCATAGTATTAGGAGATATGCCCGTTGCATCTAATTGAAATGTGTGAAAATAAAAAAATGTCTGAATTGGATGAAATTCTTAACAGATATAAAGAGGTGTTTGAGGATAAAATTGGATGTGTTAAGGGAGTAATACATGACATTAAGCTTAAAAAAGACGCATTGCCTGTTAAACATAAGGCTAGCAGTGTGCCACTCAGCGTAAGAAAGGATTTGAAAGAGCTTTTGGATTGTTTGTGCAAGGATAATATTATAAAACCTACTGATTCTTCGGAGTGGGTTTCGGCTGTAGTTTTAGCTAAAAAAAAATGGCAGTCTACCTCTGAAAACAAATCTCCCTTGGGACTATGAGCCTACACATACTGAGGAAATAGAAGAGGAGAGAGACAGTGAAAGAGACATCCAGCACACATTGGCTGGCCGGCAAAGATGGGACCAGATTTTGGCTTATTTCTTTAGCTAATCTATAGCATCTGAGGACAAAATATTCAGAAGTTATGTCAAATGCACATCATCTAAATACATTTCTAAATACATTAATTGTGTTGTCTTTATGTGTTTAGCAATGTAACAATCAAGCCACTCACATCTTCTCAACTAGATGTAGGCCTCAGCATTTTAACAATCATGTAGTGTGACCTGTTGAGGAAATGAAATGAAATGAAATGGGGAATTTATTCAAGCGCACAGCTACTCAAACTAAAGTGTCCTGGCGCCTTTGACAACAGTGGAAAGGAGTGAGAAAGACCCCGATTAAAGACTGAAGAGCCACGTTTTCAGGTTCTTCCTGAAAGACAGAAGATTTGTATTTGATCTCAATGCTTCAGGAAGGCTGTTCCACAACTTAGCACCCAGATAGCCGAAGGATCTGCCTCCTGTGCGAGCCAGACGTATCTTGGGGATGCAGGCCAGGTTGGCATTTGAAGAGCGGAGAGGCCTCAAGGGAAAGTAATGAGAGACCCGTTTGGCCAGAACATTGATAAACATCCCCTGGTGATCTACTATGGCCTGCACATTGATTGAGTATGTGTGCCTCTGGTTTCGGAAGAGGTGGGATTTTGCAGCAGGGGGTACCAACTGCACATGTGTGCAATCAATTGCACCAAGGACGTGTGGGAATCTAGCAATGGCATAGAATTTTTGCTTGGTGTCCAGTTGTTGTTGTTGAGTTTTAGGGAAGAGGAGGTGCTGGGGTGAGTTTGATGATGGCATCCAAGACAGAGGGGAGAAATGCAGAAAGTGCTCCTTGTGAAATTCCTGCCAATTTAGCTGATGATATCTGAAGTAACTACCACAGGACAGGTAAGTGTAGGAACTCAATGTTTAATGACTGTTCGTCTCCACAGCTTCCGGGGAACTGTCACAGCAATCCCTTGGATTCAAACAGTAACATTCTAAAGCTCTATAGATGACATCACAGCTAGTGAAGCAGGTAACAGTTCAGCAGACTACTATAACATCTCCCTTCTTTCATAAAAGGTTGCAGATGAAATAAGAAGAAGATGGTCAGAAGAGAAAAACAGATAACGGTGTGAAGGGCAAAAGAGTAGATAAAGGAAAAGAAGAGGAAATAAGGCAGGAAGGAATAACAAGAGAAAGAAAACATACAGTGTTGATCAAAGACAAGCAGAGGACAAGATAAAAAACTAATGGGAACTAGAGATCCATGCGTTTAGGAGGAACACTTCTCCTAAGACTCCTACGCACAGCAGGAGATCTGGGAATAGGTTGATCTTGAGAACGACTTTGATCTTGTGATTGACCCAAATCATTATTCTTCTCAATACAATTCTCAAGTCTTAGTTTCAGGACCACATTTTTGGGAATTTTGTAAATTCTAGAACAGTTCCACCAATTCTTCCCATTGACCCTGACAGCAAAACGTGAAATGGCATCCACCTTAACAGGGGGACTGAACTTGGACAACCCCTTTGGCATTTTAATGGGTAGCTTGATTTTGACCCAATCACCCACAGAAACCTTTGAATCATACGAATGTTTGATCAGATTTCTGGAAACATCATACGTGGTTTTGTTTGCGCCCAACTCAGACTCATGGGAACCAAACCAAGCACTGTTCGATGCCCCCACCTTTGAGCGCAAACCCCATTTTCTTATCCACGCAGGACACATGTCGAAAGTAGCAATTCTTCCACGCAACAGTTCAAAAGGACTTTTTCCCATGGTTCGGTTGGGAGTTGTGCGGTAGGCCCATAACATGCTATGGACAGCTTCCTTGCTGTCAACACCATTAGATAACGCCCATTGCATGCACTCAACCAGGTTGCGATTCATGCGCTCAATAAAACTATTGGCCTGGGGATGATAAAGGGCCACACGGCGGTGCAATATGCTAGACTGGGAAAGAAACTCCGACATTTCATTAGAAGTAAATTGCACCCCATTATCTGAGACAATCTCTTTAGGAAAACCTTCCCTAGCAAACAAACTTTGGAAAAAACGAATGACCTCCCTAGTGTTGGGATCAACCATTAAATGGACTTTCCACCACTTGCTATGATAGTCAGCTACAACCAAGGCAAACTTGTATTTATGGGGAAGGGCATTAAAGGGCCCTACAAAATCTACAGCTAACTTCATCCACGGTTCAGTGGGTGGTACAACAACTTGCACAGGAGGAGTGGCAATCTTAATGACCTTGTCACTCGAGCAGCACATAACACACTCCTTAACGACCTCATCAATCTGCCTGTCCATTGAAGGCCACCAGTAAACAGAACAAATTCTTCTCTTGGTGCTGGTTTGTCCCAAATGACCAACGTGGCCAAGAGTGATGATACGTGACCTCAAGGATTCTGGTGGTACAAACTTGTCACCACGCAAAATTAACTCACCACCCTCCAAGGTTAGCTCAATGGAAATCTTGGAAAAGGGGTGAAGTTCAGCATCTAGATGCTTCTCTTTGGGCCAGCCTAAGACGATGTGTTCTTTCACTCTCCTTAAAACAGAGTCTGTTTGCATAGCATCAAACCACTCCTTCTCTGAGAAACCTCCCACACCACAAACATCAACTGCGGCAATCAAGCATTCTTCATCATCATCACCCACAAACAACTCCTCTTGCACCAGAGGGGAAGGTGATCTGGAAAGGAAATCCACCCTGATATTTTTCCCTCCTGGGATGTGCGCAACATCAAAATTGTACTGCAAAAGTTTTGAACTCAATCTCGCTATCCTTGGAGTATGCTCTTTAACAAGGTGACCATTGAGTATGGGAATGAGTGGTTTGTGGTCCGTAAGTAACTTGAACGACTTTCCCCAAAGAAAACACTTAAACCTTTCAACAGCCCAGCAGCAAGCCAACAACTCTCTTTCTATGACAGAGTAGTTTTTTTCACTAGGACGCAAAGCACGAGAGGCAAACCCAATAGTATGCTCCTTACCATGTCTCAATTGGGTAATCATACCCCCCAAACCATCAAGACTATCATCAACCGAAACAATACACTGTAGAAGTGGGTCAAATGGTGTAAGGATCTTGCACGTACCTAACTCTTCCTTAATGCAAAGAAACTCATCCTGGCACACCTTGTCCCACCCAAAAACAACCTTTCTTCTAAGAAGCTCGTGCAAATGGACCGTCTTAGCAGCGAAATTGGGGATAAATTTGGAATAAAATTCATACACTCCCAGGAATGAGGAAACTTGTTCCTTTGATTTGGGACAGGGAGCATTGCGGATAGCCTCAATCAAGCCTTCTCTTGGTTGAATATCTTGACCTGAAATACGATGTCCCAGGTAATCAATGGACTCCTGTCCAAACACACACTTACGCTTGTTAGCTACAATGCCTCTTTCCTGTAACCTATGTAGGACTTTCGAAAGCTGTCTGTCATGAGAAGTTCTGCACCTCCCACCAACCAGAATGTCATCTTGGAAGACAACAGTATCCTTCAAACCCTCTAGAACATTTTCCATAATGCGTTGAAAGGCTGAAGCAGCAGAGGCAAGCCCAAAGGGCATTCTCCTAAATTGAAATGTGCCAATAGGTGAGACGAAAGCAGTCACATGCTTACAACCTGGATCCAATTCCACCTGATGGTAAGCGGATGAGAGATCTATTTTAGAAAAAAACTTGCATCCCGCAAATTTTGCAAGAATGTCATCGATTCGGGGAATGGGGTGGGAGTCAACCCAAATCTCTTTATTGAGGTTGCGCAAATCAATGCATACCCTCAAACTTTGATCCTTCTTACGTGCGACGACCAATGGAGACAACCATAAAGAGGACTCCGCCTGTTCAATAACTCCAGACTCACATAATCTTTTCAATTCAACTGACAGATCATCTCTCACACTATACGGTACATTGCGCAGTTTGTGCTTCACCGGGGTAGCCTGATCCATCACTTTAATACAGTGCTTAAATCCTTGTTTGCACCCCAAAGTATCAGCGAATACACTCTTGAACTTGTCACACCACTCCGTCACACACTCACCTTGTTGAGACTCATCCACCACCGAGACTTGCTCCTTAGTACCTGGTCTAAGGGTCATTCCAAATAGACCTTGGTGATACCACCCTAATATGTTGAGTCCTTTCTTCGCCACATACACTTTCCCTGAAATGCACCTCCCTTTGAAAATTAAGCTAGTTTCAAAAAACCCTTTTCGCTCAATTTTCCTGCCCTCATAGGATACTGGATTCCTGTCGGGTGCTTCTAAAGGCTTGTCCTACCACACACTTTCAAACAATTCTTCTGTGACCATGGTCATGCGCACCCCTGAATCAACAAAGAGTTGAATGGGCTTCCCATCCACAACCACTTCCACGACTGGATCAACACACTCATCAGCGTCATCTTTGACAACAACGATTAAATACGTCAAGGAACTCACCATGTCGCCCATTTGTTCACCATTGTCTACATCATCGTGAACAGAGTTGACAGAGTTGCCCTTTGAGATGCACATCTTCGTAAAATGCCCAAACTTCCTGCATTTGCGACACGATGCATTCTTAGCCGGACAAATGCGGGAGTTGGGATAGTGCGGAAAAAAAAACACATTTCATGCACATATTCTTTTGTGAATTAGGCTTCTTGTCAGGCCTGTAAGAAATGTTCTTGTTACCACGCATAACATTAGTTTGTTTATCGGTTTGCTCTTTGTGCTCTTTCACCACCCCAACACTCGTCATATCCGGTTTCAATTCTTTAGATGCTGACTGAGACAGTTCTATACTTTTTACAATAGTGATAGTTTCCTGTAATGATGGATTTTTTTGCGTCAATAACCTCTCTTGCACTTTTTTGTCTCTGCAATGAGCTACAACTTGGTCCCTTATAAGTTGTGACGTAAACTGTTCAAAATCACATTCAGATGCGAGAATACGTAACGCAGCAACATATGAAACAATACTTTCATCATTTTCCTGTTCTCTAGTAAAGAATTTGTGTCTCGCTACAACAAGACTGCCTTCTACATCGAATTGCTTCTCTAACATAGCTACCGCTTGGTCAAATTCGTTGAGAGGTTCTTCCCCTTCAGGAACCTCCAAAGGGGGTAAATTCTCTAAAACAGCTTGACCCTCTAGACCTAGGTTGTGTTCCAGAATGAATTTCCTACGTTCTGCACTAAATCTAAAGCCCCCCATAGCTCCTAAATACTTTGTGAAAGCTCTTTACCAAACCTTCCATCTTACCGGAGGGTCTCCTGGAAGCTGTAAAAAGGGAGGCGGTGCTTGGACACTTTGCATTTTGAGTTATACCGTACAACAAATAGTACAAATAGTACAATACCTAACAGTATAGAGTGCAGTCCTGTGGGAGAAAACAGAAAGCCAAATGTAATACTACTGATTATTCACCTTAATGCAGTATAGTGTACAAAGCGAGAAAACCAATGTTTAAGGAGAAAATCTGATGACTTGTGCTCACGGATGAAATATACAATTAAAGAGCACCTAAAGTTATTTTCCTGTTCTTTTTTTGAGAAAAAGAAAAAAAAAACAGAGAAAGTACATCACCAATGAAAAAACAAATGAAAGTACTTGAAGGCCGCTGCTCCTGCACAGATCGATCTTCCCCCAAACAAGCGTAGCAATTCACGACGTTGGCAAATGTCCGAGTGCTGTAAACACCTCTGATCCGCATAAAATTGCAGACTGGATAAGACCCGAAATAAAGAGGACACCGCACCACAGAGGGAACGCTCCTCTTCAATGCCGAATGATAGACGCTGTAACTTGCAAAAGAGAACGCACTCCTCTTCAGCGCACAGCGTGCCACACGTCAGACGCTGGTTGCCAGGGGAACACAGCATGCCAAATGGAAGTTTCCTCTCCTTATCCGCACATCAGACGCTGGTTGCCAGGGAAACACCGCACACCAAACACTCCTCTACAATGCGCCGCGCACGTCACACTTGACTTCGCTAGCATGTGAAAAGATTGCACGTCAGACATCCAACATTCTGACTAACCCTGGGCATCCAATTCCGCTCCGCTCACGGAATTTGTGGAATTTAGGCAATTTCGCGTTCCGCGGAGAACGCGGAATTGCCAACAATTCCGCGATCCGCGGCGTAGCGGAATTATTTTCTTGTTCGTGCTTTAAAATGCGTTCTAGCGCGCGCGATAGCAACTTAGCGGGATTCCTGCGTTCGCCGACGGGTTTTCCTATCCGTTCGCGTGCGCCACGAGATTTCGGTAGCCGTCCGCGTTATCCCGCGAGAGTTTGTGATCGCGAACACGTCATTCACCGCGCCATCGGACAACGCGAGAGTGTGCGATCGCGAACACGTCATTCGCCGCGCCATCGTGCACTGCGAGAGAGATTGCGATCGCGATCACGTCATTCGGGCGCGCCATCGGACATCCGGCAGAATGTTGGTCAAGCTCGCGATCCCGAACACGCAACATTTTCAATCTGGAGAACAATAACATCGCAAGCAGCATAAAACCTTCTATAAATTGATGATTTGGATGAAAAAAAAAGCTCAGATTGATATTTGGCTGTCCTTTTTTGTCACATTTTTTGGGGGGAGAGGGAGGAAGTGCCACAGAGTCTCCTACTTCCTGTTCCTGTCCAACAGGCTCCTCCCAGTGCTTTGTCCATCTCCTGTTCATTTTTCACTTGGATTTGAGCTGGAAGGATCACTCTTTGTGTCTGCTGCATCATTATCATTGGATTTGAGGATTTTGGGATTTGAGATTTTACAAGTAAGTTGGTGTTGTTTGATTGGGGGCAACTACAATTTTTGTACTTTTCATCATTTTTAGTTGTGGGTAGCCAGTAGGCCCAGAGCTAGTCATGGGTGGGTGCATGATGAAACATGATGAGACAACTGTTCCTTTGCTGTGTGATGTATTTATTAATTTCAAACATCATTTAGGGGGCATGGATGGCATTGGATTGAATTGCAAAATGTGTTTTTTTGGGTGTAATTCAGATTTTTGGGCTGTGTGTTAAATACATGCCTTAGTTGTGTGTGGTGTGCTGCAGGCCTTGTTTAGCCCTGTGTATTTTCGTTTTTGCATTTTATTGCATTACAGGCAAAGCAGTGTGGTTTACCATGCAGCCTTTGCCTGGCTATTATAGGCCTGTTTTCAGTACATTGTTTTCCAGGCCTCCTGCTTGTTGCTTGTGATTTGTGAGTGTCCATGTGGCTGGTAGCCATTTCTGGTGGGAGTTATAAGTGTGCTGCTTTTGCCATATACTAAGGCCTGCATGTGTTTCCTTTGTGGCCTAGGCTTCTTGTTGTGGTCCTGGCCATGAGGCTGGTGGCCATTTTGAAGCCAGGCAGTGTGCTTTTTGCCATAGGTCTGCATTGTCTGTCTTCAGTTTCTTGTTGTTGTGGGCCTGGCCATGAGGCTGGCGGCCATTTTGAAGCCAGGCAGTGTGCTTTTTGCCATAGGCCTGCATTGTCTGTCTTCAGTTTCTTGTTGTTGTGGGCCTGGCCATGAGGCTGGCGGCCATTTTGAAGCCAGGCAGTGTGCTTTTTGCCATAGGCCTGCATTGTCTGTCTTCAGTTTCTTGTTGTTGTGGGCCTGGCCATGAGGCTGGCGGCCATTTTGAAGCCAGGCAGTGTGCTTTTTGCCATAGGCCTGCATTGTCAGTCTTCAGTTTCTTGTTGTGGGCCTGGCCATTGTGAAGCCCGGTAGTGTGCTTTTATCCATAGTCCTGCAAGCTTGTGGCCTAGTCTGCCAACAGGCCTTTCATCCAGTAGGCGCAGAGGTAGTCAGGGGTGCATGAAACAACTGTTTCTGTGTGTTCTGTTGAATTTTTAAACATCATTGAGGGCACATGGATGGCATTGGATTGAATTGCAAAATGTGTATTTTTGGGTGTATTTCACTTTTTTGGGCTGTGTGTTAAATACATGCCTTGGTTGTGTGTGGTGTGCTGCAGGCCTTGTTTAGCCCTGTGGATTTTCGTTTTTGCATTTTATTGCATTACAGGCAAAGCAGTGTGGTTTAGCATGCAGCCTTTGCCTGGCTATCGTAGGCCTGTTTTCAGTACATTGTTTTCCAGGCCTCATGCTTGTTGCTTGTGATTTTTGAGTGTCCATGTGGCTGGTGGCCATATCTGGTGGGAGTTATAAGTGTGCTGCTTTTGCCATTTAGGCCTGCATGGTTTTCCTCTTGGATTACTGCTTGCATCCATCCCCTTTGCCAGCTGAAGCTCCCTGAATGATGTGATGAGCAAATAATTTAATGTCAAACAGGGTCCACTTCTATTACATTTGTATTTTTGTTGTTGTTCCTCTTCTTTCCTATCCTTCCTGACAGTGTACACAGTATACCATGAAAGCCCTTGTTGACAGACTCACAAATGGCTACGCTAATTTATATATTTTATTTGTTTGTTTGTACTACTAGTAATTGAACCACAACAACAAATGCAGCATTTCACTGATGTTCTTCTCCTGGCTTCTTTGCTTTTAGGTGCACAAAAAGACAGAGGAGGAGGTGTCATCATCATCACCCGTTGTACTGCCAGGCAGAAGTCCTGCTGCACGTCACGTCCACGTGTGACCACCACAGACATCTCTGCAACTTGTGCACCTGCGTCCTGCTGACATCTGAAGAAGATGGGCCCAAAGAAAGGTACCAGGTCCTCCAGTACCAAGAAAGTTGCTAGTGAGAAGAAGAAGGAACAGAAGAAGGAAGTGGCACTTGCCAAGACTGGTGTGCCGGCCGATGTGTTTTTTGGTAAAAAAAAAACTTATGCCTGCAGCAGCGGTGTCCGGCGGGGACCAAGCTGGGAGCAGCACCTCCGCATCAGCGGGCCCACCCCAGCAACCTAGGCCCAAGCCCATGACTGTGGCAGAGGTAGCCAGTCTACTAACGACCAGTGATGTTGAAATGTCATTATCACAAAGTAGTAACCAATCCACGCACTCGCTGGCGGAAACTCAGCAGATAAGTGGGCAACCACAGCCGCAACCACAGCCGCAACCACAGCCACAGCCGCAACCCCAGCCACAACCCCAGCCGCAGGCGCAACCCCAGGCGGAACCACAGCCGCAACCCCAGCCGCAGCCGGAACCACAGCCGGAACCACAGCCGCAACCACAGCCGCAGCCGGAACCACAGCCCACAATAGTAGTTGTTCCACCTGAAGTAGGGGCAGTTCAGGAAATCGAGCTTTTTGCAGACGAAGAGGAGCAAGCCACTGTTCCAGAAGATCCATTGTTTTCCAGACCCCCAGGAAGGAAAAGGAGGGTTAGTCCATCAACTTCTTCTTCAAGCCCCACTTCTGATGATCTAGATGCCACTTGGAAGCCACCAGCTCAGCCTGAGAGTGATGCACGCCACAAGACAAGGCTAGTGAAAAGGAAGGTTCCAGAAAGCCTTAGAGTTATGGAGGTAGATGTAGACGAGGGGGGTGATGATGATGATGATGAAGAGCCAGTCATCATGAACATCACTCCTGGGCCTGCGGAGATGGAGACCAACATTATTAGACTATCCAAAATCGCTGCGAGGGATGTAGCACGGATACCACCAACACAGGTAACGCCAACACGACCTCCAGCTTCCATATTTGCCTTTGCAAAGGCCCGGCAGGGACCTACATCCAGCTCAACCACCACCTCAGTAGGTGGTGGTAATGTAAGTGCACAGAGTCAAATTCCAGGCACACCCTCCAGTTCATCTGGTATTGTAAGTGGCACCTCCAGCAGCGCCAGAAAGTTCTCCTCCCCAGTTTGGGACTTCTTTTCGGTTAGCAGTAAGGAGGAGAACATTGTTATATGCTCAATTTGTCGGCAGGCTGTTAGGCGGGGTAAGCTTGGTACAAACTATGGTACCGGAGGACAAACAAGTCATCTCAAAAAACACCACAGTATCAAGTGGGAGGCTCACCTACTTCACTTAGAAAAAAGTAAAACTGGACCCATTGCTGTTGTTGGGGATGAAGAAGTAGGGGAAGATATGATCGCGGTGGAAGGTCAACAAGAGGGAGACATTTCTATCCCTACCCTCAGCAGTGTAGTGGTAACGCCCACATCCTCAGCAACATCTGAGTGGCACCGTACTAAGAGTCAGCCTGAGACACCAAGGCAACCGGGCACTGCAATGAGCAAAAGTGCGGCGTCGTTGAGCCTAACTGGGTTCAAGAAGAAGGGTGCACCACAAAGGAAAATATTCCAGCCTACCATTGACAGCATGCTTAGGTCGGAGGGGCAGTACCAACGCAACCACCCAACGGCACGGTTGTACAATGCGAAGCTGGCTAAAATGTTAGCGCTGGACCTTCTCCCTTTTTCATTTGTGGAAGGGGTGGGTTTCCTTGAATTTGTGTCAGCCATCTGCCCTAAATGGAAGGTTCCCAGCCGGTCCTATTTTGCCCAAGTTGCTATTCCAGCACTACATCACGATGTGCTGGAATTGGTTGGACAAGCTTTGCAGCAGAGTGCTGTTCATAAAATCCACCTGACAACAGACATGTGGACCAGTTGCCAAGCCACTGATTACATGTGCATCACTGCACACTGGGTCTCTTTTGTGGGGGTTAGAGAAAAGCTATCTGAAGTAGGTGCTGTTGACACAGCTGAGATTTTTAATGCTTCTCGGAAACATGCAACTGTAGCCATGTTCGCCATGGAGAAATCTCATACTGCTGCAAACATTTTGGAAGAGTTTAACAGCAAGGTCTTTGAATGGCTGCGCCCCAGAGGGCTTCACATTGGTTTTGTTGCCACGGATAATGGCAGTAATATACTTAAGGCCATGACGCTTGGTGCCTATTTCAGGGTCCCGTGTTTGTCGCACTGCATTAACATTATAGTTCAAGACTTTCTGAAAAAAGAACCCATAGTCAACAACTTACTGACCACCTGCCGCAGAATATGCACGCATTTCAGCCATTCTTTTAAAGCCCGGAAGCTGCTGAGGATCATTCAACGTGACTATAGAATGCCAGTCAAAGCACTGATCCAGGAGGTGGCAACACGTTGGAACTCAATGTATTACATGCTTGACCGTCTGTTTGAGCAGTACAGACCAATCAATGAATATGTCATGCGAAGGGCGGATGCTACTGTGAAAGGCATGACCCTTCAGATGGACCAATGGTGCCTAGTTAAATCTCTTACAGAGATGCTTCTTCCTTTCGAGGTCTTCACACGTGAAGTCAGCAAGGAGGACTGTACTATGGGCCAAGCTATCCCATTGTTGCACATGCTAGAGCAACAGCTGAAGGAGGTGTCTGAAGCGTACATAGGTGTGGAGGAAAAAAAAGAAGCATATGAGTTGGTGGAGAGCTTATCATGTCGCTTAAGTGAAAATGCAAGGGTGCAAAATAAGATTCTGTCAGAAGAACATTACATTTGTGCCACAATTCTGGATCCACGGTACAAATCGGCACTGCACAGTAAGACATTACTCCATTTTTCAGAAGTGGATGTTGCCATGTACAAAACTTGGATAGCTGAGGCAGCCAGTACATTGGAAAATGAACGTCTGGTAATTAAAGGCCTCAAACCCACGTCAAGTACTGCAGCAGGGCATCCGGCGTCAAGTTCAACTTCAGAGCCTGTGGGCACTGCATTTGGTTCACAGCTGTCACCAACACTATCGACAACAGCAAGAACCGGATCATCAGCCCCAGTACAAACGGCACAGGATTGGTATTTACAGCAAGGACTTGCTAGGTCCAGTGCTGATGCAAAGACCAAAGAGGCCGAACAAAGTGTAGCACCCCTGAACATTGACCGAATGGTCCAGGCCTACCTGGATGACCCAACAGAGGTCTACATTGATCAAAACCCATTGCGGTATTGGTATGGCAAAAGGGGCCAATGGCCAGTGCTCAGCAGGCTGGCGATAAACTATCTGGCTTGCCCTATCGCAAGTGTCTCTTCTGAACGTGTTTTCAGTGCTGCTGGTTCCATTGTAACAGTGGAAAGGACCAGTCTCTCACCCAAAAACGTGGAGAGGTTCACCATGATCAAAATGAATCAGCAATTTATACCACCGAATTACACAATACATGAATCAACACAGGAAGATGAGGACAGCGGCTCAGGTGACGGAAGTAGCGTGTTGGATGCTGATTACCTACTTCTGGTTGAAACCCCAGAGTTTGAGGATGAGCTATACTTCCCTGACAACTAGGCTTCCACTTCTTACTGTGGTTCTCCCTTATTTACTTCTATTTGTGTGTCTGTCTTTCTGTTTGGAAACTTCAAATCACAACAAATCCATCACCACCATCTTCGTATTTTATTGCCTTATACGAGTTTCAGCTGTCTGCATTTCAGTCCACTCCTCCAAGTCCTGCTCCTCCATCCTCCTGAATAGACCTAAATCTATTGCCCTCAAGCCAGAAGATGATTGGATGTAGCATAATCGAAGAAAAACTAAAATCTTGCCTCGTTGAGTCTCTCCAAAAGAAGTGGAACATGATGATGACTACTATAGCTATCCTCCTTTCCGAGCCGATACAGACTGCCCATTAACTGAAGATGAGAAGGAACAGGTAATGAATGATGACATGCATTGGACGCTGACTGAGTGATTTGTGTTGTTGTTGTTTGTAGTGCATGTACTATTATCTAATCTACACACTAAAAGTAACTCAATGCAATGTTTGTTTCCATTCTTGTTTTTTAATAACAATTTTCTACTTCTACTGCAGGCCGATCCATTGCATTTTGAATATGGAAAGGGGACTCAATCTGTACACTACTGCACACTGAGTTGGACAACATACCATGATGATGACCACAGTGACATAATATCTTCGCAGTCACTCAGTACGATCCGAGATGATTGATGGAATAACTCAGTGCGTTTCATGAGTGCATTAAAGGTAACCAAGTCAACAACAACCACTGCAGACCTACATGTCTGTGTAGTGGTGGAGTCGAGTGTGGTGGTATGACTGACAGCGGGGCATTGATTTAGTCACTTAATTTGTAAAATGCTATGTTGCTGTATATCTGCTTTGTCTGCCTCTGTCAAAAAAGGTACGCTAAATGGAGGATGGGTCAAGGGTGTCGTGGGCCTGCTCTTTCCTGTTGTTGTTGGAGGTTAATGCTGGAAACAGACTAGAGTAGACATGATGTATCCAAATCCATGCCGCCTCTGAAAGTGTTCTTGTTGCACTCCACCGTAATGTAGGCATTTTGTTTTCTACTTGATTTTTCAATATCCCTTTTGTTTTCCCATCTGCAATTACAGCCCGGCCCTTACCCTGTGCTACACTGGGAAAAACAACTCTCACTTACCTTACCAATGAATCTACATCTGCCAGGCAGGCAGTGGCGTCACCCAAGATTGATGGCCGGAGCGTCCATGGAAGGGAGGACCAAGACGAATGCCGAGATGCAACTCCCCATTTTGACCAGGATAGCATACAGTAACAGTATCAACTTTCATCATCTTTTAAATTTGATTCATTTTTTGTCTTCAATCATTACTACTGTGTGTTGTTGTTGTTGTTATGTTTGCTCTCTGCTTATAATTCAATTCATCCCTACAGCTATTTTTGACTTTTCTTTGCTATCTTTAAGCCCGGGCCGGTACAACAGAACAGAAACTGTATGTAATTCGGGTCTCTCTGAGGGCAGACAGGAAGGCAAATTGCATAATATACTGCTGCCCTGTACCTTTTTAATTGTCTAGTAGTAGTAGTTAGTAAGTACTATCATTAACCATCAAGTTATCATCATCATGCATGCATTTCCTTTTTCTCCCTTAACAGATTTATGGATATGGTTGTCTGCCAAGATTGTGTTTTGTTGTTGTCCATGCGTACTGTTTTTCTTTGTCAAACCTTTCCCAAAACCCCCTTCCCAACCATTCATCAAACCCTAACCCTCTTCCCCGGGCTGTGTGACTTATTGAGGTGTGACTAAATTAAATGTACACCAATAATTTATCACACGCTTGCTGGGGCGGATGTGGCTAAAGCAACAAAAATTCATTTTCAAGGCAGGGCGAGGATCTTCTTCTGCTTGCCCACCTATGAGCAGTGTATTTGCGAGATAATTTTTTTACCAAAGGAACCTAATCCATCAGCATTAATTGCCGGCATAGATTGGATTTGTTGTCATCCTCCCAAACAGCACTAACGGTTACGCTTGTGTCGAGTGTACTGTAGGCCTAGTCGAGTGACTTTACACAGCTAGAGTTTGTAACTCTATGTACTAGGCTATCCCCGCCACCATTATGTTTCCTTGTATTTTGGCATATTATTGTTTGGCAGTAAGTTCCGTACTGTACTTCGTTCTACTACTCCTCCCACAGTCTCTCTCAGGCGACTGACTGTCTCATTTTCTTTTTTTTGCAAATGCTACTGCCAGGGTCTACTACTACTACTACCACCACAACCATGGCATGTTGGGAAAGAAAACCATCATCACCATGCAGCCATCGCCGTGCCCAAGGTAAACATCAAGCACAGGTAAGAGAAGAAGTTTGGGGGAGGCATAATTAATAACGGAATTTTTTTCATTAATTCTATTTCACACACCCCTTTGAGTCCAGTTGCAGAATGCATAGATTAGGAGGAGAGACTGACAGTACTAGTAGGACAAGTCCCTCAGTGAGGGGTACCGCATCTGTCTGTTTGTGTCTTAGTAACTAATTATTTAAATCAAACACTGGCTGTGGCACTGCACCAGCAAGGAAACAGAGTAACGGAAAACAGTAACCCCACCCACAAAACATTAACAACATCGTATATAAAGTCTAAATATGTAATTTAATACCCTAACAAAAATAAACTATGTAAAAAAATCCCACAACACCTGACCCACCCCTCTCCCTAACCCCAACCAATGTCCATGTCCCGGAACGAAAAAATCCAACAAATGTCCAATAGTCCAAAACCCAACGCCCGATTCCCACCCACCAAAATAAGCTATAAAAAAGGGGCAATAAATAAACGGGGTCTCAGCGGGCTCGCCTCTCCAGGACACGGATGCGCTCCTCTAGGCGGGCCGCCCGGCGCTTCAGCACGCGGCAGTTGCATCCACAGGGGGGCAGCAGTGCTTCTTGCAGTGTGGTGGCGGGCAGCTGCCAGGCGGTGGCGCCGTAACACTGGAGGGGGTGGCTGGGGCCCGGGGCATTGGAGGAGGCTGCAGCTGCTGCCGCCGCCTCCTCTAGAACCACCAGCCGCTGGTATTGAGCCTGTATGGCATCGAGCTTCCGGCGCCGGGCCTTGGCTGCCAACTCCTTCCTGTCTACTTTACCTTTGGAAGGAGTAGCTATATCAAGAAGAAAAAACAAGACTATTGTAAAATATACTCTTAGCAAAGCAGTCAGACAAATTCATTCTACACATAGTGGCACAGTAGCACTATCAAGCACAGTACGTAACATTTGCGGTATGTATCTATCCTCCCACTGCCTCGAACATTTGTGGGAGTTTCAGGCATTCCACCACCCATGCATCTGATTCCTATCAGACACCTATGCATGCATCCCACGTATCCTTCTCTGCCAGTCGTAAATATAAAATCTCGCCCATCCTTCCTCCTTCCACCCTTCTTTCTCTTTTCGTTCAACCCATCCATCAAGGTCATCTGATCTGACTTTTAGTCTTCTCCATAAAACTTTCACAGCTGAGTTGAAGTCCGATAGAAGAGGCCATTGGTTACTCAGTACACTCCCATTGCTAATGCTAAGTAAAGGCTGTCTTCTTCAACCGTTCACAACAACTTCTTACTTAAGTCTCAACAGTACAGTATACATTACACCCTTGCAGCGAGTGTAATGTCAATAAGTAAGGATTAGGAATATAACTTACCACCACCCGCCACTGCTGCTGGCTCACCCCCTGCAGCTCCTCCTACAACTGCCGCATCGCCTGCACCCTCAGCGGCCGCGTCACCTTCGCCGCTGGCCCCGGTACTGGTGGTCGGTAGTACGCCTAGAAAAAACATTACACATTTTTCAGATGCCATATACACCTCCCCTATTTTTCACTAGCAAGATTGAAAAAAAAGTTAATACATACATAATACATATACAACATACATCAGTAGTACAAATCAGGTAGTAGAGTAGACACTAGTAGTGTAAGTGTTATATGGTCCCTAGGGTCATTCTAGTCTTTGCTAAGTTACCCCGAGCCATGCAACCATTTTAGCTTTGTGTCTTTTATTTTTGCGCAAGTTACCTCGCAGCTTGTTGAGAAAGACGCCTTTGAGCCCACATGAGCTCATACTGCTACTGTCTGAGCGCTGCGTACAAGGTCGAAAAACAAGCCACTTTGTTATGGAGGTCTGGTGTTAGTCCATATTGCTTATCCATAAAAATACTACACTTTTTGGCACGACTGAGAAATGCTTGCACTATACTAACGCGCACCATTTTTCTCATAACAGACGGAAGATTCCCTTATACGAAGAAGCAGAGCTTTGCAGAGCTTATGATGTAACCAGTACTAGGTTCTTATAAGGTGAGGGGTCCCCAGAATTATCACATCTCCATTTATAATTTTATATAAACTAGATTCCTACGAAGGGGAGGGTGGTTCTTCCACCACTGTTCAGTTATCATGATCTCGCCTTTTGGCTTCTATGGACTTGTAGTTGTAAGTGTAACAATGTTTATTGTTTTAATCTTATGCATTTTGCTGTTGCTGCTGCATTATAGAACAATGTACAGAGCTTGTCAGTTGGAAATAAACCTTTTGAACTTACATAGACTCGGTGGTATTTGGTGTGGACTTACACGAAAGAGTGAGCGAAAGGGTGTGCATTGCTTCCGAGACAGAGGTCGGGAGTGTTATGTTCTGGGTTGTCTACTCATTGGGTATTTTGGGGGGGGTTTCGGAGACCTAATGAGACAGTATAACTAGTTGGTCAGGGGATTGTGGTGGCTTCTGATTGAGGTGTGAGGAAGGTCCAACCTCCCATCACCAACGTCCTATTTTCTTGTGCAAAGTTCTGTATGTGCAGAATCCCTACAACAGTAGTAGTATGTCCTATCCTATCAAAAATTGTAAAATGTGGTTGGGCATTTTCTTGGTGGGAATTGTCGAAAAGCCTCAAGATTAAGAAGACTAGAACTAGTAGAAGAGGACAACGCAAAGGACTGGACTCAATGGCTAGAGCTATTGGTGAATCTGAGTTTTATTTAAAATATTTTAAATAAAGAGTGGCCAACTGGGCAAGCTTAGCTACAGACAGACTAATAGTAGTAGTACAGAGAGTCATAGCAGACGCAGTTAGAGGCAGGGATAACAAGAATTTAGAAACAGATAGTATAGATCAAAGAAGAATTTGTAAAAATTATAATTAGGATACTGAAATAATAGTTCGGAAAAAATAAGGTGCAGGAAAAGTTTGGGAAATATAATTATTAATATTAACCACTGGAGGACTTACTGGGGCCAGCAGCAGAGCCCTCGATAGAGGAGCGGTCCTGTCCCTGGGAGGCATCTTGGAGATCTTCTTGGCCCGCCGGCTGTGACCCCGTCTTCTTGCCCCTGGGTGCTGATCATGTAAGATTTCATAAAGAAAGAGACAAAAATTAAAGTTTGCTGTGAAATAAATAAAATATTTTCAAATACGCACAAAAAACATTTTTGGTAACAACAATTGCAATAAAATTTACCTATCTATCTAATCTGATCGACTGGTAGTATTGCGAGATTTACGGACCGTCTAGCAAGCCTAACTACCACCTGACCTAGCCCACCTATTCCAATCCAGACGGGCCAATTGTTCAGTAAGTCTGCATTTCCATTTATTTTAGTCCTCAAAAATGCATAGATGGAGGACACATGCATACATTTTTGCATACACCAAATTGTTGGCTGGTTGCTGCTGATGTTCTGCTAGTGATGATATAAGCCTATTAACACTCAGTAAACACACTACAAAAGGTTCTACTAAGGACTGGGGTAAGCAGCACTCAGCAGCACGTGACGTGACAGAGGATGCGTCATGCACACCACTTAAAAATTACCAACTAATAAGTAACTAAACCTATCAATCCACCACTATCCCTTCTTAGTGGCAGGAGGACAAAGGAAGGACTACTCTCTCTAGCATTACGTCACTTAAGTTCTCTAAAGTAAACTCTTACATAATCATCAGGCCAAGCGAGCGCAAAGTTGCAAACAAGTAAGATTAGTAACGCCGAGCGCCTGTGTCATAACAATCTCAGATTTTTAAACGTAATTTACCTGCAATGTAAGCAGCAGCATTCTTGCTGGTCGGAAAAAAAAATATTCGCAATATATAATACAGAGCAGAAGAACACAAAGTAGTAATATTAAATAGCTACTCACCAAGCCCCGGGACCTCCACTCCTAGCAGGTCCAGCAGGTCCTGCTCCCGGTCCAGAATATCAGACCACCGGTGCGTCAGCTGATTATTGGTGCGCCGGACACCAGAGCAGCGAAACACTGCCCGACGCACCTTGTCCCACCGCTGCCGACGCTCCCGGAGCCCGTACCCGGACCCAGGCCTGCCGCCTGCTGCCAGGGTTAAGGGGAGGTGGCGCTGAACAAAAAAAACCAGTGCGCCCACCTACGCCTCACCGAATAAGGCCCGTGCCTGCACCCCTCTTTGGCGCCGCCTTCCGCAAGGAAGGCGGTCGCGGCTCTGGCTGTGACTACGAGCCCTGTGGCTGTGGCCCTTTGCCATGGTTCTGGGTAGGCGGGGGCGGAAAAGAAAAGGTAGGAATTAAAAAAGTAAGTAAAAGAAATTAAAAAGCAGATAATAGAAAAAGTGTGAAAAAGTAGTTAAAAAGACACAAAAAGTAGAAAAAAACTCAAAATATAGAATCAGGAAAATAGAGAGATAGATAATAAATAAAAAAGACCAAAAAAAAGTTTACAGAAACAAAGGATTGAAGAGATAGAGGGAGGATTGAAAAGCAGGCCCAGAACCATAGCAATAGAGTGAAAAACAAGATGGCCGCGCCCATTGCGACCGCATGGGCAAGTTCGCGCGATATTTCCACCCCGAGCACGCAAAAAGCGTCGCGAACACGTAATGCGCGTTCCCGAACAGGAAATACTTATTGCGAACGGGCGGGAGCATGCAATACGCGACCCGGAACAGGAAATAACCATCGCGAGCGGGCGGGACAAGTGAAAAACAAGATGGCCGCGCCCATTAGCGACCGCATGGGCAAGTTAGCGATATATTTCCCCGCAAGCACGCAAAAACACATCGCGAACGGCCGGGACAAGCAATTCCGCGACTTCGCGGAATTTCTACGTGCTCGCGGAGATTTTTAACAATTTCGCGGAGATTTGCGTAACGCGACTACGCAAATTCCGCCCACCCCTAATTCTGACACATCATCATTTTGAGCTGGCTCCCGGTGGGGAAGGTTAAGGATCACGCAGTATCACACAGGACACCAATAGAAAGAAATAAGAGTACCTCAGTAGTGTGACACTCCTCTCCTGCCACCCAAACTCCAGCGACGCTCAGGGGATGGACGTCAAATAAAAAGACAACAACAGCAAGTCTTTTCAGATGCGCACAAGAGGCTGGCTTCGGAGGAATTTACTGCAAAGACGCAGAAGAAGGTTTAAATCGTTCACCCCACACCAGGTCCGACGTCCCACTGATGTCAAAGCAGAGGTGAACCACCAAAAACGCCACAGGATAGCCTGAAAAGACGGATCTGCCAGCTGTCAATCCTCAGCTGACCTGACAGCTGCAGCACACTGGAACCAGGCAAAACTGCTGCACACGTGGATGGAGACGTCAAACGGTCAAACCAACTCGTCGCCAAATTTGAAGTAACTACCACAGGACAGGTAAGTGTAGGAACTCAATGTTTAATGACCGTTCGTCTCCACAGCGTCCAGGGAACTGTCACAGCAGCCCCTTGGATTAAAACAGTAACATTCTAAAGCTCTATAGATTACATCACAGCTAGTGAAGCAGGTAACAGTTCAGCAGACTACTACAATATCTGAAAGGAATGGATGCCAGCATGTGTAGCACATCCATTAGTTTTGCATGTGGGGGAATGTTAGTGGGCCTTGCAGTTGGTGGCTGGAGACTTGACCCCATCTTCGGCAGCAATTGAATGATGGACTCCCTCCTGAGTCTGTAGAATCTGATGACCTCATCCTCCCTGAGGCCAATGAGGGATATGCGCTGGCATAACACACAGTCCCTCCTCCTTTGCTGCCAATGTGGTGGTGTTAGTGGTGGGAGACTCCTAACGACTCCTAGTTTCAATATGAGGACCTCCATGGCATAGTTTAGCTTGCCAAAATGATTTGTGGTGTTGCTCTTTTTGTACCACAGCCACTACGTCATTTCCTACACCCGGGTTGCTGATGCACAGCAATTCTGATGCATTTTAGGATTTGCAATGCACTTCCCAACTATCTGAGATGGATTGCCAAACCCATAAATATGACTGTGTTACATTATCAACAGATTTTGTGAGTGAATGCTACATTGCATATATTATATAATTTGTGGCGCAGCAGGTTTCGGTGGAGGTTTTGCCGTGTGCAAGCCTTATAAAATGACCCATTTTGGGAAATACGCTACTTTATAATATGGCTTACAGTTAACACCACCCAGCGTAACAATAAGCAACATCTAATTTATGAATCGGCTTATATCTCCTATCAAGTAATTGATACTGTGTCTGGTAGTAGGGAATCATATGGAATGTGGAAAATACGAACAAGCATTGAGGTTCATTGATTCCTTCTTGATGACATCCAAACACATCATGAGCCACATCTTTGAAATCCATATTCCAGACAGGTTGCCCAATAACAATAGGACACTTCTATAAAGATGTCTCTGGCTTTCACAGCACTGAACAATCCACTTTTCCGCTTGATAAATGTTCTCTCAAAGAACAACTTCTTATTGGTATCTGTGTTTTCCTGGGGGAAGCATCAAACTTTGTGTGTCTTAAAAATGCTTTGAAAATACCTTTAAACCTCTCTGCGTATTGTTGTTCTTTCATGCAAATGCTTCTACGACAGCTTATCAATCGTCGCAGGAATAGATTGTGTTCAGTTTTGTTCCTTTCATTTTGTGTAAGGATTTATCACAAAGCAATTTTCTGTTTTCTGGATGTCCAAAATTGCACAGAAAGAGCCCGTACCCAGATAACGCTCTCATGTTTTCAGAATAAAAGCAGAAAGCTGTACAAAATACATTAATTGTCTGCAGAGAATTTTGAAAGGGTGTCCTCTTCTGAACTGCTTTCCATAAAACTTTATTCAACGAGTTCTCAGGCTTTCTCTGGAAAGGTATTGAAATGCTGTAAGAAATTGAGTTGTTGTTTAATGGGGTGAAAAGCCTACTCAAGGAACAACCACAAATCCTTATCAGGGAAATGCACAAAAGTCACTAAATTAACCTGTGCTTAACCCTCTGGTTGCATGGCATAAAAGTTGTCAGGTGTACCTTAGAGGCAAAGTGTAAAGTATTTATGCAGCACTTCAAACAGTAATAAAGTGAAGACTCAACACAAGAAAAAACCCAAAC
Source organism: Calotriton arnoldi (assembly GCA_963921515.1). Taxonomy (NCBI): domain Eukaryota; kingdom Metazoa; phylum Chordata; class Amphibia; order Caudata; family Salamandridae; genus Calotriton; species Calotriton arnoldi. The sequence goes on along the minus strand of CAWUFW010000107.1, from coordinate 2,466,310 downwards.
TAATTTAGAGCAATAGAGAAAATTTTAATCAATCAAATTACACACTATTGACAGAAATGCAATCAGTAGAACCGGAGATATGCAATTTCAGTGCACAATTGCCTAAAAGCACCAAGCGTCACTCGCGATCATTTGATCCTGCTAGGCTGGAGGAAAGTCACAAGTTCAGGCTGACCACTGTGAAGTGCGGGCCGGATACAGGGAACAGGTTAGCCCTACTGAAAAGTGACCTTCTAAAAGTCTGGGGCGAAGAGTTCCGTTCGTGGTGGAGAAGGCCACGAGGAGCAGGGAGAGCATTGTGGATGGTCGCCGCTGTAATGCGAAGAGCAGGCCTTGCATCGTGTATGGTTATCGCTTTAGCGCAAATATCCATTCTGGCGTAACAGACGATTGTTGCCAGAGCTTCGCATTGGGGGTTGTCACAGGCAGCAAAGTCTCAATGTAAATGGAACTTTAGGATTTTACCATTTCTTGTAGAGGAATGCACTCTGATGACCTGCTGAAGGTCAAGTACCTAAGGAGGAACCTCTTGGGGATCAGGGACTCACTCTAGCAGATGCCAGCTGGGTGCAGGCAGGTCCGGTTGCAGGTCTAGACAGGCCAAGTTGCAGCAGGTCTGCTGGGAAGATGCAAGGCGGTCTCTAGAACTTGTTGTGCCCCTGTATCTCAGAGCAGAAGGTCAGCCAACAGACCCTTGGAGTTACTCAAGTTAGCCTGGGAAGAAGTAAGCACGCCCAGATTTCCTTCTCAGAGAGCAAGGAAGGTCTGAAGCAACAGGGCAGTCATCTGGTAGAAACAGGGTTGTCCTCTGGGAAACAAAGCAGGTCTCAAGCAGCAGGTCAGTTCTATGGGAAACATGGCACTCCTTTTTCTGTAGTGTCCAAAGGTCCAGGAGTGTACTGAAGAGTGGCTCTGGCAGTCCAATATTTATAACTAGTTTTAGCTTTTCAAAGTGATGGGATTCCCTATACTTGCCCCAGATCTGGTTCTGGAAAGTTCTTCCCTTCCCCTGGCAAGGATCCGAGGAGTCTGGGGTGACAAGAGACTAGTATCAGGTTTTTTTGGTTGTGCTGGAGGCAAGTCCCTTTGAAATGTAGGTGGGGCAGGGATTAACTCTGCTACCAACCTTCCAAGCAGGATGGCCCATATTGCCTACACCCAATCCCATTTGCCTCAGTATCTAGCAGGAATACACACACTCCATCAGCAGAGCTGTTCACAGTCATGTGACCCAGGATACTGGCAGAAGGCACACAGGCACAGATTTTCTAAAAGTAGCATTTTCAGAATTGTGACTAAAAAACAACTATACTATTAAGGAAGACTTTAAATTAAAGTTCATTTGAACCTAACATGAAATTTCTACCTGCTCCCAATCAAAAGTTACCACTTATTAAAAGTATTAAGGTAACTCAATGTTATCCAATGTGAGAGGTAGGCCTTGCAGTAGTTAAAAACAAAGTTAGGAGTTTTTCACTACCAGGACATATAAAACTTAAACCCACATGTCCTGCTTTTTATATACAATGCACTCTTTCCTATCAGCCTTTAGGACCTACATTAGGAGTGACATATGTATTAAAAAGGAAGATTTAGGCTTTTAAGTTTATTTTGCAAATGAGAGTTTTAAAACTGCACTTCAGGCTGCAATGGCAGGCTTGAAACATGTTTTAAAGTGCTATTTAAGTGGATGGCACAATGTCTGCTACAGGCCCACTAGTAGTATTTAATGTACAGGCCCGGTGTGCATGTAGTCTTATGTACTAGGGACTTACAAATAAATTAAATATGCCAATCAGGTGTAAGCTAGATGTACCATGTTTTAGGGAGGGAGCACTTGTTAGCAGTCCTGATGCCAACTTCATTGAAATTCAGAAAACAGATGGGGTGAAGGCAAATGATTTGGAGGTTCAATACAACCCCACTCCTAAAGCCAGGACTAATCAATACCTTGTTGAGCTTCCATGTTTAGAAGTCAGAATAATGGCCCTCTACTGCATAGGTACTTCTCAGTTCTATGCCCTTGTGAACCCAGTTGGATCCCTCTGTCCACACTTTCCTTAGCCATTGGACTGACTCATGGGGAACCCTTCTTCTCACCTGTGGACCCCATCTGTGAATCTCCTAAAGGTAATTTTCTCACAGCTGCATCCCAGTAGGCAGATAGTACCACCATAGCCAAGAAAGCGATGTAGCCCATTCTGCCCTTTGGATCAGACTGCTGTCCCCAGCCCAAGGAAAATTCTGTCAATACAGACAGCATCTGCAGAGGCCACTGACACCTGTCAGTGTCAAGAGCAAGGCTCTAGGCCATCCTCTGCCAGGTGGAGGCTCAAAATGGGGGCCTTGGTTAGGCCTCACTTTCAGCCTTTGGGCTGGCAAGGAGTTCCTTACTTACTCCTGAGAGTTCCCAGACCCCTGGGGCTTCTCTGAGTGCGGAAGGGCAACGGCCCCAGATGTTAGTCAACCTACTTACACTCTCCTTCCCAGCAGTACAGGGGTGGTAGCCACTCAGCTCAAGCTCTGTACCCTGAGGCTGAACAGGTGCAAGCCAGGACTCCCAGGTCAGGCACCACCACTCCCTCAAATGTGACACAGTCTCTGTGACAGCGCAGAGAGAACCTCCAGGTTAGAAGTGGTCTCATCAGTCAACCCCTGATCTGCTGGTCCTCACTGTGGACTCTCTCTGCTTCCTGCCCCCCCATCTGGACCTCTGTACTCTCCTTTTTGGGAGTAGTAAGCCCAGATACCAGAGTTTTTAGGGCACCCTAAGTGGCTATCCCTCCCAGCTCTTCTAACACCGGTAGTGACTTGTTTCCCACAATGCAGTCTATGGGCATCTGGGCTCCTCAGGGCCACTCCCCCACCCCATTCAAGGGTTACCAGGGCATAGAGCATACAAAATCCTGCTAGGGCAGACAAAGTCCTGCCCAAGGACCTGGCTTATCCTGTGCACTTTGCTAGGCAGTTACTGATCTGGAGAAGCCAGCGTTTCCACTACCATGGCCTGGCTGGCACCGGAGTCTCTCAGAGCAGTGACAGGGATTCCATTCACTGGGAGCTGATAGAAAATGTGACTCCCACCCTTAGGAATAACAAGCCTACCATCTGAGTCTATCTCCTAAGTAGGGGCGAGTATGGCATGTTCTACCCTCTGCTCTCAGGGACTGCTGTCTCCTAAAACCAAATTGGCCATCACTGTAGAGTTCCCACAAGTGAGTGGTTTCATGGGACAGACGGAGACCCCTTGCTTGTGTCTTAACTGGAAACACACAAAGCAACTAAGTTGGAAATGGGAGCGCCCTAGGCCCCTGTTCACCAGAACCACCCCCCTGTTTCTCAGAAGTGTCTTGGAAACCCTTTAACCCACCTCACTATGGGACGTATCTGTGTCACCCTGGACCTCCCCTTCACTCTGCTGGGGGGACCTTAACCACACTTTTCAGTGTTCACCCTGGTTTGCCTTCTTGTGGACTCTGGTGCTGAGCCAGTGGTCCTACTCCTTGACAAGCTCCTTGGGACTATTGAGCTTGCTAGCTATTAGGTGTAGCTGCAGCACTGGAAATCAAATAATGAACAGGTGCTCTATGGCAACCAAATTGTACAGCCCATTGTAATCACTACCCTTTACTTAACAATTCAATGTCTTGCAAAAATAATGCACATAATCTACCCAAGCCTGGTGGGAAAGTTTCTGGCTGTTCCTGAGCCCCAGCCTATACTTTTACCCATACCTTCTGACAAATGTGTCATTCCTGAGAAGATATCTCATCCTGTCCCCCTTTCCTAGTACCTGTAATGCATCCCTCCCTTCATTGTAAATGTGCCTCCAAAGACAGGCTCCCCCAATCCTCCTCAGGGACTCTGCAAATCTCTAAGGCAACCTCATAAGCTTCAAACCACTTGTTAATATCAACCCTCACAACAAAGTTGGCCACCATATCTTTGGGTATGTGACCATCCTGTCTCCACTTAGCACTGGGGTATCACTGCCACTATTGCTGTTAGACTCTGGATGATTGTTTGCTCTCAGGTCCAGCTCTTTAAGAATCATTACATGAGTCAGAAAAAGTTTTCTTTCTGCCAAGTCCTTCTAAGTCTCAGGCTCCTCCTTGACCAAGGTGATTTCTGCCTCAGCCTCCCTCTGCTCCAGGGCCCTCCTAGCTGCTACTTTCTCCTTAGAAGCCTCCAGTTTTAATTTGCCCAGATGTAGCTTGAGCTCCCTCTCAGCCTTCCTGTCTTCTAGTTCCTTAGGGGACAGATTGCAGGAAGAGACACAGCCCCCTGCTCTGGCAAGGGACCTCACACATGTGAGCAAGTTGTCCTCATCCTCCTGAGGGTGCTGCAGCCCAGATCCTGTGGCCAGGGCATCCCCTTTCTCCTTATCCTCCTCTATGTCTACCTCTACATCTTCTTTGGGGCTCATCTTCCACTTGCTCCTCTGATACTGTTTACATCCTCTTGACCTCCCCAAATGCTCTGGGGGCTATCTGGAGATCTACTTTGTTGGTACTTTGGTGGCCTTCCTCCCCACATTCATCCTCCTCTCCTTGCAGAGCCTCCACAGCTCCACCTTGCTAAGGCTGTCAACAATGCTCATATCCAACTCCATTGTAGCAAAAAGGATGTGAGACAAAACCTAAATTTGGAAAAAGCAGAAAAAATAGCAAAATCGCAAACTAAGGAGAATTGTCATAGAGGTGGAGTCCGACATCAGATTATTTATGGGATCTTAGTGTTACACAAAATCACTGAGTGGCGCTGCACAAACACAATTACTGGATCCCACCAATGTACACCTATGTAAGAAATTGGGTTATTGGCTATGGGGGGGGTGGGGGGAGTGGCTCTTTAACACTGGTTAGTCTTAATGCCAACAAAAACAACATTAAAAAAACAGAAGGGTTGAAGGGAAATAGCTTGGGGGTGACTGTGCAAAGAGGGCCAAGTTCAACAAATGTGTTTTATGATTTTATTTCCAGTGGTCAAAGTTACTGGTGCTTAATAATACCCTTTTCTGGAAATGGAGCACTTTTAAATTACCAATACTAATCCTATAGCACTATTATAGATAAAAAGATTTATAGAAAACAACTTAATTTTGGGGATAAGCATGCTGCTAAGCAGCTCGAATTTCAATCATACCCTGTAGCAACATGATTGTTTTTGAGTTATGAGCAAAAATGTTTGACATCTAGGCTCAATCAAGATGTAGCAAATTGCTTTTATTCCAAATGTAATGAGACAACAGAAAGCATGGTTCGTACAGGAAAGTCCCCTGCTTAGTAGACTGGTGCAATCCCCAGCACTAAGTACCTTATTGCATGCATATCTTGTGTTCTGACTATTTATTTTGGCCTTGGTGTCAAGCTAATCTATATGTATGAGCAGAGGCCTAGGCCTGTCCCTGACTATGAGAGGTTCTGGCCATCCTGTGCCATGGAGAGGCATACCAAATATGCCCTCATTATTGACAATGGAATACAGTCCCTGCCATTGAGAATCAAAAGTATGACCAGACCTTTTTAGCAGAATTACTCAGATTGAGGCATTGAGGCGTACGGGCCACCTGTGTAAGGTTTAGCTCAATGCACTTTCCCAGAGGTCTACACTGACATCCCGAGTTTGTGTTAAGCATGGTTGTGTGTACTGCACATACATAGGGGCAGATTTACAAGCCCCTTGCGCCACTTTTGCGTCACTTTTAACATGGGAAAAGTGACGCAAAAGTGGCGCAAGGGGCTTGTAAATCTGCCCCATAGTGTGTGAGTAAACCAGCGTATGGAGGACAGTAGGTTCCATTTTGAACCTTTTGAACATTTGCTGGGAGAGAGTGAGACAGTGTGCAATGACATTACATAAATGTGTTTGTCTCTATATTCGGAACATGATCTAATGCAAAATGTTTCTTTGTGCTAAACGGGTACTGTTGAGAATATCATCCTTCTTGCCGTGATCAACCCCATTTTTTGACTGATACTTGTGGTAAATGACTATGACTGCGCCCTGGACCCTGCTAACCAGGCACAGGGCCAGTGCTCTGATCTAAAATGTATATGGTAATTAGGTGTAATTACAATTGGCACTGAAAACGTACCTGTAAGTCCCTAATGTATTATAGGGCATGTAGGTTTAGAGGCCCAGCAGCTTTGAGACACTTAAGTGTGCACTGCTGTCTTGCCTGCTGTCATTTTAAAAGTCTGCCCTGCTTTGCAAGCTGCTTTCAAACTGAAATTATATGCACATTTGATTTTGGAATTAAAGGTGCTTCCAAAGTATTAAACTACCTTATTTGTACATATAAGTCACCCCTAAAGCCTACCCTAGCTACCCACAGGGTAGAGTGGCCTGTAAAAATAAGAAGGGACATTTTGAAAGCTGTTTTATATGCCCTGGTGAGGGAAAAACTACCAATTTCGTTTTTCCCCATTGTAGCATTTTAGCTCCATAGACTAACATGGGAATACTGCAATAGAGTATAACTATTGATAGTAGTGAGATAAAATTATATTTCAAGGACTTAAACGATTGGAATGATAAATCCAACAACTTGCCACTGTTGAATTTATCATAACTAATACAGAAGAGAAATCATGGAACTTTATTTCCGGTGAGCCAAAATCCAGCCTTCTGGCAGCCTCTCCTGATTGGCCAGTCTTGACAGGCTGAGCCAAACTGCTTTGATGAGGTGGCCTGCATAGAGTCAGATGTTATCTGGTGGGGGGGGGGTGCTCTGCAGCCACAGAGAACAGGCCAGGAAGGGGGTTGGGTCAGCAAACTGTTCTTCAAACAGAGCAGGACACTAAGGAATGCCAGCCAGGCCTCCCCCTCTTCCTGTACCACCCAGCCAGATGGAAGCCACAGGAATAGATTTTGCAGGAGGTCTGGAAGGGGAGTAGTAAGGGGAATGGGCCACACCAGTAGATTGGCTTAGCCAGATCTTACTCCCAAGGAGAGAAATTCACCATCTTGAATTGTAATGTACAGAACTTTGTGGGGCAAGAATATGCCACACTTTGGAGGAAGCTGTCATGCTTTTGGCTGGCAACCTGTACCCCACTAGTAAGGGGTACCCCCCAGCTTGCCATCCCAGAACATTGGATAAATATGTGAGAGCCACATAGCAACTCAGATTTGCTGCCTGAAACTACAAGGAGAAGAAGGGCTGCCTTGCTGGAACCTTGGTCTGCACCCCAAAGGCTTGCACTCTGAAAGACTGCTCCTGCTGAACTCTTGGAACCACAGCCCTGAGGACTTTGCCTTGCTTCAAAAAGCATTAAGGAGTGGACTCCCTAAAAGGAACATGCTAACAGAGCTCACCTGCACCATCGCCACCAAGAAGTCCACAGCCTGGGGTGCAGCCAATGGACTTTTAAGGATTTGGCCGGTGCATTGTGAGGGCTGTAGAGCCACACTTTCAATGACCATCCCAGAGTTCTAGACCAATGGATTTGTGTTTTGGACACTTTGAACCCTCAAGAGGGATTTCAGGAAGAAGTTCCAGAAGTTTGGAGATGATTGGAGCAAATTTGGGAAAAAGCTCCATAAGGTTGCCGACATGTCGATGAGAGTCAGGCTGTGTACGTTTTCAGCCTGGATTTCAGGTTTCGTCCAGCTGAAAATTCTGGAGCTCAAGACTTCGAGGATTTTACACAGGCCTCACACTTAGCCAAGCCTCTGTCGTCGACTCAAACCCCTGCCTGAAGAGGAGCCTCGATCGATGATGAGAGAAATTCCTCCAGAAAAGTTTGTAAGTGTGAAGGTAAAATTTTGACTGGGGCCTCCAGCTTACTGTATTTGACCAGGGCTCCATTGCGGTTGGCCTCAAACTTTGACTTTGACTTAGTCCCGGTCAAGCGTGACCAGATGTCCCAAGTTAGTGATATATATTTTTTTAAGCACTAGAATGTGTTTATTCTTTCAAAATTCACATCTCCAGATCCCTTCATTTGATTCTTGTTGTTTTGGTGCCATTTAAATCACAAAATTATTTCATATTTCTATAAATTGGTTGTGGAATTTTAATCCATGTTGTCTTACTTATTGAATGTATTTGTGTTGTTAAAAGCTTCACACACCTGTCTCCTAAGTTAAGCCTGCCTGCTTCTTGCCAGCTACCAAGTGTTGAGCAAGGGAATAATTTATTAAGAATTTGTCTGAACCTTACCTTTTTGCTAGTAGTAGGTGCATACTTGATCCTACTAATAACCCACCTTCTAAAAGGTACATATAACATGATCAGCATATTGGCATCTACTGTAGATCATAAATCCAGGTCTTAAAAATGTTCATAAAAGGTAGTAACAACTGTTTTAAAGGCAGTTGTAGAGGTAACAAAGTACATTCCCTAAAAATACTACAATGGAGAAAGCCCTGTCTCCTATTCAATTTTACGTTATTCAAATTTACTATTTTGCAAAATATTACAATATAATACATAAAAAACTACAAAGGCGTTAAAATGTGGGTAAAAAAATAAAGAAACTTAATCAGGTTCTTCACCACCATTTAGTCAACTGTGATACAATGCGCACGACTAACTTTAAGATTTTGAAACAGTAATATAGACCGAATTTAAACATTTTCAAACAATCTTGAAATTAAGCTGTAGCACCTTCCAGCAGAGCCTCATTGCAGCTCTTACTATCTGTATCTTTTGTAATTTTAACAACCTGAATATCCTGTAAAGAAATGGTGAGCTATAAAAATATCATAGCCAAAATATCAACCTCTGCAATATCATGAAATAAAAAATATTTATGTAAGTGTAGATTTACTATTTTTAACTCCACGTTATTGTATCTTGGAGAATTATGTATTGTCAAGATACATATATGTAAAATTAAGTGCTTACCTGTATATTTACTTTCTTGATTTGTTGTGTAGTCAATATTTTGGCTACAAAATTTGGCTACAAAATGATTGTGGCAGGATGTTTCAAAGTTGATATTCATGTAGAATACAAATGTAAACATAATCTTAAACAGACAATTCTCAAGCCAATCATAGCTGCACAACTACAAAAAAGGGGAGAGCAAATTCTTTGTTATCTAAATGGGATTCTACAAATTAAATTCCAGCCACTGGCCTGTGACATAATAGCAACAAATTATTATTTACAATTATTATCTGCAAATTGTTATCTAAAACTGAGATATTTCTGGAAAACAACAGGATGCAAAAGATCACATAGCTAGTATGGTGATTCTTGGAAACCATAGCTAACAAGAAATGTTGGCACTACCTTGGAATCCTTGGAATCATTCCTGAATATATTATTTTTCTGCAAATTATAATCCAATAAAGACTTTCTAAATTATATAAATTCAGGACATAATGCCCTTTTTGAGCAAAGCAGCAACTTGAAGAAAACCTACCACTTACCACAGGGAGGCTAAGACAGTATTTAATTGCGGCTTCATCTACTAATGTATTAATTGGCATGGCTTTCATCTCTAAACAGATAACTACTTGAGCAGAACTTGTCATAAAGTTTAAAAATCATGTGAAGGAAATTAACCTTAGCAAGATCAAGACATTTTTTGCATGTCCCTACATAGGTGTGATTTCAATACCTAAGTAAGGAGTAACCTTTAGTCGACATGACTCTTAAGATAGAGTTTGAGGAGACTGCTCCATCAGAAGAATACATTCTGCATCTACCTATGATTGCATTGCATAGCAATATGTCCACTGCAAGAACCAGAAGATATTAGTATTTAAATGAAGGCCGTATTAATCTAATTGAATTAACAATTTATTCAATTTGGAAGCTTTAACTGACCATGAAAATGATGTATTGTCTCTAGCCAAAGACAGTAGGGCCAATTCACAAAAGATTTATAAGCAAAGGAAGTAGTACTAGAGGACTACTATATTATGTTAGAAATGCTTGTGGATTGGCCACAAACTGCCCAACTCTCTATTAATAAAATGCAAGAAAGGCACAGCCCTTTGAATCTGTACTAATTGCATATGAATATGATTCAAACATTCTCATTTTATTCGCATTTTAGATGTTTTGGTGTAAATTCACAAAAAATGTAGGAGTACATAAACGAGTGCTACAGAGTTGCATTTTTACATACTCAAAAGCACTAGATGACCTTCCTTGTTATATTCCTCTGATTTCAATATACTTTGTGAGTGGGTCTGCTAATAAGACCCTAGTGTGAAGACCTAAAGAAATGAGAGGCAGCCTAAGTCTTACATTTAGTTGCATGGATTAATAAATAATTCACAAGCATAACCTGGTGGAATGTAATTACATATTTATGTAAGATCTTTTTACTTCATTGGAAAACTAAGGAGCTCATATAGTGTAGAAGAAATATGGTCATGCTTGCAAAGGCCTCTTAAAGTATCATTTTGTACTTGCTGAAGATGACCTACTGTCTTGCTTGGTACAAGAAAGTAGATACTATTAACGTGTTCCAACTGGATTGTATCAGAACATTGCCCATGGTGACATTTGAATGGGGTTGAGATACGATACATTTTAGAATCATGTGAGGTAACATGTGTGACTTGTGCCACCAAGGACATTCCAACATTAATAGTCAGTCCAAGAATGTTAGCTTCCTTTGATGATGTTTTGGTGGAACCCTGCAACACAGGCCAAAAAGAAGCATATCACTGGGGCGAGCCCCTATCAGTCAAGAAAATTTGGTGTAGCCAGTTTTTAAAAATGTGTGTTGATATTCGCCATCCGAAAGTAAGAGTCAGCAGTTCAGAAGACAAGAGGTTAATCGGGACAGTTCAGATGCACTGCCCCTACCATGAAGTTTAATGGTTTAAAGATCAACTGAGTCACTTGAAGGGTGAAGTTACTGAAAACAACCTCACAGAGAGGCCTCAGAGAATGTTACAAACTCAGATAGAGTTCCAGTGTAGCACCCCTCAGTTACACATGCAATCATGAGGATTAGCTAATGACTTTTGTGGAGCTGAGTCATTTCATGTGGGAGTCAGTCATGTGAGCAGTCTGGTAAAGCCACTGCATCCTTAGGTGCACTGAATGATGCACTTGATTACCATGCTTTTAAGAAGATGGCAATGTTGGGGATAAGAAGAGTGAATCCTGAGGCTGAAGCAGCAAGTGAGGTTCTCAAATCAACAGCGGTCTTTCAGTGGGTGGTTCTTTATAAATGCTGGAATATGGTGCAACAGCTGCTGTTGCTGGGGTCCTTAGTAAAAAATGGTACTCTTATTTGGGACTTACTATACAAGTGCACAATTATGTGTTTTTTGTAAGCGTACTTACAAATTTCTTTATATTTTAAAATTTCTCCTTTCTTATTCTACTCTCATATTTCTCCTCTAACCGTACAGGGCCCTTTCCAATTAGACAAACAAATAAAAGTCATTTACCACAGAGGCAATGATCCTCTGATGAATCTTTCTCCGCCGATAGGAGGGGTGGAAATTAAGATGTCTAAAAACTCTTTTCGCTGTTCAGTGAGGATCACTAATTGATAGCCAGCTCTCAGGTTAGAAATCAGGTTTAGGTACACCACTCTCAAGAGCATACTGCAGATATAAAGAACAGCAACAGGAATTCCCAAACTGCTAAAGAAGTTTAAACGAGTAAGAATTAAACAAGCCAATAACTCTGCAGTCGCTACACAGAATAAGAGAAGCAACACCTGATGGTCTATTAGAGCTTGCTGAGTCTTCCTACAATACATTTAAACCATTAATCACAATCAAATGACGACCCAACAAGACTCAAAAATAGGCTCAGACGAATTTAAATACATGTGTTATTGTATTAGAGATACAAAATTAATCATAACCAGCAATTGCTTAAGAAGCTCAGTTAGAAATATAACAGCTTTTATAATAATGTCAAGCATTTAAGCAGGCGTTTAAATCAGCAATAGCCACAGAGTTACAAAGTCCAACCACCAATAGGCAGAAGGATAGTTGTAGACTAACTGCTCAGATACTTAGGGGATGGAAAGGATTCAATTTGAGTTCATTAAGACTGAGTCCATTAGCATGATCAGAATAAAAAATGAGAAACGTTTGGCATAAAGGCTCAGTCCATGTGCCACTGACTGTAGCATAGACCAGGTTCACCAAGAGTCCAAACATCAAATAGTTTTCTAGTCCTTATGCAATGCAGTATGCTCCGGAAAGCATCTGAAAGGAAAAAAGTCTGTGTGCCGTGTGCTTTGAGAGAGAGAGATGAGAAATATGTGGGCATTGGCATTGCCAATCCTTTTGGGTTACTTCTTTTAAACGTTCTTTGGTAAAGGCCTAGTGGCATAACATCACATCACCATCGAAAGACCATCACATGGCTTTGGTCACATAATGACACCTAAAATTATTGAAACATGGAGCTGGTTTCCCATGCTTGTCATGAGAAACAAAACTTTGCAAGTCCATACAGGCCTAACATTGCGAAAAAGTAAATAAAAGTTGCAGTTTACGATTATAGCTAACATTCTATTCCCACAGTAAAAATTCACTGATATAAGCCCACAATGTAATTTCTGATCATTTACCAGAAAAGGAGCAAGAATTTTAAATATCGATGCTGGACCTATATCCCTTGTGGCACCAGAAGGGTGAGGTGCATGAATCTGAACTCACAGAGGGGCATCAGGGAATGTTGCAAACTCAGATAGAGTTCCAGTGCAATGCCCTTCAGTTACAATGCAGTATTGAGGTTTAGCTAGTAATGCCTATGCATCCTGACGTGCACTCAATGATGCTCTTGATTAACATGCTTAAAGGAGATGGCAATATTTGGGGTAAGAGTAGTGCATCTCGAGGCTGAAGCAACATGTGAGGTTGTCAAAACAATGGTGGTATTTCAGAGGATGGTTCTTTATAAATGCTGGAACATGGTGCAGCAGCTGCTGTTGCTGGGGTCCTTAGTAAAAAATGGGACTCTTAGTTGGAACTTACTATACAAGTCCACAATTACGTGTTTTTTTTTGTTCACCTTCAGAAAGGTATAGGCCAAGATTTTGTGTCAGGAATGCATCACTTTTGTTGTGCAGCCCCAACGCAAAATCATTTTACATTTGTTACAAAGTAATGCAAAGAAGCATATGGCCTTACTTTGTAATGAATATGCATTATATGGATAGAGCATGTGCGTTCCCATGTATTCACCCAAGTATTTTGACATAAACCCAGATTTGCAAAGACAGAGGCATAATGAGGAGACAAATCTTTATTTCTCCTCATTACTATATCTTTCCATCTATGCTGCAAACTGCAGCACAGATAGAAAGAGGAATATGCCTCTAAGGATTGTTTATGTATCCCTTCCTGTAGAAAAACAATCCTGTCCATAACACAGGCACACTTTCACTATGGTAGAAGGATGCCTGGTTTGGCGATAGGCAGCACACAGTGTGTCAGAGCTAGGAGAGAGCAGAAATGTACTATATTCTTGCAAATAAGTAGCTTTTCTGATGTCTTTCTTTCATGCAATGCAGCGCTCCATAGCATGGATTAATAGTAAAAATGTCCCATAAGATTGGATGGGTTGTATGACGTTGTAAACTCTGAGGACCAGCTATATTCATCTTTTTCATTTTGTTGAAGTATGTGAACTTTATAAAGTTTTTTTTAGGAACAGCTGCTTATTGCCACAAAGAGAATCAGTTCCTATTGAGGCAATGGGTTTGGCATGGCAAAGTGCAGCTGTTGCTAGCCTTTCCAATACCTAGGCAAATTTGTAGGGTACACCCAGGGTCTAAACCCCGCTCCCAAGCCCCAAACTCCTATTGAAACGCAACCCTGTGATCCGGGTCCAAAGCTAACTAACCTCTGGAGGACAGGGTGGACTGCATGTAGTCAGCCAAGGCAGGAAATGTAGTGATGCTAATTAAATGCTCCAGGATGACTCTGGCTTAAAACGTCCTTGAGCAGGAAATTATTGTGTGATCATTTTTTTCGCAGTTTTGCCACACATGTGCGACACATGAAAAGCAAACAAACTCTGCATACTTAAACATAACTTAACTTTTCCTGACTTTTTCTGCCTTGGAATACATAGCTAAAATTGTGCACACCTCTAGTGGCTAGTGACATTGTGCATTATCAGCCTTTGTGATGCATGAAAAGATATAACCAGACTATCGGAAGTTAAAACCTGTCTTTAAAGGACAAAGTCTTAACAATGGTTACTGCCAACTTTTTGCCACTGTTTTTCTGGCATAAAGCAAATGGAGAAATTCTTCTTGATGTGGATGGGGTACTATAGATGTACTAGGCACTGCTTTTTATATTGCCACATGATTTACATAAGGCTAATGTAATCCACAACTCCAACATTGATGAAGGATGGACTACAGTTTTGCTTAACAATTCTCAAGAAACCTATTTACTCTCTGAAAAAATTCCTCTCAAGCTCAAATCCATTTAGAATTTGAGTTGGCAAAACAAAAACTCATCTGGCACGGGGCCATCCTCAAACTTTGCAGAAACTGTGTTATGCCCTAATAGATACTTTAATTTGTCTTAACTGAGAATAAATTAAAAAACCAAGCTGCAATACTTCCTGGCAAATTTCTTAAATGCAGCCTGGGGCACTCTGCAGTTGAATACTTTGGGCCTGATTCTCAAAGGTAAACTTACACTTTATATTAAGTTTACTAATTTTCGGTATTCACATCGATGCACACAATACCTATATACAAAAATATCGGAAATTAAATATCATTAACAAAAATATCACCCTGCTATACTTAGGTTATGAAACCACAAATATTGAGAACACAAATATTGCTGTAAATAATATTGATCTTTACTAATATCAAGAAGACAAATATCAGAACCAAAAATATTGCTGTCTTTAAAAAAGCATATAAATAGACAAAATTATTGCTTCACACAATATCAACTATATTATCATTAATAAACATGAAAATAACTAGTTTTTATGTTAAACAAAATATTAAAATAAACATTAAACAACATACACACTGTATTGGCTTGTGGGTAACCCTGGGCATAGTGGGCATAGCGAGGGTCCACGGAGTTGCAAACAAACTCGCAAGAAATGCGCATGCGCGGGCGGGCGCGCATGCACAGTTTTCTTAAGCATTACCGGTACGGCATGGAAGAGGAAGAGGGCAGCCCGGGGATGCCGCAGAAAAGAGGTAAGTGGTTTTAAGTTTATTTTTAATGAGCGTTAACTTACTTATTAATAGGGGGGTGGAGGCGGGGGCTAGCCAACTCCGCTCCGCTGCAGAGTGTGCAGAGATTTGCCTTCTCCGCGTTTTCTGCGGAATGCGGAGAAGGCAAATCTCTTCACACTCCGCGGGCGGAGCGGAGGTCTTCGCCCGGGGTTACTTGTGGGTCAGGTAGAATTGATATTCGTAGACTTGTTATCAAGGGCCAGTCCTTGTGCAGTTAAAAGACTTCAGTTATTTGGGAGTTATTTTTAATACCTCGGGCTCCTGCTAGTGCCAGCTGACCAGTTAATGTTTTAATCTCAGTAGGTCAGCAGGATCAATTATTCATCTCCCTAAAATGAGGGGGACCTTTATGCCTCTTTTAAAGGTGTTCAATGCGTACAGTGTCCCGACTGCTGTGTATGGGGAGGATATTTGGGGCTGCAAAAGAGCTCTGCTCTCCAGCTAGAGGAAAACCGCATATGACGGAGGCATCCACACCTATCACTGACTGCCTCCAGTTACATTATGCATGTGGAACTACACCAGTGTTACATCGAGGATAGGGTCCAATTAGCCCCACTATTACTTTGGGTAAGTGTGTGGGTTAAATCTGCAAGCACAGCTCTGTAGAGATGTCATCTCAGACTGTCTTAGTATTGCTACAGGGTGTGCTGTTCCTTGGCTAAGTTAAATCTCTAAAACATTCCAGGCGCTGTGGGTTGACCTCTTTCTTTAGGTCCAAGAGCATAAAGAAAGAAGACAAACTATACGTCAAGAGTCTCATCTGGAAATGTTGTGAAGCAAGAGGGTTGCACACTGAGGTAACGAAAAACACACTGCTGGTTTTTTATACGCATCTTGCCAGCACGGTATCAACTTTTGAACTTCTCATTAGATCTCACACAATGGGAGAGGTCTCTCCTTTTCCGTTTTAGAGCTGGCACAGTTTGGTGGCTCATGAGCACTACTAATCAAACTGACGCCTTAGGAGGATCAGTTTTGTTCTGTTCCTGTGATGGTTTCTCTGTGCAGTTGCTACTACATTACATGTTTTTCTGCAATTTTTTATTAATCTCTGCAGACTTCTGCTCAAACCTCTTTTGAAACCACTGGGACATCGCAGATGCAGAGCGGCCTTCTACCATCTGCAACTGCTGAACACATCATCCCTTTGTTTTAGGGTGTGCTCCTTTCTTAAAGCCCAGTCCGAGCTAGGAAACCCATGGAGGGGTAATTAATCCTGTTTGATTTCTGCTGATGATACACTGTACTTGTCTTTTGTTTTAACTTTAGTATTTTATGCATTTTAATAATTGTTTACAAATGTTTTATCTATATCTTTTTACCTCGCACTTTGCACTTTATACAAGTGTTGTCAATTGTTCGGCATTATATCTGACCATTTGTAACATGACGGTGGACAATGTGGCTGTCCACATGAGCTTCAGTGTCATTTTCTCCTATTTGAGAAGTCAGTCTGCATGATCATATTCTTCTTAATTTATATGCTTATGGTTGTACTGTATTGATTCATGTCTTTTATGTCCACAATACGCCGAATAAAGATTCTTTGACTAACATATACACATTTTAATAACAAAAAATATTGTATTAC
The DNA here is from genome assembly GCA_963921515.1 of Calotriton arnoldi. Taxonomy (NCBI): domain Eukaryota; kingdom Metazoa; phylum Chordata; class Amphibia; order Caudata; family Salamandridae; genus Calotriton; species Calotriton arnoldi. The sequence continues at coordinate 2,449,552 of CAWUFW010000107.1, read as the reverse complement.
ATCAACAAAATAATTATAAACCACCCCAAATAATATGTAAAACTCAATACATAACAACACAGGTAAAAAATATTTACAAAAATTACAACATTTACCAACAATCTAAATAATATGCTTACAAACACTTGGGTAACCTGGTCAAAAATGCAACAATATGCGCTCTGCTCTGCGTGTGGGGACAGTCGAAAAACACAAGTAGCTTAAACTGTGCTCAAAGGTAAAAAGGGTCGGTTACCAAACAACCCTAATGTGTCCCTCAGAAAAGGGGGACAAACAATATCAACAGACTAATCCGAGCACTCAGGTTGTAATAAAGAGGCAATGTTCAATCCAACAGTAAGTAATGTAAAGTCCACTTTAATCCAATTCATATGTTCGGGTCATAGGAGATGTAGTCCATAAATCTTCACAAACAAGGCTAGTAAAATTTCACGCAGCCAATATAAATTCCCATCAATAGTAGAATTGTGTAGCCAACGTACAACGGTTCAGTCAATAGTACGGGCTGGATTAGTCTGTTAATCTAAATAATATGTTTGCATCAACCACTTGTTTACTTCGCCATCAGAACACATGGAATCCACACCATCCTCATGTGAAGTACAGGCCAAGGAGAAAGTCAGCACGACATTCAGGTTATGGTGAACAACTTGTTTTTTCAGTAATGTAGATGTGCAGTACTCGCCAATGCGTTTCACAACAGCCTTCCACTGAGCCATTGAGTCAAGTGTGCAGAGTGTCTATTTAAAAGGAAAGTAAAAACAACTAGACTGCACAAAATTCTTGTCTCAAGTTTTCCTCTCTGTCCACCATTTTGAACGTCTTTTGTACTGTTCAGATTTGTTATTTAACATATTATCAACCATCATATATCCTGAGGGTAAGTTTGATAATAGGAGTTCTGCAGTTACTGTTTCTAACGTACACAACGCATACACATCAATTAAGTGGAAAACCATGTATCAGATAAAGTACCATTTCTTGTCTTGACAATAAATAGAGTGCGTACCATCCAGAACCATTGTGCTTCCTGCTTCTTTATCTGTGAAATGCTTAGATCATAACACCTCAACATTACCATTATTAAATCTATCTTTGACCCTCCCCTTTTGCCTTACATTTAATGGTTCAATACTTCTGTGTTGCACAATATGATACACATTCACAGTCTCCCTAATTATAAGCATAATTCAGTATTTATCATATAGCACCTACACACGAGACAGCAGTTGATCAACCCCATAGATTTTGAAAAGTGCATCCTGCATTTGAAACCAATAGCAGCAGCAAGAAAGTCATCGCTAATACAGGGTTTGTGCATAACTCTCCATTTTAAAGATGTTCCTATTTTGGGTTTAGGTTCCTCCTTTACTAAGTTCATAGATTTTCATTCAAATTTCACAAACAAGCACATAATTTGAAAATGTTATTATTGCATTTCCCATGTATGTAACCATTTATGGAATTTAGTACAGAGCCATTATCCATTAAATATAAAGTGCATGTGCATTGTACTCTGTTCATTACAAACTACTCTAAAAAACTTATCATAGAGTGCACTCTATGTGTCCTGCTTAACTTATTATGTAAGTCATAATTTAATTCCTAGCCTCAGGTAAGAAAAATATATATCTAGGTAAAGTACATATCAATCATGGTAAAGTGCAATGGAATTAAAGAACATGTCATTTGCTGTAAAATGATTCTGTCAAGGATAACAGGAGTCTGGTTGTAATAGCAAACCTTACTAATAAGGTGCATAAAAGAAAAGTGCATGACAATTCCACAGTAGAGATACCTGTAGAGCATCTGCAAATCAATCACTGTAAAATGTGTTCTAATAAAGTGGATATCCATGATCATAAACTTCATCGGCCGTCATAGGGTGCACTTGTTAGGGGGGTACGCGCTTCATACTATAACAAATACATTCTCCACATATTATCATATGAATACAATGTCCTCACAAAGTATAAACATATTTTCAAAGAAAGGGGGTCTTATAGGTGGGCTTGAAGTTCTGCATCGGTGTTAAATCCCAATGGGATCTCTGTCCCATCAGGATAATCCATTTTGATTCCGATCTTCTCAGCACTAATTCCATATCAGCTCCTCTAGGTTTCCTCATGACATGTTGAATCCCATTGTATCTCAAATCTGCTTTGCTCCCATCATGTACTTCCCAGATATGTTTGGTCACTGTATAGAGGAAGTCCTTATTCGTGACAGCTCGTAGGTGTTGCTGGATTCGTAATTTCAATTTATTTACAGTGCTGTCCACATAATTTTTCCACACTCACATTCAATTACATATGCCGCATACGTGGTTTCACAGGTGATCCATTCCCTGATTTCTTTCTTTTATCCATACTGGTGTTCAAATGTTGTCTTATTGGAACCATGTAGGCATGCATTACATTTTGAACACTTCCAAAAGAAATTGCTTTTTATTTTCAACCAACTGGATGCATCTGATTTGTGAATTGTCATAAAGCTCCTTGTTAATAAGTCTCCCAATGAGGCAACTTTCTTATAGGTAATGTGTGGATGTTTCGGTAGCATCAGTCTCAATGATTCATCCATTTTTAAAATCTTCCAATTGTTTCTCAGAAGTTCCTTAATGTCACAATGAGACATATTATCACCAAAAATGCATCTGATTTCTTGTCCATCATTGAAATTCCTTAAATCGTTTTCTTTTTTGCCATCAGAAGATCCTCCCTGTTCTCCTCTCCTGCTCTTTTTAATGCATCATTTAATACTGTAGTTGCATAGCCTCTACTTTCAAATCTTTCATACATTTCATTAACTTGATGTTCAAACTCACTTTGTTCCAAGCAGAGCAATTGCATCTAGCCCTCAGGAACCCACCATATGGAACACTCCATTTTAATGACCCGGGATGTCTGATATTTTCATGCAGTATACTGTTGCAACTCGTAGGCTTTCTGTGGATCGTGGTATTTATCTTTTGATCAATAATACATATCCCTATGTCCCAAAAATTGATCTGTTCTGAAATTATGTCATAGGTGAATTTTATGTTCTATGAACTGTTATCCAATGATCAGCAGATTTGTAAAAATGTTTTTGAAAAAATATGCAAATATCATATACATAAAAAAAAAAACATTTCCATGGCTCGACCCGGTGCCTCCAACCAGTCAGCAGTGGCTGGGCAGATTTTTAGCAGTCTATCGGCTGGAAACAGCAGTCTACGCCAGGAGAGGGTGCAGGGCTCAGAAAAGAGGGTCTAAAATTTGGGCACCCCTTATAAGATGGTCTCGGGAGGGGGAAGAGGGAGAACCATGAAGGAATGAATCAATGAGGAAATCGGATTTAAGAAATGTTGGAGACCTTTAGGCGGAAAGGCCTACAGGGGGCCTCTCTTCAAAGGGGGAATAACAGTATTAACAATATGTATTATTTTTTTTTCTTCTTATGATGGACAACAGTATTTGCAGTGAAGTGATAACTGGATATGTGATTATATGTTTATTACTGTATTCTCATCATTGAAAGATCGGGCTTAATCTGGGGGAGCGCTGGACCAAGGGGAAGGGTGGAGGGGGGCTAGAGAGAAGGGGAGGGCCGGCTTCTTTTTCTTTTTTTTGTTTCATCTGTACTGGCAAGTCTGCATATATTATGAAAATACAATAAAGACTGTTAAAAAAGCCAAAAACATTTCCATGCATTAATATTTAGAAGCCTATATGTGTTTGACAACAATCATACTTATTTTACAAGTTTAATCCGCAGATCCGCCACAATGCCACCACAGATCTGCCAATTTCCCACCCATGCACATAGGAAACCACAACCTAAATCAGTTTTCTTGGTTTCACATCTCTCTGAAGACAGACTGAAAACAATTACTCTGTCCTTTTTTTGGCTTTCCTTCAAAAGTACAGGCGGGATGTCTTTTGCTGTGATAGAAGAGAAAGGAAAGAGCAGGACGAAGAAGAAGACTTACCACCTCCAAAGAAGTCCTGCGAGGTTTGAAAATATTGCTCCATCCCTTCAAGAGAAAAGAAAGTCCTTGCAAATATTGTCCAATACAATATATCCAGCAAAAAGCTGTTGAGAGGTACAGGGAAGGAGTGTTCGGATGGCAAATCCTCTGTGTGGAAGCATCTGAAAACCATACATACAAGGACGTATGGCAAGATGATGATAGAGAGGGAAGGTGATGCATCATCATCAGCAGCTGGACCATCTGTGGGTCGCTTACCACCTGACCAGATGGTTATTATCTCTGCTGTTTCATCAAACTGCAAGACGTGGGGACTCATTTTGGCAAATATCATATGCCAGTTGCAATAAAAATGCCATCTGTTTGCCCAGTTTATAGATGCTGTCAACAAGCATAATTGCTCATTTTTTTCACATCGCCGTTCCACCTTCCATTCCTCTTTAAACACAAATACATATCTGAAAAGCAAAATTAGAACACATTTAACTGTATATTACATACTATTAGATGATGTACTATAAGCAAATGAGTAGCTACATTTGTGGTTATGTCAGTATGTAAGAGGCTGTGTAAGTGTTTGAATATAGGTGCATAAATGGGTATATGAGTGACTGTACAGGTGGGTGACTGGGAGTGTGAGTGGCTGATTTTATATTAGAGTGAGTGTATCAGTGCCTCTGTGGCTGTGTCACTGTATAAGTAGCTGTGTGGGTGTGTAGTTGGGTGTGTTACTTACTGTATGGGTGTCTAAATGGGTATGTAAGTGGCAGTATGGATTGGTAACTGGCTGTGTTAGTGGATGTTTGGGTGTGTAACTGTGTGTGCAAGTGGCTCTGTTAGTGGTGGATACATAAGTGTTGCATGGGTGTGAGTGGAGGTGTAAGTGCCTCTTTTGCTATCTGACTAGGTGTGTGCGTGTCTGTGTGCTTTTGTAAATAGGTATGTCAGTGGCTGCATGGGTGGGTGATTGGGTATATAACTCGGTGTATGGGTGTAAAGGTACATTTGTACCAGACTGTCTGAGTGCTGGCTACATGAATAGCTGTATAGGTGTGTAAGTTGATATGACAGTGGTTGTATGGGCATGTGAATGACTATTAAAGTGGAAGTATAGGTGAGGAAACGGGTGTGTGAATGATTTTATGGGTGTGTGACTGAGTGTGTCATCCACTTTCTGGCTATATGAGTGGTGGGTTCATACTTGCTTTTGTGGGAGTGTAACTGAGTGTGTAAGTGGTTGCCTGCCTGTGTGAGTAGGTGCAAATTACGTACTATTAAATTACATGCAATAAGCAAGCACCTACATCTAATTTCTAATAAAATAACTATATTTTCAGTATAGCGACTCCTCTTCCTCCTTTGCTGCTCACTATGGGCTTAATTCACAAACGGGCTCTGCAGTTGCAGTGGAACCCTCGCAGTTGCGGTGGAGGTTCCGCGCTCATGACAGGACTTCTGTATAGCAGTTTTCCATTGCAGAGGTCCCGCAATGAGTGCAGGACCCCCGTAGCGACTGTGAGGCCACCGCCACGACTGTGAGGCCTCCTCCACGACTGTGGAGGCCATTTTGGGAATTAGGCTCGATATTTTTAGTCAATGTTCTCATCTAACCTCCCTTTTATTTTGCCTTTTACTGTAGTGTCTCAAAGGTACATATTTTCTTTCAGCTTCCATACACTCAAAGGTTTTTTAAATATACTTTTCATAGTACAACCTAAGTAACATACCTGTAAAATCTCTTTGCTGTTGTCCATTTTTTATTTTAACATCTGTTTCCCCTCCAAATCTCAGGAATATGACAATCCTCTTCCATTCTCAGTACAAAAGTATCAATAATGGCTACCTTTCCCACTGTGTTTTCACTTGTACTCCTCAACTTAGCAAATCATAGACTTCCTTTCATCTTTTATTTTTGTTATATCACTTCAAAATGGTGACTATTTTTGACCCTTTCCATGTTTCCTGTAAAGATGCACATGAAAAAATCTTAAAAGCATTCAACACTTTGCTGTTAATGCTTTTCAGTTGTATTTTATTTTGTAAAGTATTGTCAATTACAAGACTTACACTCTATAATAAGCAATTTTTGTACACCAGTCTGCTTTTCAGTTTCACACTGCAGTCTCATTTGTTCCCTTACCCCCATACTCTTTTAGCTCTGTTTCCATAGTAGGCATGTTTACAATGGTCTCTGCCTACCAGTAGGTCAAATGTTCACAAGAGTTTCCCTCAAAAGTATATTAGCTTCACATTAACTGTAGCAGGTGTAGTTGACTGTTTGCAATTCTAAAGGATATTCCAAACAACTAGCTTTTTTTATATTTCCAAAGCCAATCACAGAGTTAGTTACTTTTTTTCTTAAAGTCACTACCTCATTTTTGTTCCCTGCAGATCTTCACCATCCAATCAAATATGTTATTTAGATTTTACTTGCTGTCCTCATCAGTAACTGCCTTTCATCTTCAAAACTGCCTCATTCTGCTGCAGCCTTTTCCTGTGTACTACTGCTGCTTGTCTCCAAAATGGCCAGATTCTGGATTCTGGGTCCTACATTTCTGTGCTGGGCCAGAGAGAGTGCTAGAAAGAGTGGCATTGACAGGGACCTAGGCTTACCTAATGTAGACATTACTTGGGTTGGCCAGAGAGGGTTAAAGTGGCATCAATTGCTGCCTTTGGTTCAAAGCATTGCAAATTGCCCACATCTAGACCTCATGATTGTGCACTGTGGTAGCAATGACCTAGGCACCATTACTGGGGTAGGACCTGAAATCATACTGAAGGATACCTTTGATACGTTAAAGTCACTTTTTCCACATACTGCCTTGGTGTTCTACAATGTTTGCCAAAGACAAAAGTGGCAGAGGTCAACCCAATTCTATCTGCAGAAAGAGAAAACCAGGAAACATATCACTAAACCTGTGTCTGCATTTCTCCAAGACAACAACTTGAGCTCTATATACCATAGTAACTTACATTTCAACATGGAGGGAATATATCAAAAATACAGAGTCCATTTCACAGACATAGGCAACAGGGTGTTCCTCAGCAACTTAAAAGACTGCATCCTGTTCTATGTGTAAATATCATCTACACATCATAAACAGAAAGGCTCTTTTCAGAGCCAACCCTTTCCTCAAACACTAGTTCTTTTTGTTTTCAAATCCTTTTTCCAAATTTCTTGCTTGGATCTGCGGATCTGCCATGGAGATAAGGGGTCTGCCTGCTATGTTGCATGTGATTCCGCAAAGGATCCGTGGATCGGGTCCCAACCAAAAGCACACATTTAATACAAAACAACAACACATTTAATTCAAACATATCATATTACAATTTATATAACTGTATCACTGCCTGTGTGTGGGTGTGTGAGTAGCTGTGTAAGTAATTGTGTGGGTGTGTGAAGGGATATAAGTGTGTGTGAATGGGTATGTTAGTGGCTGTGTGAGTGTCTAACTAGGTGTGAGAGTGACTGTGTGGGTGTGTACATAGCTGTCTAGTACCCATGTGGGTGTGTGAGCAGTTTTCTTGATCAGCGATTGGGTGTGTAAGTGGCTGTATGGGTGAGTGAGTAGGTGTGTGAGTAGTTGTGTGGGTGTATAAGTAGTTTGGAGTATGTGAATGGGTGTGTGACTGGCTCTAGGGGTTTTTAAGTGTCTGTATGGGTGTGTAAGTGGGTGTCTGAGTGGTTGTGTAGGTGTGTAATTCAGTTTGGTTGTGTGTGGTTGGTCTGTGAATAGGTGTGTCAGTGGTTCTCTGGGCCTATAAGTGGGTATGTAAATGGCTATATGGGTGTGTGAATGGGTGTGAGAGTGGTTTTTGGGGTCTCTGAATGGATGTGTGACTGGCTGTATGCGTGTGTGCATGGCTGTGTGAGTATTTGTGTGAGTGTGTGAGTGTATGAGTGTGTGGTGAGTGTATGAGCGAGTGTGTGAGTGGCTGTGTGAGTCTCTGAGTAGTTGTGTGTTTGGCTGTGTAAGTGTGTATGTGGGTGTGTGAGTGGGTGTGTGAGTGCCTGTACGGGTCTGTGAGTGGATGTGTGAGTGGTTCTCTGGGTCTGTAACTGGATGTTTGAGTGGCTGTGTGGGTGTGTGAGTGGTTTTTTGGATCTATGAATGGGTGTGTGACTGGCTTTGTGGGTGTGTGAGTCGATATGTGAGTAGTTGTGTGTGTGTGTATGAGTGTGAGTCTCAGTATGTGCTGGGTGTGTAAGTGGGTGTGTGAGTGCCTGTATGGGTCTGTGAGTGGATGTGTGAGTGGTTCTCTGGGTCTGTAAGTGGATGTTTGAGTGGCTGTATGGGTGTGTGAGTGGTTTTCTTTTCTGGGTCTATGAATGGGTGTGTGACTGGCTGTGTGGGTGTGTGAGACGATATGTGAGAGGTTGTGTGAGTGTATAAGTGTGAGTCTCAGTATGTGCAGGGTGTGTAAATGGCTGTGTAGGTCTGTGAGGGGGTGTGTCACTATCTGTATGAGTGTGTACTTGGGTGTGTCAGTGTCTCAGTGGGTGTGTGAGTAAGTGTGTGGGTCTGTGAACAGATGCATAAGTGATTCTCTGGGTTAGTAAGTAGGTATGTGAGTGGCAGTATGAATGCATAAATAGGTATGTGAGTGGTTTCTGGATCTCTGACTGGGTGTCTGAGTGGGTGTCTGAGTAGTTGTGTGGGTGTGTACGTGGGTGTGTTAGTGTGTGGGTATGTAAGTGACTCTGTGAGTTTGTGAGTAGGTATGTAAGTGGTTCTCTGGGTCTCTGAGTGGATGTATCAGTGAGTTTATGGGTGTGTTCGAGTCGGTGTATGGATATGTGAGTGGGTGTGTGAGTGGTTGTGTGAGAGAGAGTATGTGAGAGGGTATGTGAATGGGTATATGTGTGTTTTCAATTGGGGTTTGGATCTGCAAATACACCACAGATTCACATACAGGCCGCACTGAGGGCCGCAGTGGGTCTGCGGATCCTTGTGTGCCCCCCAAAAAAGGTTTTGTGCAATTTACTGACAATGAGGTCAATCAGTCCCATGGGGTCAGGATACCTCTATCCTGACCCCATACATCCTATTTACACTTTATTCCCCCCCTAGGAACCGTGTCCCAATTGACAAAATGATGGCTGCAACTTTTCTCTCAGGTTGCAGCCAGCCAATTACAGCATTGCTGTTGGCGCGTCGATCCGCGGATCCACCGCAGTGGATCCACGTCTCTAGATATACGTAAATATTTTTGCATTAATAACTCCACAACTACTGAACAGACTTATTACCAAATTACAAATAGCACTTTTTCTGGACAAAGATCTAGCTTTATGCCAAATGTGGTGTAATTCCGTTCAGCGGTTCGGGCTGAGGTCGTGTCTAAAACCCCTATGGGAATTTGCATATGGAAAATGCGTTTTGGGGCCTTTCCTTTTTATCGGCCCTCACTTGACAAAACACCCTGAAACTTTCCAGGCAGCAGCTCAAGTGACTGGCACACTAGTTTCGAAAATATCGTGAAGATTCTTCAAATTATTATTATTATTATTAATTTAATTTTATAAGGCGCACAGGTACCCGGAGGTTTCCCGGCGCCATCGGACTAACGCAGAAAGAGAGAGAGAGCATTATTGGTTAAATAGCCATGTTTTGAGACCTTTGCAAAAGATCGTGTAGATGGTTTCATGCCGAAGTGGCGTGGGAAGTGAGTTCCATAGTGAGGGGGCCATATAAGAAAAAGACCGGCCACCTATATGTGACCGTCTGATCCTAGGTACTGAGAATTTGGCCTGAGTGGAGGATCAGAGAAGACGTGTTGGGAGATAGGGATGGACTAAGGCACTCAGATACTGTGGAGCTGTGCCTATTTTAATTTTATGCATATAACACAGTGCCTTGAATTTGATGCAATTCTCCATCCTAAGCCAATGGAGGTCGAGGAGGGAGCCTGAAATAGATGCCTTTCTAGGCACTTGGCAAAGCAGTCTTGCCGCCGAGTTCTGTACTACCTGCAGTTTTCGAACCACCTCCTTATTGGCTCCTAAATACAGGACGTTGCCGTAGTCCAGCCTAGAAGTAATCAGGGCCTGAACCACAGTTCTTTGTGTGGGACCAGGCAACATCCAAAGTATTTTTTTGAGCCATTTTAGGATGGTGAAGCAGATTGAGGCGACCCTGACTGCTTGCTGCCTCATTGATAGCTGGTCATCAATGATTATTCCTAGATTGCGGGTGGGGAAGATCACCCATTTGAGGAGGCCAATGTCGGGGGACCCAAAGATCTTTGTTTTTACCGAGAATTAAGACCTCTGTTTTTCCACCATTAAGGTTTAGCATGTTGGCATGCATCCAACCAGCTATATTTTGCAGCCCTGCCTGGAGAGAAGATACCTTAGATGCCTCATTGGTGGACAGAGAGAAGATTAGCTGGGTATCATCCACGTACGAATAGATAAATAACCCAGCCTCTTCCTCTATAGTGGCCAGGGGTCTAACGTAGATATTGAATAATAGTGGGCTGAGGATAGAACCCTGTGGCACTCCATAAGTAGAAGTGTGTGACTTAGAGCTTGCTGATGATGAAAAGACCTGAAAAGTCCGGTCAGTCAGAAAGTCATTAAGCCATTGAGTGCTGTCCCGACAATGCCCACAGATTGAAGAGCTTTAAGTAAGGCGTATGTGACACAGTGTCGAAGGCAGCACTCAAATCAAGCAATATGAGTGCCACAGTTTCACCCATATCAAGACGTTGACGCAGAGTTTCTGTAACTCCCAAAAGTGTGGTTTCTGTAGAGAACTCAGCTCTAAAACCAGATTGTGATGCATGGGAGACAACAAATTGCGTCAATTGTTGATTTATATGTTTTTCTAAAATTTTGGAAAAAAGCTGGAAGTAAAGAGATCGGGCGGAAGTTAGATAGTTCCGTCGGATCAGCACCAGCTTTTTTCAGGAGTGGACAAACCATGGCATGCTTCCATGCTGATGGAACGGCTGCTTCTTGCAGAGACGCATTAAGCAACTCCATAATAAGTTTGAGTGATGATGGATCCAGTTTTTGAAGAATGGGGATGGGGAGAGGATCTCTGGGCGAGCCGGATTTAAGGCTATTTAAGATGCGGCTGGAAGAGGTAGTGTCCAAAGGCTGGCAGTTTTCTAGCATATTCGTAGGCGTGGTGATCTGATTTGCCGGTGGAGCAACGCAGCCTAATGTGGGGAGAGAACTCCTCATTTGCTGCCCCCCATTAGTTGTTACCACATTCATTTCTGCACCAAAGTTATTCATATATATATATATATATATATATATATATATCTCCAAACAAACAATCCAACTTCCCCAAAGAAGAGGCACGTACTCCAGTCTGTAAGTATGGCGCTGATTTAATGTTATTTCAGGTCACCCACGACCCCGCAATGAAGAGAGAGACGTGTTTCGCCTGCGCCGCAGGCTTTATCAATCTGAATGGCACCACCAATTCAAAGGTATAAATAGCCCTCCTCCTCCTTAAAACATAGGTAGACATAGAGAAAAGACTGTGCAAAAAACTTTCGCTAGTAGATCATTACTGACATTACCCCAGCACAACTAATCCATGTATAGGCAAAAAATTATTGTATAAAAATATCGGCATAGTGCGCAATCAATATCCTTGCTACAGGATTAAAACAGGATTAATATCCTACCGTTTAAAAGCACAAAAACTCGAAATAATATCTACCCAAGGTGGAGGCATGCCCTAATGACAAACCGAGGTGCACTGAATGTAATAAGTTAATATGGTGCCAATCCTCTCAATGCGCGCTGCCCAACTTGTAATTCATAAAGAATTAAAAGGTTAAAAACTGCACAAATACAGTAAATGAAAACGAGCTGCAATTATGATACATAACGGTTTACAAAAGATGCTATGCCCTAAATTGAAAACAAAGGACACAGCCACCCTGTTATGATCCCTAATCCTGTTAGAAATGAAACATTGCTGAATTGCAACATGCAAATGCACGCTAGAACAAACACTCTAATGGCATAACCTTAAGGGTGGTCCAATATCCATGGTGCTCCGATTCTGCTTTCCCCACGGAACTACAAGACCCATAATTCCCTTTGTTGGCCTTGGAATATCAAAGTTCATAAGTATCTGCCATCGGAGGAAGTTCAAATGTTCCTTAGGTTGCTATAACGAATATCAGGGTGGTTTATAACAAAGCCCAAAGTCAAAATTGGCATTATGAATAATGTCACACAGATAATAAACGACAGCAGCTCAAGGAAATATATATATATATTCACCGAAAAAACCATAGGTTTCAGGCACGTTATAGTTAGAAATTAGCTTTTAAAAACCTTAGAAATTCACTGAAAAAACCATAGGTTTCAGGGGCGTTATAGTTAGTTGGACATTTCACTCGTACAAAACCATAGAAATTCACCCGTTATAGTTAGTTCAGCTAACTATAACTCGCGCCCCCGCAATGCACTGCTGATGACGTCACATATTACATCACTCATGACATGGTCAGTGACATCACTGATGACATCACTTGTTTTGGCCCTGAGCAGGCCTAGGGGGTCAGGGTGTTTCTACCCTGCCCCCTTTTCTTGTTTTTCGCGTTTCTTTTTCTCTTTTCTTGTGCCTCGGTTACCGAGGCACAAGATGGCTGCCAACACTTCCTGGTTTGGAGTGTTGACAGCCAATTAGAATAAAGCTCGTGGTCGGGAGGATGCGCGGATCCTCCGTGCCTCTATATATCAAAACTTTTATTTTTTGATTTTCTCAGCAACTACTGAACGGATTTACACCATTTAAAAAAAAGGGCGCTTTCTGAACCAAGCACTACCTTTTTGCCATTTAACAAAAAGGTCTCTGTCTGAAACAAGAGCTACCTTTTTGCCAAATTTGGTTTAATTCCGTTCAGCAGTTCGGGCTGTAGCCGTGTCTAAAGTTTCCTATGGGAATTAACATGGAGAAAACACGTTTCGGGACCCCCCTTTTTTCTCGGCCCCCGCTTGCCGAATCCCCCCGAAACTTTGAGGTCTCTGCTTGATGTTCACAGTCCTGTCCAAACGTAAAAAATGCAATTCTTCAATAACCGAGGGGGGGTCCTGTGGTTCCTTGTTCTTGCTCGAACTCCCAGCCCCGGCTTCTGATTCTGTGTCAAGTTCCAAACTATATTCCAGAGGTGTGTGCCGCTCACAAAATCTTTTGTCCTTTTCTATATTGCTCGATAACCTTTGCCGGTGTATTTTGTCGAATCGTTGGGCAAAGGTATTTATCTGACCTCTCTCATAATCCAACCTATCCCTGGTGAACTTTGTGGCTTTTCAGTCCCTGATATGTATATATATATATATAAATATATATATATATATCAATATAGATATACGCTCGTATCCTTCCATCGAATATCCACAGCAGAGGTCAGTGTTCAAAAATATTATAAAATATTATAAAAATATATATATATATATATTTCTAAAGAATCAAACTACATATTAAACATTATAAATAAAACAGAAAATTTGCCTTTACAATTTACAATAGAAGGACATAACTGGAAAAAGAATTTAAACCACAACAGAACTAACTAATAAAATCAAACTATAAACAAACGTAACCAGTAAAATCACACAAGCAATCAAACCAAATATATTCAATGCACAGAACTTTTATCTCCTTGATACTCTAAAAAATGACAAAATCTGCAAGAAGAGGAAACTCTGCCAGATTCTCTGACCAGAACCCGAATACAGAAGTATATATGTATTGCCAAATACCTTGCAAAGTAAGTAAATTCACAAATAATTAACAAACACTGCACTATTTCTATCTCTTTACATGCACTTAAAAAAATTAACTACTACAACATCAAGAAAGTGTTAATCGACTAATTAACAACATTAGGGACAAACCAGAAAAAAGACACAAAAAATTAAGTACATTTAATTATTATAAAACAGAAACTCGCTCAAAAAAAAAAACTAGCGACCTATATGCATTTAAAATTAAACTGATGCACTTAACTTCTATAAACAGAAACAAAAAAATCCTGCTTCGCATTACAAAACCCTCAACGGAAAACCTGTAAAGAAAGTGTGAAACATCTAAGAACAACATTCATGTTAGTATAAATAAGAAATCTAGTTGCATCATTTTACATGTAAATAACGAGCGTATGAACATTTTAACCCCTTAACTGCTGGGCCTTTTCCCCCCCAGTGCTGAGCCCTTTTTTGGCTATTTGTAGTAGTTCGCGATTAGGCCTCTGTAACTTTTGGACCACATAAGGTATCCACGCCAAATTTGCGTCCTTTTCTTCCAACATCATGGGGATTCTAAAGGTACCCAGGGTTTGTGGATTCCCCTGGAGGGGTCCCAGATTTTAGCCAAAATACAGCTATATTTTGGTTTTTGGGGAAAAATGGGAAAAAAGTCCCGCATATAAAAGCGTCTGGGTTTTTCCCTGCAAATGGTATCAAAAAAAGGTTTGTGGGGCTGAAATCTCCATTTTCCCAGATTTTAGGGAATGACAGACTTTTGTCAGAAAACCAAAAAATTTTACACAGTTTTGGCATTTTTCTGGGACATAGCCTATTTTTGCTATTTTTTGTGCTTTCAACCTCCTTCCAGTTAATGGTAGAAATGGGTATGAAACCAATAATGGATCCTGGAAAGCCATACATTTATGAAAAGTAGACAAAATTCTGAATTCAGCAAGGGGTCATTTGTGTAGATCCTTAAAGTTTTCCTTATAGAAACTAACAGTTAAATAAAGGAAAAATTGAAAATTAGTTGAAAAAAACAGCCATTTGTGTCAACGTTTTCACCTGTAACTTCTTCTAATTATGACAGCTATTTGAAGGCAATATACCGTTATATCCGCTGGACCTTTCTGGTTGTGGGGATATATAGGACTTGTAGGTTCACCAAGAACCCGACGAACCCAGAGCCAATAATTGAGCAACATCTTGCAATGATTTTTTTTAAGTACCGGGTATATAGCAATTATTTTGGGAAAATGTATACATGGAAAAATTGTTATGAAAGACACCTATGTATTTCTGAAATGGGAACAAAATGTAGATTTTAGAAACAGTAGATATTTGCACATTTCCGAAATTGGGAGTACCCATACTAGCATGAGAATTATAGGTCATTTTTCAAAATGACTTATTTTTTACACATTGTCTTTCATTTGGAAGGCAGAAATGCATCGAAAGTCAATAGGTAATAACAGTTGCTCTACAATTCTGTGTTACCCTAAGTCTCCCGATAAAAATGGTACCTCACTTGTGTGGGTAGCCCTTGTGCCCACAACAGGAAATGGCTCAAAATGCAACGTGGACGTACCACATTTTCACAATGAAAAATTACCCTTTTTTTGCAAAGTGCCTAGGTGTAGTTTTTGAACCCTAGCTCTGCCGGCACCTAGGGAAACCTAGCAAACCTATACATTTTTGAAAACTAGACACCCAGGGGAATCCAGGATGGGGTGACTTGACTGCCTCCCATCAGGTTCTGTTACCCAGAATCCCTTGCAAACATAAACAAATTGTCAAAAAAATCACATTTTCCCCACATTTCTGTGGTGGAAAGTTCTGGAATCTGCGTGGATCCACAAATTTCCACCCACCCCGCGTTCCCCAAAGTCTAACGAGAAAAATGGTACCTCACTTGTGTGGGTCGGCCTAGTGCCTGCGACAGGAAACGGCGCAAAACGCAACGTGGTCACACCTCAATTTCGCAGTGAAAAATGACCCTTTTTTGGCAAAGTGCCTAGCTGTAGTTTTTGAACCCTAGCTCTGCCGGCACCTAGGGAAACCTAGCAAACCTATACATTTTTGAAAACTAGACACCCAGGGGAATCCAGGATGGGGTGACTTGACTGCCTCCCACCAAGTTCTGTTACCCAGAATCCCTTGCAAACAGAAAAAATTGTCAAAAAAACCACATTTTCCCCACATTTCTGTGGTGGAAAGTTCTGGAATCTGCGTGGATCCACAAATTTCCACCCACCCCGCGTTCCCCAAAGTCTTACGAGAAAAATGGTACCTCACTTGTGTGGGTCGGCCTAGTGCCTGCGACAGGAAACGGCGCAAAACGCAACGTGGTCACACCTCAATTTCGCAGTGAAAAATGACCCTTTTTTGGCAAAGTGCCTAGCTGTAGTTTTTGAACCCTAGCTCTGCCGGCACCTAGGGAAACCTAGCAAACCTATACATTTTTGAAAACTAGACACCCAGGGGAATCCAGGATGGGGTGACTTGACTGCCTCCCACCAGGTTCTGTTACCCAGAATCCCTTGCAAACATAAAAAATTGTCAAAAAAAACACATTTTCCCCACATTTCTGTGGTGGAAAGTTCTGGAATCTGCGTGGATCCACAAATTTCCACCCACCCGGCGTTTCACAAAGTCTTACGAGAAAAATGGTACCTCACTTGTGTGGGTCGGCCTAGTGCCTGCGACAGGAAACGGCGTAAAACGCAACGCGGTCCCACCTCAATTTCGCAGTGAAAAATGACCCTTTTTTGGCAAAGTGCCTAGCTGTAGTTTTTGAACCCTACCTCTGCCGGCACCTAGGGAAACCTAGCAAGCCTATACATTTTTGAAAACTAGACACCCAGGGGAATCCAGGATGGGGTGACTTGACTGCCTCCCACCAGGTTCTGTTACCCAGAATCCCTTGCAAACATAAAAAATTGTCAAAAAAACACATTTCCCCACATTTCTGTGGTGGAAAGTTCTGGAATCTGCGTGGATCCACAAATTTCCACCCACCCCGCGTCCCCCAAAGTCTTACGAGAAAAATGGTACCTCACTTGTGTGGGTCGGCCTAGTGCCTGCGACAGGAAACGGCGCAAAACGCAACGTGGTCACACCTCAATTTCGCAGTGAAAAATGACCCTTTTTGGCAAAGTGCCTAGCTGTAGTTTTTGAACCCTACCTCTGCCGGCACCTAGGGAAACCTAGCAAACCTATACATTTTTGAAAACTAGACACCCAGGGGAATCCAGGATGGGGTGACTTGACTGCCTCCCACCAGGTTCTGTTACCCAGAATCCCTTGCAAACATAAAAAATTGTCAAAAAAACACATTTTCCCCACATTTCTGTGGTGGAAAGTTCTGGAATCTGCGTGGATCCACAAATTTCCACCCACCCCGCGTTCCCCAAAGTCTTACGAGAAAAATGGTACCTCACTTGTGTGGGTCGGCCTAGTGCCTGCGACAGGAAACGGCGCAAAACGCAACGTGGTCACACCTCAATTTCGCAGTGAAAAATGACCCTTTTTTGGCAAAGTGCCTAGCTGTAGTTTTTGAACCCTAGCTCTGCCGGCACCTAGGGAAACCTAGCAAACCTATACATTTTTGAAAACTAGACACCCAGGGGAATCCAGGATGGGGTGACTTGACTGCCTCCCACCAGGTTCTGTTACCCAGAATCCCTTGCAAACATAAAAAATTGTCAAAAAAACACATTTTCCCCACATTTCTGTGGTGGAAAGTTCTGGAATCTGCGTGGATCCACAAATTTCCACCCACCCGGCGTTTCACAAAGTCTTACGAGAAAAATGGTACCTCACTTGTGTGGGTCGGCCTAGTGCCTGCGACAGGAAATGGCGCAAAACGCAACGCGGTCCCACCTCAATTTCGCAGTGAAAAATGACCCTTTTTTGGCAAAGTGCCTAGCTGTAGTTTTTGAACCCTACCTCTGCCGGCACCTAGGGAAACCTAGCAAGCCTATACATTTTTGAAAACTAGACACCCAGGGGAATCCAGGATGGGATGACTTGACTGCCTCCCACCAGGTTCTGTTACCCAGAATCCCTTGCAAACATAAAGAATTGTCCAAAAAACACATTTCCCCCACATTTCTGTGGTGGAAAGTTCTGGAATCTGCGTGGATCCACAAATTTCCACCCACCCCGCGTCCCCCAAAGTCTTACGAGAAAAATGGTACCTCACTTGTGTGGGTCGGCCTAGTGCCTGCGACAGGAAACGGCGCAAAACGCAACGTGGTCACACCTCAATTTCGCAGTGAAAAATGACCCTTTTTTGGCAAAGTGCCTAGCTGTAGTTTTTGAACCCTACCTCTGCCGGCACCTAGGGAAACCTAGCAAACCTATACATTTTTGAAAACTAGACACCCAGGGGAATCCAGGATGGGGTGACTTGACTGCCTCCCACCAGGTTCTGTTACCCAGAATCCCTTGCAAACATAAAAAATTGTCAAAAAAAACACATTTTCCCCACATTTCTGTGGTGGAAAGTTCTGGAATCTGCGTGGATCCACAAATTTCCACCCACCCCGCGTTCCCCAAAGTCTTACGAGAAAAATGGTACCTCACTTGTGTGGGTCGGCCTAGAGCCTGCGACAGGAAACGGCGCAAAACGCAACGCGGTCACACCTCAATTTCGCAGTGAAAAATGACCTTTTTTTTGCAAAGTGCCTAGCTATAGTTTTTGAACCCTACCTCTGCCGGCACCTAGGGAAACCTAGCAAACCTATACATTTTTGAAAACTAGACACCCAGGGGAATCCAGGATGGGGTGACTTGACTGCCTCCCACCAGGTTCTGTTACCCAGAATCCCTTGCAAACATAAAAAATTGTCATAAAAACCACATTTTCCCCACATTTCTGTGGTGGAAAGTTCTGGAATCTGCGTGGATCCACAAATTTCCACCCACCCCACGTTCCCCAAAGTCTTACGAGAAAAATGGTACCTCACTTGTGTGGGTCGGCCTAGTGCCTGCGACAGGAAACGGCGCAAAACGCAACGCGGTCACACCTCAATTTCGCAGTGAAAAATGACCTTTTTTTGCAAAGTGCCTAGCTGTAGTTTTTGAACCCTACCTCTGCCGGCACCTAGGGAAACCTAGCAAACCTATACATTTTTGAAAACTAGACACCCAGGGGAATCCAGGATGGGGTGACTTGACTGCCTCCCACCAGGTTCTGTTACCCAGAATCCCTTGCAAACATAAAACATTGTCAAAAAAAACACATTTTCCCCACATTTCTGTGGTGGAAAGTTCTGGAATCTGCGTGGATCCACAAATTTCCACCCACCCCGCGTCCCCCAAAGTCTTACGAGAAAAATGGTACCTCACTTGTGTGGGTCGGCCTAGTGCCTGCGACAGGAAACGGCGCAAAACGCAACGTGGTCACACCTCAATTTCGCAGTGAAAAATGACCCTTTTTTGGCAAAATGCCTAGCTGTAGTTTGTGAACCCTAGCTCTGCCGGCACCTAGGGAAACCTACCAAACACACACATTTCTGAAAAGTAGACACCCGGGGGCTTCCAGGGAGGTATGGCTTGCGTGGATCCCCCAACGTTTCCTTACCCAGAATCCCTTGCAAACCTCAATTTTAGCTGAAAAAATCACTTTTTTCAAACATTTGTGTGTGGGGAAGTGTGGCATCACTGGCCTCACACAAATTTCCTACCACCCAGCGTTCCCCCAGGTCTCCCGATAAAAATGGTGCCTCACTTGTGTGGGAGGCCCAAGTACTCGCGACAGGCAAGGGCCCACAACGTAGTGAGGCGACCTCAAAATTGCCTATCTCAAAACCACCTGGTTTTGCAAGGGGGTCACCTGGGTTTTTGGCCCCGTGCTCGGCGGCCATCTAGGGAAACCTACCAAACACACACATTTCTGAAAAGTAGACACCCGGGGGCTTCCAGGGAGGTATGGCTTGCGTGGATCTCCCAACGTTTCCTTACCCAGAATCCCTTGCAAACCTCAATTTTAGCTGAAAAAATCACTTTTTTCACACATTTGTGTGTGGGAAAGTGTGGCATCACTGGCCTCACACAAATTTCCTACCACCCAGCGTTCCTCCAGGTCTCCCGATAAAAATGGTGCCTCACTTGTGTGGGAGGCCCAAGTACCCGCGACAGGCAAGGGCCCACAACGTAGTGAGGCGACCTCAAAATTGCCTATCTCAAAACCACCTGGTTTTGCAAGGGGGTCACCTGGGTTTTGGCCCCGTGCTCGGCGGCCATCTAGGGAAACCTACCAAACACACACATTTCTGAAAAGTAGACACCCGGGGCTTCCAGGGAGGTATGGCTTGCGTGGATCCCCCAACGTTTCCTTACCCAGAATCCCTTGCAAACCTCAATTTTAGCTGAAAAAATCACTTTTTCACACATTTGTGTGTGGGAAAGTGTGGCATCACTGGCCTCACACAAATTTCCTACCACCCAGCGTTCCCTCAGGTCTCCCGATAAAAATGGTGCCTCACTTGTGTGGGAGGCCCAAGTACTCGCGACAGGCAAGGGCCCACAACGTAGTGAGGCGACCTCAAAATTGCCTATCTCAAAACCACCTGGTTTTGCAAGGGGGTCACCTGGGTTTTGGCCCCGTGCTCGGCGGCCATCTAGGGAAACCTACCAAACACACACATTTCTGAAAAGTAGACACCCGGGGCTTCCAGGGAGGTATGGCTTGCGTGGATCCCCCAACGTTTCCTTACCCAGAATCCCTTGCAAACCTCAATTTTAGCTGAAAAAATCACTTTTTCACACATTTGTGTGTGGGAAAGTGTGGCATCACTGGCCTCACACAAATTTCCTACCACCCAGCGTTCCCCAGGTCTCCCGATAAAAATGGTGCCTCACTTGTGTGGGAGGCCCAAGTACCCGCGACAGGCAAGGGCACACAACGTAGTGAGGCGACCTCAAAATTGCCTATCTCAAAACCACCTGGTTTTGCAAGGGGGTCACCTGGGTTTTGGCCCGTGCTCGGCGGCCATCTAGGGAAACCTACCAAACACACACATTTCTGAAAAGTAGACACCTGGGTGCTTCCAGGGAGGTATGGCTTGCGTGGATCCCCCAACGTTTCCTTACCCAGAATCCCTTGCAAACCTCAATTTTAGCTGAAAAAATCACTTTTTCACACATTTGTGTGTGGGAAAGTGTGGCATCACTGGCCTCACACAAATTTCCTACCACCCAGCGTTCTCCCAGGTCTCCCGATAAAAATGGTGCCTCACTTGTGTGGGAGGCCCAAGTACCCGCGACAGGCAAGGGCCCACAACGTAGTGAGGCGACCTCAAAATTGCCTATCTCAAAACCACCTGGTTTTGCAAGGGGTCACCTGGGTTTTGGCCCGTGCTCGGCGGCCATCTAGGAAACCTACCAAACCCACACATTTCTAAAAGTAGACACCTGGGGCTTCCAGGGAGGTATGGCTTGCGTGGATCCCCCAACGTTTCCTTACCCAGAATCCCTTGCAAACCTCAATTTTAGCTGAAATAATCACTTTTTCACACATTTGTGTGTGGGAAAGTGTGGCATCACTGGCCTCACACAAATTTCCTACCACCCAGCGTTCCCTCAGGTCTCCCGATAAAATGGTGCCTCACTTGTGTGGGAGGCCCAGTACCCGCGACAGGCAAGGGCCCAAAACATTTTTTGATAGGCAATGTTGATGTTGCCTCAAAACGTTTTGTGTCCTTGCCTGTCGCGGGTACTTGGGCCTCCCACACGAGTGAGGTACCATTTTTATCGGGAGACCTTGGGGAACACTGGGTGGTAGGAAATGCATGTCTGCCCAGCGATGCCACAACTTTCCCACCCAAAAATGTGTGGAAAAAGTGATTTTTCCACCTAAATTTGAGGTTTGCAGGGGATTCTGGGTAAGAAAACGTTGGGGGATCCACGCAAGCCATACCTCCCTGGAACCCCCGGGTGTCTAGTTTTCAGAAATGTGTGGGTTTGATAGGTTTCCTAGCTGGCCACCGAGCACGGGGCCAAAACCGAGGTGACCTCCTTGCAAAACCAGGTTGTTTTGTGATAGGCAATTTTAATGTCGCCTCAATACCTTTTCGGCCCTAGCCTGTCGTGGGTACTTGGGCCTCCCACACGAGTGAGGTACCATTTTTATCGGGAGACCTTGGGGAACACTGGGTGGTAGGAAATGCATGTCTGCCCAGCGATGCCACAACTTTCCCACCCAAAAATGTGTGGAAAAAGTGATTTTTCCACCTAAATTCGAGGTTTGCAGGGGATTCTGGGTAAGAAAACGTTGGGGGATCCACGCAAGCCATACCTCCCTGGAACCCCCGGCTGTCTAGTTTTCAGAAATGTGTGGGTTTGATAGGTTTCCCTAGCTGGCCACCGAGCACGGGGCCAAAAACCGAGGGGACCCCCTTGCAAAACCAGGTTGTTTTGTGATAGGCAATTCTAATGTCGCCTCAATACCTTTTCGGCCCTAGCCTGTCGTGGGTACTTGGGCCTCCCACACGAGTGAGGTACCATTTTTATCGGGAGACCTTGGGGAACACTGGGTGGTAGGAAATGCATGTCTGCCCGGCGATGCCACAACTTTCCCACACAAAAATGTGTGGAAAAAGTGATTTTTCCACCTAAATTCGAGGTTTGCAGGGGATTCTGGGTAAGAAAACGTTGGGGGATCCACGCAAGCCATACCTCCCTGGAACCCCCGGGTGTCTAGTTTTCAGAAATGTGTGGGTTTGATAGGTTTCCCTAGCTGGCCACCGAGCACGGGGCCAAAAACCGAGGTGACTCCCCTTGCAAAACCAGGTTGTTTTGTGATAGGCAATTTTAATGTCGCCTCAATACCTTTTCGGCCCTAGCCTGTCGTGGGTACTTGGGCCTCCCACACGAGTGAGGTACCATTTTTATCGGGAGACCTTGGGGAACACTGGGTGGTAGGAAATGCATGTCTGCCCGGCGATGCCACAACTTTCCCACACAAAAATGTGTGGAAAAAGTGATTTTTCCACCTAAATTCGAGGTTTGCAGGGGATTCTGGGTAAGAAAACGTTGGGGGATCCACGCAAGCCATACCTCCCTGGAACCCCCGGGTGTCTAGTTTTCAGAAATGGGTGGGTTTGATAGGTTTCCCTAGCTGGCCACCGAGCACGGGGCCAAAAACCGAGGTGACCCCCTTGCAAAACCAGGTTGTTTTGTGATAGGCAATTTTAATGTCGCCTCAATACCTTTTCGGCCCTAGCCTGTCGTGGGTACTTGGGCCTCCCACACGAGTGAGGTACCATTTTTATCGGGAGACCTTGGGGAACACTGGGTGGTAGGAAATGCATGTCTGCCCGGCGATGCCACAAATTTCCCACACAAAAATGTGTGGAAATAGTGATTTTTTTCAACAAAATATGAGGCTAGCAGGGCATGTTGGGTAAAAAACAGTGAGAACCACGCAAGTCATTCACCCTTGTACTTCCCCTTTGTCTACTACTCAAAAATGTAATGGTTTGCCTAGGTGACGACTGAGCTAGGGCAGAAAGTCCCCTGCTACCCATTGTGGAAAAAAAATATCTTACAAAAGGCCATTAAACAGACACAAATATAAATCTAACACTCATTTGATAAAGCTAATCCACCACTTACACAGGTTGGTTTTAGCACCTCCAGAAACGCTGGCTTCAAAGCACAAATACTTATCAAAGTATATAAATATTGAAGCCAAGCCTTCTGAAGGGGAGCCATAAAGCCACATCACGGCACCAACCACTTTATGGTCCATTCACACGCCATTCACACACCACACACAAGACTTCCGTACCGCCAGCCACGGGCCCAAACAACCATATCACTTGCACTCACACAAACATACTGCCGCCATGCAAGGGCCCATCACATTTATATGCCACAAGACATAATGACTTTGACTATATTCTACCACCTGTCAAGTCTCCACCTCCTTCTTCCAGAACGTTACCGAACTCATGCCCAGTGAACCTATACTAATGACTTCCATGACAGCCACATGAGGCTCAGGAAGACATGTCTTTCATGCACCTTTAGTGCACTCACTATGCTAAATCCAACTCCTTCCAGTTTGTGGATGCAAGTTGGGGGTGCTCGAGTATGCCGTGAAGCCCATTCCTCGAGCTGAGCAAGCATATCTACCTTTGAAACTAAGGCAAAATGCTGGAAATTTTCAAAAGGTAACATCATAAACTATGAACGGATGAATGTGAAACAAGGGTAGTCCGTGACAACGTAGCATATGTCCAATCCACCGTTATGTGCAGTGACTGTAATGCACTTATCATACAGCAAACTGACCATCTACTAAGTTCTAACGGAGGATGAACATGGCAAGCAGCATTGACCCATAAGTATTGAGTGTGAGTGTGGCAGCAATGGATTTGAATCCATGGGTGAAGAAGAAGTCAGGACGTGTATCTATACTACCTTTACTATCTGCCTTCTACCTTTGCAATATTCCTCGGAAAGCGTACCTACCGTAAGCTGTTCTAACCCGTTCGTGTGTCTGTCCTCAGAGTCCTGACTAACCCTGTCCAATTGTTAAGAGACCCTATACTAATGCCTTTCATCTCTAGCTACTTGAAGCTTGAGTGAACATTTCTGTCACGAGCTATCAATGCTCTCACAATGCTCTATCCAACTCCTTCCAGTTTGTGGATGCAAGTTGGGGGTGCCCGAGTATGCCGCAAAAACATTTCTCGAGCTGAGCAAGCATATCTACCTTTGAAACTAAGGCAAACATGCTGGAAATTTTCAAAAACTTCCTAAAGAGAACATCATAAACTACGAAGAACGGTTGAATGTGAAACACGGGTACTCCATGACAACGTGGCATATGTTCTGCCCACCAGTATGTGCAGCGTGGGGACTATAATGCACTTGTCAATTGGCGAACAGAACAACTACCACGTTCTGAAAGCAGATAAAGGTGTTGAGAAGTCCATGATTTCATGAAGTAGAGGAAGAAATATCCTGCAGCTGCTTGCGTAGTGAAGGAGTGGCCCACAGACAGTAGGTATCCATTCACACCAATTGAAAGGTTATCCTATTGGCAGCTCCACCTCAGTCAATTTCCCAGTATTTTGCTTTAGTGTGATACAACATAAAGCAAGTAGGAAAACAGAAGGCAGGCTTACTTGGGCACTGGGGACAGTAAACACGAGTCTCCTGCCTCTTTCCCTGCATCGAGCACACTTTACAACGACGACATGGTCGCTCCTTTTGGGTGTTGCAGGAATTTTATCTGCAAAGTGTCGCTCCTGCAGCCTTGCCACGTCCTCCAGAACACATGAAGTGGAGGCTTCTGCTTCTGTAGCAGTAAGACTTTCAATTACAGACAACTGAAAGTCAAGGAAAGACATGAGTCTTCCTGTGGTGGTCTCACGATAAACAACATACGCATTGTATGTTGCCATCTGGATCAGGTGCGTAAACAGTTTCTTATACCAAGTGCGAGTTTTACGACTCGCATTGTATGGCTGAAGAACCTGGTCGTTCTTGTCCACTCCGCCCATGTACTTGTTGTAATCAAGTATACAGGTGGGCTTGTGGACTTCGGCCATCTGACCCCAAACCGTGACAGGGGAAGTGCTCTCAGCATGAATTGTAGTGAGCATGTACACATCGCGCCTATCTGAGAACTTAACTGCGAGCAGCTCGTTGGAACGCAACGCAGTGCTCTGGGATTTCTGGAGCTTCTTGCAAACAAGCTCCTGCGGGAATCCTTTGCGGCGACAACGAATTGTACCACAAGCCACGGTGCCAGCTTTGTAGAGCTCACTGAATAGCTCTACTCCTGTATAGAAATTGTCCACATAAAGGTTATAACCTTTGTGAAGAAGTGGCTGGACAAGCTCCCATACAATCTTTCCTGTGACCCCTAGCATGGGAGGGCAACCTACAGGGTTAAGAGTTGTGTCCTTCCCTGTATACACTCTCAAGCTGTACACATAGCCAGTCGAGCTCTCACACAGCATGTACAGCTTGATGCCATAGCGAGCGCGTTTGCTCGGAATGTACTGCCTAAACAGCAGCCGCCCTTTATACAAGATCAAGGACTCATCAATGGCTATATTCTTTCCAGGAGTATAAACCTCTGGAAACCTGGCAGACAAATGTTCCACGACAGGCCGAATTTTGAACAACCTGTCATAGTCTGGATGGTCCCGGGGCAATGCAGCAGAATTGTCATTGAAATGCAGCATGCGCTGCAATAGCAAAAACGATCTCTGCTCATGTATGGTGCAAAGATGGGGGTTAACCAAACCGTGCGAGTAGACCAGTAGGATAGCAAGGTTGGTTTATGCACTACCCCCATTTTAAGTGTGAGGCCCAAAAATATCTTCAACTCCCCTAGTGAAGTGGGAGTCCACTTGCGCGCCCTAGAATGAGGCCCAAGAGTGCCTCCTTGCTCCCTCAGAAATTGTTCGGCACGCAAATTTGTTTGCTGCACAATTTCGTCTAGGAAGTCAACACCAAAAAAGAGATGGAAGTAGTCAATTGGCAAAAAATTTGCCGTATCTACTTTACATCCAGCGTCACCAGTGAAAGGCGGAATTTGGGGCTGAACTAAATTGGGAGGCTGCCAAGACAGCACTCCGTCTGTGCTTGCGGCCGCACGTGCCTGCACTCTGGGTTGCTCTAACCTGTTACGGGTGTCCTGCTGCACAGACTGTGCTGGCAAAGGGACAGCACGACTGACATCGTCTCCTTCAGAATCGCTGGACGATGAGTCATCGGATGGAACTGCGCCGACTGAAAAGTCACTCCCAGATTCGGCTCCATTGTCCTCTCCCTCAGATGCTGTCTCAGTATCTGCTGTCTCAGTCTCTGATCCTGCCTCAGAGCTGGACTCCAGAACCAGATTTAGGGCCTGGGCAGCATCCATCCAACGATATGCCATCTCTGCTAGTGCCTAAACTATCCTTTTAAAACACAATCCTACGTAGAAGGCAGATAGGTTGTTGGTTTTAAAGTGTAGGTGGGTGTGTGCGCGTGAGTGAAGTGTTTAAGTCAATAATGACGAAGTCACCTTACCTTTGCGAACTCTGTACGCTCTCCAAAAAGACTAAGAAAGAGAGAAAAAAGACACAGTATTACTTTACCTTGCCACATACCCATCATCGCAGCCTTTTAGCGCTGGTGGGAGCCATTGCAACCATCATTTTGGCGCCAAGATGCCTACGGGTGAACGTGTGCTTTACAATTGCACACTATGACCTCCTTTGATGCGCCCACTACCATCCTTGCAAACGTGCCCCTCATCTCTCCATAGCCCCTCTCTCACATAGACAATTAATTCCCAATGTCAGAGCGCTCAATACCTGGTGCAGGCAGCAACGGGTAGAATCCTTACCCGATATTTAAATTCAGAAACACAAAGGATGCCGCACTCCAAGACCGGTTTCAGAGTTGCTTTATTTTCACCACCACTACCACCAGTCGTGGTGAAAATAAAGCAACTCTGAAACCAATCTCTGGAGTGTGGGAGTTAAACTTTGTGTTTCTGAATATATATATATATATATATATATAGATATATATATATATCCAAGCTCCGTTTCCTTGTTTCCCAAAACGAAAACAGCACTCGCGTGGGCCAATAAACTCTAGCAACTGCCCCCGCGAGTGCTGTTTTTCTTTTGGGAAACAAGGAAACAGAGCCTGGATAAATATCGCGGGCGCACCCCCGCGTTTGTGAAGCACCCGTCCGCAAGTGCGCCGTTCACTGTGCATCAAGGAGCATATATATATATATATATATATATAGCAACTGACAGTATCCCCGTGCGAGCGCGCACACATGGGACCACGGACTCAAGATTAAGCTGTAGCCAAAATGCGTGCTTACAAAAGAAAGGTGCAGCCTCAGACGCGTTTCGGACACCGACTGTGTCCTTGATCACATATATATATAAACCATTTCCGAAATCTTCATAAGAATCGGTCACCGACACAAGGGTAGCATTGCCATTCAGGCTTGACGTTTATTCGATACCTTTGCTATAATATATATATATATATACACACACACACGGACACATATATATATATATATA
Organism: Calotriton arnoldi; assembly: GCA_963921515.1. NCBI lineage: Eukaryota > Metazoa > Chordata > Amphibia > Caudata > Salamandridae > Calotriton > Calotriton arnoldi. The sequence continues at coordinate 2,421,792 of CAWUFW010000107.1, read as the reverse complement.
TATATACATAGATTTTATCTCTACATATATTTATATACATCTATATACATATATCTATACATATATATGTATATGTATATAGATACATATATATATCATTCACTCTTTAGACTTATGTATATATATGTATCTATATACACATACATATGTATATAGATACATATATATACATATATCATCTACAGAGAGAAAGAGACTCTCTCTCTCTCTCTCTCTCTCTCTATATATATATATATATATATATATATATATATATATATATATATAGAAAGATCTCTCTCTTGCTCTAATTTTTTTATAGCTATGGCTTCCCTGGGGGCCGATTGTGGCCCCCACGGAAAGCACATAGGTATAAAAAAAATGCCCCCACAGGGGGTCGGCCACTGAGCAGGAGGACCGACCCCCTGCCAATATTGCCACCATTGTACTTTTTTTTAAATTATTTTTAGCATTTTTGGGGGGCGAGCATGCCCCCACAGGAAACCCAACATGGGTAAATAGAAAATATGCCCCCACAGGGGGTCGGCCACTGAGCAGGAGGACCGACCCCCTGCCAATATCGCCGCCATTTAAAAAAAAAAAAAATCGTTTTTTTTCATTTTTGGGGTGCGATCGCGCACCCCAAACAAAGCCAACTTAAAAAAAATTAAATAAATATGCCCCCGGGGGGGGGGGCCGACCCATTACCACGAGGGCCGACCCCCCCAAAGACATCCCTGGTGTCTAGTGGGGTTTCCTGCCCGTGGATCGCAGCGCTGCCGCGATCCACGGCCAGGAAACCCTTTCAGGAAGGCCTCGTTTGAAAGGGGAGACTCTCCTTTCAAACGAGGCCTCCCTGAAAGCTGGGGAGGCCGTTTCGGCCGGATTTCCCCATCGGAGTCGAGCGCGGCCTTACCTGCTGCTGTCCTCGGCTCCGGTGGGGAATCAGTGACGCTGCAGAGCGCCGCGGCGCGCTGACGTCACAGATGGGCGGGAGGGGGGCGGGGGAGACGCGGAAAGCCTTCCACGTCTCCCCCAGGGGGAATTAAAAAAACAATCTCCGGTGCGATGCACCGGAGGTTTAAAGGGGGCCCTCCCTGGTGACGGCCAATGGACGTGCGCCGCACCAGGGAGGTAGTGCTTGCGTCGGCCATTGGCCGACGCAAGCACCAAAGGGGTTAAAAGAGTATTTTTTTATACAATTACACTATTTTTAGACATAATGATAGAAAGAGCAAGATATATCAGAACAAAAAAAGGAAAGCAATTGTTAAGTCACATGGGCTACACTTACAAGCACGAAAGTGAATTGTAAATGTACTAAATATTACTTTAATTTATGCTTGGGAGTGCCACTACTAAAAATGATTTTGAACTTAATGTAAGGGAACACAACCACCCTCCAGGGGTGTGGCCAAGCCACAGAAAATGCCAGACGCAAGCTAGAGCAACTCAGCACCCAGGACCCACAATCCGTTACACTTCACCGCAACGCAGGTCGGTATAGCCTGGACATATAGCAGGGCTGGATGTGGTTGTACGATGGTATCTGTTGAGGAACATTTGGAGCCTGTGCGGCCTTACCCCGCATACAGTGGGTGACGTATCAGGGGTCACATGGGCGGGGCCCTGGGAAGCATGACTGTGCTGACCATGGGCCGCCGGTCTTACGAATGAGCTGTGTTCCGGCTGGGAGAGGGCTCCGGCACTGACGAGACGAGGGGCTAGTGTGAAGCAAGTGACTGACTGCTGCAAGCCAAGCTGCCTGCTGAGTGCACCCCATGCGCAGTGAGGTGAAGACCCTTGCGCTACCCCTACTGTGGCTCTGCGCATGTCCACCCTCCATAGAAGAGGATGGGTTACTGACTCTACAAGAACTGAGAAGCACCCCATATATCGAGGTGGAGCCCTGACCGTTCCCAATGTAAGTGCTTGACCAGCCTGCAAGGCCGGTGCGTCCCGCCCCGTGGTGCCCATTTTCATTGTAAGAGAATGGCAAACCCTCCTCCTGTGTGGAAAAAACTACCACTGGGCTGTCCTGAGACAGAATGGGGGCAGGCAGAGTACATGACAGGGATAGACTTATCTCCTGGTGATAAACGAAGCGTGGTCTGTGCATGGGCAAGGCCTAGAGCAGACCTGCGATCCTCAGCCCAGATGACCAGTTGTGTGATGCTGGGTGAAAAAAACAGGGGTATGCAATAACAGAAGCCCCCTCCTTTTGCCTGATTGGCATTGTAGATAGAAAGAGAGAGGCCTTTGTAAACTCCCTGTGGCCCAGCTTTGGTGGTAAATGGAGCCAGATGGTTGTTAGGAGGAGACCGCAAGGGACCGGCGGGCCCTGTCCTTCCCCTGCGCAGAGCCCCCCCCACGATTACTGGCCTCCTCAAAACCCAGACTGCTATATAACTCTGTCTGCAATAAAAATCGGTCTGCCCGTGCTGACTGTGCACCTCAAGTGGCAAGGCACAGGGGGTGAGTTGGGTCCAGCCCAGACCTGGGCTTGTAGAGCTGATGTGTAGACACTGAGTTGGTCACACAGTCACTAAGGCTGTTACCCAGGCATTGGGGCTGTACCTGATGGGGCTTGGCCATCCTCCGTCGCCTGGATATAGGAGCAAGTACATCAGAGTGGATTGGCTGCTGAGCCCAGTCTCGACTGGCAGTGGGGTGTTGGCCCAGGTTGCGCGTTCGGCCCTATCACTGGACGGTGCAGTGGTGCTCAGGAGACTGGCGGGCCTGGAGGCCTAGTGAGTGTGAGAAATCCTGGATTTTGGCAGTGAGCAGCCAAGTATTCTCTCAGTGGCACAAAGGAGCTTAAGGTGGAATAGGCTCCCAATCTATGGGGCATCAAGCTGCAGACATAATGGATCGCCCTGGTCCGATACTGCGCCCAAAGAGGCACCTCCAATGGCAGCAGATGCAAAATTGGACAGCCTGCAGGCTATTGCTGATACCAGATAGAACCTACGTGGCGGGGTCAATGCTGTGGTGATTGAAATAGGATACCTTCGGGTGGATCAGAAGAAATTGTCCAACCGAGTCGGAACTCCATAGTGGAACTCCAGCCCGAAATGTCATAACTGGTTGCCAAAGTATGATCACTTACTGTCAAAGTACCAGAACTTGATTACAAGGCAGAAGACTCAGAAGGGAACATAGGCTGAAACAATCTCCAGATAGTGGGGTTTCCTGAGGGTGCCAAAGGGTCAGACCCGGTGCAATTCTTTGAAAACTGGCTGAGCTAAACAGTAGCACATGAAAATCTATCCCCACACTTTTTGCTTGAGTGAGCCCCTCGAGTCCCAGCAAGGAGACCTCCAGTAGGAGCCCCTCCCAGACCTGTGGTGGCGCATGTAATGAACTAGTGGGACAAAGAAGCAGTACTGCAAGCGACCTGCACAGCTGACCCAATTCTGCATGGCAATGTAAGAATATACCTATTTCCAGATTACATAGTAGCTGTGCAGCACCTGAGAGCTCCAGGGGGTATCCAGGTGCTCTGCTCAGTTGAAGAGCCAGGTCTTGAGTCCCTTCCTGAAGTGGATGAGCAAGGGAGAGGTGCGGAGGTGGAGAGGGAGGTTGTTCCAGGCTTTGGCAGTGAGGTGAGAATAGGAGCATCCTCCGGTGCGGCTGCAGTGGATTTGTGGCATCTGTGCGAGGGCGAGGTAAGCAGATCATAGGTTTCTGGATGGTTGGTGGGAGGTCAGGCAATGGTTCACGTAGTGTGGTCCTAGGTTGTGGAGCTTGAACTGGCACCTCTTCTTGACGGGAAGCCAGTGGAGGTCCTTCAGGTGTTGGGTGATGTGTGTTCTCTTGGGCAGGTTGAGGATCAGTCTGGCTGCTGCGTTCTGGATTGTTTGGAGTCTTTGCATGAGTTCAGAGGTTGTACCAGCATAGAGTGTGTTGCTGTATTCGAGCCGGCTGGTGATGAAGGCCTGTACCACCACTTTTCGGGTGGTGATGGGGAGCCATGCGGTTCATGTGGAAGCATGCTGAGGCGATGGCATTGACTTGGCGTTTCATAATGAGTTCCCTTTTTAGTACAATGCCGAGGTTGCTGGCATGGGTCTTTCAGTGTAGAGGTGGGTCTAAGCTCTGGGCCACAAGGAGTCGTTCCAGAGAGCGGTGTGTCTGCCAAAGATCAGGACTTCCGTCTTGTCTGTGTTCAGTTTGAGGCACTTGTCTCTCATCTATGTCGTTATGTTCTTCATGCAGTTGTGGAAGTTGGTCTTTGTCTGGGTGAGGGTCATCGGCGTAGGAGATAATGTTGATGTTATGTGATCTGGTGATGTCTGCGTTTGGTGTCATGTAGATTTTGAAGAGGGTGAGGCTGAGTGATTAGCCTTGAGATACTCCGCAGATGGTGTGTTTGGGGTGCTAGGTGAAGGGGGGCAGACAGACTCTCTGGGTGCATGCTGTTAGGAAGGACGCCATCCACCTGAGCGCATTGTGTGTGATTCTGATCTGGAGAAGTCGCTGGATGAGTGTGTGGTAGGAGATGGTGTCGAAGGCTGCGGAGAGGTCTAGAAGGATGAGGGCGGCTATTTCTCCTCTGTCGAGTAGGGCTTGGATGTCATCTATTGCCACAATGAGGGCAGTCTTGTGCTGTGGTTAGCTCTGAATCCTGATTTGGATGGATCTAGTAGCTTGTTTTTCTTCAGATGATCGGGGAGTTGGAGGTTGATGGCCTTCTCCAGAACTTTGGTGGGGAACGGGAGGAGGGAGATAGGATGGTTGTTCTGGAGATCTATGGGGTCTGCTGACGGTTTCTTGAGCAGAGGCCTGACCACCATGAGTTTCCATGTGTCGGGGAAGGTGGATGCCTTTATGGATGCATTGAGGATGGTGGTGAGCTGGTGGCTGATCTTGTTGCTTTGAAGATTGAGGAGCCAATGGGGGCAGGGTCGGGGGGTTCCCCTGAGTAGATGGATTTCATCAGGGTGAGGGTAGTTGGTGTGCTGAGTTGTTCCTAAGTAGTGAGCGAGTGGTTGGTGGCTGTGGTCCATGAGTTGCTGAGGATGTCGAAGGGTTGGGGTTTGAAGTTTGTGTGGATGGTTAAGAAAAGGAATGGCGTAGAGGTAATTGAAATCTTTGCCTCTTACAGCCCCTATTCAGTTATTGAACATCAAGTGTTAGTTTGCTTTTGGGATTGGACAATCAGGCATTATTTTTGTGGGTCTGAGTTTGCCATTCCAATGACCTTTAAGCCCTTGACCTGTTCACTGCTAAGGGAGCTAGCATGCTGCACCTTGATTTGCCAAGTAGAAATGTATTCTGAAAAAGGTCAGATATCGAACAATATATATTCCTGGAGTGCAGAATATTACTGCTGATTGTTTGGCAAAATTACCATTGAGGCAAACAGAGGTGTTAATGGAGGTTGAGTGCGAAGAGTACATGGTAGTGTTTTCACTTTCAAATTCAACAAGGGGAATATTCCCAAGTTGGAGTGGGAAGAGGGGGAAGAGGAACGGGGGAATGATGACGTGCTGTGTAAGGTCATGGATTTGTTGAGTAGTGGGTGGCCTGATTCCAGGAATCTGATGAGTCCGTTGCTGCACATAGCCATTTGACAGCAGACTTATCAGTACGTTATTGTTTTGTTAAGCATGCAGACCTTCTTGTGGACCCGAGTGGAATAAGGAATAGAGTGGTATGTTTGGCACATGAAGGGCATATTGAAAGGAGAAGAATGAAATGTAGGTTTAGAGAGAAATTCTGGTGACCAGGTCTTGACAAGTGTGTTGAGCACTATGTAAGACAATGTGTATATTGTTTGCAGTCAGTGATAAATCACAGGTCACAATATTCAGTCCTGTTCCAGATAAGGCATGGCTATTAAAAGATGTGTACAATTACGGTACTCCCTTGCGCCGTCCTAAGTAATTGTTCCATATATGCGTGCCATTTCCTCGTAAGTGCCATGCCAGTTAATTATTTTCCCCACCCAAAGGCTTCATTAGTCCTAAACATATGTTTCTTCTCCCTTAGTCAGCGCTAGTCACTGGTGGACGCCAGTCCCACCGGGAGCAATTCAACGCTCCTTTCTTCAATATATCAGATTTCACGCCTTTATTGTGGCCATCTGCCCTAATTTCGCTACATTCTCCCCGGCCATGCCCGGTTTAGAGTAAGTTCCATGCTCTCCGCTTATTTATTTTTTCGCGCTTCTTTCTGTCACTTTTTCACTCACGCCTCAATTGTTGAGTAGTGGGTGGCCTGATTCCAGGAATCTGATGAGTCCGTTGCTACACATAGCCATTTGACAGCAGACTTATCAGTACGTTATTGTTTTGTTAAGCATGCAGACCTTCTTGTGGACCCGAGTGGAATAAGGAATAGAGTGGTATGTTTGGCACATGAAGGGCATATTGAAAGGAGAAGAATGAAATGTAGGTTTAGAGAGAAATTCTGGTGACCAGGTCTTGACAAGTGTGTTGAGCACTATGTAAGACAATGTGTATATTGTTTGCAGTCAGTGATAAATCACAGGTCACAATATTCAGTCCTGTTCCAGATAAGGCATGGCTATTAAAAGATGTGTACAATTACGGTACTCCCTTGCGCCGTCCTAAGTAATTGTTCCATATATGCGTGCCATTTCCTCGTAAGTGCCATGCCAGTTAATTATTTTCCCCACCCAAAGGCTTCATTAGTCCTAAACATATGTTTCTTCTCCCTTAGTCAGCGCTAGTCACTGGTGGACGCCAGTCCCACCGGGAGCAATTCAACGCTCCTTTCTTCAATATATCAGATTTCACGCCTTTATTGCGGCCATCTGCCCTAATTTCGCTACATTCTCCCCGGCCATGCCCGGTTTAGAGTAAGTTCCATGCTCTCCGCTTATTTATTTTTTCGCGCTTCTTTCTGTCACTTTTTCACTCACGCCTCAATTGTCTCGTCTGTGTGACTTTAAAACTCTACAGCTTGTTCATGCTACTTTGGATATCTCCTGTGACGTAATCAACTATGTCTCACCAAGAATGGCAGTACTTAATCAATTAAGTTTTTTCAAATGCTATTTTGAGCTTTTTTCTTTTAGGTTCTTTCTCAGACAACTATGTCTCACTGAGGTAATGTGATTTATACTAGGAATGGCAGTAATTTTTCCTGCATCGAATAACAAGAGGCTACACATCTGATTAATAATTTTTGTTCACTGGGAGCACCAACTCACAATTTTAACTAGGAGTTAATATAAATAATATAAATGATTATCCAAGGACCCTACCTTAACACATGTAATATCTCTTATAGATTCAGCCTGCTCACATTTGCTATGTCCTGAAGATGATCTCAAACAGCTGAGATTGAAACACCGTCGACCCCCTACAACAAGAACTTCATACATTCTGTACAATTTACTCACGAGGAGTTCTCCTATGTGTTGTCAATGCGATGTATATATTTTAAAGTCACCCCCACTTATCACATCACGCTTGTTGTCACTTTTCTATGTGACTATTTCTTGCATATTTTCATAAATTAATTAACAAACGTTATTTTGACTGACGTGTTCCCAATTATTGCTCCCTGAGATATCAAATATCGATTTAGACTTAAGCTCATTGTCCCTAATTCTGACGCTGCCCTTGCGTCCCCCCTTTTTGGACCAATTTTGGCCACATAAGAACCATTGTTTTCTGAAATATTATTCCACTCCAAGTTCACTTATTGGGGTACCCTTGTTTTTCTTAATACAATTACGGTATTGTCATTGTTGATTATTTTTCTCTATGGACCGAGGTGAAGTTTGTACTTTGTACCAACTTTGCCAAGATCATCAAATTCTTGGAATGTTTGTTTGCAAGAAAAGACATACCTGACAAAATAGTGACAGATAATGGAGTCCAATTGAAATAAATCCCATGAATTTGGATAGTTTCTATATTAAACAGGCTAGAGCCTCATTATGAAATCCAAGAGTAATAAACTTGTAGAAAGGAGCAACAGAGTGACTAAAGACAATGTGTATATGTCTGTTGTCAGTGGTCTGAATTGTGTACAGAACTGAGAAAGACATTGTGGATGATTTGCACTACACCTAATACTGATACAGAGGTCTCAAGAATTCTAGAGTTGAGAGGGAGGGCACAATTTTCCAAATGATCGAACTTTGCATGAGCAAATTGCATGGAGGGGATGAGAAGGTCAAGGATATTCCCATCAACAGAAATGTTACCCACTTCAAGTATGTTGGATGAAGTATAACCTTTGGCTGTGTGCTCTGATGAGCGATGTGGTTTCTGTAAAGTTGCCTGATTATGTATCCAAGGGTTTGTCCACATTTTCGGAGCCCAAAGTGGTAGATGTAGTAAAGAGGTTCATGGTTAAGTTGGACGATGGTAAGTGAGTAAGGAAACAAGGAAAGATTGTCTGTTGTGCCAAGGGAACATAACATGAGTGTGGCTGGGAGAAGGTTGAGATTGTGGTCAAGTAACAGTGTTGCTCTGGTTTGGACAATCCATCCTTTGGAAATTTGGCAAACGAGTAGGTGGAAGGTATAAAAGAAGAAAAGGTCCAGTGAGATTTAGAGACTTCATCCAGTGATTGTTTTATGTCTGGTCTGAGAGTATCTTCAATTGGGTTCTTGGTTTTCTGTGCAACTATGTGTGTCAGTTCTTAGTATCAAGTTGCTGTTTTGTGTAAGGGGGAAAATGTGTTGGGACTTGTGACATGATTTTTATGTGTTGGGATGGGTGAGAATTGCACATGCATGCCTCAAAGTTTGGGATCTCATCTGGAATGTAAACAGATCATTGTAAAATATGGAATGGATAGTTTCGAGAGAAGTTGGGGACTCGGTTTTGCCGATTGCAGCTGTCTTCTTAATAAAGGTGTTAAATTAACTTGCACCATCTGGTATCTTTTCTGTTTCTTGACTTGAAATTAGCTATGCTGCTGTACATATTTGGCATGCATAGTGTTCCAAGATGACTTCCATGATTCCTACTAATGTACATATTTTGTCACCTAGTTCTATGTGAATTTACAGTGGGAAAAGAAATTCAATCTTCTCCGGAGATGGCTTGCAGTTATTTATCTTAATCACTGTTCTGTGCCTGGGGGTGGGGGGCATTACTGCTGAGCATTTCCATGTACCTCCTTTTTTTTTCCCTGTTAGGTGGGTTTCACCAAACCCTCTGTTTTTTTCTTCAAGAAACACCACACCTTTTTAACAATCTGTGGTAAAGGTGTACTAACAATTTGCACTGGGTTTTAGTCACAAAGTTATGCAAACTGGCGGCAAATGTTTATTTTGGATTTACTTTCTAGCACTGGAAAAATATGTCAAAGTAACGCAAAGCAGCATTTTGTGCTGGTTTGCATTACTTTGTATTAAGGGTGCATGCCATGTGTGGTACGTTATCGTTCCCTTGAAAACACTCAGGGGCATATTAGCAAGAACGGCGTTAAAATTATCACCGCTTTAGCAGCAGGAAACTGCCGCTAAAGCGGCGATAATGGGCTTGATAATATGCCCTTGAGAATTCCAATACAAGCCCAGGATCACAGCAGAACATGGGCTTCTATTGGTATTCTCAAGGGCATATTATCAAGCCCATTATCGCCGCTTTAGCGGCAGTTTCCTGCCGCTAAAGCGGCGATAATTTTAACACCTTTCTTGCTAATATGCCCCTCAGGTTTTTTATGCAAAGTCCTATCTACTAAAAATGCTGTAAAATGCTTTTTGCCCAAAAAATAACACCTCTTTGAGACATGAGTTAATAAGGAGAAATGTTTTTTTTCTCCAAACGTTTCCGATTTTGCATGTGTACTGCGTTGTAGAGCACACATCCAAAGTGGGAGAATGTTCAAAGTTTATATAGGTATAGTATTGTGTCTGGAAAGGATATTCTTCCATTACAAAATCTATGCTAGGCGTGAAGCAGACACCTTTGTAATTTGACACAAAGGTGTGTGCATGGTAGTGAGTAGCCTAATGGTGTGCTAGAGCTAGAGAGAAATACAGCACCAAATCTAGATATGGTACTGCCCTGCTCGCTTCCTCTCACTCAACGAAGCACAAAACTTTGGTTGCTGTGCTACATTACAGGAGCTTTTAGTAATTCTATGCCTGTGTATCTGTGTTTTTCTCAGTCAAGGATCGATATGTGCTTCTTATGTTCTTATTCTATGTTGCAGGCTACCTCTGTCATAAGCCTTTCTGTTGCTGCTCCACTCCCTTACTTCCTGGCTTCTTTGTCTTCACAACAAACTTGTTGATCAGGCAAACAAATTAAGTGTTTGCTCCTTCACTTTCCCCCTGTTAGCGGACACCACGTTAATATTGACCTTTGCAGTGTGCACCTAATTGTCATGGCCATGTATCTTATCACAACTACTTTAAGTTCTATTATCTCATCCTGAAGTCAAAATTCAGGTTCTTAAAGCTGTACAGCCAGAATGATACTGGTTTCTTAGAGTGTGCTAGAAAGATGGTTATGAGGGTAACAGGTACACCCACTGAGGTGTCAAGTGAATTACTAGGAGGATAAAAATGTACGTTGTGTTAGACCTGACATCCTTGGCATGATAATTCCCAACACCTTTTGCCTTCACTGCTCCTGTTTGCTGGATTTGTTTTTGTTGGCTTTGGGGCTCTGTGCGGTTTACCACTGCTAACCAGTGCTAAATTGCTTGCACTCTCTCCTTCATATATGGTCAAATTGGCTTAAACCTAATTGGCACATTTAATTTACTTGTAAGTCCCTATTAAAAGACCTGTAAATTAAAAGTTGCTAGTGGGACTGCAGCGCTCATTGAGCCGCCCACTAAAGTAGGCTTTTAAAAGATGTCTTGGGCCTGCCACTGCAGCCTGTAGTGCAGTTTTAAACTGCCATTTTAACCTGGCAAAATAAACCTTCAGTCAGGCCTAAACCTTCCTTTTTAATACATCTACGTCACCCCTAAGGTAAGCCCTAGAGGCCCAAAGAGTAGGGTGCATTGTATTTAAAAAGTAGTACACTTACTTATGTCTTACATGTCCTGGCAGTGAAAAACTCATAATGTCGTTGAACACTATTGTAAGGCCTGTCTCTTGCTCTGACTAACACTTGGTTACCTTATTGCATTTAATAAATGAAATCTTTGGATTGGGAGCAAATAGAAATATGCATTTGCACTCAAATGAATTGTAATTTCAAATCTTCTTTAATGGTGAAGTTGGATTGTAAGTTAGAATTCTGAAAATTGCACTTTTAGAAAGTTGACATTTTCTTGCCCCAACAATTTCAGCATACTGCCAGTCTTCTGGGTCGCATGACTGTGAATGGCTCTGCTGTTGGGGTTTGTGTATTGCTTCCAGAAAGCAACACAAATGGGGTTTATGTTTGGACAGGATGGGCCATCCTAGCAGGATGACTGGGAGGGACTGTACCCGGCCCCACTTACACTGCAAAGGGCTTTGCCTCCTGCCCTCACAAAGGAACATGACACAAGCCCTGCCCTTTTTTTCACCCAGACAGTTTGGAGTCTTGACAAGGGAAGGAGAAGAACTTTCCAGAAGTGGAGGTATGACAGGGAATCCCCCACATAAAGTCTGGCACCCGATATAAATATCGGACCTCTAGAGTCACTCTTCAGAACACTCCTGGACCTCTGGAAGTTATAAGAAAAGGACTGCGGTGCTTCCCGAAGTCTGACCTGCTGCTTAAAGGACTGCCTTTCTGTCTGAGAAAGAAGACTGGATCTGTTTGCCTTCATCCTAGGCTAAGCAGACTGATTCCACTGATCAGACTGATCTGCTGCACTGGACTTTTCTGAACCTGCAACTTGACCTGCCTGAGTCCTGCTTCTAGCGTCTGCCACCAGTGAGTCCTGATCCCCAAGAGGTGCTCTCCAGGTCCTGAACCCTTTGCTGGCATCAAAGTGTACTCCTCCGTGCCTAATTGTGGGTTCTATTAATTCTGACACAGCACAACGCAGCGCAATGCATGATCTTTCATAGCAGCCCCTCGTAACTCCTGACTGGCGGCCTCATTGGAACCGACGCAGCAAAGCACAACTCGACACAGGACCTCGCAATTCAACCCTCACAGCTCCTCATAGGAACCAATGCAGCGCAACTCAACTTGACGCAGGACCTTTCATTGCAGCCTTCATAGCTCCTGATCGAAACTGTCACAGCGCCACGCAACTCAGCCCAGGACCTCTCATTGCAGCCCTCACAGCTCCTGATTGGAACCAACGCCTTGCGACGCAAAGTCTTGCATCCAGGACATAATGCACAACTCTCAGACAAACTAAACTGGTCCCTGCATTAGGCCCATGCTCCATCGCGGTTTGCCTGAACATGTGAGTTTGCCCTGGTTTTGTCGACCAAATAATCACAGTTGGTGCTTTGTGATTTTAGGCGCTATTTTCACTAGGGGCCAGATGTACGACCCGTTTTTGCATGTGCAAACAGGTTTGCGAACCCGTTTGCGCATGCAAAAACATATTGGGCTATGTACATAGCCCATTTAGAGAGTCGGAATTCTTTTGCGACTAGCTAAAAATGTTTTGTGACTCGCTATTTGGAAAGGGCGTTCCCTTCCAAATTGCGAGTCTCAAAACAATGTACTAATGTTTTTTTGGTCGCAAAACACTCACAATTACCACCTATTTCAAGTAGGTGGTAATGCACTTGCAAATGCCAATGCATGCGAGATAATTTTTTACGGGCAGGCAGTGGTCCCAGGGACTACTGCCTGCCGTTAAAAAATGAAACGAAAACGTTTCATTTTAGTTTTTTTTTAAATGCAGCCCATTTTCCTTAAAGGAAAACGGGCTGCATTTAAAAAATAAGCTGCTTTATTAAAAAGCAGTCCCAGACATGGTGGTCTGCTGAGCCCAGCAGGCCACCATCCCTGGGAGGGCTGGCATTCAAAATGGGCTCGCAAAATGTGAGAGGCTCATTAATATTAATGAGCCTCGCAATTTGCGACCCCATTGGGAATCCCAAAACAGTGTAAACACACTGTTGTACATTTCATTTAGCGCCTCGCAATTTGGGACTCGCAATGTGTCGCAAATTGCGAAGCGCTAGATGAAAGGGTCGTACATCTGGCCCTAGAATCTTTAACATTTAATATCTTTGGTTCTACTGATTGGATTTTTGTTGTTCAAGTATCATTTAATTTAATAAAATCTACACCATATTTCTAAATTGGTTTGGGATTTGTTTGTGTTGTGTTCTCACTTTTTTACTGTTTGTGTGCTACATAAAGTGATTATGCTTCAGGACTCACTGTTGGAGATAGAGACGGAGCACTGTTCTCTCACTTCCTGCCTTTGGACTGATTTAGCCATTGCCTGACTGGATTTTGCACCAGCTTTGAGTGGGATATATTTATTAGTAAGGGGGCATTTGTCTCCTCCTACATGACCCATGGGATTGTGGGGGAATGTCAATTGCCCACGGTGACACCACTCAGGTGCAAGCACAACCGAGTATGTACATTTTATCTATCACAATTCGGGTGTTCCTGAAACTCTTAAACATCCTGGTTCCTTCATTCAATTATGAACTTGTGACTACCCTTCAATCAGGTGTCCCTGTTATCTCATTGTCATGAAGAGAACTCAACATTTCTAAAGAGTATGAAACCCCATCGACACTAAAGCACACTAGCTATTGCTAATTTAAAAGAATTTGCCATTTTCATTGATTGCCATATGTGTGCATTTGTAAACACATATTAAAAGTTACTGCCTGTACATAAAATTGCCACCTGTTCACTTCTATGTTTTTTTCCCCTTGGCTCAAGGTGCACATTTGTTGATTTGTCTGCTTATTGCTCTCCTAAGGCTAGAGTGTGTTAGTGGTTTTACTACATTAATTGCATGAATGAATTGCAGGTGAGCCATTGTTTTGAAATGCATAAACACATTACATATTTGCTTTAAGTTAAGCCTGTATGCTTTTGTTCCTAGCTACCAGAGGGCTAAGCACAGCTAATTCAGTGACATTTGTGGTTCACCCTGACAAGGATTGCAGTTGTTGCCTGAGTGGGGCTTCCATACCCCATCAACCAATAAACCAATAAACCAATAACCAATTTCTTACAAGTAGAAAAAAGAGCATTGACCTATCTGATTGTGTAAAGATAACTGGTGAGGCATGTTGAAAAGTACTTTGTAGCTTCACAGGCCTATAATGAGTTGTCGCCTAAATCTATCTGGAATTTTATTTAATTAATGAACAGAGGGTTTAAATAGATATTACAGACCTCTTTGTATTATATGTAAATAGTTGAGCGATTGGCACCCTATAAGCAAACAATAAGTGCTGAAGTTTAAAAACATGTAGGAGTAGGAAGGTTAATGGCTTAAAATGTTAAGTCAAAGATTACTTATGGTCACAGTCTGTGATGATACTTTAGACACACAAACAAATGGTAACTGCAGATTTTATCTGCTATTGCTTTAACTGTATGTGGCGATTATGTATTTCAAGGGACCCCAAGGGTGATTTCCATTATTTTTACTCAGGAATCTGTTGAAACGTTTTGACCAACTTCAACCAAAAGTTGAAAGTTTTTAATGAAAAATAAACTGAAAGCCTTTTCACTTGCTTTACAGATTTAGAAATTTAAGATGGTAAAATCTGCGATTTCCCAAAGTGCATAGACCTGAATCTAGATTAATTTATATACTACTGTATTTATCAGGATGTGACACATCATAGATGATGTTCTCTTGATCACAGATGAAGATGATCACTGGCTCCTGATATTAATGGACCTCTCAATTGCTCCAATCGACACAATCACCCCAAGCCCCACTTGTACTCTGACGTCTCTAATGGGATTCACCGGCAATGTCCTTCACTAGTTCTACTCCTGTCTTTTCAACTGATACCAATTTGTTAACATGGGCAACTCCAAGTCACTAAAGATCCTTCTCACCTTTGAAGCCCTAAAGGGTTTCATACTGCCCCCGGTCAACATCAGGATTTGGTAATATATGCCAATGACACACAACTCTACTTACAATTCTCCTCTGTTTCAAACATCCAAAGCCTCAAACACTGTGCCTACCTAACGCTCAACACAACTAAGACAGAATTGCTGTTATTTGCCAAAAAAACAAACAGGATACAATACAAACCTGGCTTAATGACATGTACCTTGATGGCTTTGAAATCCAATTTTCACTGAATACCAAGTCATTTTGGTTCGCCCTGGGCACAAACCCCAACCTCAAGGAATTCATTGCAAAAAAACAAAGATGGTTGGTACTAGATCTTTTTCTAAAGAAAGTCAAATTGTTTCTTTCAGAAAGTGACATCAGAACTTCTGTTCAAGCCCTCATGCTCTAGCATCTGGATGGTGGTAATGTCCAACTCCATGGCCTCCCAGACTCCACACTGGCGCATCTAAGTGGCATCCTGCATGTCTTGTCAGAAGCCTGAAGAAATGTGATCATCTTCATCTTGATGGAACTCTATTAGCTCCCTTTGCTGACACACACCATTTTTAAAACAAGCTGCATCATTTGCAAAACCATCTTGCAGACAAGCTCACCATATCTGGTAGTTTTCGACACACCCACAGCCAGGTCACCATGAAACTGCAGATTGGGGAGTGTAAAAAAGAAAGATCAAGACACAGAGCCTTTTCCTTCTATGCACCCAGGATCTGGGACAATATCCCTGTATCCACAAGGACCACCCCAACGCTGCTACAATGTAGGAAAGAGTTGAAGACTCATCTCTATGAGGAATACAACATCACAGTGCATTAACAGTCCACAACCCAACTTCCACTCCTATTACTTGTGGAGTTTTCTGCTTCTCTATGACCATGTGCAGTGCTCAGCTGCATTTTGGAACAGGTTGTGCATAGAAATACCATATACATAGATACTTACATGTTTCATAAAGTGCTATAATGTCACCTGGCAGTCACTATGAGGTTCTGTGTATACAGCAGGTGTAGTTTGAGGGATAAAATGAATGTTCCCCATCTATTCTTCAATTTGGCCTTTGTTAGATGAAGGAAGACAGTCAAATAAACAACAATAAAAAGCTTTGGTCCACATACACATCCCCAATGTAACTGAATCAGATTAGATATAACTGGTTGACAGGGTCTGGGCCAGAAAAAAATCTTTGAGAAAACTGAACAGTGAGCAAATGTGCACTCAAATGCTGAATAATACAAACAAGGTATTGCTGTATAGGTCATGTCTGATGTATACACATTGGCTGCATGTGAGAATAGTGTATACAAAAATATCACCTGACCTATATCAGTTTAGAATGACCAGTATATCAAAAAGATTATCCCACTGGGTGTATATTTCTTGTAACACAATATTTATGTCAGACAATGTTCTGACAATGATAATCTAGTATCACACCATAAAAACTAGTCCCGCCCCAACCATTATCTTGTTTTCTTTATTCATGTAGAATATTTAATGCCCTAGATGGAGAAACATAAATGAAAATTGTCAAAGGAATGCACCAATTATGTTCCGGCTACGCCGACTGGGACACAGTCATTGTTGACATTCAAGTCATGAATGCCAAGATTATGCTTTTGAGCTGAAGGAGAATTGATTTGCCCTGTCTTAATGTATGGGTTGACCTTCAATGGTTTGGTACAGTCTGAGATGTCAAGATACATAGAAAAACCTGCAGTTGTGCTGGCAGATCAGTATGATGTGCCAATAAGGTTGTCGTTATGCATTCTGATTAAGGAAGAGGATTCTTTTGAAGATCAATATTACCCTATGTGTGGTGTCAATGGATGTATAATGAAATGTGAGTTCTTTCTGGATTATTGTAATTTGGGGACATCATTTGGCATCTACTACCATGTTTCTCCAAGTTGCTCTGTCGGTGCTCCCTGAGGTTAAAGGAGACTTTAGGCACTCCGGGATTCACTCATTATGGTACAATAACAGAAACATAAATTGCAAGTTCTCTTTGTAGTTCATTGCTGCTGGCCACATCTAGTCAGACAGTTCCCAACTCCTTGCATATGTTGTCTTTCTATAAGAGGTGAGATGGTTAGAGAAGGATTCCTTCCAATGTTTCCAGTTATTGGTGAAGAAGATACGATCTGTAGATCTGATTTACAAAGAACCTCTGCAATTGTGACAGGATCCCTGCACTCGTGGTGGGATCCCCGCAATGCAGCTTCTCATTGTGTAGATCCTGACATGACTGCGGAGGCCTTTTTGTGAGTCGGACACTGAGTTTGTTACTCCCACATTCATTCTTGCAAGGATGTATGTGTGAGAAAGTGAATTATTAATTTGGTATCAACCTAAAAAGGTACTAACCTCTTAGATTACAACAAAGTTCACTGGAAAAAACTCTGCTCAACCACTGGTAGCTATGGCACAAGCAATAGGCTTTTCCACTGGAGAAATGCATTCTAATTTTAAAAGGACCAAACAGCATGGAGTCTACGAAAATAACACAATAAAATTCCTAAACAAATTCAGACAAATCAAGAACACATTAATGAGCAAAAAGACACAGAAATGGGAAACATTGGAATAATGGTTCCAGCAATATGAATTTTCACAGTTTTAAGTCTCAAAAACTTCTATGTATCAATTGTGTCTATATAGTAAGCCTGGGCGTAGTTTGCGTAGTAGCACTTCACGTAGCTTCGTGAAGTACATTTTGAACTACACGTAGCTGTGTGCTTGACTGCACTGTACAATAACTGCCAAAGGCATCTTGCACAGTGCAAGTTAAGATAACTATCTCTGTCTTTATATGCTAAAAATGCATATAGTAATTTCACAAAAGTGAAAACGATAAATTAACAAGCAGTGAGAGAGGTGATGATTTTGGGATCCTCCCTAATCTAGGGAGAGAACCAAGCAGATGCCTTGAAAACAAAAAGCACATCTTTTGAACGATTCAGTGGTGGTCCCATCCTCTTAGGACCACCCCAAGCACAGTTATTGGCAAAAATACAATCCCAACCAAAGGCCCTGCAAAGCATTATGGGACGAGATTAGCAGTGGGCAGTGAATATTATAGTATCCAATATCAAAATAATTCTACAAAGAGCTGCAGTTCCACTAGTCGTTACTAGATGTCCCTCACAAGTCAAATGCAAAAGCTTCATGAAAGGGTTTCAATTAACCCTGGGCGGCAAATTCCGTTCTGCTCGCGGAACTTGCGAAATTTCGGCATTTCCGCGTTCCGCGCGGAACGCGGAAATGTCGAAACTTCCGCGATCCGCGAGCGGAACGGAATTTGGGTATAAATAAAGCAGGTGCCCGAGTTGAAGCTCAAATTCTGTGAGCGAGGTTGTGGCTAAGCAGATGTGCCTTCTCTCCATTGCCACCCTGAAAAGCTAGCTGTAATCCTTGATGGAGGTCTTTGCATCCTTGATTTTCTCGAGCGCAATCCTCGTGTAGAATTTGTGAGCGTGGTTAAGCAGATGTGCCTTCTATCCATTTCCACCCTGTAAAGTTAGCTGTAATCCTTGATGGAGGTCTCTGCACCCTTGATTTTCTCGAGCGCAATCCTCGTGTAGTTCCTGTGACCAGGAGGTTCCTTCTCCTCGTCTGCCGCTGAGATCCTGCTCTGACCCTTTATAAACAAGAGGCATGTGAACGGGCCTAGAAGCCCCGCCCGTTTGGCCTCGCCCCACATACACTAGTGGTATGCACCGTCTTCCCGCCCTTTCCCCACTATGATGGACAGCTTAATCAAAGGACCCCGGTGCTTTCGGCGCGGTGGCAAGTTACAGACACACAGGTCACTGGGAAAAATTCTTCAGGTCCTTTACGCAGCTGTAGTGTAGTGTAGGAAAGGCACTATACATTTACCCAACGAGGTAGCACTTACTGATTAGCCAGTAGAAAGTACTCCAGCTGAGTAGAGGTATTGCACAAAACGGACTCATCTTCTTGGATAAATATGCAGGGCAGGATTCATTCTGGGCTGGCACGATGCTCCTGTCACAAAAATGAAACCTCAACAGGAAGCACTTACAGATATAAAGGGGCGCAGCAAAATCTCCGCGAGCACGCGAAATTCCGCGTGCTCGCGGAGATTTTTTGCCGTTTCGCGGAATTTCGCGGAACGCAATTCCGCAAATTCCGCCCACCCTTAGTTTCAATGCTTTTGCATTTGACTCGTGAGGGACATCTAGTAACGACTAGTTGAACTGCAGCTTGATGTATTAATAATTTCAATGCTTTTGCATTTGACTCGTGAGGGACATCTAGTAACGACTAGTTGAACTGCAGCTCTTTGTAGAATTATTTTGATATTGGACACTATAATATTCACTGCCCACTGCTAATCTCGTCCCATAATGCTTTGCAGGGCCTTTGGTTGGGATTGTATTTTTGCCCATAACTGTGCTTGGGGTGGTCCTAGGAGGAAGGGACCACCACTGAATCGTTCACATGATATGCTTTTTGTGTTCAAGGCATCTGCTTGGTCCTCCCCCTAGGTTAGGGGGGACCCCAAAATCCTCACCTCTCTCATTGCTTGATATTTTATTGTCAAAGTTCACTTGTGTGAATTGGTTATGTGCATTTTAGCGTAGAAAATTGCTTTATCAAAGCATTTGTAGGTGTTTATTATACTGCTGCTACGCTACGTCAATTAGCACAGTTTTTCACTCTGCTACATGCAATTTGCGTAGTGCGTAGTAGTACAAACTTTGCATGCTCCGTGAGCGTAGCGAAGTATTATGACCAGGGTTACTATATAGTCTATGTCCATTACCATAAGCACCCACCGGAGGCCACTTTTGTAACAAAGACAGAAAAAAAGGAACCATTAACAGGAAACTTTTCTGCATTACTGTGGCTGGGAAGGTCAGGAACTTACTTTTCAGTTTGGTACACTCAAATACTCTAAATATTTCTGCTGCTCTTCACAGGATTCCGATACAAAAGGGGATGATGGACGGAACGTTTGAGCCAATCAAACACTCACCCCCAGTCAACTGATCTGGGTTTAATCCATCATCATTCTTTAGCTCACTCCACCACCCCAGTTCAGACATGGCCATATGCAAATCAGTCTGACCCTGTGCCTCATGGGAACAGTCCAGCCCGAACTGCCAAGCCATGTCTTCCCTGGACCGGAAACAAGCATCCTAGGACCGGTTTCTGGCATTCCAGCCGTCATCAGCCAGGCTTGCTTGAATCCAGTGGCAAAGTGAGCAAGGGACCCACGTCTGGGCATACCCCCGCCAACTTGGGGCGAACAAAGCGATACAAAAGGGGATGATGGACGGAACGTTTGAGCCAATCAGGGTCAGACTGATTTGCATATGGCCATGTCTGAACTGGGGTGGTGGAGTGAGCTAAAGAATGATGATGGATTAAACCCAGATCAGTTGACTGGGGGTGAGTGTTTGATTGGCTCAAGCGTTCCGTCCATCATCCCCTTTTGTATCGCTTTGTTCGCCCTAAGTTGGCGGGGGTATGCCCAGACGTGGGTCCCTTGCTCACTTTGCCACTGGATTCAAGCAAGCCTGGCTGATGACGGCTGGAATGCCAGAAACCGGTCCTAGGATGCTTGTTTCCGGTCCAGGGAAGACATGGCTTGGCAGTTCGGGCTGGACTGTTCCCATGAGGCACAGGGTCAGACTGATTTGCATATGGCCATGTCTGAACTGGGGTGGTGGAGTGAGCTAAAGAATGATGATGGATTAAACCCAGATCAGTTGACTGGGGGTGAGTGTTTGATTGGCTCAAGCGTTCCGTCCATCATCCCCTTTTGTATCGCTTTGTTTGCCCTAAGTTGGCGGGGGTATGCCCAGACGTGGGTCCCTTGCTCACTTTGCCACTGGATTCAAGCAAGCCTGGCTGATGACGGCTGGAATGCCAGAAACCGGTCCTAGGATGCTTGTTTCCGGTCCAGGGAAGACATGGCTTGGCAGTTCGGGCTGGACTGTTCCCATGAGGCACAGGGTCAGACTGATTTGCATATGGCCATGTCTGAACTGGGGTGGTGGAGTGAGCTAAAGAATGATGATGGATTAAACCCAGATCAGTTGACTGGGGGTGAGTGTTTGATTGGCTCAAACGTTCCGTCCATCATCCCCTTTTGTATCGCTTCACAGGATTCCAGCCTCAGCTCCTAAGGATACGAAACCTCTCTGCTCTGTCTCTGCTTCCTGTTGCAACCAAGAGTCATCATTTCTTGAAAATCCTGAAAAAGTTACTTTTGGGCTCTCTCACAGCTCACAGGATTCCCAGGAAGGATCCTACGACAATGGTCTTGTTCCAGCCACATCTCCCACAGGGTCAAGTGCTATCCACTCCCAACTAGGCAGCAGTTTTCTCACAGAGGTTTGATCACTTTCTAGCCTTTTGCCTGAAAAGGCGAAAGAACGATCTAGCCCCCAGGACAACCGGACCCTTTCCCATTTGCGAATGGGGTGCCACCACTTTTGAATTGGTGGCAAAGTATTAATGTTTTGCAACCAGAATTCGGTCGCAAAACATTCATGCATACTACTGAGAATCGGTATTTGGAAGGGATGCTCTTGTCAGGCCCCTTCCAAAAACCGACTTGCAAATGCAAATTGTGATTCAGTAATTAGTTGTATGCCTAAGAATTTTTGCGGTCACAAAGGGCCGAATTTTCAGAATCAAGAAGTTTCTGGCCTCAAAAAAACCTTTGTACATCAGGGACCTGTGTCTTTAAACACTGAGTTCAAAACTTGAGCCAACCTCCATTTATTGATCATATAGAAATCAACTGGGATGCCATCTCATCAGGTGTTTTGCCCAGAAGACATCCTTACTGGGTGCCCCAGTTTCTTCCTCTGAAATTGCCTACTCTCAGGGCCGGCTCAAGGGCGGTGCGATCGGTGCCACCGCATCGGGCGCTGACTTGGGATGGGGTCGTCATTTTTGCAAGTATATTTTTATTTTAAAAGCACCTGCTGCCACGTTCCTGGCCTCCAGCAATTTTCAGACATCAATTAAAATGTCAAGATAACTCCAGTGATTAATTGTCTTCCTGGAAAGAGACCTGGAGGTTTGTCTAGTGGAAGCTTTGACTCATCCTAAGGTAGCGCAGAGTGTTAAAAAGCCTGCTGCTAAGAATGTGTGCCATGCAGATAGCAAAGTGCATATAATGTAAATAGGTCAGTGGGTTACTGCTTCCGTAAGAGAGCTCTTCTTGTTACTTGTCATTTATAAGTCAAAATACTAATATAGAACATTGAGCTATTAACTGCCAAAGCATACAAACTGCAAGGTATATGTTAGAGCTATATGTTTTTTGCCCAGTGTTTCATGATCCAAATCTTGCCAAAAGGGTTCATTTGGGTAGAAAACAATTCTTATTATTAAAGAGAACACCTAACAATTGTGTTACGTTTTAAATTCTGAATTTGTGCTTTTCCAGAGTAAGGACTCAAACTATATTGCCTACCAGTATTGATGGGATGTCACTCCTACACTACACCTTGAAGTCCTGTATGATGTAACATTTCCTATACACAGATTTACACACATATGATTGTCTCTGTGCAATGTGTGCGTGATGTAAAGTGCTCTGACACCTTACACTGGTATGCGTGGTGCTATAAAACTAAATGAATCTGAGAGTCAGTGGTTATGGAGACTTGAGGGGCACTTTCAAAGGGTGCTAGTGAGGGAATCCGTGGCAGAAGTGGTCATGGGGGGGCACCAACAAACATTGTCGCACAGGGCGTCACCAGTGTTCAAGCCGGCCTGACTACTCTAAATCATTCCTCCCACTATCAGACAGGTGAGGCAAGTCAAAATCACTCATAAAAATTGCAAAAGTACGAGGTGAATTGCTCAGCATTATTAGTCTGTTGTGTAAGGATAGCTCTGTCCTCCCTCCTGATTAACGAAATACCAGACAGACTCCCTCTGAAAGAGATGCATTGCTAAAAGACACCCTCTTTTTTACCATGCTCGTAGTGCCTCCACTGTATTCTCATCAGTGTACAGACTGTGATAACCGTAAAGTAGAGTTAATGTCAATTTGAACCAAGAGAGTTCTCACATTAACAAGGGTGCTGGGGTAGAATTGTAATGTGACACCGGTTCTCTCACTTTTTCCACCAATAAAAATTGTTCTTCTTTTTTTCTGTTTCTCCAGCAATCCTGAAAAATCTCATCAGTTAGGGAGGTTTCACCCAGAGAACCTGGATACAATTGAACTCTAGTTGGCCAATAGATAGTCCATCAGATGTAGTCTCAGCTTTCGCTTGCCTGTTGTTTGTCTATACCAGTGTGTGTTCATCCTGCAGAGTCCTGGTGGAGGGGCCAGAATACACAAGGAGAGAGAAAGGATCTGTGGAGGTCTATACCTACAGGAAGAGGGATTTGACAGCAATCCATGTAAGCGTAAAAATTAGTCCAATTGCGTACAATGTACAGAAGAAAAAAAGGAAAATTCCCAGCCCTATTGTGTAGAAGTCTCAATATGTCAACCAGCATATCATCAGCGATGATGTCATTAAGGATACTAATATCCTGTTGTCACTGAGATCTGACCAGAAAACTTGTCCAAAACAGGATCTAACATTCAACTATCTGCCAATTATCACCCTGGACAAACAAGGCAGGAACTCTGCCTTGACTCTATTTGGGACTTATAAGGATATATCTTCCCTGCATGGCTATTTTTTCAATAAGCAGGGGAAAGGCACATCTCCTGAATCAGGGCTACATCTGAGTGCTTCAATGCATTTTTACGCTTTAAATAATGTGATACACCATTAATGTTGACAGGGCAGGGCCATAACATCTTTCAGAGCCAAAACAGGAGCAGTCCCCCACTCAATGATCACTCAGAATAACACTTTGTAACAGCACACACTGCCCAAGGCTCCCAAGTGATCAGTGCGCACTCTTATGGGTGGCAAGAAAATTATGCAGAGGACAGTACTCCACAACAAACAAAAGTGGCCCCACTATGGTTTCTGAAAAAGCTAACTCTGGTGGGTTGAGCCCTTCATCCCTCTCGCTTCTCCATGGGAAATACAAGAAAAAACAGAAGAAACTGTATGTTGCTACATGTAATTGAGTGGACAAACAACCAACATAACCACATACATGCAGCTATTAGAGCAAGGGTATTTATTTATTTTTATTAAGAGAGTTTTTAAAGCGCAAACCTGACCCAAGTGCATCAGAGTGCTGTACAGAGAAAACCATAACCTGTTCCATACTATACATTATCAAGTAACACCAAAAACAAAGATCAAAGCAAAACCAGGAGATCTGTTCAGACAAAACCATAACCTAATACCTAACATATATTGTAGTGCAGAAGGGGAGCGAAGTCCACCCCAAAGGGTTTCTTTTCCATGAACGCACTTCATGAGGCTACTGGTAGCTTTGGCTCACCATGAGTATGTGAGGAGATCCTGGCGTTACCTCTGATGCTCATTATGGAAGGAATCTGGTTCATAGAATTATTTTCATTTCTTTCTTGGAGGATCTGATTGATGGTCTTTGTCTGAATTTCTGACGGGAGAGAGTTCCAGAATCTTAGGGCAGACACAGGGAAGTCTCAAATTAAGGTCTTCTTTTTTTATTAATCAGGAGGTTCCAGCAGGAGGGTGACAGCACTCTGTGGGGAGTGGTTGCCCCCTGCGCTAGTGAATTTCTGGTTAAGGTATATCTTCTACTGGAGCTTGGCTTCAAATGGCAGCCACTGGACAGACTTGAGAGAAGGTGTGATATGGTCAAAGCGTCTTGTTCCTGTAATCAATCTTGCTGTGGCATTTTGGGTAGCCTTGAGTGTTGTTTGTGAATTTGGCAATCCCATTAGGGGGTATGGAGCCCCAATAACTGGTTAGTTTTTGGTCACTTATACACACGAAGAGGAGTAGGGAGTGAGAAAACGTGGTGTCGTGATCTGGTGTGGACACTGGTTCTAATACTGCCCTCACTCACACAAATGTGTGACATGCTTCATCATAGGGCTACTTACAATACACCCCAACGCAACCAACGCATGGGGTGGAGCAATAGGGTGGGGGAAGATAAACACAACATAAAAAGAAGAAACCAATATTCCAACTTGTGACTGGGAACAATGGAGGTGAAAGTGCAGTGAAGTGAGTGTTAAGACAATAATAACAAGTACAATGTGTTTCTCTCTCCCTCATTGTTCCTTTTACCTCCCTAGAGTGTGACAACAGGGGGTCTCTCCATGCCTACCGCCATTTTTAGCATGACTTAGGGGTAAACTCGGTGAGTACTCTACATCCGAGTAGTATTAGAACACACAGCGCATGTCCACACCAGATCACGACACCACGTTTTCTCACTCCCTACTCCTCTTGGTGTGTATAAGTAATTAATAGGGGGTTTGGAGTAGGTGAGCACCGTACCCTCTCCCCTTCCCTTTTGTGTGCTATAGATTTTGAGCGGCGGCACAGCCGCAGGGGAATACGGTATCTTAAACTATTAACCATACTAGGTTTATGAAAATTCCACACTCACCTCGTACATAACCATACAGAACGGAAAACCACCAGGTAGAATCAAGGCACAGGAGCAGGATTATCATTTGGAGAGGACTTAGTAGCAGAGATATTAGCGGGCCCATCCTTCCTGGGGGATACAGCATTGAACCAAGCCCTTACACAAGGAGAGGGTTGGGTTACCCTCTTGGAAATGAAAAGGACACATGTGAAAACCATATTACATGGGGCGATTCTAACAGAATACTTGAGGGGTAACGCAGCACCACGAGGTCTCCTTGTTACTAATGAACCTTTGATCTTCCTACAGGATGCTGCATTTAGACGCGATTGGGCACTCATTGCATGGAAATGTACCAGGGACTGGCTAATCTTAATAATTAGCACAGCAAGAAGGTTGGCTGACACCCTGGTAATAAAAATCCAAGAGAGCGAGGAGGGTTTAAAAACAGAAGTAGTGATGACCACTTTTGACCATAAATTGAATGAGATCAATACTGAACTAGGGGAGTACAGGGACTACCTAGTGCAATCCAAAATATCAAAATTGCAAAAAGACCTTAAAAATTCTCTAAAGAGAAGGTCTACCCCTACACTAATGAGGATTACGTCCAACAAAAGTTGGCTGACATGAAGAAGGGTAACCAGCCAGGCAATAAACTCCAAGATACGGCCAGCAGCAGCAGCGAGAGCAGTGACTATGATTTCCCACAATGCAGGAGAGGGAGAGGAAGGGGCTACCAAAGAGGACCCAGACCGTTATTCCCCACACCCTTTCAGGGTTACCCTAACCAGAGCTTCAACTGGCCAGGGATCGGCTTTCCCCCCACACCCG
Organism: Calotriton arnoldi; assembly: GCA_963921515.1. Classification (NCBI taxonomy): domain Eukaryota; kingdom Metazoa; phylum Chordata; class Amphibia; order Caudata; family Salamandridae; genus Calotriton; species Calotriton arnoldi. The sequence continues at coordinate 2,395,569 of CAWUFW010000107.1, read as the reverse complement.
GGATATCAGAACCCCCATTTCCAACCCCCACAATTCCATCAACCTCAGATTCCTCCTTTTTTAGGCAGAGGCAGGAACAGGGGTTGGGGCAAACAGAAGGGCCAATAGAGAGTGACCTGGGAAGAACAGGACCAAGAGTTGAACCAGCGGGTCACCAGGAGCATGGCCCAGAGCACGCAACCAGGAACGAGCAGGGATCGTCTTTAGTTGTGAACCTCTCGTCCAAGATCTTAACCCCAGCTCAGGAGAATCTGCTGCAAAAGGGCCTGGGTTATGTTCCAAGGAACCATCTGGACCACTTCCAACTACGACAGGAACTGGCCACATTCTTCAGAAACGTAAGACTGAAGGTGTTTTTTGAGGACACCGAGAAAACCAACACCAGAGAAGGAGACACACCCTTACGTCCTAAATCCACATTCACACCCCAGATCTCGATGTTGCCACAGGAGGTGAGCACATTTGAACAGGCAGTGATATACGATCTGGAGAATCTGCAAAGACAAAAAGGGCGGTCATTCTCGAATCTGAGCAACGTGGAAAAAGCAGCCCTCCGGGAATTGAAGGAGGACACCTCAATTATCTTGAAGCCAGCTGACAAAGGAGGAGCAATCGTTGTTTTGGATAAAACAACATACAATGAAGAATGTCTACGCCTTCTTTCTGACAGGAGGAATTACGAAGTGCTGAGAAGGGACCCTACTCCGGAGCTAGCAAAGAACATTGCCACGCTGGTGGAGGAGGGCATATCCAACAACTGGATCTCGAGACATGAGGCAGAGTACATCAGCAATAACCATCCTAAGACGCCGTATTTCTATATACTGCCCAAGATTCATAAAGAAACCCACCCGACCCCAGGTAGGCCTATCGTGTCAGGTATCGGTTCGATCCTGGAACCACTGTCACAATTTTGTGACTTTTATTTGAACCATTGGTACAGAGATTACCATCATACTTACAAGACACCTTGGACATACTCACATGTTTGAAAGAAATGCCTTTTGATCCCAACAGCGAATTCCTGCTGGGCCTCGATATTGAGGCTTTATATACCAACATCCCCCAGAGGGAAACCCTGAGAATGTTGGAGGACATACTCTTCGAAGAAGATTGGAACTACCAGACACCTCAAGCCTTCATATGGAACCTAGCAGATTTGGCCTTGACCAGGAACTTCTTCGAATACGAGGGGACCCTCTACTTACAGACCCACGGGACCTCGATGGGCAGTACCTTCGCCCTGAGCCTGGCGGGGCTTTACGTGGGAGCCTTCGAAAGAAAAGAGATCCATGACCTGGGATGCATCTGGTTGGGAAATATAAGATTATGGAGGCGCTACATAGACAACATATTGGTGATCTGGAAGGGGGATGCTGAGTCAGTGGGACAATTTTTAGACTGGCTCAACCAAAGGAATCCTTTGCACCATTTCACATCCACCATGACCAGAACAGGACTCCCATTTCTGGACCTTCTTATCGAACCGAAGGAGGGATTACTCCACACCCGGGTCTATCACAAACCCACAGACAAGAACGCCCTGCTAGCCTTCGACAGTTTCCACCCCAAATCCTTGAGGGAGAATCTACCAGTAGGCCAATTCTTTCGACTGAGCCGCAATTGCACGGAGAGAACAATCTTTAAAGAGGAAGCCAGCCTCCTCTCCAGGAAACTATCTCAACGAGGATATCCGGAACACACCATTTTGAGAGCCCGCAAAAGCGCAATGAATGCCAACAGGGACAACCTATTAGAAAAAAGATTGAAACCAGTCACGGACAAACCAGTGTGTGTCACCACCTTCAATACAGCCTCTCACCAAATCAAACAGGTGATACTGAAACATTGGAGTATACTGAACTCCCAGGGATTGAACATTGAGAGACCCCTGTTCTCTTTCCAAAGGAGCACCAACTTGAAGGACCTACTAGTACACACGAGACCAGGAGGACCACCACAAAGAAGAACAGGAGCACAGGGTCCCCTACCACGGGTAGAAGGGCACTCCCACTGCGGATCTTGTAACGTTTGTCACTTGACTAACAACACCAAGACCATCGACATAGGATTGATCTATCCTTGGGAGCAAAGATCACAGACCAATTGTAATACAGAAAACGTGATCTATTTGATCACTTGTCCATGTGGCATGCAGTATGTGGGCATGACCACCAGGAAGGTGAAGACACGTATCATGGAGCATCGAAGTAAGATAAGATGCATGAGATCAAATACCAAACTCACAACCCACTACCTGGAAAGGCAACATACTCCAGATGATATGACCTGGACGGTTATTGAAAAACCCACTCTGACACCCTGTATAGGGGACAGACCAAGGGCATTACTCTTGAGGGAGCAGAAGTGGGTGTACCGGTTGAGGAGTCACACAAATGGCTTAAATGATGAAATACCGTGGCATTCTCTTAATAGATAAAACCCTATGTACTGGCGTTTGATTCAGTGAATAATGGTAATCGCATACCCTTCTCCCCGCCCTTTAAACCTACATCCCATACTTATAGGTCTAAATACCAGGGATTAGGCTAGGGGCATGTGGGCAGAACCGGGGTTTAGAAGACTATATTTGCACACAACCATCACCGCGAAGACCCTCTACGCAGGCCACCTGTATCTAACTGCCCATATTGCAATAGTCGGGTAGCGTAGTCTGCACCCAGAACCCTTACGTAGATCACTTAAATCATACCGCTTATTGAGCATGGCCATGTATGCACTCCTGCCCTCCATAGACGCATTCAAGGGGCACAATGAAAAAACCTGATCGGGTACCCTTGGGGTGTGTCTTTAGTACGAAATCAACTTTATCCGAACCAGGGTAGCGGAACACTCTTTTTCTTAAAAAACGCCCGATCCATTGACAAGGAGTCTGATGGTATCCATAGCACCGGGCCGCCGCACGTTCTAGTAAAGAGCCGGGGCTTGGGAGAGCTGAGCCACTTGACCGTGAATCTGACGACAATGGGTTTGTTGGGATCCATAGCAACGGGCTTCCGCATGTTCTAGGAACGAGCCGGGAATTGGGAGAATTGAGACACGTGGCCGTGCGTCTGACGTCAACGTACCCGGAAGCGGATCCGTTAGACGGGATTCCCTTCATATACAGCTGGGCTCCCTGACTCCTTGCACTTCTACACGGCGGGAGCAGGCGAGCACTGACGAAGGAGGAGCACCACCCTTGGAGAAGTAAGGAGGAAATACGAGAGGGAGGATAGTACTAGGGGCACACGTGCTGACCATCAGCTTGATTTTTGTAAACGTGGGATTTCACAATTCACGGGGCACCCTCTCTGGCATGTGCTATCTGCCGATTGTCCATTACAGAGGCTTTAGTCTCTTACACTACTATAAAAAGACCTAGCGCAAGCGAACGGTGACAGAACCGCCGCCGCCCTGTTCATGGCAGATGAACCTTGGAGATATGGGGAGTACAGGTAATATCCCTCACTACAACATTATATGTGAGGTACCTTCTGGGCATATACGAACACCACGACGGCACACTAATGCTAATTATCATGAAATAGACCTCGAGCACTGACCAGTCAGCCCGTTTAAAACCACTAAGGGTATGATATTTTAGTCCCGTAACATGTACAGCTACTGTTAAGACAATAAAAACGAGTACGATGTGTGTCTCTCTCCCTCATTGTTCCTTTTACCTCCCTAGAGAGTGACAACAGGGGGTCTCTCCTTGCCTACCGCCATTTTTAGCATGACTTAGGGGTAAACTCGGTGAGTACTCTACATCCGAGTAGCCCTTAATAGTGGCAAGTACTTGAGGTGTGGCTTGTCTGATGAGTGTGTGAATGATACAGGTGACAAAACCTTCTTATTTCAGCATGACCTCGAAATTGGAGAATGAAATACGATCATTGTGACCTAATGGAGGCAACCCCATGTTCGCAGGGTGTAACACACGGGATATTGGTGTTTTTAACTTTGGTGTGGAACGCGCCTTGGGAAATGCATGCATGAAGCATTTTTTTACTAGTCAGAGCACGTCAAGGAAAATATACAGCCTAACCCTGGGACTGTATGTCTTTTTATCTTTCACAGTAAAATCCAAGGAATCTCTGGTGGGAAATTCCTCAGAGTAAGGACTAGGGTTTGAAACACCTACTACCTCAAATGGAGGACTAAGTAGGAACCGATACACTGGGACCAGGAGAGTCCTGAAGAAGGCCGACGTGACCCCTGTATCGGGCACATCCAGACGGCCGAAACATGTTGACCAGTGGGCAGTAAGGACGGGTGCAAGGAGCACATGATATCTCCCTAGCACCACCATCCTTCACGTTTTTAATCCTGGCCGGAGGATCCAGTAATAAAGTTTAGGTTTAGGGACACCTCCGAGTTAATTTTAACACTCACTTCACTGCACTTTCACCTCCATTATTCCCAGTCACAAGTTGGAATATTGTTTTCTTCTTTTTATGTTGTGTTTGTCTTCCCCCACCCTATTGCTCCACCCCATGCGTTGGTTGCGCTGGGGTGTATTGTAAGCAGGCCTATGATGAAGCATGTCACACATTTGTGTGAGTGAGGGCAGTATTAGAACACACAGCGCGTGTCCACACCAGATCACAACACCACGTTTTCTCACTCCCTACTCCTCTTGGTGTGTATAAGTGATTAAATTAATAGAGGGTTTGGAGTAGGTGAGCACCGTACCCTCTCCCCTTCCCTTTTGTGTGCTATAGTTTTTGGTCACACCATACCACCCCTCACAAATTCATTCCACAGACACCCAACCTCTGAGACAGAAAGTGCTCTGATTCCTCTTGGTACTTCTTGTTCCACCCATCTATTTTTACGAGCCTTGACGCCTTCTCGAACAGTTCGTAGGCATGTCCCATTTCTTCAACCATTGACACAGCACCAGGAATCTTCTTCATTTCCTGTTTGTATCCTGTGGGAAGTCTGCAGAGAGAAAGAACTTATGATTTGATACAGGAGTGGACCTGTGTGTTGTTTTTGCAAAAATATGTGGAAGTGCACTGGAACAGTTAGTCAAAACCTTGCACTATTTATATAGTCCTCTAGGGGCATGCTAGCCTGTCATACCCCATTCAGTCTAGAAGTCACAACAATAAACAGTTCAGTACACTCTGGAATTAGAATGTGACCTGTGGTGCACAGCATGTTTGCCACAATCATGGGTTATATATTTGTTCACACTCACATAATTTCTTCAGAAGCAATGACTCATACATCTTCAAACTGGGTGAAACAACAGGAAGTCTTTAAATGTTATGGGCTCATGATTATTTTCATCTACAATTCTCAGTAGTTCTAACAAATTGCTAATGCATTTTGGGGAGTCCTTGTATGGAGCATAGATTACACATGCTTTATCTAAGAAAAATAACAATAGTAAAAGGTATTCAGGCGAATGTGCACTCAGCATGTATATGGTGTATGTAGATTGTTGTTTTGCCAGAGTTATGACATTTAGAACCCGCTGGTACTGGACAAAGCACTATAATAGATCTTGGACTGCCCGTTTTTTATGAGTCATCTGGAATGATTCCTGTGGGACCTCTGAAGTTCCAATGGTGGGGAGAGCTCCATTTGTAGAATGACATAGGCTAGTGTTGACATAAAATAAAGCAGATCAGGTTGTTCTGAGCCTGCTGAACTCCACATGAGATGTATATTTTCCCATCTGCTTCTGTCTTTAAAATTTACCAGCTCCATTGTGCATTCAACGGATCTTGTCCCCAGTCCAGTCCATTGTTGATAGAGTCCAATTGTAGCTCTGTCACTTCCAGCCTTCAGTCTGAAGCATCCATTCTAGGGATGTATTTTAGACATGGCACACTGCACCGCATGCAGGAAGAAATCTGTGAGCTCTCTGGGACCCGAGTCACCCCCTCAGAATGCAGGGCCTCGTCGGATGCACTCACTGTGAAGTACCTCATATAATACTCACAGTCAGTATGCCTCTAAAGGCTTCTTTGACTATGCACTTGAATCTATAATATAGTGTGGGTGCAAGGGCAAAGATTTTCTCCATGAAAATGAGGGATCAGACTCTTGATATCACACCACACTCGTAGCACTGGTGTTATCTGTATTACAGATGTGGATGTTTAAAAGTCTGTGGCTGCATCTATAATACCTAAGTACCTTAGAGGTGCAAAAAGTGGGCTCACACACTCACTGTGCCACAGTGCATTCTACATAATACAGCTCCTGGGCTTTAACGCCACAAGTTCATCCTTATTGTACTCACTTCCTCATCTGTTTCCACCATACTATCTTTCACAGGAAGATTTCATCAAGGCCAAATCCCTCATTTATTTATTTATAAGTTTTATATAGCTCTACCTAGACCCGTGGGTATGAGAGCGCTTTACATACACAAAGGAAAAATAGCATGACGTAGCATGACATAAGGATGCATAAAGAGATAAGCATAACATTATAAGAAGGCATACAGTAAAAGGGAGGGTGAAAGCTTAGGTAGTTGAAACAGTTGAATAACCACCTATCCTTGATGGTCTAGTTAAGAGGAGAATCAGCTAGTATCAAGTGTCACATCTGACTTGAGGGGTGCCAAGATGGCAGTTTGAGCAGGCGTGCAGTTCGGTACTCCGGGGACAGGCTTATCATACTCCCGCAGCATCCTGTGCCCTCCTCACTCCCATGGGCCTGAACATGGCCCAACGTATGTGGCAAGCCTTCCTCCACTGGATTACCCCAAGAATTGGAGGTGGTGACTTTGTCTTTCTACCCGTGCTGTGGCAGCTGCATGGAAGCCAGGCATGGGCCTGCAGCTCCGGGCCAGCGGCTGTCGACTTGCTGCATTATGCAGAGGAGCTGCTGCTGCAAGGAAGCTCAGCCCGTTTCCTGGACTTGCAGTACAGGGTGGAGTGCAGCGACTGGTGTCAGGGCCTGGGCACGGACTCACTCTGGGCCACTGGGCCATTGCGCTATGGGACCAGGCTCTGCCTGATTTGTCATCTGCTTGGTGGAGCCGGTGACCCGGGGTGGGTGGGGGCGTGGCTCTGAGTCCTGCCTTACCTGATTAAGCCCTCGAGCACAGACTGAGTGCGGGAGCCCGTCTCTTTCACCTCTCCCAGTGCCTCTTCGATGCTGGACCTGAACAGGCTGTTCACTAGAGACCTGTTAAGGGGAGCTCATGAAATGGGCCAAGCATTGATCCTGAACCCCTCTTTGGGGAGAGTTAAGACCCCTAGCCCTCCCTTTTATTACTTTTGGGCACTGCACCCTGCCTCCCTGTAAAGACGAGATGCTGCAGGAAGGTAGGTTTGATTTAAGTATATTTGTAGAGCAACACAGTACATCTGGATAAAGAAAGGCAGCAGCAGTAACTGCCGTACAGTGGCTCTGGAACATGGAACCACAATTGTACAACGCAGGTACATGGTTCCATGTTCTAAGCATGAGACAGGGAACTAGGGAAAGAGAGGAAAGAAAGGAAAGAGAGGAAGGATGTAACACATCTCACCCCTAATAACAAAGAAAAAGAAAGTGCACAAGAAAAGGCAATAAAAAGGACGAGAAATCAAGACAAGTATTTTGCAGGTAAAAACCTGGGTCTGTTGTTCTTCTTGACTCTGGATGCTACAGATTGAGCAGGTTGAGATAGATCATCTTTGGAATTGGGACAGTTGCACAATGGGGATTCTCCGTCACTGTCCGTGCTTGATTCAGAAAACCTGCATTTAGCAACTCTTCTTACATTCCACACCCTACCATCCTGAGTAACAACACTGTTCTTGCAAACTTTAACAATCTTGATGGGATGACCGAACTTGGAATCCCCTTTCACCATGAAGCCAGGTTTTTTAATCTTAACCGAATCTCCTACAGCAAAGTCAGGAACTCTCACATTCATATTAGAGTCAAATAGCTCTTTCATCTTGTCTTGCTTGACTTTCACATGCCTAGCGACAAGATCCAACTCAATGTTATCAACAGTTTTGTTAACCCTCTTGATCCACCACGGACAGATGTCTGAAATAGGTTCTCTACCCTTCAAAAGCCTAAAGGGGCTCACCCCTGTAACGGTGTGGGGAGTGATGCGGTACATCCACAATTTTTTCCTTAGCACTTCCCTCCAGGGTTCACTGGACTTGCTGGCCAAATCAACACCATCCTTAAGAACACGGTTGAACCGTTCCACTTGCCCATTCTCCCTTGGTTCGTAAAGGGATGTAGTTACGTGCCTGATAACACACTTGCAGAGGAAATCCTCCATCTCCTGTGATGCGAGTTGTACCCCGTTGTCCGTTATAAGAACTTCGGGAGACCCCTCACGCGCAAAGACCTCTTTGAAAAATGTGATGATGACTTGAGAAGTGGCATTGGCCACAACCTTCACTTCCGGCCACTTAGAATGGTAGTCTACCATCACAAGAGCAAAACGGGCATCAGAGGGCAAGCGATTGAAGGGGCCTGAAATATCGAATGCCATCTTTTGCCAAGGAGATTCAGGCCAGGCCACGGGTTTGAGGGGAGCAGAAAAAACTTTGAGCATCTTGTCACTGCTAATGCAGTCAGGGCATTCCCTAACAGTTCTGTCAACCATTTTGTCGAGCCCCGGCCACCAAAAATTGGCTCTAATGCGACGTTTCATTGAGGACATACCTAAATGTCCCTCATTTGCCAGCAGCAAAATCTTGTTTTGTAAAGACATGGGAGGTATGATCTTCCCCCCTTTGAAGAGTAGACCACTATCTTCTACGATTTCATCTGAAACTTGACAAAAAGGGGCTATCTCAGCAGTGGCGGACTTTTCCTTGGGCCAGCCTTTTTTCGAACACTCAATGAAGAGTTGACATACTGCATCATTATTCATCTCAGTTTTCCATTCACACTCAGACAGACCCGAAAACTCATTGGAGACAAAATCCTTGATGGTGGCAACCATATCTACATCTTGTTCCTCGTGAGGATCAGAGACATTAGAGCAGGGCAGCCTAGACAAAAAATCAGCAGTAACGTTGCTTTTACCGGGGACATACACAACATCGAAGTCATATTCTTGTAGCCTGGAGGTGAGTCTGGCAATACGAGCAGTAGAATTCCACCCCCCCATAGATAAGATGCCAATGAGGGGCTTATGATCAGTTCTGAGAAGAAACCTACTGCCCCATACATAGTTGCGAAAATGTTCAATGGCCCAAATGCATGCTAATAACTCCCTTTCAATCACAGCATACCTTCTCTCCGTTGCCGAGAGAGTTCTAGATGCAAACGCCACACACCACTCTTCCTTGCCACAACATTGACTAAGTACGCCTCCCAACCCATACAAACTAGCATAAACAGTAATAATGCATTTTTTGTTCAAGCAAAAGGATTTAAGAGTGGAGGCGTTCTCTATCTCGTTCTTAATCTGCTAGAAAGCAGTTTCTTGTCTATCCGACCAGGCAAATTCAGTGGACTTCCTGGTCAATTCTCTGAGAGGATCCATCTTAGTAGCGAAATTCTGTATGAATTTGCTATAGTACTCACACAATCCCCCAAAAGAGAGGAGCTTCTCTCTATTGTCAGGCGAAGGTGCATTGACTATAGCATCAACAAGAGATTTTTTGGGGACAACGCCATCACCAGAGAGGGTGTGACCGAGATATTCAACCGATTTACAAAAGAAGTTACATTTTCCCGCTTTAAGCGTCAATCCACACTTTCCCAATCTCTCACCGACCTCCTTGACATGACGGAAATGATGCCCAACGTTCTTAGAAAATATAAGGATATCATCCTGGAAACATTTCACGAAATTGCTGACATCTTTGAAAATATGATACATGGCCCTTTGAAAAACGGAGGCAGCGGATGCCAGTCCGAGAGGCATTCTTTTAAATTGGAACAAGCCATGGGGTGTAATGAAGGCAGTAAAATGCTTAGAATATCCTGTGAGTTCTATCTGGTGGTACGCAGAACGGAGGTCGAGAGTGGAGAAGATGCAAGCGCCATCCAACATGCACACCATCTCGTTGATATTGGGCAGGAGGTGGCAGTCAGCAACTAAATTAGCATTTAACGCCCTCATATCAACAGAGAGCCTCAGACTTTTATCAGGTTTGTGGGCCAAAACAATTGTGGAAACCCACTCAGAGGATTCAATCTCCTCGATGATACCACCATCAACCATATCATCCAGCATTTTCTTTAATTCACTTCTTACATTAATGGGGACCCTTCTAAGTTTCTGCTTGACAGGTACTGAGCCCTCTTTGACTTTGATTTTGTGGCTGAAACCTATAAGCTTTCCGAGTTTCTCTGAAAAGACATCAGGGAATAGCTCAGTAAAATCAGCACTGGTAGGAGTTATGGCAAAAACGGTTACAGGTTTTTTATTCCTAGGGTTCAAAACAATTCCAAGCTTGGCTTAGTCACGCCATCCTAAAACATTCACCCCTTTAATGGCCACATAAAGTTTAATGACTGCCGCACTTTATTTAAATTCGATGGATACTTCCTTGAAACCTATACATTCAATATTGGATCCATCAAAATTCTGTGCAACAATGTCAGGTTTACACAAAGTGCCTAGGTCCACTAAATTTCCAAAGGACTCTAAACAGTATTCCTTAGTGATTATTTTCCAAGGTGACCCAGAGTCTGCCATTAACTCAAGTTTCCTGCCCAAAATACATACAAGACATTTGGGGGGGCCAATCTTATCGGCCATGGAGTCATCAAAGAAATCACGAATGGAAACCACAATACCAGTTTCTAAATCACTTTGGGTATTATCATAATAAAGTGGATCGCGGGAGACACAAGAAATTTTCCCTTTGGAATAATTGGCAGGAGAACCTTTCTTCATATCCTTACACATTTTAGAAAAATGTCCCAAACGTCCACACTTACCACATTATTTTCCAATGGCAGGACAACGTGGTAAAGATGCAATGTGTCCTGGATTGCCACATCTGTAACAGTAAAAACTTTTGGGGTTGGGGTTATTCTTGTAGTTAGGATTAGAAGCACTCTTAGAAGTACTACTAACTTCGCTGGTAGTGGGAGTTTTTACCTCTTTGTTCAGAGACTTCATCCATTTCTCTGACTGTTCTAAGGCTTTAGCTGTGCTAATGGCAGCCTCCAAATTAGGATCACCCATTATCCACAGCTGTTCTTGTGCTTTTTTACTTCTGACGTGAACAATGATTTGGTCTCTGATCATTTCGTCAGTGATCAAACCAAAATTGCAATGCAAGGACAAAGCACGGAGAGCAGTGAGAAATTCATCAAAACCCTCTCTCTCTTCCTGGGTCCTAGTGTAAAACTTAAATCTATTTAAGGCAACACTGGTGCTGGGTTTAAAACGATTCTCGATGCGTAAACTGGCTTCATCATATACATTATGATCACCCCCACATCTAACAGGAGGTAAAGTTCTATAAACTACCTGACCTTCAGAACCTAAGCAATGGAGGAAAATGTTTCTCTCAGCTGACATACGTTCGCCATCAATCTCCTTTAAATAAGTAATAAACTCCTCCTTCCACCTGGTCCAAGGAATGGGAGGTTCTCCCTTGTTTTGTAAAAATGTACAGGGTGGATCGAACTGCATGGTAATAAAAACAGTAGAGATTATAAGAAAACTATGGGAAATAACAGTAACAGATATATGAAGCTAAAAATGGAAGAGAACAAGGATTAGAGCAGTAGAAGAGGTGTGCCTGTCACCATAAACAGACGTAGTACTGAGTAAAGCAATCAAGGTGTGCCTGTCACCGCGGAGGAGCAGGCTGTGTAAAACAGACGTGGTGCAAAGTATAACAGTTAAGGTGTGCCTGTCACCGCGGAGGAGCAGGCTGTGTAAAGTAGATTGGAAAAAAAGTCAAGGTGTGCCTGTCACCGAAAATGAGCAGGCTCTCCTACATGGACAAGTTGCAGATGGTGTGCTCATCAGCGTGTATGGAGTCCATTAAACCGATGAGCAGATGAAATGGCTTGAAAGGTTGAAGCATTAAGGATGTCGTCAGGATGTCAGTATATCCTCACAAAATCAGAGGCAAGAAGGTGCGCAGCGTGACGTGTTTTCAGATAAGGCGCTGCAAAGCATCAAAAGGAGCCAATCCAAGATGGCCACCGGCGTAACGACACACGGTGTGACCTGCGTCAGGAAAAGGATGTCGAAAGAAGGCGCTGGTGGAGGTACGTTGCTAGGCGCTGCGCGTTGTTGTAGACGACAGCCTCTAGGCAGCCGTTGCTAAGTTTCCAGGAAGGCAGCGTTCAGAGACAACCATTACATCACAGAAGGCCTGGAGATAAATGGCCGTCCGCCCCACCTAGAAATGGCGAAGAAACACAAAAATGGGTGAAAATCCACTGAAGAGGCACCAGAACTGTCAGGGCCATTGGAGGTTCAGGAACGAATCCGGGGATTTTAAAGGAAGGAAACAGAGATGTTTCGACTAGCGGGAAGAGGCAGGAATGTGAGAAAAAAAAATCAGAAGACGTCACTGCACCTGTGCCGCAAGGAGGATGTAGCAAGCGAAGTCTTCTCCCACTCGTCGCCACTTGTAAAGACGAGATGCTGCAGGAAGGTAGGTTTGATTTAAGTTTATTTGTAGAGCGGCACAGTACATTTGGATAAAGAAAGACAGCAGCAGTAACTGACGTACAGTGGCTCTGGAACATGGAACCAAAATTGTACAACGCAGGTACATGGTTCCATGTTCTAAGCTTGAGACAGGGAATGAGGGAAAGAGAGGAAAGAAAGGAAAGAGAGGAAGGATGTAACACTCCCCTTCCCTCAACTGGAACCCAGCGCAAAGCACTTCTTGCCCATTGGTTGGACAGGGGCACAGGGACATAAGCTCCACCTTCCTGACCTCGTCTCCATACTGCATCGTCCATACCCATGAGCGTCCTGACACTGTCCTTGGGGCAGGAGGCATGCCAGGTCCGGTCAGCCTTCTAACAAAGTCTGTAGGGCAGAGGATGGGAGGCGCCACTGTCTCTATGGCCTCCTGCCTGGAAACTATAAAAAGGTGTTTACCACCATTTTACGTTTCTCTACCTTGTGCACTCAATGTTTACATCCAAGATGTTCGATTCTTTTATAAATCTGCCATTGGATTCTCATTTTAACCTTTTTAAATAGTGGCCGACTGCTTTACCTGAGCTGAGCACGTGTGCTTTAATATCTTTGCAGCTCTCATTTATTAAATAATGATCCATTACAGTTCGTGTGATGAGAAAAAAACTGTAGTGTGTACATGTGAAATAATATCTTTAATCTGGCATTAATCTATTTTAATTAAGTTACAATATTCATTTAGTGACCAAGAGCGAGTGAATATATTATTTTCTTTCCAGATTTACTTTTGAAATCACAGAAGAATCTCCGAGAGTACGGTTCTATTTGAGGACTCGTTGCCCTGGAAACCTTCTGAAACATGTCAATGTATGTCTTCCTGTTTAAAAAAACAACCTTTATGTCCTGACTGTTTCAGAAATATGCTAATGTTTTTCAAATATCAGAGATACGTCAACCTCATCGGCTATCACAATGGAGCTGGGCGGATTTTTGTTATGGATAGTGAAAGGCTATTTACATTTGCATGTTGACGACTGATGGATAGAAACATTATAAAGAAATTAGGTTTTCCCTGCTTTCTCTCAATCATCTTTTTCCATTCTCCACGTCGAGTCATTTTTGTATCGCAGTTTTTTGTATTGCCCTGGTCCCTAAACAGGTAGCCCCTGCCATCAACATTTTTATTAAGAGTGGGAAGGGCAAGGGAAGAGAAATTAGAACCGGAGCAGACCCAGTGGCTACATTTGTTTCTAAGAGTTAGCGCACAGGATGAGCAAGGGCCCACTCTACTTTTCAAACATGCAAAAAAATAAAATAATCAAAACATAAAAGAATACAAACAGTGCTTGGTTTGTGCCGGTGTTTGTAGGTGTTCAGTCCCGGGGCATGTTTTTGAGCACGAGACATAGGGGGACATAAATCAAATGCTGATGGTACTGCAGTTTTGGTCAAGCCGATTTCATAAAGAAAATTGTGTTCAACCTTTCTTACTCTGCTTATATAAGTGGGGATGGCAAGTTGGGAGAAGGGTCCGCAGGTGGCCTTATTGTTGTGGAAAATAGTACTGCAACACTGCATACTACCTTTTTTGTGTTTAATAAGCTTTATTGAGATAAAATTCATCATATCTCATTGGGCAAAAATCAGAAGAATATTCAAGAACAATTAGATTATACGGAATGAAATATGCCGTGAAACATAGTAGAAAGCTGTTTACAAATTTTTAGGATTTATAGGGAAAACAGAAATAGGGGGGGAGGGAGGGAAAAAGAGGGGAGAAATAAGATATGCTCTACAACTGAGGATCAAATAACAATAATTATATATCAGAACAAATGGAATGTAGGTCGATATGTGCAAATAGAAATACAATAATAAATATTTTAAAAAGAAAAGAGAAAAAAGGAAAAGAAGTAAAACAGAAAAATCATGGAGCCTGGAAATGTTCAGAACAATTACGGGATATCTGAACAATGGAGATTTTATTCAAATAAACAGTTAGTGGTAACCAAAATAAATCACTATTTCTTTGTGGATTATGACAGGATGCGAAAGCAGTATCCAGCCTATGGTAGTGGCATAGAGTGTTCTGCCAGGATTTGACTGAGAGTTTGCTTGAGCATTTCCAATTAAGTGTAATCTGTTGAAAGGCTAAGGCTAGCATGAGGTCGAAGAGTCCCCGCTCATGAGACAGTAACCCAAGTGACTCTGATAGACTGCCTATGAAGAGAATGGTGTTTGATATGGGAGTATGGAGATTACAAATAGTTAAGACCCTAGACCAAATTTGTGACCAAATTGAGGCTACGTGAGGACAAGAAAAGAGGAGGTGATATAAATCAGCTAATGGATGGTCACAGGACCAGCAAGTTTTGTAAATTGAGTGGTGGATGCAGATCTGGAGATTTTTAACGATCTGATCAAGATCTTGTTCCAAAAATCAGTGCTCCATTCACAACCCAGATCCGCTTCCCATACAAGTTCTACCTTAGTTTTGGCTCGTTCTGGATCAGCAGAATTGAAGAATTTATAGATAAGAGAGGCCTTTGGAAATAACGATAACATTTTGATAAGTGGATCCTGAGTAGACAGGGAGTTCTGAGGGGGAAGAGAACAGAAAATTTCTAAAATAGTTTCCACCAGTAGTAGAAACTTGTGCAAGAACGAACGAGGACATTGAAAAGTGGTTTGAAACTGGGGAAAGGAACAGGGAGAAATACCATCAAAGACATCTTGAATCCAAATGATACCCTTAGATCTCCAAGAACTCCAAAATAAGGGTCTGTTGTTGATGGTAAGAAGGCGATTGTGCCAAAGAGGAGAACGTAAAAATGTATTCCTGGAGATTAACTTTGGTTGACAATGAGGTCTTAGTAATGAGCAAGTGTGTTTAAATAGCGGGAGAGATGCAAGGCTAGTTTTGGCGGTAAAAGCGATGATCTCTGAGAAAGAGAAAGGGGAGAAAAGGCAGTGTTCAATAGTGACCCATAAAGGAGTAAGAGAGGAGACATCCGTATGAAGCCAATAAGAAGCCTGTTTGAGACAAAAGGCCTTGTGATATAGTCTAAAGTTTGGGAAATTTACACATCCAATAGATTTTAACTTCCTGAGATGAGATAGAGAGATTCTAGATTTTTTACTATTCCATAGGAATTTAGAAAGAAGGGAATCCAGCTTTTTGAAATAAAGAGAAGAGATATGAACAGGGAGCATTGAAAGAGCATATAACACTCTAGGAGTGACCATCATCTTAATAGAATCAAGACGTCCCCACCAGGAAAGAAAAAGAGGATTCCAGGAGGAAAGTAGATTGGAAACCCGATCCAGGATTTCTTTCATATTTATTGTGATCAGGTCCGGAATGGAATTGGTAAACCATACACCGAGGTATTTAATTTTTGAAGTATTCCAGCGAAATTCCGTTAGGTCAAAATGATGTTTAGAGCAATATTTGGTTATAGGAAGAATTTCTGTTTTGTCAGAATTAATTTTGTAACCTGATACCGCCGAAAAATTTGAAATTTCTTGTAATAAAGGGGGGAGAGAAGATTCTGTATTGGATATAAAAAGTAAGATATCGTCTGCATATGCAGAAAGCTTCAAGTGTCGGTCTCCATATAGGAACCCAGAAATGGAAGTGTTATGATGAATGTGAGACAAAAAGAGTTCCAGAGATAAGATAAAAAGAAGAGGAGATAAGGGGCAACCCTGTCGAACGCCACGATGAAGGGAGAGACGTTTTGAAATAAGACCATTGACAATAGTAGAGGCAATAGGTGTTGAATAAAGTAATGAAACCAAGGAAATTAATTTAGGCCCAAAACCATGCCAACGGAGGGATTTAAAAAAAAAAGACCAATCAACTCTATCAAAAGCCTTTTCCGCGTCAATAGATATTGCAGCTAAGGGATAGGGTAGAGTAGATGCTTTGTTTAGAACATTAACCCCGCGATCGGAATTCCGCTCGTGTGCTGGACATTCCGATCGCGGGTGTGGTCGTGACGAGCTCAGCTCGTCATGCGCACAGCGCGACCGTGCAGTATGACGAGCTGAGCTCGTCACGAGCATCGAAGGGGTTAAAGAATAGCCAGGAATTATCAGATGTTAGTCTGCCCTTGACGAAACAACGCTGTTCTGGACCAATTAAAATGAGGTAAGAGTGATTCAAGGCGTAATGCTAATATTTTAGAGAAAATGTTATAATCTACATTTATCAAAGAAATAGGACGATAATTTTTACAGAATTTCTAATCCTTACCCTCTTTATCAAAAAGACAGATAGAAGCCTCCAAGAAAGTACCGCTTGCTGCACCAGTAGTGCAAAAATACTGAAAGAGATTAAAGAGTTTTGGGAGTAAGATACTAGAAAAATGTAGATAAAATTTGATGGAAAAACCATCTGGGCCAGGGGATTTCTTTTTCTTTAATGAGCCTAGGGAATTAGTAATCTCCTGGATCGATACATCCGAATCTAGGGAGTCGAAGTCAAGACCTGAAGATGAAGAGGGAGAAACATTGCTGAGATATGAGTCGATAAGAGGGGACGGTGCTGGAGACTCCGGAGTGTATACGTTTTCGTAAAAGGAGGCAAATTCATCCAAAATGGCATGGCCCTTAAAAAGAAGTTTCCCATCCTCTGACTAAATAGAATCTATCAGAGTTCTTTCTTTTCTGGATTTGAGGTAATTAGCTAAAAGAGAACCCACCTTTTACGGCCTCCATAGTATCGAGCGCTACTACGAAGAAGAATAGAAGAAGCATTGTCTGTAGAAATCTTATTAAAATCCAGCTTTGCACGAACAAGCTCCTGCAGAGTGGAATCTGATGAGGAGGTATAAAATTGATGCTCCAAGCGTTTGATGTTATCGAGTAGGACTTTATGTTGAGAAAGGGCATGTTTCTTTTTCCTAGAGACAAAGTCAATGATGAAACCGCGGGCAGCAGCTTTAAAAGCGTCCCACAACAAGGCAGAAGAAACGGATGGACCTTCATTGAAAGAAAAGAATTCCTCAGCAAAAGAGGCAAAGGAGGAAGAAAAAACTGGATCTTGTAGAAGGAAGTTGTTAAACCTCCACCTGGAGGACTTGGGCTGCGGAGGGAGCAAATGAAAATCAGCAATCACCGAGGCATGATCAGAAATCAAAATAGGTTCAATTGAGGATGAAATGAGATTTTGAGCCAGAGGTTTAGACAGAAAAAGGTAATCTAATCGGGATAAGGAACCATGTGGAGGGGAGAAGAAAGAAAATTCTGTTTGGTCTGGGTTACATAATCTCCAAGCATCTGCGAGATGTGTCTGTGCAATGGTACTATGAAATTGCTTGTGAGCTTTGTGAGGGGAAAAACGTACCTGAGACTTACGGTCAATAAAGGGGTCCATGATCTGATTGCAATCGCCCCCTAGGATAAAAAATTCATCTTTGTGCTGCAAGCATTTGTTTGTAATAGTAGGCCAGAAGGAATAATCTGGTTGAGTTGGACCATAAATATTGAAGACAGTTAAAGCAGCTAAACTTGCAGCCACCTGCTATGGTCTACTGAGACTACTCCGGAAGATTCTTCCCCTACTTCCATTCCAGGCGAGACAGATTATGGTCCAGGGCCTCATTCTGTCACGCCTGGATTTTGGGAATGCCCTCTATCTAGGAGCCCCTCAGTCCACTCTGCGCAAGCTCCAGGTCATCCAAAACTGCGCAGCCCGAATACTCCTTCAGATTCCCCGTTGACTCTCTATCAATCCTGGTCTGAAAAACCTCCACTGGCTCCCAGTCCGGGAGAGAATCGAATTTAAGGCTCTCTGTATTGCCCACAGGGCCTTCTGGAAGACAGGCCCTGCTATCAACCAACCGCTGATTACCCCCTACCATCCTAACAGACATCTTAGATCAGCATCCTCTCTCCTCGCCAGAGTACCCAGGATAAAAAGAACCAGATGTGGTGGCCGCTCTTTTGCTTATAACGCGGCAAAACTCTGGAACTCTCTCCCCCTGCACCTGCGTTCAGAGCCTAATCTGCTCCCATTTCGTAAGCTTCTAAAAACTCTTCTTTTTAATAAACCTGTCTAGCTTCAACTGTTTTTCCATGCACGTGTTGTCTGCAGCGCTAGGACGCCTAAGGGTAGCTATCGCGCACAATAAATTGTCTTTTCATTTCATTTAATTTCATTTCATTTAACTAAAATCCATCTACCATCTGCATCAATTTCTTGCGATACAACAGAACAGTTCAACTTTTTATGGCATAAAATAATAACACCATTTTTCTTTGTAGTAGTAGGAGAAACAAGAACTGAACCAACCCGATTGCGTTTGAGTTTAAGAGCCTCAGCTTCTGACAAATGAGTTTCTTGTAATAAAGCTAAATCAGGATTATAGGAGGCTAAATGAGAGATAATTCTCTGCCTTTTTATAGGGTTAATAAATACTTTTACATTCCAAGTAACAACTCTGAATGTAAGAAAATAAGCAATATATATAGAATAAGAGAACCAATAACAACGCTACATTGAAAAATATATGGAGTAATACGATCAACAATAAAAGCCAGAGGTGAATGAAACAGTAGAGAAAAAGGAGAGAGTTGTAGAGAAGAAGGGAAAAAAGGAAAAAGAAGGGAAAAGGAGGAGAGTAATAGGAGAAACATTACGAAAAGACAGTACATGACATCCATTAGTACCAAATAAGAATGCAAATGAGGAAATAAAAGGATTGACGACTGTAATACGTACCTTCTAAGGGAAGACAAGAAGAAATATACGAGGAGTGGCAACACAAAGGAGAAGACGACACAACCAACCGGGGAGGAAGCAGCACAGCGGGGATCGTATGAGACAAATAGGAAACGGATAGAGAGATATATCAAAAAAGGAGATACCTGCAGAGATATAGAGGGAGAAAAGATAAAAATGAGAAGTAAGTATATCATGTTACACAACACTTGTTAACAATAACCTGCAAGGAAAAGCATTAGTTAAGACAAAGCGAATCAAATCCTGTAATGAAAGAGAAGAAAGTCAAGGTATGGAGGACGTAGAAGAGAGAGGACCAGAAATTTCCATTGACGTCACGGAGTGCGAATGAGTGAATTTCTTCAGTTCTGCCGGATCATCAAAAGTCGAAGTATTGTTCTGGAAAGTAACCTTGAATAAACATGAGTGAAATAGTCCATAACGTGCTCCAAGCGTACGTAAAGCTGGACGAAGATCAAAGAATTCTTTCCGTCGTTTAGCTGTTGATGAAGAAACATCTTGGGAAATAAATAATTTAGAGCCTGACCAGACAAGCTGTTTTTTGTGTTTAGCTGCATTTAAAACTAGTAACAAGTCTGTAAATTTCAAAAATAGAAAAATCACACCCCGTGGTTTCGAAGGAGCAGATGATGAAGACAAGCGGGGGCCCAGCCTGTGAGCTCGTTGAATATTCAAATTTGTAGATGCAGGAAGGTCAAGAAGCTTTGTGAGAAACGTGTTGAAGAAGTGGACGGGATTGTTACCCTCCAAACCCTCAGGAAGACCATACAAGCGAAGATTATTGCGCCTATTTCAGTTTTCAAGATCCTCCGCTGATTTCTTCAACGAAAGTACCTCCCTCTCCAGAGCAACCAATTTGGTGGATACATTCTGTAGGTCATCAACTTGTTGCTCCACTATGGCAATACAAGATTCCATAGATGACCATTTGGTATCCAAAAATTGCAAGCGGGAATTGGTTTCCTCAACAAATGGGCACAAAGCACGAATTTCCTCTAAGACAATGTCCAGAGACACCGGAGAAACAGACTTTGGCGGAGAGGGAGGGTCCTGTTTGAGACGTTTGTTGGCAGAGGCAGGAGTCTGCATTTTGATTGAAGATGCTGGCGAGACCGTCGACTTTGAAGATCCAGATTGTGCCATACTGCTATTTTCTTGAAGCGCAGATTCGATATGAGGAGAGTCAAACACAGGAGTATGAGCAGTGAATCTCTTGTTAGTGAGTAAAAGCTTCTTACTCCTACCCATAGAGCAAAGGGAGGAGAAATTGCGTTGGAGTAAGAGAAAACACCAGCAAACACCACACAGCGCGTGAAGAGAACACCAGAGCTTAACTGTGCAATATGCTATGTTAAAATAATTATTCCTCCTTTGAGCCGGAAAAAGACTGGTCAGGCATGAAATAGCAGGCACTGTAAAATATTGTGGCAAAAGTCAAGATAGAGGCATTGTACCTGAGGAGAATGAAAAAATAACATCTCAGATGAAATGAAAATGGCGGTCGTAGAATAGCTGCAGCAGTTTTGCGTTGCTTTCATATAAAAAGGTGGAAAAAAAGCCATAATATTGTAATAATGCAGCTCAGGGACACCTCCAACACATGAAACGCTCCGTTTCAGTGCCAAAAAGATGATGTAGCCGTGAAAATCACCGCGGCATTCCCGCCGCGATACGGAGGTCCGGAGCTAGGCGGCCATCTTGTTTGGCGCCGCGCGCGCTCCTCACTGCATACTACCGTTAAACAATACAAGTAGTCAAATGTGTGGTTAATGGCTCCCAAATTGTGAGCAGCATCTAATAAACTAAACTACACGTGATGGAAATAAAGTGATCATTGTTATTGCTGAAGGAAGTGTTTACAGAGTTGCATATTATACTAAGTCTAGGGGCTTTGTTTGTAATAAATGTACACCATCTGCATGCAACGCTGCTGTCCTTTTCGAAATTCATTTGCATCATGACCACCTCCATAAAACAGAAAACTTGCCCTTTGTTATGGTTATAGTTGTTTTGTGAAATCACGGCGAATACATATGCAATAATTACCCACCCGAAAGCCTACATTTGCCAAATAAGATGTGATTTTCCAGATTGCCAAATGTATGACTTTAGGTGGCTTATTATTCCTCCATCTGAATTAGGTCTGTCCTGAAAATGGCTGACCCGACATCAGGAGTACTGAGGAGCTCTGTGTCTTTGGCACCATGTGCAGTGACAGTGGGCAGAGCTGGTAGGGGCCTGGTAATTGGACTGTGTTGCATTTGCAATTGCACCTGGTTAGTGGGTGCCGACAGTGGCAGTAGGTGGATCTGGTGTTCCCATCCCAAGAAAAACCTGGGTACTGGCACTCATGTTCTTTCAAATTAGGCACTGATGACATTTTCGAATTACACTGCAAAAATATCAGCACTGACAAAGCCAACAGATTTTCAGTCTGAACAGGATTTTGCGAGGTGTAAATGTCTGAATGGGATCTATTGATGCATTGTTGATTGCACGTGGTTAAGTGTATGACCCTATACGCATACGTTTCAAGTAGGGAACGACTTATGGGGTCAGTGCTTCAGTTCATCCATTTTGGATGTTTTAAGATTATACAACCTTCAACCAGCTCCATAAATAGTATCCCTTAAGTGTAAGAAAGGAAAAGATTGGACTATATTTGAAATATGACTTCCAAGTTTGTGGCCTTTCCAGTATTCTTAAGTAATCGACCTCTAGTTTTAGTCAGGGTTGGACTGGGACAGAAAAAAGGCACGAGGACAGAAATAAAAAGTGGACTCCATTAGCGAATCAGATAGCTAAAAAAGTGGCCTGCTTTGCAAATCAGGGAATTTTTGAACGTGCAAACAAAGACACGTTGTAAAAGTATTTGCCAAGGTATGGGAGGTTGAAAGCATTTGTGCTTCTGATAAAATCAGAGCAATACACCCATAAAATCCGCCCACAAACAGTAAAAAAAACAGCCCACACACTTACCTGTCACACCAGCCCTTTTGGGCATTGCCTGATTACCCAATATGCCAGTCCACCTTGGTTTTAGTGTGCATCTTTCTGAGTCTCTCCCTTCATTTAATCTGCTTACTTCCACTTCTGTTTCCTTATTAGAATAGAAACATACGAGGCAAGAAAATTCCCACCAGCATCGCTGCTAAACTTCCATACTTTTTTAATGCAAGATATCTACTTCCAATCCTGTATCCAATTGTTGTCAGAATTGAAGGATTTTAGTGTAATTATCCAAAAGGAGAATAGGTGCAATCCCAATCATCCACCTTTTCAAACCAAGGTACTTAGTAAAAATACATCACTTAGATACTTAGAATAAAATGGTGAAAGAGAAAAGAAACTAGAGACCCTGGTTTGGAAAGTGACTTCAGCAGGCTAGGATTGTCTTGTACCATCCTCCCTCACATGCCAGGATGCCAGGAATGGTGTGTAGCTTTAAGTTTATTCAAGATAACTCATTTACAACTCAGCACAACTGTCCCTCAGCAAGACAGACATCAACTGGCAACACTGGAGTTGGAGCTTGGAACATGGAGGAGAGACAAACTCCAGGTTCCAGGTGCATTACCTTACGAATTATAACACATTCTCCTTCCTTACAAACACTGGGTAGGAAGCATAAACAGAACACATTTACTTCAAAACACAAAATGAACACCAAAATGGATACCTAAAAGGAAAAACTAACCTAAGAACATCTGCACATTTAATGAACGTAATCTCTAAGATACCAAGGAGGTCAACTTTCCCTCCTGACTCTTGCTCTATTTATTAAAAGGTTCAGGCCATTAGATTCACTACGAGTCCCCGCCCTCACATCATCTCTATCTTGGGCATTTATCCCTGTGTCAGCAGTGTTTTGTGAGGACCGACATAACTCTTCATCCAACATCAGCATGAAATCGCTATCTCCGGGTTCCCCACATCACATTGACCACCTCTTTGATACAAGGACATACGCCTATTGTTCCACTTTTCACCATTGTCCAACATAACAGAAAAGCGAAGAGCACGTGTCACCCTGAATGGGCCTCTGAACTTGGAAAGCCACCATCTTTCTGACCACATCAAAGTTTCATCCAGTCTTCCTCACAAATACTCTTGTTGTTGGTACACTCCTCCATCTGATCCTTGTCCCGTTCAGCACATCTCACCACTTCCTTCATCCATGCAGGGACTAACTTGGTTCCTGCTATTCTCCCCCGCAACCTTTCAAATGCATCCTTTACCAGTTACCCCAGTGAGCACTCGTGCGATATGCCCACACCATCTCCATAACCATCCTACCTGCTTCTAGTCCACTGGCAACTGCCATCTGTATGGTACCCTTGAGCATCCTATTAGCTCTCTCAACAATTACTCTTTGGGTTACACAATTAGGTGTGATTGTGCTTAACCCCAAAGGACTCCAAGAAACCCCACATCTCTTGCAAAGTCAGTTGTACCCCATTATCTGTGAAGATGACTGACAGCACTCCCTCCTCACACATAACCTCCTTCAGCAACGAAATAATTGCCCTGGTAGTGATCTCCTTCACAAACTTAACCACTATCCACTTCATATGCACATCCACCTCCATCATGGCATAATTAATTCCCCTCTCAATTCATTCATTGGTCCAATGAAGTCTAACACACCATGTGCCATGCTTTTCCCGGATCCTTTATGTGCCCCAAATATGCCTGCACCCCTAACTTTTAGCGTTTTTCTCCTTCCTTACACACACTGCACTTTTGAACCCACTTATCAACTTGTTCATCCATTCCTGGCCACCACCACTCAGCTCTCAACCTCTTTTTAGTTTTGGATTGTCCAAGATGCCCCTCATGCGCCATCTCTAGAAGTCTCTGTTGTAACCCATGAGGAGGAATAAACTGCTCCCACCTCACGATCACAGCATCCGCACAGTCCAACAATTCATCCAATATCTTAAGGTAGGGTCTAACAGAGAGCACCACAGAACTCTCCCTCCTACATCCTATACATCGTAACAAAATCAGACATTTCACTTCCTTCAGAGTGAGATCCAACTCCATTTCCTCCACCCATTCTTGCATGGAAATTGCAAGCGCAAAACTAAGATCCAATACATCCAGCACCGATGCCACCGCACCTTCACGCTCCTTCACTAAAACAGCAGGACCATCCACCACACTCCAGTCCAATGATAAGCTTGACAAACAGTCAGCTTGACAGTTTTTCTACCCATGAATGCATTCTAGTGTGTAGCAATAATCTTGAAGGCAAGCTGACAGCCTGGCCAATCTCCCAGAGCCCTTACCCATTCCACCTGGTAGCAATATATGAACCAGAGGCTTGTGGTCTCTCTGCAGAATAAATTTTGAACCCCACAGGTAAGTTCTAAAGTACTCCGTACTCCAAGCTGTTACAATCTCATCACGTTTGAAAACAGAGTAGTTCATCTCAGAGTTGGTCAAGGTTCTGGATGCAAATGCCAATGTTCTCTCTTGCTTGCCACGTATTTGTGACAGAACAGCCCCCAAACATGTGGCACTTGCATCAACCGTGAGAATGGATTTCAGCCTGGCATCAAATGGTGTCAGAATACTCGCAACGTAAATTTCTTTCTTAATCTGCTCAAAATACTTCTGTTGCTCATCTCCCCAGTGGAAACTGCCACTTTTCTTCAGTAAAAGCCTCAGACATTCTGTGTTATGTGAAAACCTTGGTACAAATTTGGTGTAATATTCGATGAGGCCCAAGAAAGACCTCAAATGTTATCTACTGGTGAAGGAACCAACCTTATCACATCCAACAAATTGTATTCAGGCTTCACACCATCAGCAGTGATATTATACCCTAAGTATTCCACCTGATCCACCAAAAAGTTAGACTTGTCTCGCCTGAGGAATAAACCAGCCTCCTTTATTCTATGGAGACCTTGCCTAAGGATCATGTTATGTTGTTCAATGGAGTCACCAAATGTTAAGATGTCATCTTGGAAATAAAGAATGTTTGCCATACCGCTGAACACCTCACTCATCATGCATTGAAACACGCTCACTGCCGAACATAACCTGAACGGCATCCTGGTAAACAGCAATGTTCCTTCCATAGTAATGAAGGCTGTAAGGGCTTCGATTCATCATGCAGTTTGGTTTGGTAGAAGGCATTCTTCAAGTCAAATTTGGAGAAGTACCTCCCACCCCCTGGGCCAGTATTAACTCAATTATGTTCGACAATGGGTTTCTACTACCACATTCTGGTTAAGGGACCTCAGGTCCACACAGAATCTGTATTTGCCATCAGCTTTCTCAGTGATCACAACCAGAGATATCAACCTAGACGTCTCCACCGGTTCAAGTACGCCTGTTGAAATCATCTTTTTCAACATTCCTCTCACTGCTGCCTGTGCCACTAAAGGAATCCTACGTACTTTATGTTGGACAGGAACAGAATAAGGTATTAATACAATCTTGAGGACTTAACCCTTTAAATAGTCCAAGTTCTCTTTAAAGTCTCCCTGGGCTTCCTCTAATATGTCAGGCAAAATGATGTCATTAACTACCATCACTTGATTGGACGCCCTAGGATTTATAATAATGTTGAGGTCATACTGGTGGATCCAGCCAAGAATAGGTGGTCTTTCCTCAGCTACATAAACACTGCCTTTAATCACTCTTCCTCCAAACTCCACTGTCCTTTCCATGTACCCCACCAAATCAGTACCCGCACCCTGATACCCCACTGGGTAAATACACTATGGCAGAAGGTTCACCCCTGCCCTGGGTTCCATAAACATAGCCTTGGGAATAATGGTATTTATGGAGCCTGAATCTATCATGAGCTCTACTGTCCTTTCATTAACTTTCAACTCAGCTTTAGGACTACTCCTCCTTCCCTGCACTGTGTCAATGTCACCAACACCAATAATTCTCTTTTGTTGCTCCACTATATTGTTTTCATCATCTATTGGCCACCCTTACTTTATTTCCTTGCTTACAGACTGTTACAAAAAGACCTCTAGGACCACATTTTCTACAATCTTTATTTATGGCCACACATTTGCGGAAATCAGCAGTGTGAAAACTACTCCCACACCTATAACAAGCCCTAGAAGGCAGCTTTATTTTAGTAACTGCGTGACATGTTTTAAACACAGCATCCACATCAAGGTTTTCCTTAGCAATGATCAAGACCGCAGTACTGGCACTGTCATTCTTCCCCATCTCTCGCATACAAAGTTGAGATTTTCTACCACCATGGCAATATCTATCGCGTCCTTGAGAGAGGGGTTCTTGGCTGCCCATAAGCGTTCTTGCATTTTCCTACATTTGCAATGCACAATTGACTGGTCGTGAACCAATTCAACAGTCATGTTCAAGTTCAAATAAACATTATTCAGCATATCATAAAAGCCACAATACATTCATAAAATTCACAATAAAACACATAAAATCTATCACAGTTTCCAGTAAAAGTTCCAGTTTAAGATAGAAAAGGAGGATAGTAGACTCTATATTATACATAAAGTAAAAACTGTGGGAAAAATACATTAAAGTTTCAGAAAGTGACTAGTGCCAAACCTAGACAGAGATATATACTATTCATGCATGCATTTATTCAATCAATTAACTCCTCATATCATTTCCTAATGGTTAAGGCTAATGTCATTTTTTTTTTTAAAACAGCATGACAAATCTCTAAAGCAGGGAGAGCTGACAACAGTTCTAATCCCGACTGATAATTTCTGGCTGCTGAGCTACGTCCTACTGGGGCCAGGAAACATTGAGGTGGGCCTTGATACAGAGAGCAAAATATAATAAAATTACATACTTTTTTTTGTAATGTTATTGCATCGACATGGGTTAAATCACAATACCAGTTTTTTTTGCATCGGGAAAGTGACTTTGAAATGTACAATATTTAGACTAAAGAGTGTAGTAGGTGCCACTGGGAGGGTGTTCCAACCCAGCTCAAATATGACCCCAAGCATCTGGTTGTTGACACCAGGTCGTATCGCATAACTGTTTGTAACTCTAGCATACCTTCCATTCTTATTTCTTTGCATCTCTCCAAGTAGTTATTTTTAATGGCCTTTTTGTACTTTTAATTGACTCCTGTGGATTTGTGAATACTTCAGCTATATCCAGTTTGTTACGGGTGTTCCGCACGTAGGCAACCCACAGGATTCTATTACCACCATCTAGAGCCTGGCAATCAGACATACAGGTTCTAACTAAGGTTGCCTCAGGATTCCCCCAACACTTTATCCATAACAATAGAGGGGCTAGTCCTATTTGGTCCTCAATGTATGGCAAGGCTAGTTCCTCGTAGGCAATGCAAGTTGCAGTGTGCTTTAGTACTGCCCAGGATATGCGGGGAAAATCATTTTCTAGGCGCTGGATGGGCCCTACATTCCCATAGCCCCACACCCCTGTTCCATATAACCAAGCAAACATTCACTTAATCCTGTATAGGTCAAGCATCTCTTTTATTGGTTTATTTTTCATTTTTTGGCAAACCTAAAGATTGCTTCCATGTTCCTACCCTTTTTCTGTGCATTCATGGTAATCAGTGCATCCCAGGTGAGAGATGATCTAAGAGTGATGCACAAGTAATTAAAAGTGTTCGCCTTCTCCAACCAGTTACCATCCACCATGAAAAACTTTGGGCCATATTAGCAACAACATGCGATAAATATCGCAGAGCGCGCTTAGCGCGAAATATTTTATCGCCAGCTATCGCTGGAATATATCGCCACGCTAACGCTGTATTAGCAACAATTAGCGCTATGGCGATGATTATTCCAGCGATAGCGGCATAATGCGAGAATATCGCTGGAAAACCAGCGATATTCTTGCATTAACGCTAAGGTGGATTCAGCATTAGAATCCACCTCCTATACCTTAAACAGGTAAGTCATAGTCAATAGCAGGTGTTAAAATCTAGCGATAAACGCGCTTAGCGCGATTTATTTTATCGCTTCGCCTGCCTTGATAATAGGGGTTAGTGGTGTTAGCGACTGTTTACAGTCGCTTTTAGTGGGAACGCCTACCTTGCATGTCATTAGCGATAAATATCGCTGACATGCAAGGCGATGTAATTCCCGGCCTCTAACGCCTGAAAGCTGTCGCTAACGCCTGTTAGCGACAGCTTGCTAATAGGGCGTTAAAAATATCGCCGATTTAGCGGCAAAAAGTGCCGCTAAATCGGCGATAAAGCCCTTGATAATATGCCCCTTGGTCTTCAAATTTGATTTTCCACATGACATCACATATGTTTTGATAAAGTTTACTTTTAAATCTAATCCATGTCCATGTAGGACAGAAAGGAATCCAACTATACCTGTAGGCCATTTGCTGTACGGGACATGAGGACAGCGTCATCCACATTTAGCAATATTGGTATGTGTTGAGTCCCCATTTTTGGCATATCCTTCCCCGTTCCTATGAGATGATTACTAATCCCATTTATATAAAGTAAGAACAGGAAGGGCGCTAGGATGCACCCCTGTCTCACGCCACGTGATGAGCTGATCTCAGTGGTCTTTTCTCCCTGTGGGCCATATCGAACAGATATGAATAAATCATGATGTAAGCATTTAATTAAATCCAACAGATCAGAGTCCACCCCCAAGCTTTCCATTATCTGCCATAACTTTACCATGTTTACCAGGTCGAAAGCGCTCATCAAGTCTATAAGTGCCATGTGCAGGATACTCTTTTTAGCCAACACATACTTCCCTGCAATGAGGTATAAATTTAGGGCTTGTTCAACTGTGCCAATACCTGGCATAAAGTCGAACTGTGCATCAGACATTTTTTAATTTTCAAGTGCCCATTATTCAAGACGTGAAAGGATAACTCTCCCCATGATCTTAGCACTAGAATCTAACAAGGATATCGGCCTGTAACACGAAGGTGAGGTTAATCTCCTTTCTTGAAAATGGGGACGATTGTAGCTGCCCTCCATGAAGCTGGGATAGGGCCTACCACAACACTCCTAAATACATTAGTTAGGAGAGGAGCCCACAGTGGTATGTTTGATTTGGAAAGATCTTCCCAGGCTTAATCTCTTATCTCTTGTTTTCTCTCTTCTGAGGCCTTCCTATAAGCCTGCCTAGCTTCCTTCACATGATTCGCTAAGCAGGGTCTTGCTTTCAAAGTAGCTTTCAAGTGTTTGTCGCCAGTGCATGCTTTAGTGAACCAGCCAAACGGTTTGGGATCCAAACTTGTATGATTAATAAGTAAATTGTTAAAGACAGATCGACATAAGCTTTCAAAGACCGTTAGTATAGAGTAATGATGTGAGTCCTCTTCAAGACAGTTTAACCCTAAATAGTAGATTTTCTTTTACAATTTTCTCATTAAAGGCTGCAGGATTTACTTTTTCCCATTTGATTCTCAGACCCTTATTTTTTTAAATAGATATATTCTTTCATTTCTCCCCTGGGGCTTTGCCTGAATTAAATTTTAAAACACTAGTGAGTAGGTTGTGGTCACTGTTACATTTCATAACAATTTTAAAAGCTGAAAGAAGGGGGCATATTCTGCAGAGATTAGAATAAAATCTATATTGCTACTACCATGGTTTCCCACAAAAGTAGGAATGTCCTTGTGTGTCTCTTCCACTCTATCACCTGCAAATAACAGGTCAAATTTCAAGATACTAGTGTTCAAAGCTTCCCCAAGTGTGATGTGCCTGAAGTGAGATTGATCTTCCGAGAGCCCACATGCTTTTTCCCATCTGAGATGGCATAAAGAGATATTAAAATCCCCAGACCAATGCTACCAAAACCTTTTGGGTTAGCTGCACCATACAATCCTCCAAGGCACCATCTAACTCATCTATCATGCAGGAGATTTTCTGGTTAAAAATATTAAAATAAAATTGTATTATAAGGATGTCAAGTTCCATGGGGAAAGTTAACAAACAGATCAGGAGGAAGGGGGAAGGCCTTATGAGGGAAATTTTAATGCCTACATGTTGGATAGACACAAAAGTGGCAAGGCCACCCTTTGCTCTTCCCACCGGGGATGGAAGGGCGGGATGTGTCAGGGCGCTATACCCTTCAATGTGAAATGACTCTGTAACCCATGTTTTCTGACAACAGATTATATTGATCCAGCGGAAGCATTCTTACTCCTCTAACCGTACTGGGCACTTTACAATTAGACAACCAAATCAAAGTCATTTAACGCAGAGGCAACGATTTTCTGATGAATCTTTCTCTGCCGATAGGAGGGGCAGAAATTAGAATGTCTAAAAACTCTCTGTTAGCTGTCCAATAAGGAACAATAATTGATAGCCAACTTACAAGTTATAAATAAACTATTAATCACAATCAAATGATGAATCAAAAAGACTAAAAAAATTGTTTCCACCAAATTTGAACAAAATTACTATTATATTAGAGATGCAAAATTCATCATAATCAGCAACTGCTTAAGAAGCTCTGTTAGAAATATAACAGTTTTAATAATAATGCAAAGCATTTAAGCAGGCATTCAATTCAGCAATAACCACAGAGTTACAGAGTTTCACCACCAATTAGGCAGAAGGATAGTTGTAGACTAACAGCTCAGATTCTAAGGGGATGGAAAGGGTTCAATTAGAGTCCATTAAGGGCGAGTCCATTAGCATAATCGGAATAAAAAAAGAGTTCGGTATAAAGCTCAGTCCGTATGCCGCCCAATGTACCATAGACCAGGCAGTCCAAAGTGAGCAAGAGTTCAAATGTCAAATAGAATCCAAGTATGCAATACAATGCTATGTGCTTTGGAAAACATCTCAAAGAAAAAGTCTGTGTGTCATAAGCGTTGAGAGAGATAAGAAAAAAAGTAGTTAGTGGTTTTGAGTTGCCGTCTGCGTGGTCCCTCCTTTTCGGGTTTCTTCTTTTATAAGTTCTTTGGTAAAGTTCTAGGGGTGTTACATCACACCACCATCGAAAGACCATCACATGGCTATGGTCACATCATCAAATCACTAGGGACACTGTTCCAAGATAGGGGTGCAAAGTGTCACCCACTCATCAAAAGAAAAGATTGAGAGTAGAATAGATATTAAGAGGAAGAGGAAATAGAGAGAGGCAGAGGTACATCCCTAGTATCAAGGATCCAATCCCGAAGGGGAGGGCCAAGTCTTGCCTCTTAGTAGCCCTCACACACCCCAAGGGATGTCATGCTTCATCATGGGGCCTGTGCTCCTCGTCGGGCCGGCGCTGCAATGCCCTACGGGACCACCGAAGGGTCACTTTTGCGGAGATCTTTTTAGAGAAAAGCCGTCAGATGAGTGCGGGTGTGTGGGGTGGATCCGGGAGTGGAAGTGGTGAAGTGCGTGCAGTGAAAGATACTCAAAATTAAAACTGCCTAGGAGTATCCACAGGAAGAATTTTTTAATAACGTGGTGCCCCTGGTAGACTAAAAAACCCGAAGATTAGTGAGTTACTGTAAGGCTTAATGTGCCCGAGTAACTATTAAAAGGTCGACATGTCTCACGCCTAGTATGTCTTAGTGATCAGTGGCGTTTCTTCAGGACCTAACAGTTGAGATTGTAGTTATAGTGCACGTAAAAATGGGGTTCCAAAGTGAGGATGGTAACCCGCATGAGTGAGAGTATATCTGGGCAATCCACAGAACTGTGTTTCCTACAGTGTGGTAAATATCTAGACTATAGATATGCCCAAAACAAAGGAGTACCTAGGGGAGATAACAAACAAGAGAAAGAGAAAGAAAGTTTCTGTGTCAAACGTGCCAAGGTATAAGTGCTTGGTAATACGTTGCACGATGTACGCAGTAGCACTGAAAAGACACAGCACACCAACATATATTAAACATAATGACACAGACTAATTGTGACTTAGTCTTATCTTGTCAAAGTCATCAGCAACCTCTCCGTGGAAAGCAGCGGGGATCCATCTAAAGCGCAATGCCAGAATGCATGGCCACTGTGCTCGAGGCCCCCCCGCTTGCCCCCCGAGGACAGTCGCTGTTGCTGAGGTCTGGAATAGGAAGAGGTCTCTCTCGAGTTTCACAAATATGGTGTGTGGTGCAGGCTACACCCGGGAGGATCGGAAGTTGAGTCCCCACTGTCGGTGTGCCAAGCATCCACCACTCATCACTTCACTCATGATTGCCGTACATGTGAATCACAACCAATCACTCTCTAGACCGCACTCGTGGTAACATATTGATAATGCAGAGCCCGGCTTACCCTCACATCTAGGGGAAGATTCTCCCAAGGCTAGTATACGCTGGATGCCCGCACCTTATTGGCTAAAGACGAGGGAGTGAGTCCAAAAAAACAAGAATAACAGTCAAATGCGGGATAAAGAAACACAATGGTAACACCCATCACACTTTGTTGGTTTGTTTACTCCACCACCGTAATGGTGGTTCCTACTCATGGTTGCGTCGGGTGCCGGCTCGTTAGCACCTACCCTCTACCAGCGACTGCCTGCATTGAGTTTGTGAGGCAGACGTGTAGTATTCATAGTGTTGGGGTTGATTGTTAAAGGCGTTTCCTCTTTCCTGCTGGTGTACGTGTCATGCATAGTCATGGCCAGATCTTAGTGCGCATGCTCCGGTGGTAGTGCCTGAGAATGTACGCGCATGCTTACGAAGTGTAGTTAGCTCATTGGTGCGCATGCGCATTTAGTGGCCCGTTGTCTCTCCGGGCCTGAGAATGAACGCGAATGCTTATGGAGTGTGGTTTGCTTACTGGTGCGCATGCGCAAAGAGTGGCCCGTATGTCATGGAGACCAAGACTCTCCGGGGCATGAAGTAGAGGCGGCCTGAACGCCAGGGATCAGCAGCCCCTATTACAGGTGGCAGCAAAATAAAAAAGGAAAAATCTGCATACAGCCCTGATTTGATTCCCACCCTGAGTGGTAATAGGCCACTAACAACACATTAGCTAGCTAGGGATCCATGTGATCCCGGGTGTTGGTATATTATCAAGGGGGGTCCGAAGGTAGAGGGAAGCAGATGGAGAGATAGGGTATAGTTGTATGGCGTAGAGGTGCCAGTACCCATGGTCATGTAGGTGGTAGATACCAGTGTGTGTGCCGGGCCTGCTCAGACTCAAGAAATGCTCGGGACAAACTAGGGAAAGACTCAGAAACGACCAGGGATAAAGGTGGTAACAATCAGGTACACATGGGTACAGCATATGGGGTGTATGATTGTGTTCTGTGGAAGGTTACAGTTCC
Source organism: Calotriton arnoldi (assembly GCA_963921515.1). Lineage (NCBI taxonomy): Eukaryota > Metazoa > Chordata > Amphibia > Caudata > Salamandridae > Calotriton > Calotriton arnoldi. The sequence continues at coordinate 2,362,082 of CAWUFW010000107.1, read as the reverse complement.
ACTCAGGGTATTTCATCGTTTAGCCCCTTGACATTGGTACGTAAGCGGAAGACCCAACGTTGTTCCTGTCGTAGAAGGGTGTGCATACTCCATGTGGGTCTAGATTCAAGAACTGTCCATGCAATCTGGTCACAGTTGTGGCCTACCTCTAGGTAGTGGTTAGTCATCTTGGTGGCTGAACTTCCCCGCCGGATGGTACACTTGTGTTCGCTTATCCATACCTTAATAGGGCATGATGTCATTCCGACATACCTGAGACCACAGGGGCATGTAATCAGGTATATACAATTCCTGGTATTGCAATTAGAGTGTGTGCGTTGTTCCCAGACGAAGTCATCTAAAGTCAGTGTCTTCGTCTGGACAGTGGTGGAGCAGGCGTTACAATTTCCACATGGATAGTGCCCTGAGACTGGTGGTAGGTTCCAAAGTGTGGCAGTCTGTTGGTTCTTCTTTTTGACCAGTGGTCGTGTGTTGACCAAGGTGTCGCGTAGGTTGGATGTCCGTTTGAACGCAAAGCGTGGTTTCTCCAGGTCCAATGAATCAGTGTTCAGGGTCCTCCAGTTTCGTCTAATGATGTTTTTAAGTCTGTTTGACAGGGGTGTAAAGGTAGTGACGCATGTGATGGTCTCACTTGATTCCTTCTCTTTAGTTTCGAGGAGGGCCTGTCGGTTATTATTCCTTGTCCGTTTTCTCGCCCTCTCTACTACCCTTCTCGGGTAGTGTCTGTCATGAAGGTTCTTTTCAAGGCGGTTGGCCTCAGTGTCAAAATCCTGGATAGTGGTACAGTTACGCCGTATCCGTAGGAACTGACCATAGGGAAGGTTCTCACGTAAGGCCTTGGGGAGGTGACTCTTGAAGCTTAACAGGCTGTTGCAGTCGGTAGCTTTCCTGTAGATCATTGTCTTCAGTCTGCCTTCATCAAGGATGATCTTGAGGTCCAGGAATGGGATAGTTGTTTCACTAAACATACCGGTAAACCGAAGATGTGGATTTAGTTCATTGATCCATTCCAGGAATGAGTTGCAGACGGTCCTGGATCCTTTCCACAGTATCAGGATATCATCTATGTACCTCTTCCATGTAATGAGGTTATCTTTGTAAGGATTGTCGTCAGAGAATATGTTTGTGGCCTCGAAAGAGGCCATATACAGGCCGGCCATGCTCGGCGCGAATGTGCTGCCCATGCTGGTCCCTTGTATCTGATGGAAGATTGATGTTTTGTACATAAAAAGTTCTGTTTCAACGCAATGGTGATCATGTCATTGATGAATTCCGCTGGGGTGTTGGATTGTAGGTCTAACTCCTGAAGTAGGTGTCCCACTACCTCAATGGTGGCATCCTGGGGGATATTCGTGTACAATGCTTTCACGTCCAGGGTCAGTAGTAGGTCAATAGGTTCTGTGTTCTCCTCATTGATCTCCTCATTTAAGTTAAGCACATCTCGTGTGTCCTTGAGGTACGCCGGGGTTGCCTGGACCAAAGGACAAAGGAAGTGGTCACTGAATTGACTCAGGGGCTCCAGGAGTGAATTTATCCTGGATACTATGGGTCGTCCTGGTGGTGGGGTAACATCTTTGTGAATTTTGGGGAGGACGTAAAAGTACGGCATCCTGGGGTTCTCATTCACCAGGAAAGCCGCCTCTTGAGGGGAAATCCAACCCTCCGTGCTGGCCTCGTTCACCATAATGCGAATCTGCTTGGATAGTCGGTGCGTAGGGTCCTTGTCCAGTTTTCGATAGTACTTGATATTGTCAAGTTGTCTGTCACATTCGGCCTCATAGTCATGGATGTCCAGGAGAACTGTGGCACCCCCTTTGTCCGCCGGTTTTATAATGATGGTTTCGTCCTTCTTCAGTGAGTCCATCGCCAGATGTATTTTGCTTGGTAGGTTGTTGAAGGTTGTTCCCTGGTCACCACGTTATTAAAAAATTCTTCCTGTGGATACTCCTAGGCAGTTTTAATTTTGAGTACCTTTCACTGCACGCACTTCACCACTTACACTCCCGGATCCACCCCACACACCCGCACTCATCTGACGGCTTTTCTCTAAAAAGATCTCCGCAAAAGTGACCCTTCGGTGGTCCCGTAGGGCATTGCAGCGCCGGCCCGACGAGGAGCACAGGCCCTATGATGAAGCATGACATCCCTTGGGGTGTGTGAGGGCTACTAAGAGGCAAGACTTGGCCCTCCCCTTCGGTATTGGATCATTGATACTGGGGATGTACCTCTGCCTCTCTCTATTTCCTCTTCCTCTTAATATCTATTCTACCCTCAATCTTTTCTTTTGATGAGTGGGTGACACTTTGCACCCCTATCTTGGAACAGTGTCCCTAGTGATTTGACGTTCACTTGTGGAGCACGGACACTGGACCTTAACAGGCTCCTGGTCCCCCCTCTTTCTTTTTGACTTATTATGGTCACATCATGTCAACTAAAATTATTGAAACATCAAGCTGGTTCCCATGCTTGTCATGAGAAACAGACTTTGTGAGTCCACCCAAGCCTAACGTTGCTAAAAAGGAAATACAAAGTTGCAGTTTATGGTCATAGCTAAAATTCTATTCCCACAGGAATATGTCACTATGAAAATTGGAGAAAGAAATGAAAATATGTCATAGCATAGAAGTGTACAGAAAAAACAAGTTAAATTACACTGCCAAAGAACGATCCATTGTATTAAATCTGGGGAAAGATCAGCACCAAAGAAAAAAAATCTTGAAAAGAAGGCATAAAAGTTAGCATTGCAAAGCTAAATGAAATAAGTTTTTCAACTTAACCTCAAATATAATGAATTTAAATCAATTCACTCAAACATCATTTGAAGTTTTTTAATAACTAATTTGAAATTAAATATTTATGTTTAATTTTTCATATATTTTACCATGCAGAGATCTCCACCCTGACTATGGAGTATTCCTCTGGTAAAGTATAGTGAAAATGAAAACAAATTAAAATGAAGGGTATGAAATATGTATTAATAATGAATAGCTATGCACTATTTTTATGTATTTTACCATTACATTTTATTTTAAACTCTTTTAAATGATTTAATTTAATTTAACATTATTTCCTATGGAATTTTCTTTATCTCCATAATTTTTATTTCCGAATGTTTTTATAGTATCATTAGTTGGCCATATGTGGTACAAGACTTATAACTGTTTTTTAGCAGTAATTTACACTCAAATTTTGTGAATAGGCAAAAAGTAGTAAATTTACGAACAAGTGTAAATTACTTAAAAGTGTAAGCTACCTTTGTGAATCAGGATTTTTTACTATGAAATAGAAAATATTCTGTTTGTTTTGAAGAATATTTCAGTTTTAACCAATTTCTCAAATTTCTTCAAGTTTGCATAGCTGACTTAAAGTCTGCAAGACCACACAATCACATTTTGGGGTTGGATTTCATTTTTGGAGCCTGCAGTGTCTGCAAACTACACACACTGAAATAATAAGTGCAAGTTCATCATAAATGCATACTATAATCAAGGTGAGGTAGGTGTCCAGGATGATGGGCAGGTTTTTGGGATGGTTGGAGGGTGAGGTGTTTGGGTCTAGTTGTGTGGGCAACAAGGGTAGGTACATGTTGCAGAATATCCTCAGTACGATCTTGTGAGGTTCAGCATGAACCATTGCTCTCACATTCAGGTAGGCATATTGGTCAATTGCATAATGTAACAAATGTTGGTTGTGTTGGTGTCTCCTGAGAGTAAATGTATGATCTGGGTGTCATTAGTGGGTGTGATGAAGTAGAGTCCCTAGGTCTTAATTATTGCCAGATGAGTCATGTACAAGTACAAGTGAGCGAGGCTGAATGAAGAGATTTGTGCTACTCTGCAGATGAGCATCTTCGGTACTGAGGAAAGGGAGTGCGCATGAACAGTTGCATATTTCCAAGTGTGACGGTGCCTATCTCCTTCAGAGATGGTTGTCAGTGTCTACTGTTCTGGACTCTGGAGGTGACTGAATGCGCAAGGAAACAACTGGATTGAACACAAATAATTAAAGTATGGTAAATACATGCCCTTACCCATTCCTGCATTGTAGCGTAGAGATGTGTGTCAAATATGACCGCTCGGCCACATGGTTGCACATATTCCATGCAAGACAGCACAGCAAGGCAGATTGGCGTGGTGTATTGTGTAAAAGGCTTAAGTGTAATAGATGAGAAAATAGCATTACTTTATCAGTGCTGTGGGATAACTGATGACTAGAGGGAATGCAGGCACCATGGTGACATGGTGCAATGTTCTCAGCTGGGGTGTGAGTGTTACATAAATGTACCCATCTACAAAGAAACTAATCAATATGTTCAATGGGGCTCTTAGCTGCACTAGGTCTTTGAAGCAGTCCAGGCCAGCAAGCTGGCTAGCTGTGTTGCATTGTGTGGTATCAGACAAATAGGCCCCCTTGTCACACAGTGGCTGTGTGAACAATTTAAATACATTGCCATGAGAAAGGCACCAACAGCGTCATTTGCCCCCATCCCTATACACATAGATTGGTACAATACAAACAGCAACTACACCTAAACATATACTAACTATACATGTAAAGCTAAACAAATGTATATGTCGTTGGTATTTTTGGTTTGTAATTTTTTTCCAAACACTAAACATCGACCCCCCCAACCACTAAAAAACCTTAAACTACCAAATCAGACTTCAAAACAACTACCAATCAAAATATATAAAAACTAATACCTGACTACACTATAACTATAGTAAACCCTAACTAATACTACGCCTCATAACTATAAAATACAAACAGCAGAATGAAAAAGGGATGGGTAATGTCCTGAGGGAGAGTCTATACAAGTGCAGGAGTCTACACCATGGCCTCCTGCAAGTTCAATGCAAGTTCACACAGGCTGGCCTACTCCTGCTGGAAGCCATTTATCCTCTTGTTAATCTTCCTCAGTTCCCAGAGGATAAAGTATTTGAAGATTCCCTATGTCTTCTGGGCCTCCTGGCCCATGTGGCTGATGGCTATGGCCTGTGGTAGGGGTGGCTGCTGCTGCTGTTGGACGCCTTTTGTTGCTTGGAAAAACTGGATGATGCTGTGTCTGATTGGCTATGGTCCTTCCAGGACCCCAATGCCTTGCCCTCTCATATAGTTTGCTTTTCTTCCTAAAAGCCTTGGAGATGTGCCTCATGTGGCGATAGCGATCCTTTCTTAACTCGAAAGTTTTCACTTCATCAGCTGTCCTGTTATCTAGGGAGATAAAGTTAATAAATTGTATCTCACAATCATATGTGCCTGTCCATACCAACTCCAAATTTTGAGATGGAGATATGGACACTATACCTTCAGTACAAAGAAATCTCCTAATTGAACAAGACAAACTGAGTTGTGTGGTCAGTGTAGGTGCACAATATGAAAATGTAGTAACAATATGATTACAACCATATCATTCAAAAGTGAGTCACACTCCTAATGATGTGTTTATTTGAAATTGGACACATGGTCCAGAATTTAAAACTTTGGGTGCTGGCATTGCATCATGTAAGCGAGCTGAAACTTGCTCTGCTTCATACGTGAACGATGATAAGCTAAGACAGTCCAGGTAGTGTGCATCTGCATTGCATAACTCATCTGGAGTCACACAAGGCCCACATTGTTGACTTTACTTACTCAGTGTCAGGTAGCCAATACATGGATACAGGGTTGTTACTTATCTCCTGCAAAACATTACTGGGGTACATTTCAATCATTTACTCTCAAGAAAATGCACAGAAATTTGACATATAGCTTCTGTGTACACTTGTGGCAAAACCATGTTGACCTTTACTTAATCATATTTCTGTACACTCATTCTCCCAGGGTTGCATTAGTCTGTGCAAATTTAAATATGACCCTGCATCTCAGTAGTGTATGTATGCATGGTGGAGTACTCATCTGTACAAGAACTTTGTGGCATATAATGCAGGGACCCTTGCACCAAGATGCAACTTGACTACGTTGGTACTAGCAGTAGCGGCCAGTGTGTTGATAGAGCGGTGAGGCGGGAAAATGGGGAATCGGGGGGATGGAAAGATGAGACAAATGAAAAAATAAATAAAACAAACACTTACCTGCTGCTTCGCGCCCCTCTCTTCTGCAGGCACAGGCTCCCAGAGTGCACTGTGGCCAATCCTGACACTGCTTTCATGCTGCTAAAATCAGCATCAGGATTGGCCTGAGTGCCGATGATTTTTCACTCACAGTGAGACTGGGAGCCTGTGCCTGCTCTCTCCAACCCAGCAATGCAGCTCTGGTTGGAGAGAGCTTCAGTTTCCAAGACTGTTTGGCCAGCCTGAGATGGCCAGCCAAACCTTCATGCACACTGAGTAGCAGTACAACCATTCCTCCACCAGCCCGTCATCACCCTGGCCCGCCCCAAGCTGCGGCTCTAAGAGAATAAATAAAACAATAATAAAAAAGTGTTTATTATTGTTTTATTTTTCATTTTTTGGGCTGCTGGTAGGTGGGGTGCCTTTTCCCCTCTTGGTGTATTGGGTGAAGGCATGCCTGACCTCCCATGATAGGGTCAGGAATGCCTTCATGCAATACACCATGCGCACTGCAGTTCTTCCTGTTAATTGAATTCTCCGAGCTGGAGCAGCGGAAGCTGAGTGCAGCCAGCAGCAGGAGCAGGAAGGAACCAGGAATTAATGCAGTGGCAGGCTGCGGCTAGGAGACTGCTGGCCGGTATGCACTGCCATGGACACCTACCAAGGAGGAGGCTCAGAACAGGTAAGGTCAGGCCTTACTACGCAGGGGGTGCAGGGGGGACAGGGGGTATGGGGCGGGCTGGGGGGCAATGTTACAGTGTAGGTAACTCTGCCAGGCCATGAAACTCCACGGAACTCCACAGAATTTCACAGAGTTTTCCAGTAACTCCGCAAGCTCCGCCCGGGGTTACAAAAATACACATTAAACAGAGATCTGTAGGCTGACATCCAGTTAAGACCTGCAAAACAATATGACCAGAACCCTGCCATGTGTACATCCACAATCACAATGTGCATCTGTCAGTTATTATGATAATGATTTAGACAACACCATGGTTGCCTAGATTAGCAGGCTAACATCCCTACAGCCTCCAGGGCATCAGTGTGAATGTTCCTCTGTCACACCATCTCACATAGTGATGGCATGGCCTACTCTGAGGGAGGCTCAAGTACCCCTGAGGCTGGATTACAACAGCCATACCTCAGGGTAGGGTAAGAAAATGACGTTTTTAAAGTCCTTATGATAACGTACTAACACCCGTACAGAAACACATGTAGCCATGTATTTTGTTTTCTGTCGTGTCAAATCCATGATTTAGGAAACCCTTGCCCTATCACAACAAAATTCATAACATCTAAATTAGTCAAAAGGGTTAGCTTGTGATAACTACACTGCTGACACTGTCATACATGATTTTACAATGTGGCTTTTTCTTTGACACACAACTGCAGGGACATGTATGTGTCAACAAGCCTTTTAAGTGTTACACAGCAGGTATTTTTAGCCACATCTATGGTCAGTCACACTGAAATTATTTTGCAGTAGACGTCAAATGTATGTAGCATGCATGAGCATAGTATGCTGCATGTTGATGGAATATATGTGGCATATTAACACACATTCTGTATTACTCTGATTTCATGATACCTTCCTGTTCATACTTGGTAACAGTGTGGCATACACAATTTTGGACATATGCAACAGAAACCTGCCCAGACAAGCTTAGCAACGTTTAACTGACTTTGTTGCCACACCTTCAACACCCAGCACAAACTAACAGAGTAAGAGAAAGTGAAACTAACTTGCACACTTACTAGTATGCAGCCCACCACACCCATTGCATCATATCCTGGGTGTGTCCTGCACATTACCGACAAATGCGGCGATTTTTCTGCCGCATTGCTAGCAAATGGACCACGCATGATGGTTACACTGGGCAGTACCACTTCTATAGTACAGTTATTTACACGCAATGGTGGCAGCGTTCAGAATCAGACCCACACAACATGGGCAATGCTCAGGTTTTGAGCTCCGAAACAGGGGAGATGCACAAGTTTGGAGCTGCGCAACTGGGAGAATACATTGGATCTACAGTGGAAGCATGGCTTATGCCAGATTATACACCTCAGGACCACTTGGCAGGTCAGAGTTACAGATGGCAGTGTCCAGCTGCTGACGCAGGGTGGTTTGTTCTTCTTTTGTGTCCATGACACTTAGGGGCGTATTTATAAGCGATTTATCAACCAATCAATCAATTAGGATTTGCAAGGCACAGCCAATCACCCGATGGGTTATCCATGCACTTGCAGGTTCCAGAGGCTCATTCAAACAGCCAGGTCTTGAGGGCCGTTCACAATTCCTGAGGTGAGGTGATTGTACAGAATTATGTTCCAGGTCTTTGCTGTGATATAGAAGAAGAAGTGTCCTCCAATTGTGTTTCAGTAGATGAGGGGAGTGTGGGCAAGTGACTGGGTGGCGGAGCAAAGTTTCTTGATGGCTGATGGAAGTTTAGGCACTGGTTACTGTAAGCGGGTCCTTGGTCATGTAAAGTCTTTAGTGTGTAGGTCAGTAGCTTGAACTGGCATCTCTTCTGTACCAGGAGCTAGTGGAGTTGCTTGAGGTGGGGTGTGAGGATGAATCTGGCTCCGGCATTCTGTATGGTTTGAAGTCTCTGTAGCAGGTGTGCGTTGATTCCTATGTAGAGAGTGTTGCTGTAATCCAGTTGGCTGGTGATGAGGGCCTGTGTCACGGTGCGTCTCGTGTGCAGAAATAGTCACTTGAAGATCTTACATAGCATGCACAGACTGAGGACGCAGGCAAAAGAGACAGTGTTGATCTGTGATTTCATGGTGACCTTGTTGTCAGTGATAGTTCCTAGGCTCCTGAAGTGGCCGGAGGGAGTGGGTGCAGGTACTATGTCTGATGGCTACCAGGAGTTATTCCAAATGTTGCTGTTGTTGCTGAAGATCAGTACTTCCGTCTTGTCTGTGATCAGCTGCAGGCAGTTGGCGATGCTTATCATGCATTTGTGAAGGTGGTCCTGATGATGGTGGTTTCGTTGGTGAGTAACAGAATGATTTGGGTGTCATCTGCGTAGGAAATTATGTTGAGACCATGGGATCTGATGATGTTGGCCAGCGAGGTCATATATGTGTTGTAGAGCATGGGGCTGAGGGATGAGGCCTGGGGGGCAACACAGGCAATATCCTTGGGTTTGAAGGAGAAAGGTGGGAGGCAGATCCTCTTGGTTCTCCAAGTGATGAAGAAGGTGATCCATCTGAGCTCTTCCCCGTGGATGCTGATGTGGTGGAGTCTTTTGATCTATGTGGGGTGGAATATGGTGTCGAAGGCTGCTGTGAGTCGAAGAGGATCAGAGCTGGTGTTTTTCCTTGGTCTAGAAGGATTCGATGTCGTTGGTGGCTGTGATCAGGGTGGTCTCAGTGCTGTGATTGCTGCAGAAGCCAGATTGCGAGGCGGTGAGTAGCTGGTTCTGCTCCAGGTGTCGTGAGTTTCTTGTTGATGAACTTTTCCAGTACCTTTGCTGGGAATGGGAGCTGGGAGTTTGGCCGGTAATTTTTGAGTTCACTGGGGTCGGTGGAGGGTTTTTTGATTAGTGGTCTGACTTCAGGCATCGTGAAATGTTGCAGTGGTGATAGAGGTGTTGAGCAGGGTGGTGAGTTCTTGCCCGATCCTTTGGTTTCCATGATTGAAGATATGGTGCTGCCATGGGTCTGTGGGGGCTCCCAAGTGGATGTCTTTCATGGTGGAGGTGGAGTCCTGGGTGAAAAGGAGGTTGCAGGTGGTCAGTTTGTGGTTCGTATTGGTTTGTGGTGGTGGTGTATCTGTTGAGGAAGCCCATAGGTGTAGGTTGGGGTTTGAAATTTCTGCATATAGTAGCAGCCATGTCATGGAAGAAGTCGGTGAAGTTGTTGTAGATCTCTTGTGAGGGTTGTTTTCGTTGGCAGCCAGGTTTGAGAATTCCTTACCGACATTTAAAAGTTTCTTGGTGTTGTTGGCGCTGATTTAGATGCATGCGGTTAGGGCTGTCTTCTTTGCTGCCCTCAGGAGGCAAAAAGTTGCTCTGTCAGAAATGTCCTTGCTACTCACCATCTCCTCTCCAGCTTAGGGTTGCTCTTGCACCACGCAAGGTGGTGCAATGGCAATGTAAGTCCAAAGAGATTTTTGAAGGCATACAAGGCCACTTTGCTTGGCCTTGAGAGGCAACAAAACTCAGGAGTAAAGCAACACAGCACAAATCACGGCGTTGCCTCTCTCTGCCCTGGGAAGGTGTTCCACTGGTATTTCATGGGTGTTTCCATGCAACTCCTAAGGTTTTAGATGCATTCCCAGATTACCGATAACTGGTAGACATGGGAATGCGCAAGAAAGATACATCTTTCCAGGAGAGACGCTATGAGGTGTAATAAATGTAAATATACTTTTTACTTTCTGTTTCAATGTGTGCTGCATTCTGCTGCACACGCAGCTCAAGGAATATGGCTATCAGGATCTTATATTTTCTTCAAGGTGCCCCCTCATGCACTAAAAGCATTCCTGCATGCAAAAGAAGCACCCTTGCACCATAGTGCAAGGGTGTCTGAGTTGGCGCTAGGCAGCCATAACGCCACCAGCACAGTAGCAAGAGCAGTTTTTTGGAACAATATTTTATATACAGCACATTCCTGCCATTTCCCTGTCATGTAGTGCAGCACAGCAAGACAGCACAGCAGACACACATTACCCATGTGCACAGTGTTTTACAGTTCAAAGTACGTGTTGTGTACGTCTTGCACAGGCACATGCATTCTGCAAATCTTTGGTCATGCTCACATTTCCTGTACAACCTACTGTTGTGCAGATGTGAATGTAACACACAGCACCGACCTTTTGAGGAGTTGTGTGTTCCAGTAGGCCTCAGTGCAGTTAGCCAGGACTGAATGTTAATTTGCACTACTACTGTTCACTACACAACATGCTGCCATCCCCACTTTACCTCTGCCTTAATCCTGGCAAAGGCAGTAGCGTACATCTATTATGAGGGCTTGTGTGTTTGTGGCCATCCTGGGCCAAGCAGACTGCAATCCTTGAAACAGACCTCGGTCCTGGCACACACCCATGTTCCCAGTTCCCCTTTGGGTATATACCAGAGTTGGTGAGACAAACAACTTTGCACTTCTAACCTCAGGGCAGGCAGGAGCATTGTCAATCCCTTGCGTTAGGAGCTATAGCGGGGGTGGTGTTCTTGATGGGCCTCTTTTTTCTGGAACTCGTCAGACAAATACTCATAAATAACATGAAAGGGTGGGTGAGTGATTCCAATCAGGATAAAGGATTGCGCCCACTCCCCCATGTGGGGTGAGCACACCAAGGATGTAGTCACCCTAAGGTCAGTAGCCCATTGGCTACTACCTCGAGACCCCTAAAATTATAGTATTTAGGGGGCAGTGCTGAACCCAGAAGGCAGATTCCTGCAACCTACGAAGAAGGATGAAAGAAGATGCACAGCAGAGGAGACTGCAGAGAACGGATTTGGCCCCAGCTCTACAGGCCCGTCTGCAGTTTCCAGAGATCCTGCACCAAAAGTCACCTTGTCCTGCAGCCAGAGACCCCCAGAACCCCTGGGAGGACTGACTGCCTTCAACAAAGACCAGATCTCCTGTGAACATCCCTGCATCCAGCCGCCCTGCGCCCTGGAGAAAAGGACCTGAGGTGCACCTACGACCCTGAGTCCTCCAACTTACCTGCCCAGCTGTTGGTTCCTCCCGGAAGACTTCCTGGACCGAGCCTGCAGCCAAAATCCAGAACGGCAACTCCCATTGAAAACAACAGGGCACCCAACGCCAAATCAGCACTCTGCACCCGGCCGCCCCTGTGCCGCTGTGGGTGCACCTTGTGTGCTAACTCGGATCCCCCATTGCCCTGAGCTTAACCGTAGGAGCTTTGCTCCCTCAACCCTGTGGCTTTCCCGAGAGCAGCCACCAACGGACGGCCCCCTAGCCCCAAAGGCTAACATAGGGCCTAAGCACTCTGCCCCATCCGCCATAGTGTCGCTGAAGGGGCTCTTTGAGAGCTCCCTTGACCCTGGGGGAACCCTTGTTACAACCCCAGAAACTCAACCCCAAAGACAGATTGCTTATCTGCAAACCGATAACCTAATTTTTCTCCTTAGGATTGCATTGATTGTTTTCATCTGAGAAAGTTCTAAGTGTGGAGTTGAGTTTGTATGGAAACCTAAGCAACTGTGTTTTTATGAAAAACAGTTTTACTTACCTTTGTCTAGGAAAAGTGGGATATCTAGGCATATCACACTGAGCAGAAAAAGTAATCCAAAATGTACTCTAAAGAGAATCTGTCATGAAAAGTACAATTCTATCTACCTGTACCAAGTCCTGCTTGGTTCTAATAATAAAATACAACTAAAGAAATATTTTTACTACAGTTGGTGTGAGTTCAGTCTTTGAGTGTGTGACATCATGTCTTACCTGAGTGTGTACAATAAATGCTTAACAGTACCCTCTGATAAAACCTTACTGCTCACCCACACTACCACAAATAAAGAGTAAGGTATTACCCCCAGGTCCCTCCTGTCCTCGTCCCCTTCATACTGAACAAGTGAGATAATCTATCTCATTGACAGAAAAAAGAAAAGAAGGAATGCTGGTACACCCCTCCCCCTCCCCACTGGGAGTACATAAGCGTACCCTACCCAGTATTCCTCCTATTCTTTTTTCTGTCTTCGACAGTATGAAGAGGACCAGGAGCCGGGAGGCTCCTGGGGTCTTACCTGCTGCTGGGCTTCGGGTTTGTGCTGGTTTTTCCCGGGTCTCCCCCCTGCCAGGCTTGGGGGGAGCCCTATTGACACCTCCAGTCGATTCCTTCGTGGATGCAGGATCGCCTCCGGCATCTGGTGTCAGTTGCTGCGCCTCCCGGGTTGCTGGGCTTGTCGGGAGTGCGGCAGTTCCTGTTCTGTCCTCCGTGGAGTGCGGCGGCCCCCGTGTGGCTGGGGCGCTTCCTTCCGGGGCTTGCCTGACTTCCTTTGTTTGGTGCAGGAAGTCAGGCGTTTCATCACTTACGGCTGGCGGCGGTGGCGTGGGGTGTTTGCCAGCCCTCTTGTGAGTACCGCGTAGCGTTTTTTTTACTGTTTCTTCTTATTTATGCTGCCCGCGTTTGTTTGCTTCTGGTGCTTCTTCTTGGGCCAGCTCCTGGAGTGCGGTACTGCGGTGCATTGTGCTGCTGTCGGTTCCTGCTTGACTCGGTCCCTACACTTGGTTTTCATGCCTTTTTCCCTGATTTGGGGGTCTGCCTGCTGTGGGGGTACTGTGGTTGCCTGTGCAGTATCCTTCTGGGGCTTCTTTGGCTGCCCTGTTCTGCCGGCTGGCTTGCTGTGCTTCGTGTGGCCTGCGGCCCTGCTCCGGTTCCCCATGGGTAAACATGCCAAGAAGAGCAGGCATGTGGCTGTTTCATCCTCTTCCTTGTCTTCCTCTTCTTCTTCACCTTCTCCTGCGCGCTCCAGGCAGCGTTCCAGGGGTGGTGATGCCAGGATGAAGAGGCTCATTAAGGAGACTTTATTGGAGATGGGTGGTGCTCCTCGGTCCAAATCCTCTGGTCGGGCTCCGCCGCCTTCTTCTTCTTCTTCAGCTTCTGAGGAGGAGTGGTTGGGGGGCGATGTGCTGAAAGGCAAATATGTCGACAAGGACATGTTGCAGGACTTGTTGAGTCATGTGAAGGCGAATATGGGGTTTCCTGCCGATGATGCCCTGGTACTTCTGGGAGTTCCCTGCTTCGCCAGTTCCAGTGCTCTGCTGCTGTGGTTATGCCGGTTCATCCGTGTGTCAAGGAGGTGCTTGACCGGGATTGGAAGGATCCGGATCGCATTCTGCTTCCTCGCTTCATGGCGAAACTCTACCCTCTTCAGGATATGGCCAGGGACTTGCCAGACTCTGTTCCTGTGGATTCTTTTGTGGCCAGTCTCGTGGGGCGCACTTCTTTGGCTGAGGATGCGATTGTGCGTGATCTTGTGGACAAAAAGGTGGACGCTTCCCTGCGTAAAGTTTATTCTGGTTCCCATCTGGCGCTCTGGGCTGGCATATATGAGACTTATGTGGCTCAGTCTCTGCTTTCTGACCTGAAGTCCCTGTATGGGTCTATGGATGATGCCAGTGACTGTTCGGGGCTTCTGGCTCATGTTGAGAGGCAGGTTGAATTTCTGTCTGATATTTCCTTCGACGTGGTGCGTGCCTCGGCCCTCTCTGGGGGTGCTTGTGTGGCTGCTCATCGTAACTTGGTCCTGAAAGACTGGAAGACGGATTCAGCCCAGAAATCTGCTGCGCTGCGGTTGCCCTTTCAGGGTTCTATGTTGTTTGGTGAGGAGTTGGAGGGCAAATTGCATTGTCTGTTTAAGGAGAAGAAACATTCTTCCTCTTTCAAGCAGTCTTCCTCAGTGCCGGCTTCTTCTAAGCCCAAGACTTTCTTCCCTCCTCCTTCTCGCAGGCAGTTTGTCAGGGGCAGGGGTCGTTTTCAGTCTGGAAAGGGTCGTGTCAGGAAAGCGAAGTCCCCTCCTGCAAAACCTCGTTCCTGACTATATGGCAGCCGCCGCCGGATCCTTGATCGGAGGTCGGCTTCGGTTCTTTCTTCCAGCCTGGATGTCCTCCTGTTCAGACTTGTGGGTGCTGGACATTGTGCGGTTGGGGTACCTGATAGAGTTTTCGGCTCCCCCTCCAGACTCGGGGGTCTGGCCGACTCCATGGCCGTCTTGTCCGTCCAGACGGGCAGAAATGTCTCTGGGGATCCAGTCTCTGCTGGAAAAGGGGGCGGTGCAGGAGGTTCCTCCCGGGGAGAGGGGTCAGGGATTTTATTCCATTATTTTTCTGGTTCCCAAAGTGACAGGGGGGTTTCGTCTTGTCCTGGATCTGAAAGCCCTGAACAAGTTTGTGCTGTGTGTCCCGTTCAAGATGGAGACTCTTCAGCGGATAATTCCCCTGGTTCTCCGAGGTCATTACATGTGCACTCTGAACCTTCAGGATGCCTATTATCACGTTCCGGTTCACCCCCTCTCTCGTCGTTTCCTGAGGTTTTGTCTTCAGGGTGTCCATTATCAGTTCCAGGTCTTCCCATTCGGCCTGCGGTCGGCACCCAGGGTGTTTACCAAGGTGGTGGCTCCCTGGTGGCTTCCTTACATCTTCAGGGGGTGTTGGTTTATCCTTATCTAGACGATTGGCTCCTTCATGCTCCCTCTGCGGTTCTGTTGTTGAGGGTTCGGGAGTTGGTGTGTTCGACCTTGGGGGCCCATGGGTTCCTGTTGAATCTCCCCAAGTGTCAGCTGCTGCCGTCCCAGGACTTGGCTTTCATAGGGGCTCGTTTCCGCACGGATCTGAATCGGGTCTTCCTGCCGGTTGCTCGTGCAGTGACCTTGTGTTCCCTGGCTCAGCGGTTTCTGGTGGGTCGGTCCTTCCCGGTAAGTCTTTGGTTGCGCCTTCTGGGTCTGATGGCGGCTACGGTGTTCACTGTGCCTTGGGCGCGTTTCCATCTTCAGCCTCTTTGGTCCTACCTGTTGCCTCGGTGGGATCCTTTGTCTCGGGATTTGTCTCTCTTGGTTCCGGGGTCTCTGTCAATCCTTCCTGCTCTGCGCTGGTGGACTCTGTCGGACAATCTAGCCAAGGGTTTGCCTCTGCAGTCACCTCCTCCGGTGGTCCTTATGACGGACGCCAGTGCGTTGGGTTGGGGGGCAACTTTGGGGTCGGAGTTCCTTCAGGGTCGTTGGTCGCTGCTGGAGAGTCAGTGGTCTTCGAACTGGCGGGAGTTGTCTGCTGTGTTTCGGGCGGTCATGGGGTTTCGGGGTCTGCTGTTGCACCGCCATGTGTTGGTTTGGTCGGACAACACTGTAACCGTAGCCTACTTGAATCACCAGGGGGGTATCCGGTCCCAGTCCCTGAACGCGGTGGTGTCCCCGTTGTTTTGCTGGGCGGAGGGCCATCTCTTGTCTCTGGCGGCTGTTCATGTCCGGGGGGTGGACAATGGGGTGGCGGATGCCCTCAGTCGGTTTTTTCCTGCCTCCCTGGAGTTGGCTTTGACTCCGGTGGCCTTTCGTCTGGTGTTCGTGAGGTTTGGTCTTCATTTTCTGGACCTATTTGCTTCCCAGCTCAATGCTCTGCTTCCCCGCTTCTACTCCCGGGTTCCTCAGGAGGGGTCTTGGGGGGGTGGATGCCCTGACCCTCACTTGGCCTTCTCGCCTGCTGTATGCCTTTCCTCCCCTTGCTCTGATCTCTCGGTTTCTGTCTCGGCTGGTGATGGAGGATCGGGAGGTGGTAGTGGTGGTGCCCTTCTGGCCCCACCGGTCGTGGTTTCCCACTCTGAAGTTGTTGGCGGTTCAGGGTCCTTGGTTCTTCCCCTTCCCTCCGTCTCCCTTGCGGTCCATTCCGATGTTGTCCCTCCGGCGGCTTCGGCTGTCGGTTTGAAGGTTGAAAGGCAGGGGTGGAGGAATCGGGGTATCCCCGAGCATTTAGCTTTGGCTATGCAGCAGTCCCGGAAGCCGTCTACTCTTCGGTCCTACGGTAGGCATTGGGGGAAATTCGAGCGTTGGTGTCTCGGTCTGGCGTTGTCTCCTTTGGTTTGTCCTTTGCCTGATGTTCTTTAGTTTGTTTGGGATGGGTTCGAGAAGAGTTTGTCTGTCTCAACTATGCGGGCCCAGAGGGGTGCTATTCGGGCTTTCCGTTCCCCTTGGGGGAATCTGACTGATGTGGATGACCTGGTTTCTCGTTTGTTGTGCAGTTTTTCCATTTCCCGCCCTGTGGTTCGGCCTCCTTTTCCTCTTTGGGACCTCCCTTTGGTTTTGAGGGCTTTGGTGGCTGCGCCTTTTGAGCCTTTGGAAGAGGTTGATTTGAAGTTTGTCACTTTTAAGGTTGTTTTTTTGGTGGCTATTACTTCTGCTCGTCGCCTGGGAGAGCTGGGGGCTTTGATGGCTCGGGAGCCTTTTCTTTCCTTTTCTGCGGATGCAGTTGTTCTTCGTTTGGATTCCTCCTTTGTTCCTAAGGTTTCCTCCCAATTCCATCGCTCCCAGGAGCTGGTCTTGCCTGCTCTGAGTTCTGCTCAGGTGGATGCGGACGACCTTCCCTTGTCCTTGCTGGATGTTTGCCGTGCCTTGAGGGTCTATGTGGACCGTACTCCTTCCTTTAGGCGGTCTGACTCCCTGTTTGTTTCCTTTGGGGTGGTCTCCAGGGGTTGCCGGGCTTCCACTTCCTCCATTGGTCGTTGGTTGAAGCAAGTCATCATGTTGGCCTATTCCCTTTCGGGCTCCCCTCCTCCGGCTGGGGTTCAGGGGCGTTCTACGCGGGGGATGGCGGCTTCCTGGGCGGAGGTTCGTGGTGTTTCACTTTCTGAGATTTGTAGGGCCGCTACTTGGGCCTCTGCTAATACCTTTGTTAGGCATTACCGGATTCAGAATGTTCTGGGGGATGATGCTAACTTTGGTTTGGGGGTGCTTTGGGCTGTGTGCTCCTGATTCCCCTTTTTTTCTTTGGTACTGTGCTGTTTTCAATAAATTGCTGGGTTTGCTATGGCTCTGTGTCCTGGTGGTTTGTTGTATGATGATGGCCGGTTCCTGCTTGGGTATTCTCACTTGTTCAGTATGAAGGGGACGAGGACAGGAGGGACCTGGGGGTAATGTCCTATTACTTACCGGTAATCTTCATTACTCCGGGTCCCGTTGTCCTCGTCCCCTTCATAGCATCCCTCCCTCCCTCCCGGGCTTTCCGGCCCTCATCTGGGGCTTGGTGGTTCAGGAGGAATGCTGGGTAGGGTACGCTTATGTACTCCCAGTGGGAGGGGAGGGGTGTACCAGCATTCCTTCTTTTCTTTTTTTCTGTCAATGAGATAGATTATCTCACTTGTTCAGTATGAAGGGGACGAGGACAACGGGACCCGGAGTAATGAAGATTACCGGTAAGTAATAGGACATTATCTGCTTTTACCTCTGTAAGCCTTTGGGGATCCACTAAACTTTGTGCACACTATACCTTACTTTGGTATAGTTCTATAGAGAGCCAGCTTCCTAGAGGTTTTTTTTTAAATTTTCTGGCTACTCCCTTGAGGGCAGGGGTACAGTACTCTTAACATGCAAGGGTAATTTCATACCCTACATTCCCATTGCATTGTTTTCAGTGAGATTGTGTATGCACACATATGTTTGTGCTTGATTTTTGACCTGGATGTTCTACACATTTACCATTACTGTATTTGAGGTGATGTGATGTTAGACAAACATCTCTCTTGTTTTGTTTTCCTGGTTAATGCCACACATTGCTACTTCATCAGGTTATTGTGTTCTGTTACAGACCTTGGAGCCTGCTTGCATTGCTGTGAAAATCATAGCAAATGTTTATTTTGTCAACTGCGGCAAAATATGGGATTAACATCAATCTGCTCCCCGAAAAAGGTTTCACATGTGTAGTGTTTAGTGGATCTCCAAACATAAATGTATGCCTTCTTTACATATGACTGTTTAACATTGACGCCTGGGACTAGGCCTTTGTCTATGACAACTGTCACTTATGGTCTTTGATGGTATCTGTGACTATATTTGCTTCTGCAAAGTGATTACAATTTGCATGATTGTCCAATGGTCAGACACCCTACAATAAGGGGTTTGCCTCAGGTACAGCAATTTTGTCATAATTGTGTTCCATCATTCGCTGAGTGCCATACGAAGCACACTTTGCTGCTGTAGAACACAGCAAGACTGCTAGATGTGCTGCACTGTACTACTTATGTGTGTGAGGACAAGAATTGACATTTTGATGTCAATATGTGGCAATCTTGGCATGTCCGTTTCATGCAGTACACTGCATCACATTCCATTGCTGTGTTGCTTGATTTATTAATTTGAGGCATGGCCCCATGTTTCTCAATATCTCAGACAACATGATTGCTACATGTTGAGGCCTACATCTAGTTGAGAAGATGTGAGTGACTTGATTTTTACAATGACTTTGACATAAAGACAACACAGTGAATAAGTTCAAATATCTATTCATATCTTGAAAGGTTAAAATAATTTCAGACATTTTCTCCATCATGTGATACGCTTCAAGAATGTTTTTTTCCACAATCTGGTCACGTCACCGCCGACCAGCCAATGTGTGCTGGATCTCCCCTCCATTTTCATGCTCCTCTTCCATTTGCTCTGTATGTTCTGGCTCGGAGTCCAAAAGGACATTTGTTTTGATGCAGATATTGTGCAAGATAGCACAGACAAGGATGATTTTGCAGACCATACAGGGGAGTCCAACAGTCACTGCCGCACAATGGGCTGCCTAGCACCAATGCAGGCTGCGTTTCATGAGGGATTGTTTTTGTGCAGGAAGGGGCCCCATCCTGCATAAAAAAAATCCTTAGAGGCATATTTCTCAAAGAACGATGAAGTAACAAGGAGACATAAAGATAATTTCCCTGTTACGCCTCACCTGAGGAGGCATACCTTTTTGGCGTATTCCTAGATTTGGTAAATCTAGAAATGCATCATAAACCATGGGAGTTGCATGGAAACACCAATGGAACACCTGCCTTGCCAAAGTAATGCAACGCAGAGATTTGCGCTACATTGCATCACTCCAGATTTTTTAAGCCATTCAAAGCCATGCAAAGTGGCTATTATGTTATACATTTCTAAGTTTTAGTTGGCATGATGTATACTTTAGATTTTCATCAATAAGTAGGGCATTCCCATATCACCCATTCTGGAACTGTTCGTTTATGATACTGTGCTGGAAGAAGTAGGCATCATGTGCAATCCCTGGTTATTTGGCCATCCCATTGATGAACATCCCGAGATGGTCCACTATGGCATTGACGTTAATTGAATAAGTGTGTTTCCAGTTCCTGAAGAGGTGAGATGTTTCAGCAGGGGGCTCCAATTGCAAATTTGTGCAATCAATTGCACTTAGGAATTCTGCAATGGCATAGAAGCTTTGCTTGGTGTACAATTGTTGTTTTTGGGTCTTGGGGATAAGGAGGTACTGGGGTGCGAGTCTGATTATGGCATACAGGACAGAGTGGAGGAATGTAGAAAATGCTCCCTGTGAGATTCATGCCACTCTGGATGTTGTGATCTAGAAGGAACAGTGTGCAAGTTTGTGGAGCACAGCCATTAGTTTCGCATGTGGGG
This sequence comes from Calotriton arnoldi, assembly GCA_963921515.1. Classification (NCBI taxonomy): domain Eukaryota; kingdom Metazoa; phylum Chordata; class Amphibia; order Caudata; family Salamandridae; genus Calotriton; species Calotriton arnoldi. Next base: position 2,341,930 of record CAWUFW010000107.1, on the reverse strand, counting down.
GAATGTTATTAGGCCTTGCAGTTGGTGGCTGAAGACTTGGCCCTATCCTATGGAGTAATTCAATTATAGACTTCCATCTCAGTCTGTGGAATTTTATGACCTCATCCTCCATGACGTTACTGAGGGTTATACGCTGCCGGAACACATGCTACACATGCTCCCTCCTCCTTTGCTGCCAACGTGGTGCTGATGGTCTCCTTGCGACTCCTAGCTGCAGAATGACGACCTCCATGGCGTAGTTGAGCTTGTCAAGTTGGTTTGTGGGGTTGCTTTGTTTATACCACAGCCATTGTATCATGTACTAAACCTGGTTTGCCGATGCTCAGCAATTATGGCGCACTTCATGCTTTGCCCTGCGCTTCCTAATGATACGTGACACATTGGCAAACCCATAAATATCATTGTGTTACATTTGCATTGAATATCGAGTGGGAACGCCTACATTGCATATATTAGATTGTGCATGACGCAGCTGGTTTTGGTGCAGCTTTTGCCAGATGCAACCCTTCAAAAACGATGCATTTTGGCAAATGCCTCGTTTTATAAGTATGACTTACTGCTTGTACTGCTGTTGCATCACAATTTCGGACCCCCCACATGTGCTCAAGGGATGAGCATTGCCAAAGAATTTGCACAGTGGCTAGTTAGCACTCAGAGAAGGCACAGTGCTGGGTTGAAAGCCTAGCACTAATATCAATCCTAGATGTCACTAAACCACACATTTTTGCTGAAGGTAAGTAATGGTTATATTTTCTTGGAATATTTACGTTTCTTAAAATTCGAAGAAAATGTATAGGTAGAGCGAAGGCATGATTTTTATCCAAATACCTCATGAAATTCGCCGTTTATGCGAAGTTGCTCACAATTATCTCACCCCCCTTTCCGTGCTCTACAAGTTCATATGATTGCCAGAACCCAGGTAGATGTACAGCACTGGTGCTGGAATAATTTTCAGAGTGGGGTGCTACCGTTAATGTTACACAATTGAAGTCATAGGGATTGTGAAATATTCAAGCGTCACACAAAGAGCAAATGTAGCAAATGAGCAACACCCATTCAGCACGAGAGAAATAAGGTTGTAGTATGTAACTGGTGGTATATTGTGGAGGGCACTATCGCAAGTATATTACTAAAGCATGATGTGGGAGTGCACTGTCATTTTCCATTGAAATGGCCATTAAATTTGCATAGACATAGAGTTGAATTGGTAAAACTATTTAGTGTGCAGTGTGTAGAAAACAGGTTTCAGTAATTAATTATCGTTTGTGTATCACAAAGTAAAATCTCTTGATTTTTTTTTCATCCTATTAAAATATATTTTTCCAACATACAAGAGTAAAAATATGCTTCATTTCTGATGACCTAACTTCTGATATATTGTGAGGTATTTGTACAGTTCATATAATTGTCAGAACCCAGGTAGATGTGCAACATTTACAGGTAATTACATTTTATTGTGTGTTTGAAACAAAATGGCATTATACAGCCTTTAGATCCATACTCCTGACAAACCAGCAAGATTATCACATAGTGTACATAACAAAAATCCTCTCAATTTGCATTGACAGAGAAGTAAACACTAGTCTCCATGTCAAAAGAATAAGCAGCAGTATATCAGAAGCCAAAGCCTGACATTTGACCTCTGTCTTTGAATGCACAGCTACTATGACAAGATAATAAAATATACAGACATCTTTAGTGCTCATTTACCTTCTGAACTCCTGCATTGTTATTTTGAGGGCGCTGCAGCATCCCCTGTACTCGTATTTCCAGCGCCTATGATGTGTAGCAGTGATTTGATGAAAGGCATTAGCCAAAGCCCCAGTTCTAAAGAAAGAAAATGGAAACATTCCTTCGTACTCTCAAAATCATGACCAGAAAAATGTCATCCATTGCAAATATGTTTTGCAAAAGCTTTGTGCCTATTGCTGCACCTCTGTAAAAAATAAACCATGTGGAGGCTGCAAGGAATGTATCTCCAGGGAGGACAATAAAAAATCAGCTTCTAATTGCTGTTAAAGCAGGTGTTACTATTAGCCAATTGAATGGTTCTTAATTTACTGATCTTGGAAGGCAGGAACACTGAGCTGGCTTTGCTGGATACAATCTCACTACCTGCAGACTATTACATATTACTGCTGCGAGAGTTTAACTCACCGAGCCATTGTGCCAGGGACTCCACAGATTGATGGTTGGCACTTTAACCTTTCTTTCCTGTGATTATAACTGAACCAAGCAGGTTTCTGCAAATTCGTAGTTAAATATTAATATTATCATTTCATAGAAAAAGGCAGGGAGGTGTGCCATGTTCCAGGGCTTTGTACTTGTTAAAAAATGTATGTCCATTCCAGCAGAAAACTTAGCGACCCCCCAGAGCATAACTCATAATTATTATTTGAATACAAGGTGCATTATTCCCATAATTCGTGCAGCCTGTCATTGAATATAGTTCAATTCAGCAAGACATCTTGGAAAAGAGCCCATTGTGGGATAACAAAGATGCATAGACTATGAAAGAGTGATTTTTATTAAATAGCTTTAAAATTAAATTATTGCCATTATTATTATCAATTAATACACTAGAAAATCACTTCCAGACCTTTTTTATATGTAAAGGTGGCCAAGGTGGATTCTGCCTTTCATTCTTCCTAGGTAAATAAAATAATATATAGTGCGTCGGATTAAATAGGATAGTGGGCCCACATGGTGGGTCGGTGTTAGGTAGTGAGGAAGCTGTTTTGGATTGCAGTTGGATTCTGCCTGGAAACCACGCACTATTGGAGAGTTGAGGTAGTAACACAATATGGCTGTGGCCTGTGTAAATAACCAGAGGTAATGGAACACTGGAGTGGGGCCTATTTGGGGGCATATTATCAAGGGCTGGCGATATAATTATCGCCGCTTTAGCGTCCGTTTTCGGGCGAAAAGCGGCGATAATTATATCGCAATATCATCAAGGACACGCTAGCGCGTGTTTCCTTGATGTAGAGCCCGTTTTTTCACAGCCTCGCCTTGCATCGCTAATGAGATGCAAAGAAGGCGTGGCTGTGAAAACAACACAAGTTAATATCGCGAAGGCAGCCGCGATATTAACAAGGAGGTGCAGCGATAAAAGAAATCGCGCTACCTCAGCTTTAACTCAGTAATTTAACGTCTGTTAAATTCCTGACTTAAGCATACTTTACATGGGAGATGGATTCTGCTGATACGACCACAGGGTCGTATCAGCAAGGTTATCGCCGTTTTCCATGGAACATCGCTGGAAAACCAGCGATGTTCCATGGAAAACAAGCTATCGCAGGAATAATTATCGCCATTGCGCTATGCGTTGTTAATACAGCGCTAGCATGGCGATAATTATCTGCGGTAGCCGGCGATAACTATTCTCACGCTGTGAACGGCCAGCGATAATTATCGCTGGCCGTTGATAATATGCCCCTTAGATCTCCCAAAATCCTGTGACAGCACTGGAATGTGGAGGCATTCCTTAATATGCCCTTCAAAAAATCATATGAAATAAAACGAAAAAATCCTCCAAGCCAAAACAAAGCTACCAAGTTGGAAGAAGAGAAATACAGCAACACAATTCCGAAAGGTGTAGCACACCTACAGTGCTTTGATCCAACTGTGAAAGAAAACACAGAGCTCAAGATTAAAGGGATCATTTAAGGGTTGAGAAGCCCACCAGCCAAACTGGTAGGATAACGGAGGCACAGTAACTGCCACTGTGGTGCCAGGTGAGTCACCATCACTAGAGTTGTTCACGAGTATGACAGAGATTTTTCCGAAAAGCAACCTGCAGCTACATGGTGGAAGCTGCTTATGTGAAAAATGTCTGTGGCAAAAAGGTACACCTTGCCATGGTGGTATGGCAGAACTGTAGTCCCAAATGTGGAGCTTAGATATGGCCCCCCACAGTGAGGTACAGTTTCAGGGTCTTTACACAAAATGATCATGCCAAGCTGTGTGGTTTCGCAAATTGCACATGGACATGGTCCTCTCTGCAGGGTCACCCCCAAACCTTTTGCCTTCATCCCTTCTATTTTTCTGAATTCGTTTCTGCTTGCCTCAGGATTCTGTGTACTTTACCACTGCTAACCAGTGATAAGGTGCTTGTGCTTACTCCCTAAAGCATGGTAACATTGGCTTACACCTGATTGCTATATTTAATTTACTTGTAAGTTCCTATTAACGTGGTATACCATATATGCAGGCCCTGTAGATTAATAGCTACTAGTGGGCATGCAGCACGTATTGTGCCACCCACTTAAGTAGCTCCTTAAAACATTTTGCAGGTCTGCCATTGCAGCCTGTATGTAGTTTTAATTAAACTGCCAATTCGACTTGGCAAAATAACTCCCTTGCCATGCAATAAACCCCCCTTTTATTGCATGTAAGTCACCCCTAATGTAGGCACTTTACAGACGATAGGGTAAAGTACATTGTAATTAAAAGGTTGGACATGTACTTTTAAGTTTTACATGTCCTGGTAGTGAAAAACTCACAAATCTGTTTTTCACTACTGTGATGCCTACCTCTCCCATAGTTTAACTGTTAGACCTGTGATGTGTTACACCTGTCAGTCTTAGGGTGGACTTCCCCCAAACTTTTTGCCTGCTTGCTTCCAATTTTGCTGACTTGTTTATGTTGGCCTTAGGACTCTGAGGACTTTGCCACTGCCATCCAGTGTTAAAGTGCATGCGCTTCTCACCTAAAACATTGTTTGATTGACGTATCCACAATTGGCATATTTAATTTACCTATACATCCCTACTAGAGTGTACTACATGTGCCCAGGGCCTGTAAATTAAATGCTACTAGTGGGCCTGCAGAACTGATTGTGCCACCCGCACAAGTAGCACTTCAGACATATCTTAGGCCTGCCACTGCAGAACCTCTGCGTGCAGTTTACATTGCCATGTTGACTTGCCATTTAAAACCCCTTGCCAAACCTTAAACTCCCCTTTTATTATATATCAGTCACCAAAAGGAAGGCCCTAGGTAGCCCACAGGGCAGGAGGCTATGAAATTAAAAGGTAGGACAAGTACTTTTAAGTTTTACATGTCCTGGTAGTGAAAAACTCGCAGATTTGTTTTTCACTTCTATGAGGACTACCCGCTAATAGGTTAACATTGAGAATTCCTTATTACACTTTATAGGCTGTAATTTCTAATTTAGAAGGAGTAGTTCTGTCATGATTTATATCACTGTAATGGTAATGATAAATCCTCTTTACTGGTAAAGTCAAATGTATCATTATTCTTTTAAAAATTCCCCTTAAGAACGATGGCATTTCTCTACTCTTAGCCCTGAGTGCCTGCAGCCTGTCTGCAATACACATTTGGGGTGGGTGAGAGCTGGACTTTGGGCATTCCCTCTAGACAGCCTCACACAAAGGGAGATTAGGTGTGACTCATTGGCTATCCACATTCTGATGGGTCATGCTCGGCAGGATGGGAGGGAGAAGCTGACACTTACATCTGAATAGGCTGTGTTCTGTCCCCACACAAATGGCTGCATACACCCCTGGAGAGAGTCTGGAGCCAGAGCTGGGAGGAAGGACAGCTATGCTCTTCAAAACCCTTCTTTGAACTCACCCCCACTTCAAAGGCAAAACTGACTATAAGTACTGGGTCTCTGACCCCACCAAATCAGTACACTAATGGACCTGTGAAGAATTCTGCCAGGAGGAAGGACTGCTGAGCTGCTACAAGGACTGCCACTCTGCTGGACTACTGCTCTGGAAGAACTGCTTTTCTGCTGTGCTGCCCTGCTGCCTGCTCCCCTTAGCCCTGATTGAGCAAAGAATGAACACATATCACTTGAACCCAGAGTGACTTGTCCCTGTTCTAAGTCTCAGGGACATCATAGACTTCTCATCAACCTGCAACAGCACCTAGACTTTGCTTGCTACAAGTCTTGTCCTGCCAAGTGGTGTCAATCCAGTCCTGGGCCTTTGGAAGTGGATATAAAGTCCTGCAACTGCTAGAATCCATGAATCGAGGATTTTGCACCAAGCGCATCTACCCTGACACATCAACGCTGCTACACGAACATCGCAATGCCGACTGCGTGGCACATCGTCACCAGTTTCTGACGCATCTCTGACTTTGTGTAGCTTGGCACCGACGCATCACCCGCAATCCCTCGCTTTGACGATGAAACATCGCCTTTTGCTTCCCGTATTTCGGCTCCATCGACGATGCATCTAAGGTACTTTTTAGTGGGCCTAGGCTAATCTCTGTATCTGAGACGTGCTCCATCGCAGTCATCCTGAACATTTGAATTTACCCCTGTCTAGTGCTACCAGATAGCCCAGGTTGGCGCTTTAAGCTTTTAAGCACAACGATTTCATTTATTCTTTAAACATTCATAACTCCAGCTATGCTAATTGGGTTTTTGTAATTTTGGTCTTGTTTTGTTCATAAAAATATAAGCTATTGTTCTAAACTAGTGTGGTGTCTGTTTGTGGTGTTTTCACAGTGTTACTATTTGAAGAGTTGTACAAATACTTTACACATTGCCTCATAAGTTATGCCTGCCTGCTCTGTGCCAAGCTAGTAGAGAGTGAGCACAGGTTAATGTATGGTGTGTATCTGACTTACCCTGACTAGGATTGTGGTTCCTGCTTGGACAGGGCGCATACCTCTGCCAAACAGAAGCCCAATTTCTAACAATAACATTGAGTTGCCTTATAACCTTTAAACGTGCTAACGTTTGATTGGGAGCTGGTAGGAAATGTGTGCCGCGTCAGAGGAGAGCAATCTAGGTATTACGGTTGAGACTACTCCCTTGGCATAAATGTGACAACAGACAAGCATCTTCTCCATCCAAGCAATGGGCACTTGTTATGAAACTTAGTTAGGTTTTGCTTCATTAGTCAGGTAGGAAAGCGTTATGCCTCTTTTAGACCACACACCCCTATAGTTAAAAAAGGGTAGGTAGGGAGGTCTAGGAGCCCTGAAGATGGCCACGTGACCCATTGGGCAGTTTTGAGTTCATCCAAAACATGTTGACATACGAGAGATGCAGGAATCATTAGATTTCCAATTTAACATACAGTTGAGTTGTTTTTCATCATGGTATGGGACCTGTTGAATAATGACATTTAGGGTACTCCCATAACCATTTTCAGCCTGAACTGGACCTCCGTAATAGTTCAGATAGTTATATATAAAAGAGCTCCCGGATTTGGTTGAGCCCAATAAGGTGGCAGTGTCTCCTAACTAGGTGAGAAGAGGCACCAATGATGAAGCATGCCACCATTGAGCGGGTGAGGTGTCTCTTCTATTTATCTTTAATGATCCTGTAGGGTAGATCTTTTGACACATCCACAATTAGTCCCTCAGGACTGCTCTGCTGCCTGGAGCCTTGAACCCTCAGAGCCATGCCCTGCTGCTTGATCCCTGTTCCACCTCTTGATCCCAGGACTACCAGAGTGACTCAGACATTTTTCTACAAAAATGTCATCTTAGTCTGACCCTCGCTTCTTTGACCATATTTTTCAACTTTGACCCGGTCTCACATGACTAGATGTCTGTGGTTGGTGCTTTGATCTTTTAGGCACTAGTTTTTATCTTAAATTTAAAACAAATCATAACTCTAGTTCTACGGATTGGATTTTTTGGTGTCAAATAATTTATTACGTTTTACTCTATTTTTCTAAATTGGTGTCGGATATTTTCTTCTGGTGTGTTTACACTTTATTACTGTTTGTCGGCTCCATAAATACTTTACAGATTGCCTCTAAATTAAGTCTGAAAGCTTTTGTGCCAAGCTACCAGAGAGTCAAGCACAGGTTAATGTAGTGACTTTAGTGGTCAATCCTGACAGGAATTGTGACTGTTGCTTGAAAAGGGTTCACATCCCACTGAACTAACAACCTAATTTCTCACAATAGGCTACATTTTAAAGCGTTTCTCTATGGGACCACAAAAGTTTCAATGGTAGTGTTAGAAATGGGGGTCTCTAGTTGGCAGAGGTAGGTACCTTTGTCCAAGTAGGGACCCTTCTTCCTAGTCAGGGTAAGGGGAATACACTTCAAAAATAACCCCTCCTCACCCCCTTGGTAGCTTGGCACGAGCAGACAGGCTTATCTCAGAGGCAGTGTGTAAAGCATGTGTGAGCACATACAGTAATACAGTGAAAACAATACAAATGGACACCACACCAGTTTAGAAAAATAGTAAATCTTTATCGAAACCCACAAGACCAAGAACAAAAAATCCAACATACAATATTCTTGGTGCAAGCAGCGGCTCGTTGACGGAGTCGGTGAGACCAGGGTTGTGTTGTGAATACGAGGCGGTGCTTTCAGGACACGGAATCCTGCAACGGACTCGATGACAGAGTCGGTTATCCTTTTCTTCTGTGTAGACGATCAGAGACGTTGCCCACAGACACGGTGAGGTCTTTGCTGTTCCTGAGACCTCTAGAACAGGGGGCAAGCTCAGTTCAAGCCCTTGGAGATTTTTTCTTCGAGTAGGCGATGAAGCAAGCAGCAAAGTCCTTTTCTCCTTTCCTTGGCAGTAAGTAGCCACTTCTGGCCAGCCCCAAACAGCAAGATAGGGGCAGTATTCCTCCTCAGCTTCTGGCTCTTCTCCTTGGCAAAGGTTCCTCTTGATTCCCAGAAGTGATCTAAAGGTCTGGGGTCTAGGCCCCTCTTTTTATACACACAAATCCTTTGTTCTCTGAAGGCAGAGAGTGTCTGTGCCCAGCCAAAACCAGTTCTGTCCTCACTGGTGCAACTTCCTGGCAGGACGTGGAGACAGCATTGTGGAAGGCAGACCAGGCCCATTCAGGTGAAAGGAAATCTCCTCCCCCTACTCTAAATGCAGCCCATGTCTATTCAGCCCAGCCCTGACTCATCAGGCTCTCTGGAGCCACTGCCCCTCTCCAGCCCCTATCATCCAAAAGCTAGACATGCAATACACAAACCAGGCAGAGGCATACTGGATGACTAAGCAAGAAAATACCTACTTTCTAAAAAGTGGTATCTTCAAACACAGATTGTAAAAACCACCCTCACTAAAAGATGCATTTGAACATTCTGAGTTCAGGCATACTAAACTTTATTTTCCTACCTTGTTCCCAGAGGTTGCTATGTTTATAAGTGTCATGTGGTTTGTGGCCTCATGGTCTGCCTTGCTAAGTTGGCTTAGGCCTGGCTGCCATGATTCCTTTTTGCGCACGTTACTTTGTGACTTTGTTTTTCCAGCCTCTGCTTGTGCCCGGCTATATTGGAACTGTCTGCCTTTCTGCCTTTCACCTTTTCTCCTGTTCCCTGTGGGTTTCGTCTGCACAACATGAACAAGGTCGAAAAACAACGTCCCTTGTTCTTGCTGATCTGGCCAGTCCCTCGCACTTAGACATAACACTAAGTACAGCTGCACTGGAGAAATTCGTGTGCTTTTAATATTGTGATCTCGCTGTTTGTGGCACTTGGAGAAAAACCTTTCCAGGGAGAAGAGCTGTGCTTGTCTGATGATGTAAACCTTGCATCTAGATATTGAGGTATGAGGGTCCGCCTGACAATGCCCAGAGGTCTTCTATTTTTATAATAAACTAGTTAATAGCACGGGGAGGGTGGTAAGGTCATTTAGCCCTATAGCCACTGCTTTATGAAATGCTTTCCCCGTTTGTATTCTATGGAATTGTAACTATGCTTATTATTTTATCCTTATGCATTATGCTGATAGTACTGGCACGTGTACTGTATCTTAGAGCACGATAGTTGAAATAAACATTTTAAACTATACTGTGTCTCTTATTACGCTCGTTGTGGACAAGTATGAGTGAGTAATGAAAGGGTGTTCTTGCTCCCGCGAGTCCTGAGAGAGAGAGACCGTGTTCTGGGTTGTCTAATCATTGGTAGCATCGCTGCTAATGAGACGCTAAAGCTAGTCGGATTGGGATTGTGGGTACTAAGGTGCATGGTTGGTTCACCACTATACTCCGAGGTCCTATTATCCTGTGCATAGCTCTGTATATGTGCAGAATCCCTACAACATGGCGCCACCAACGTACTGGGCTGCTTATCTGCGAGACGCTTGAGTAGTGCTTGTGCTTGTCCACAAAACCCTTCGCATACTCTTCCGGAAACGTGTGTGAGGGTGATGCCTCCTATATTGACGTTTTTATAGGTTCTTTCAAGCCTGAAGTTATTAAAAGGTGTTTAAATAAACCCTATATTGTGCTGCCTCATATTAGGTTGTCGATCATTTCTGGTCTTAATGGCGGATATAAATATACCGGCACATAGCCGCGCTGCGCTCCGGGCTCATTTACTGGCTTATGGAGTGCCTGACGCGGGTGTCTCACTCATCTTTGTGGTGCAGGCTGACCCGGCTCACCACTTTGAGGTGTTTTACTCTTGGGTCACTTTTCCGGCGGTGGATGGAACGGACGATTTGTTCCATGAGTACACTCTCACTGCCCTACCCAATGCTTATCGGCCTTATCAGGCTCTCGAAGTACCACTTATGGCATGGCAACACCGTATTTGGTTTAATGGCGCCCTCCCTCATCCGGTCACCCCGGTTCGTTTAGGCCCCCTATCTATAGACGGGGCCACTTGGGCAGTTTTGGCCGGGTATACCCCACATCCGCGTTATTTGACGCTAGCGGTTGCTGAATTGCGTGAATTACATATGTCTTTGATACGCGTTCACAGAGCTTTAGTGCAATATATTACTGGCAACGTTCAGGGAGCCCCTCCTGCAGTTGCGGTGCATCCAGCTGGACCGGGCGGTGTAACCATAAGTCCCGTCATGGTTAATTCGATGATGGGCAAGCGCCCACAAAATAATGATGATTTGCCTTATTGGCTTGCAGAAAAATTTGACCAGCTGGAGGCAGTTTTTCCAAATACTTCTCCTGTGGACAAACACAGGATTTTAACGATCAGTTTGCCAAAAGACTTAATTCCCGAGTTGGCAGAATGCAACAACTGGGGCAAGTTATTCGCAGCAGTATATGCGAAGTGTTTCAGCACTCCTTCTATGACAGTTCTCCCCTCTGTAATTAAACGAGTGCAGGATGAGCATGGCCCTGAGGCGGCTGTGGAATTGGGGATGAGACTGGTGGGAGTGTTCGATGTAGTGGCTGATTTAATCCTTGCGAACGTCAAGGGCGATGCAGTTAACTTTCAAGTAGCTAATGCTTTGGCTTTAGTCCCAGAACCGGACAGGCCACGCGAATTACCGAAAATTATTGCACAGGCTTATAAAACCATTGGCCGCAATAGTCTGGGAGTTAAGCCTTTTGATAAAACGCAAACTCAATCACAGCCACAACAAAAAACTCAGTCTGAGAAAGATGAGAGACCGTTCTTTACTAAAAAGAACTGGAGGTTGAAGAAACAGGGTAAACAACAGAAGAAACCGGGGTCGCGTGGCGCATCCCCGGTTTCCGTATCTTCTGAACGCACTTATGATTTGCGCGACAGAGCAAGAATTAAATCTCCAGAGAGATTTCAAGTCCCTGATCCGCGTTCTCCTCATTCTTCACAGGCACCATCGACCTCCCAGACTGGTGGAGGAGAACGCCAGGATAGAGTCAGGGGTCATGAGGCTCCACAGGGACGAGACCAACCTCGACAACAAGTCCAAAGGAAACCAGAAGACTTTCCACGTTCTCGCCCACAGTTTCAGAAGAAGAAAGTTGCAGCTGTAACAGCCAGGTATGCCACAGACAGTGAGAACGAGACTCCTGAATTGGACGTGGGCTGTGACGCTCCTAGACAGCGCCGCGGAAGTTACCATAGTGCAGGAGGCGCTACGTCCTCATGTGGAGGTGACAGCAACTGATACATTCATTACTGTCGAGACAGCTGACACCTGAGTGGCACCCCCTGACAGACTATTTAATATTGTCCTTCAAATTGAAGGTGACATACAGCGTGTTATTAAAGGGATTTTTTGGGAGAATCTGACCTCTTCTTATGATATTCTGTTGGCAGAGGTGGATTGGCCGCCCCCATTCGTACTTGCTGCGCGTAGAGGGGAGGAGGTAATCCTTCCGAGCTTTTCTCGTCATGTCCCCAAGGACAAAGCGGAGGCTCTCGCAGCTGAATGGGCTGGGGCCCTGGCTCCGGCGTTATACCGTAATCACGTGGGCTGGGATGAAGACTCTCCCCCATGATATTCCCTTGCGGTCGCTGCCACAGCCACAACCCCAATATCCCATCCGGCGGGAAGCTAAAGGTCCCGTTTCCGACATTCTGACACAGTTAGAATATCAAGGAGTAATTGAAACATGCGTATCACCAATGAATAATCCCCTTTTCGCAGTTTCTAAACCCGATGGATCGTACCGCCTGGTTTTGGATTACCAACATTTGAACTCTCATTGTCGGACCTTTGCGGTGCAAAATACACACAGTTCTGCGCTTGTAGACAGTCTTGTTCATAAAAAATATAAAACGACACTTGACCTATCCAATGGATTTTACACGCACAACTTGTCCCCGGAGTGCAGCCAATGGAGCGCTTTCACTTCCGGTGGTAAACAATTCAAATTCCGGCGTTTACCTTTGGGCTACAAGAACAGCCCGGGTGTCTTCGCCGCTCGTGTTGTCTCTCTGTTGGACAGCATAGACCCAGATGCGTGTTCCTACGTCGACGATATCTATCTGACAGACGACGAATTATGGCCGCATCTTTCCCGACCTCCCAGCTCCCCATATATGGCGCCCGCTGCGCGGTGAGGAGAGCGACCCTTGACCTTGCCAGGTAGGTCGCTCCCCCGCCACACAGCTCCGCCTGTGTTGTCCTGCCCGCTGCTGCTGCTGGTAAGCTCGCCCCTCTGCTGTTGCCTTGGTGCCCGTTTTGCCTCTGTCCCCCTCGTGCCCCCATTTTGTGTGCCCGTTTCGCTTCTGTTTCCCCTCGTGCCCCCATTGCTTGTGTCCTTTTGCCTTCTGTCTCCCCTCGTGCCCCCATTGCTTGTGTCCTTTTGCCTTCTGTCTCCCCTCGTGCCCCCATTGCTTGTGTCCATTTTTGCTTTCTGTTTCCCCTCGTGCCCCCATTGATTGTGTCCTCTTTTGCCTTCTGTCTCCCCTCGTGCCCCCATTGCTTGTGTCCATTTTTGCTTTCTGTTTCCCCTCGTGCCCCCATTGATTGTGTCCATTTTTGCTTTCTGTTTCCCCTCGTGCCCCCATTGATTGTGTCAATTTTTGCTTTCTGTTTCCCCTCGTGCCCCCATTGATTGTGTCCTCCTTTGCCTTCTGTCTCCGCTCGTGCCCCCGTTGACTGTGTCCATTTTTGCTTTCTGTTTCCCCTCATGCCCCCATTCTGCTGTGCCCAACTTTGCCTTCTATACCCCCGCCGTTGCGTCCCCTGCGGCCCCGCCCCCCTGACTGCCCATTCGCTGCCCCTGCCTCCCACCTCCCAGCTGCTCCTCCCTCCCAGCTCCCCATATATGAGGCAAGGCCGTCTGCGCCCGTCCGCGCCTGGACCGCGCCCAGCGCCAGAACTCCTGGGCCGCGCGCCCCCCGCTCCAGCCTCGAGGACCGACGCCGTTACGATGCCACCACACTCCACGCTCTCAACCCCGGACGGAGACACAACTGCTTCAAGGCCGCCCCGAAACGCACACATGGCCCCTTCACCTGCCGGAACTGCAGCTACACCAGCCTCAGAGCCACCGAAGCGCCCGCCAAGAAGGACCTCAACCACCTCCGATGCATCCTACTGAACACCCGCTCCGCATGCAAACACGCCGTCGAGCTCTGGGACCTGCTTGACTCATCATCACCAGACGTCGCATTCCTGACAGAGACCTGGATGAACGACTCCTCCGCACCCGACATCGCCATAGCCATCCCAGACGGCTATAAGATCACCCGCAGAGACCGCGTCAACGGAGTAGGAGGAGGAATCGCCATCGTCCACAAGAACTCCATCAGGGTCTCGACCAGCACAGACGACGTTCTCTGCACCGCCGAACACATGCACTTCCAGATCCACACGGACCCCAACACCACCCTCAGAGGCACCCTTGTCTACAGACCCCCTGGGCCCCGACCCCAGTTCAGCGACTCCATCGCCGACTTCATCAGCACGCACGCCCTGACTTCTACCGACTACATCCTCCTCGGAGACCTGAACTTTCACCTGGAGAACAACAACGACAGCAACTCCACCACCCTGATCGACAACCTCGCCAACCTCGGACTGAGACAGCTCGTCACAACACCGACACATTCCGCTGGCCACATGCTCGACCCCGTCTTCTCCTCAAGCTCCCACGTCTCCTTCACCCACACCACGGAACTCCTCTGGACCGACCACCGCTGCATCCACTTCACCTTCCAGAAACCCACCACACACCACCGCACCCAACAGATCCCACGCCGCAGCTGGAGCAAAGTCACCGAAGACCAACTACGGGCAAACCTCGCTCTCAGCCCTCCCTCCGACCCATCCAACACCGACAACGCTGCCTGCAACCTCAGACGATGGATAGACGACTGTGCCAACACCCTCGCCCCGCTGAAAAAACTCACCTACAGCGACACCACCAAAAGAGCCAGCTGGTTCACCCCGGAACTCCTAGCTTCCAAGCGTACCTGCCGGAAACTTGAGAAGAAATGGCACAGTGATAAGACACCGGACAGCCACGCAGCCCATAAAGACGCCATCCGTAACCACCACCACCTCATCAGGTCCGCCAAGAGAATCTCCTTCAAAGACCGCCTCGACAACAACGCACACAACAGCAAGGAGCTCTTCAACATCGTGAAGGAACTCTCCAACCCCAGCTCCAAAACCAACGACATCCCGCCGTCGCAAGCCCTGTGCGATTCCCTCGCCACCTTCTTCCACCGCAAGACCGCCGACATCCACGACAGCTTCAACACCCAGACAGCCCCCACCAAGATAGATACTCCAGACCCGCCGCACACCATCGACCATGACCCCTTGCCAGCCTGGGCCAGCGTGAACATCGATGACACCATCAAGACCATGGGCACAATACACTCCGGCTCCCCGTCAGACCCTTTCCCGCACCACATCTTCAACAAAGCAAGTAGCTCCATCGCACCCCACCTGTGCAACGTTATCAATCTCTCCTTCGAGACCGCGACCTTCCCAGAGAGCTGGAAACACGCAGAGATCAACGCCCTACTCAAAAAACCCAAGGCGGACCCAAGAGACCTCAAGAACTTCCGGCCCATCTCCCTGCTTCCGTTCACAGCCAAGGTCATCGAGAAGATCGTCAACAAACAGCTAACCCGATACCTAGAAGAAAACAGCATCCTGGACCCATCACAATCGGGTTCCGCAGCAACCACAGCACTGAGACTGCCCTCATCGCCGCCACCGACGACATCAGGACCCTGCTGGACAACAGTGAGACCGCAGCCCTCATCCTGCTGGACCTCTCCGCCGCCTTCGACACAGTCTGCCACCGCACTCTACGCGCACGCCTCCACGACGCAGAGATCCGAGACAAGGCCCTGGAATGGACCACCTCCTTCCTCGACGGCAGAACCCAGAGAGTCCGCCTCCCACCTTTCCGATCCGAAGCCTCCGAGATCATCTGCGGCGTACCCCAGTGCTCTTCCCTCAGCTCAACACTGTTCAACATCTACATGGCCCCGCTCGCACGCATCGCCAGACAGCACGACCTCAACATTATCTCCTACGCCTACGACACTCAACTGATCCTCTCCCTCACCAAGGACCCCCTCGCCGCCAAAGCCAATCTCCATGAAGGAATGAAGGCCGTCGCCGATTGGATGAAGATCAGCCGACTAAAGCTGAACACGGACAAGACGGAGGTCCTCATCCTCGGCTCCAACCCCTCAGCCTGGGATGACTCCTGGTGGCCAACGACGCTGGGAGCAGCCCCGACACCCACCGACCAAGCACGCAACCTGGGAGTCATCCTCGACTCAACACTCTCCATGGCCAAGCAAGTCAACGCAGTCTCCTCCTCCTGCTTCAACACCCTCCGCATGCTTCGCAAGATCTACAGGTGGATCCCGACAGACACAAGAAGAACAGTCACCCAGGCCCTCCTCAGTAGCAGACTTGACTATGGGAACGCCCTCTACGCGGGAGCCCCGGCCAAGCTCATCAAGCGACTGCAACGCATACAAAATGCCTCCGCACGCCTGATCCTCGACGTACCACGCCACAGCCACATCACCCCCCACCTGAGGAACCTGTACTGGCTCCCCGTCGACAGTAGGATCACCTTCAAACTCCTCATCCACGCACACAAGGCACTCCACAAAACTGGCCCAGCCTACCTCAACAGACGACTCTTCTTCTACGTCCCCAACCGCCAGCTCTGCTCCGCCGACCTCTCCCTCGCCACCGTCCCTCGCATTCGAAGAACAACCACCGGCGGCAGATCCTTCTCACACCTCACCGCCAAGACCTGGAACACCCTTCCATTAAGCCTACGACAGACCCAAGACCTGCTGACCTTCAGGAGGCTACTCAAGACCTGGCTGTTCGACCAGTAGCAGCACCCCCCCCCCTTCTCTCTCCCCAGCGCCTTGAGACCCTCGCGGGTAAGTAGTGCGCCCAAAAATTCTGTGATTGATTGATTGAGTGGACCGCATTATTCTTGAATTTGCGGTTTTAGGTTACAAATTTAATTTTGCCAAATCTCACATTGCTGAATTTACAGTTTTGTTTTTGGGCTATGAGCTCAACAATGAAGGTAAGGGCTTAGCTCCCCATTTCTTGGAGAAATGCGCACTATTGTGCCCTCCAACCACCCTGAAGAAGCTTCAGTCATTACTGGGTTTTCTAAACTTCGGGCATACTTACATTCCCGAATATGCCCAGCGTATCAAACCTCTTTATGCCTTGATACAACCTAACTTTTCGAAGTCATGCTGGCTTCCAGAGCATTCCTCTATACTGCAATCTTTGCAATCTGATCTACTTGAATCTAAATTCTTGTTGACTCGTGATAACCACACAAACCTGGTGATTAGAATCGTTCCAGGGGCAGTGGGTTTCACGTACTTAACTTTTAACGAAGGTGACACAGTACCGATTGCATACAAGTCACATCTTTACACTTTAGCAGAAATGCGCTTTTCCTCTGTGGAGAAAGTTTTGACTGCAGTGCAAATGGCGATTCTAAAGGAACGCGCACTGGCACAGGGAAAACGCATTTTGGTGGTAACACCATATCCTGCCCTTGAGGCAGTGACGAAAGCAAGTGTCCCGAACTCTAAGGCTTTGCACCCCCGTTGGATACAATGGGCTACATCTCTGATGTCCCCGGATGTCACTTTTATCTTTGATTCCTCTCTTCAGACACAGGAGTTCTTACAGTATGAATTTGTTCATCCTCCTCTTCTGTCCTTGCTACCGCTTGAGGAGTACGAATGTATTATCTATACCGATGGTTCGGCACAACCGGCCACGGGTTCCAAGCATGCTTATTCAGCAGCATGTGCTATTGTTGCAGGTACCATGGTGAACGGTGAGTTCAAATCGACTGTAGTGCACACACAGGCACTAGGAGACAGTACTACACAATTGGCCGAGCTGCGCGCTTTGGTGCTCGCACTTGAGTTCACTAATCCAGACGTGACAACCCTTATTGTATGCGATTCTTACTACTGTGTTCAATCTTTCAATGACAATCTATTCTTTTGGTCGCAAAACGACTATAGAGAGGCAAAAGGCAGCACAATTAAGCATAAAATGCTTTGGGTTCGAGTGGCAGATCTTAAACAACGTTTGCCTCTCACACAGGTGATTCACACTCTTGGCCACCAGCGTGTGGGCGCACATGCTGTCGGTAATGGTTTGGCAGATGAAGCTGCCAAATCAGCAGTAGCCACGTGCACAGTAGCCTCAGGTACAAGATCCATGACTAAAATAGATAATGATATTTTGGCAGCTATTGCTGCAACAAAGGAAGGTGCTAATTACCCACGGGGTTTCCCTTCTAAATACTCTTATCAAGTAGGTCCCGATCAGGTTCCTTACGTAAACATTCCAGATGTTGGTGATCGGCTGATTCCCAACGCGGACCGCAGACTTTCCTTGATAACGGCCGCACACGAAGGCTTGGCTTCGGCCCATGCTGGCGTGTCTGCGACGGTTTCCATCTTGCAGCAGCGTTACTGGGGGCGTGGTTTATATAAACAGACCCGTTCTTATGTGCTTTCTTGTGACCTTTGTCAGCAAATTAAGCCTTCCACGGTTAAACGACCACCACAAACACCGCTCTGCATTTCTAACAGATCTTTTGGGTGTGTTTACCTGGATCACTGCGGTCCATTTTCTTCTGACACTGCGTATAAATACATCTTAGTTGCAGTGGATTCGTGCACACGTTTCATCTGGGTTTGGCCACAACGGAGTGCTGACGCTCGCAATGTCATAAGGGATTTGCGTGTCTTTGTGGGAATTTTTGCCTGTGGCACCTTCCATTCTGACCAAGGTCCGCCGTTCGCCTCTAAGGCGTACAAGGACGCAATGGGGTCACTGGGGGTGCGGGTGAAATTTTCGTCTCCATATCGGCCTGAGGGCAATTCGATTGTTGAACGAATGAACCGTGACTTAAAGCAATCCTTGACAGCTAGAGTCTTAGGTACTGGCAGGAACTGGCTGGCCCACTTGTATAGCGTGCAACGTGCACTTAATAATCTCCCTAGAAGACCTCTGGGTGGGCGGACCCCATACGAAATGCTCTTTGGCATCCAAATGTTTGTGCCTGACCTTGATGGTCTAGACATGGCGGTGCAATCCGCAATCTTTGACGTAGATAATCATTCTACTATGTTGCAGGACTTACAAGAAGCCCGTGACAAACTTGCAAACGAACATTTATCTTCAGCCACAGACGCTGCGCTGCAGATTCCGGTCGCCGGCTGGCTTCCGAAGGCTGGAGATCTGGTCCGAGAGAAGGTGGAGAACAAAAAAGAATTTGGCCCCTCTTATCGTGCACCGGTTCCAGTCCTTGGCTTGAAGGGTACTCGTACAGTCATCTTACCACCGCTTCCTGGTTGCAAAGACAACAGATACATCTCAGTGGACAATGTCAAGCTACAACATCTGGCCGATCCTGAATAGCGTAACACCAGCAGTCTCCTGTCCAGCCATTTCTAGGACTCATGTTTGTGGCCCTCCAGCCCACACGGTCACTGATGTTGCCATTGAGATGGTAGATTTGCCAGATCGCCTGCTCGACTACCCGGATTCCCCCTGCAACGAGGAGACCGAGTATACATACCCCGCCAATGAGTCAGTGGCTCACCAACCAACAACGCCACTGAGCCCCACCCGTTATTCCTTTGATTCGGCTTCCACCTCATCACTTATCCCGTCCAGCTTCAGTGTTTTTATCTCCTGGTTCAGAGACAATTTTTTGATCCCACCACGGACATTCATCTGGTTGGTACTATTCCTGATTTTTCTGTTTATGTCCATTGGCTTTGTGACAGTTTTTTTCTTACTCATCAATGGTCACTATTTACCAGAACGCTCTGCAGTGAACTGTGTCGCTGGGACTTTGGCTCCGCATTCTTCTTCTCACATCATGAAGCGTGACCACACATTTGTGAACATTTCAGCTTTCCCAGTCGCTGATGGCATCGTATGGGATGCAGTAAATTTCCAAATTCATGGACCAACCGAAATTATTAATGTACCAAATGTCCTCCGTGTTTCAATGGGTGATGTCGTTAAAAGTAATATTCATTCTGACGATTGGGATGTGCATGCCGTTGAATCGTTATTTACTGATTTGAAATATTATGCTGCCTTTAATTCTGAAGATCTGTATTTAAATTCTGCAAGTTATGCTGACTTATATTGTTACCAGCATTGGGGCAACCACTATCTCCATAAACCCAGTACCCTTCGGGGTCCTTTTAATTACACCCAATGGGAACATTGTCCGACCCCTTTGCCAGGTAGCTCCCAGACTCCTAGAAATAAGTTTACTTATTTTACAAACTTTGATCGATCGAACCCTGGGTCCTATTATTTTAAATTAAACACTTCGTCCACACAGAAAATCATGTTGACCCACACCAAATTGCTATATTTGGGTTCCTTTTTGAACGCATTAGCTGTGGGTGGTTATGAGCACTGGCAGGACACCATTGACTTAAAATCTATATGGGGCACCAAGTCATGGCAGGTACAAGGCACGGAAGCCTTGCACCGTGCTTGCCTAATCCCGGCCCAAATTTTATTTTTAAATCATACTATCTATCAAACGACCTGTTGGGGTTTGGCTACTTCCAAACAATTAAATGCACCATCCATTCCCGTATTGTCTTCCACTCCCACCGAGAGCTTGCATTTCAATATTTCCCTTGCCACTTTGCAAGCTTTGTTTCAAAACAATTCATTCAATGTCTCAGGTTGACTGTTTGTTCAGTCACCCTGGTTGGCTTGGCCCATAGCATCGAATGCCTGCCAGCTGCGTTTTCATGACTCAGCTCCTGGTTACAAACAGGATAGGCCAGATCCGAGGTTTTCTGACTCTCGTACTGTTATGACATATTCTGTTGGTAAATTGTGTAAACAGTGGTTGCAGCACTCTTCATTGGATTCTGTAAAACAACATTTATCCCTCCTATCAGGCAACATTGATCTGTCCGATTTTGTTCTGGGGCCTCGTGGTCCTCGACCTAAGAGATTCATTTATGAAACTTACAATGAACTCTGGAAGCTTTCGCAAATTGAAGCTGCTTCCCGTCTTCGGGAAATCGATCAAGCAAATTTAGAAAAAGTGCTTGCTGTTGTTGACAATAGAATAAATACCCTGTCTTCCCGCATTTACACATTAGAGAATATTGTTTCCTCTGTTGTTGATATTGTACAAGATGATGTTTCTGTGTTATATCATGGTCAGAATCAATTGCGTTCAGTGATGCAGTTTGCATGGACTTTGCAAACACTTAAAATGGGTAAAGTTCCTTGGCACTTTTTGAACACCTATGCCTTATTCTTGCCGTTTAATTTAACTGAGAAACAGCAATTCATGTCCATGAAAGATGCAACATACACTCTCTTACATATCTAAAAATAGAGCCCTTACCATTCTCTGTGGCGGAATTGGATTCTGCAGTGTGGCTAGTTCACGGGGTTATCGCCTTGCCTTTTTCTTTATTTGAATTCAGTTCATGCATGAAACATTATCCTGTGGGCCGTTTTCAGCCCTTAGGCAGTGCCTTCCTGCATGAACTTTGGTCCCTGCCGTTCATGTATAAATGCCTTAGGGACGGAAAATAAGTTTTTCTCACAGGAGAGTCATGCGATTCTTCTTGTGGGTCATTCCCTGATTTGTAAACACATTAAATTACACGGGGCTTGTAATGTTTTGGCTCCTAATCTTGCTTGTGTTTTAAAGGGCATTCCTGCTCCTGCTATATCCCCTACTTTCACTGTGCTTGCAAATGGTAGCTATCTCCTTCTGAATAATCAGGACTGCTGTGGAATGCTGGCTGGCATCCCCTATATTGTAACTGTTTCCCACCGGGTAGTGTGCTGCAAAAATTTGCTTTTTCCTCCCCCGCACAACATTATAGATAGTTCCATTTGGCCTTCCATTCCGACTTTGAAGGCGGATTTCAATAAATTGAGCAGAATAAAGGCGCTATTATTGAACCAGGAGGTTATGCTCACATCCGCACGGGAGACATTCATCCTGCAGGTGGCTAGTTCCCACAGTGAAATACAGGCCCTTTTGAACACAAACCTCCCACAACATTTCGGTGAGCTGATTCACCGTGTTTTCAATGCATCACGCACGGAAGGTCTTGTGCACTTTTTTAAAGTTGTGGGCTCTGGCCTGGTTACCTCCTTTCAAACTATCTTTGGTGTAATACCGGCTTTTATTCATTCCATTTTTTCCAGCGTCTTTGGCGGCTTTCCGTTGATCTTCGCCTTGTCGGCTGGTATATTGCTTTTGGTCTGTTTGCTCCGCAATGGCTGCTCTTCCCAGGGGCCTCCTCGACCGAGGTCGACTCCGGATGCTCCGTGACCGCATCCTCGCCGTCTTCGGCATCCTGCCATTGGCGACACTCAGTGTGTCCTATAGACTTTCTTTTCGCTTTGCGTATTTCACTTGCGTGCAACCTGTGATGTCTTGCATCCGATGTCCTTTCTCATGGTCCTTGGATTATTGCCTCTCCAATACGTCTCTGTCTGACCCGGATTTTGTCCAGTTAGTGGGTCCGTTAGAGGCCCATGAACGGGACTGTTCCGGTGATGGCTTCATGGCGCGTGCGGCTGCACTTGGAATTTTGGCACAATAGGATGTCTGGGCGGCTGCTCAGACTGTCCTACGACAAAGTTATATTGAGTATCACGCAAGTTGTCCCACAATGCTGATCACTGCTCCCTCCTGCGAGGAACATGAATGCAGTTTTGATTTGTTGAACTGGATGGCGTCTCTTTTTTCTGTCGATTCCAACAATGTCCTCTTGGAAGGTGTGGCGTTTTTCTGCACTTACACTCTATTGGATTAGGGGGCCTCCGCTTTCAGCGTCCTGCCTCACTGGATTTTTTTTATTTTGCAATTTTTTTTCTCTCCCATTCATTGTCCTTCATTGGGGACTATTCCAAAACAGACGTTTCCGTTCTGCTCCATCTATTTGAACTCTGTCTTCGTCCTATGTCTTCGCCAATGGACTGACCAGGGGAGGGTGTCATGTGGTTTGTGGCCTCATGGTCTGCCTTGCTAAGTTGGCTTAGGTCTGGCTGCCATGATGCCTTTTTGCGCACATTACTTTGTGACTTTGTTTTTCCAGCCTCTGCTTGTGCCCGGCTATATTAGAACTGTCTGCCTTTCTGCCTTTCACCTTTTCTCCTGTTCCCTGTGGGTTTTGTCTGCACAACATGTACAAGGTCGAAAAACAACGTCCCTTGTTCTTGCTGATCTGGCCAGTCCCTCGCACTTAGACATAACACTAAGTACAGCTGCACTGGAGAAATTTGTGTGCTTTTAATATTGTGATCTCGCTGTTTGTGGCACTTGGAGAACAACCTTTCCAGGGAGAAGAGCTGTGCTTGTCTGATGATGTAAACCTTGCATCTAGATATTGAGGTATGAGGATCCGCCTGACAATGCCCAGAGGTCTTCTATTTTTATAATAAACTAGTTAATAGCACGGGAGGGTGGTAAGGTCATTTAGCCCTATATCCACTGCTTTATGAAATGCTTTCCCCGTTTGTATTCTATGGAATTGTAACTATGCTTATTATTTTATCCTTATGCATTATGCTGATAGTACTGGCACGTGTACTGTATCTTAGAGCACGATAGTTGAAATAAACATTTTAAACTATACTGTGTCTCTTATTACGCTCGTTGTGGACAAGTATGAGTGAGTAATGAAAGGGTGTTCTTGCTCCCGCGAGTCCTGAGAGAGAGAGACGTGTTCTGGGTTGTCTAATCATTGGTAGCATCGCTGCTAATGAGACGCTAAAGCTAGTCGGATTGGGATTGTGGGTACTAAGGTGCATGGTTGGTTCACCACTATACTCCGAGGTCCTATTATCCTGTGCATAGCTCTGTATATGTGCAGAATCCCTACAACATAAGATGTTATAAGCAAACTCCCCATTCTGTCCTATGGGAACAGGTAGCCTTGCAATAGTGAAAAACGAAATTGGCAGTATTTCACTATCAGGACATGCCACACACATCAGGGCATGTCCTACCTTTCACATACAATGCACCCTGCCCACAGGGGTAGCTTGGGCCTACCTTAGGGATGACTAATATGTAAGAAAGGGGAAGGTTAGGGCCTGGCATGTGGGTACCCTTGCCAAGTCGACATGGCTGTACCAGACTGCACACAGGCTCTGCAATGGCAGGCCAGAGTTACATTTACAGGCTGCTTCTGTGGGTGGCACAATCAGTGCTGCAGGCCCACAAGCAGCATTTGATTTACAGGCCCTGGGCACACATAGTGCACTGTACTAGGGTCTGACTAGTAAATCAAATATGCCAATCATGGAATCACTAATCCATAACAACAATTTACAAAGGGAGCACTTGCACTTTGGCACTGAACAGCAGTGGCAAAGTGCCCAAACCATCTAGACCAGCAAAACGGAGTCCAACACACAGCACAAACACAGGAGGTAAAAGCAAAAAATGCAGGGGAGACCCACGCCAATGGTGCCAGGTCTAACAGGTAGGCTCACAGACCAGCCGGCATTTAACAGCCATACGACACAATTTGCAATGGCATCAGATCCTCCTAAATGGGCCAATGACATCTCTGCCATTGGAAAGACCTTATACCTTCACCCTATAAATGGGGTAGCAGCGCACAGAAGAGAGCGATGATTCTTCAGATTTTGTGGTTATTAACTGCTTTTTTGACATTCAGCCAGAGGATATCTGTTGGTGCCCCAAAACAACTTTGGATATAAAGAACATGTGATATGTGGCTTTACCATTCTATTTATTTTCCTGTCTGTCTGCAACTGCTCCAGGTAGGTGTGTGTGTACAGATGCAGACAGGCCCAGTAGCAGTGTCAGCAATGTTTCCCCCCCTAATTTTTACCCTCTCTGTTTTGCTGAATTACCAACTCTTTACACTATACCCCTGCCAACCAGTAGTAACATGTCAATGTTCACCCTTTAAAAATATCAAAATTGGCTTATCCCTAATTGGCATATTTAACTTCCTATAAGGTGAAGATTTACACTCATGGCATGGAAAGTTAAATGTCACTAGTGGATTGCAGCACTGATTGTGCTATCTACTTTAGTGACACAGAAAACATGACTTTAGACCTACCTTGCACAGCCTGACTGCAGCAGTATAAAACCTGTTGTACAGACTGTCAGAATAACCATTATTACATGCAGAAACCCTGCATTTAAGTCTTAATAAGTAACCCACAATCACACATGTCACACACAAGGTAAGGTGCCTGCTATTTAAAAGTGAAACTTGATAAAAATAAAATAGGCATCTTCCTCCAGTGACTAAGCCCCAAAAGCTATTTTTACTGTCACAAAAGTAATTTAAGGGCTATATTTAGATTTAGGAAAAAATCTAATTAAATGGTAAAGTCAGAATTTGAATAAATATTCAGAAAAGGCAATGTTTAGAACGTTACCTTTTACCTGCCTGAATCTCCAATGGGCTAATTAGCATTAGCTTACTAACAGCTGGTCTGCCAGAGCTTGGCCTTAATGAGGTGTGAAAACTGATGACAGTGCATGAGCAATGGCGTGGGTGTGGTGAGGTGTTTTCTTCTCCTTGCAAGAAGAGGATCCTCTCCAAAGGAAACCCTGAAAAGCTGTCAGAGGGATCTAGCGGCAAAGGTGTCTGATTTTGATGGCCCATGCTTGGACAGCATTCAGACTTTCCCCACGGTATGATTTTGAGCTCCATAAAAAGACTATGTCACAAGGTAAAATTGTTGACTGGGACAAGCCCACTTCATGTATCCAACCCGTGCTCCATCATTGTCATACTGAAATTGCATCTAGGTCTCAATCTACCACTTCCATAGACTATCATTGGCGCTTTGTGCTTTTTAGTGCTATTTTCACTTCAGACTTAAAAAACTCTCTTGTTCCCCTTATTGCATTGTTGTTGTTCAGGTGTCATTTCGATCACTAATATTTACTCTACTTCTCTAATTTGGGTTGGGATTTATATTTTTGGGTGTTTTGACTGAATTTACTGTTTTGGTACTCCATAATACTTTAGACATTCCCCTAAGTTAAGCCTGTCTGCTCCCTGCCATAGCTACCAGGGGGTTGAGCTGAGCGTAATTTAGTGACTTTGGGGTTCCCTCTGTCACATTAGAGTCATTGTACCTTGCTTTTGGCAACAGTCCTTACCAAATAATAATCCACGATCTTACAAGAAGCATCTGCTTTTAGAAGATACTTTGAGGAGCCTAGAGCCCAATTGGGGATCTGAACACTACTCCGGCGACTAACTCAATTTGTCTAAAGGCAACAAATACATTCTGAGTGCTACATAGTTTGTCTAAAAGTCAGCTCTGTAGGTTAGAAGGAAGGATACTAATGCTTGCTGAGAGTCCCTGAGGATCTCTGCTGGAGGGTTTCTGAGGACTGACCAGGAATTTCTGAAAGTGGACTGGGTGTTTGAAGGGAGAATGATAATACCCAGGGGCCTGCAGAGGGTCTGTGATGACCTATTGGATGTCTATGTGCAGGCTGAGGCTCTATAACAGTTGCCAGCTAATGTCTAATGACCAACAGAGGGTGTTGATAGTGGCTCAAAGACTGGCTCAAGTATCTAGGCACCAAATAGGGTGTCTGAAGGCATGTTGAAACTTAAGGACTGTGAAAGTATGTTCATGGCGCCTGGAGGCCTGTCTGGTTGTCTGAGATTTGGTCTGCAGATCCTGGAGGAGGGCCTTTAACAGCTTTTTGGTGGTGTCTGAAGGTATACCAAAGGTCTTTAAAGTCCATCTAGGGATGTTAAAGGACCAGATTATGTGTCTCATTGACAAAGCTGAGGACCTCAGAGGGTGAAATTATGGTATCTGATGGCTATTGTAGATGGTAGAGGGCCATTCATGCCTATGGCACTTGTGTAAACCTGCACACTTTTAGATTACTCCACCTTTGCTGCTATGTTTGTTCTTGTCTTGCTTGACAATTTTCTTTATAGCTTTGTCAAGGAACCACATGCAGCCACATCTAACTTTAGTCACAGACAAATTTCTCACTCTTCCTTTCTCACCATATGTCCCAATTTGTTTTATTTCCTGATTTTGGTGAAGATGGAAGAAGTATGAGATAATTATAATATATTGATTGGTTATGAGACTCTGACAATCACGTTGTTGTTGATAGGAGGCACAAAGGAATTCCACAGGATTCCACAAGGCAGGTCAGGGAGATTGTCCGTTTGATGATGATAGTTTCTTAGAATGTTCTAATTTGGTATGGCTCTTGGTGCATGCATGCTTTTGTGCTAGTGCAGTGTGGTGTGTGCCTGTGAGTAAAGAAGCTAAGTGCAAAATTGAGTGTTTCAATGCCCTTCTGAAAACACTCAAGAAGGGAGAGGGGACATGCGGAGTGCTGGAGGGAGTCAATGGTAATTCTTATGTAGGATCTGAAAGGATGGTGGTGGTTTGGGTTATCTTTAAGAGGAAGTATGGGAATCATAAAGTAGAAGGGTAGAATGGCAATGAGATTTAATCTTTCCATTCGAAAGGCAGGTGTGAAAGTTAGGAGGTAGGAAGGTGGAGATGGATTTTAACAGGGTGCTGCAATGCAGGATGCTATCAGATTTAGGATGGAATCCCTCTTGGTCAAGTTTTGAACATTGGGGTTCAGGTCACCTAGGTATGTATTGCCAGTGTTGGTAGATGTGGATGACGTCAAAGAAGTCATTTTTTAAATACAGGGTGGTACATTGGTTCATGATGTGGACTGTGGCATGTTGTGATGGGGAAAAGAAGTGGCAGGCCTGTATTTCTGTGTTAATGGAGAGGCAGCATCTACCTAATGTAACAATATTGTGACAGCACAACACTGGCCTGACTTGATGATGCACATTGAACTGTCATAAAGAAACTAATCTGAGGTAAATAAATTGGGTGGGAAATACATATGACAAAAAGATGTTCCTGCCTGTAAGACACCATTGGCCTCATGGGTTGCTGTTTGTATCTGTAACAAATTAGGTTAGTGGCTGAGGGAGCGAAACCCTTCTAAAGCAGCAACTACAATTCTTCTCAGGGTGAAGTCACAAGCAAACAATGAATTAACTTGTGCTAAACACTTGGGTAGCTTGGCACAGAGCAGTGGCTTAACTCAGAGGAAATATGTAAGTATTTGTGAAACACTTCAAACAGTAATAAAGTGAAAACACCATACAAAAAAGATCCCACACCAGATTAGAAACATAGAGTATTCTGTAATAAATAAAACAAGACTAAAACAACAAGCATCCAATCGGTCGACCTCGAAGCTGGGGAACCGGGTTCGAGTCTCGGCAAGGACACTGAACATCCTGTGATTCTGGGCAAATCACTTAATCTCCCCGTGCCTAACAAAAATGAATGTGTCCTCATGTAACGCAACTAGTGCTCATGTAAAGCGCTCTGATACCCGATACCCTTGGGTCAAGTTCGCGCTATATAAAACTCTGTAAAAAAAAATAAAAAAAAGTAGAACTGGAGGTATCCAGGTTTAAAGATTTCAGTAAGGAGAGCATAGAAAAGCACAAAACTGTGAGTATCTGGTTGCGCCAGACCAGGACAAAGTCATAAGTTTAGACCGACCGTAATGGAGTATGAGTGGGCTACAAGGACCAGTGAAGCCGGCTGAACAAAGTATCTTAAATCCTAATTTGTGGAGCGTTGCGAGGATCTGCATCAAAGATGTGTCTTGCAACTGAAGCTATGCGTCGTTTCAAAGATGCAGGAGGCTGCGATGCAAGGTCCTGCGTCATCATCAAGGATCCCAATGATGAGAGTTTGCAATGCGAAGTCGGATGTCGAGGTTGCATTGCGCAGTAGGAGCTATGCATCGGTTCGGAGGAGCTTTGATGGGGAGTCCGTCATCAGCGTCGAGACTGCCATCGACAAGGGATGCAAAGGCCTGCACTGAGGATGCACTCTGCAGCAGCGGTTCCCAAGTGGCTGCGAAGATGATGTGGGTCTCTGTGACAGGGTCAATCCATGCAGCAGTGCTGATGCATCGGTTCTGCTCGGACTTGCGCCACTCAGCAGAGGACATGCATCAGTGCACCTTAGGGCCACTTCTAAGGGTCCAGGATTGAGGTGGCACCACTTGGCAGGGTAAACTCACAGATGGCAGAGTCCTGGTGCTGGGGTCAAGGTTGTTGGAGTCTTCTGTCCCTGAGGTTCAAGCCAGGAGGCCAGCCAACTGCCCCTTAGAGTTACTCCGGGGCCCTGGGTACAAACAGATGCAGGTCCAATCAAGAGGGCAGCAGGGAGCAGGTCAGCACAGCAGGGCAGCAGTCCTTCAGATCAGCAGTCCAGCAGAGTGGCAGTCCTTTCAGCAGCACAGCAGTCCTTCTTCCTATCAGAGTATCCACAGGTCCAGAGGTGTACTAAAGAGGTGGTGTCTGTTCAATATTTGTACCTGGTGCCCTTACTCTGGATTGTAAGGGAAGATTCTAGAAAGTTCCTGTTAAGTCCCCAGGTATTGTGCCTTCCACGTTCTGGCTCCAGACTAATTACGGGGGTTATGCAGCTGTTTGTGTGGAGGCAGAACATGTCCTATTCAACTGTAAATTGGGCTGTGTTCATCTCCTCCCTCTCATCCTTCCAGTTCTGCCCCATCCACACGCACCTAAGCTCTCTATTGTGTGTAGCTGCCTAGGAGGAATATACTTAACTGTCAACTACACCCATTCATGTGACGCAGAGACAGTGGCATTTTCAAAATTGTAATTTGAAATCCGACTGCACCTTAAGCTAGAACACGACCAGCATAAAGAGAAAACTGAGGGGTCAAATTTTGCAACATGTTCTGGTGTATTAACAGCTCTATGCGGCTTTAGAGGCTGTGAATAATTTAAGTAATATTTTATCCCAAAATTGGGTAGAAAATTAGATATATAAAACATTTTCCCATAACAGTTCCAAAGTGCTTTTAAGTCTATTGATATTAGGAAATATTAAGGATCTCTAAATGAGAGCAAATTTGGGAATAGTACTATGTTCAACATTGTCAGGAGGTAAAGCTGGTTCTGGCAGTAAGAAATAAGGAGCCATGTGGTACTTGGAGAAAAAACTTTGATTAGAAGAGGTAATTAATTTCTATTCTTCTAAAAAAGAGTTAGGCAATTGATATTGGGTTTGTAAAAAATCATAATTTACACTAGAATTATCAAACATAAATTTAAATACATAAATAATACCATTTTTCTTCCAATGTTTAAAATAGAAAGATCTTTTATGTAACTTAAGAAATGTATTATACCATATGGAAGAACACAAGAAACACTGCAAGACATTAAATTTATCAAAACATATTCTATTTAATAGAAAGTGTGAATATTTAAAAATGTGATATTTGGAGATAAAGATCCAGGTTTACACATGTATAACATTGCTGAAGGAAAACTCATTCAGTAAAGAATGCTCAAAATGAATCAACTATGGTATGGGTTGATGTTGAAAACCATGGATCATGGCATAAAACTGTCTGATTAAAAAAGAGAAGTAGTAAAATTTAAATTCGGAGAATCAAACACCTCCTTCAAGTTTTGGGCATTTGAGCTTAGAGAGAGCAATACATGGAGTTGTGTAATTCCATAAATAATTCATACAAATGAAATTAAGTTGTTTAAGATAGTAATTAGGAATTTTAAAAGGTAACTCATTCAAATAACTTTATTTCGGCCTAAGCCATAAAAGTGAGCAATAAATAACATACAACACATGTAAGCAACATCACTTCAATACTAAAGGATCACATTTGGTGGCTTCAAATGATCATATTTCCAACATGTGAATGAGACTTCCCAAAGGAATTTTATGTACCGAAAATACAGTGAAGCAATCACATTAAAACTGTTATTTTATATAAGTCCAAAAACATTTTCAAATCTTAAAACACATTATAACAATAACAGCCCATCTTTTTGCTCACATCAAGCCCAAAATAGAATTTTTAATGAAATGTACTGTTTGCATTTGCAATAAAAAAAAAACATTTCTATTTAAAAATCTTAAAATCAAATTACAGCAATGGCAGCCCTTCTTTTTGCCCACATTAGGCCCAAGAATTTAGCAGCTGCACAGAAATACAAAGGGGCTGGGTCTATTTTCAATATCCTTAGTGCTACCCGATTGCTTAGGGTACCAAACTGCCTTACCACTGGAGCAATCCAAGAAGAGCGGAACTTGGTATAAGCAGGCCATACGAAAACACATATGGAATGGACTCAATTTGACCTTCACAAAATGGGCAGTCCTCTCCAGCTGTATCTGCCCACCTTGCTGTGAATGCCCTTACTGGAACTGAACCCACTCTGAACTGGTGAAATAGCTTCTTGTCATGTGGCACGGTAATCAAGTCCCAATACTGGTCTAGCCCATAAGAAGGCTTGAAGTCTAGAAATTCCCCAGTTAGCGTGGCAGCCCTGAATTTGAGTTCCTCCCATGGTAGCTCGTAGGCCCAGTACTGTTTTTTCAGGACACCCTTTGTGGGAATTTTAACAACCTCAGAATGAGGCCTAAGGTCACCCAAACCAAGGTTTGCTAGGTTTGGTAGCTGCTTGATTGAGGACAGCCGTGGGACTTTCTTGGCTTTATCCATCTTAATAATCTCACCTAAGGCATCTGCATAATGCACCAACTCTGGGTAGCCCAAATTCTTCACCACAAAAGAAGAGACCGCAGAGGAGCTTTGAGGGCTATCCTTTTCAGATCTATATCCACGAATAAGGGACCCAACAGGGCACTGGTTGGAAGGGAAACCAATGCTCTCACAAATGTATTTTTTGATTTCACCATATCCGAGATGTCCCCAAGACCCCAGAGCTCCGTGGCATATAAGGCTGCTCCTAGAGCTTTGGCTGTGTAAACTTTCAGAACAGGTGCAACAGGTCTAGTATGGGAGGCACGATGTTCTTTTAAAATTGAGCCAACAATCTGCCTGTTCTTTATTATTGCAATATCAATATGTGGGCGCCATGATAAGTTAGATGAAAGTTTGATACCCATGTATGTGAAGGAAACTACTTGTTCCAGTTGCTCATTCCCCATTGACAGACTGCCCTTGCATTTCTTGCGATGGTGAAATGCCATAAATTTGGTTTTGTCTACATTAACCTCTAAGCCGTGCTCTAAGCAAAAGCCACTAAAGCTGGTTAGTCGTTTTTGCAGGCCACTCAGAGTTTTGGAAATTAACAAGGTTACGTCTGCAAACAACAGTATCAGTATCGTACCCTTATTTATTGAAAAGGCGTCAGACTCAACTTTGGAAAGATGGTGTACCAAGCCGTTTACATATAAGGAGAATAGGGCTGGGATTGATAAACAGCCTTGTCCGACGCCAGATTGGGCCCAAGAGGGGTGCAGCACATACCACAGACTAGCTTGTTGGTGTGAAAAAGGCCGCTTTATTGAAAACAGGTGCACCTTACATCAACATTCCTTGGCCTGTGCCGTACAAAACTGATCCTCACTAAATAGTATCCTCCTACCTTACCCCCCTCCCCTCCCCTAAAGTTGTTCCCCCTGCAAACATTTATAAACCCCCAAAACTTGCAACTTCTTAACCTTTCTTCACCTAGCTATCTATGTACACTTCCTATGCTCTTTCCCCTTCCTGCGTGCTTCCGGAGTGACCTTCCCAACCAATAAACTGTAACTGTAAACCTCTGTACCAACTATTACCCAGGAAAAACGCCACTCAGAAAATTCCTCCCCCAGGACTTTTCTGACCCCCCAACTAGGTCCCCGGTCGTTTCGGGTATCTACATATGCCTAGAACCTGGTCCAAAACCTCCTTAATCTGCACTATGTATAATTCCAAACCATATCTGGACAAATGAACCCCATCCTCCCTAAAGAAATAGACTGCTGCATAACGCAGTTCTGGATGCTCCATCCTCCCAAAACCTTCCCTGTCGCAAAATTTCCGCATGTCCCTGTTAATCTTCCTTCTCGCCTTATCTATTGCCCCTGGACGCTCTGCCCCCCTCCAACATCTCCTGGGAATGAAATCCGACCAGATCACG
This sequence comes from Calotriton arnoldi, assembly GCA_963921515.1. Taxonomy (NCBI): domain Eukaryota; kingdom Metazoa; phylum Chordata; class Amphibia; order Caudata; family Salamandridae; genus Calotriton; species Calotriton arnoldi. The sequence continues at coordinate 2,309,264 of CAWUFW010000107.1, read as the reverse complement.
TGACAGCCCGACCATTGCCGTTGAATCTCTAACAGGTCTCTCTGCATTTGTTTCAACAAAGCCAAACCTTTGCACTGCACCAGATCGTTCTCTCCCAAATGAATGAGCAACACGTCTGGGCAAATCCCCCCTCTGATCAACCTGTTCAATGCCGGCACCAACTCGTGCCACCTCATGCCCCCTTTTCCCTGCCAATGACACCTAAACAAACCAGGATCCAAACCTAGGTTCACACTGTTCTGTTTTCCCCATTCGTAATGCTCCGCCCTTTTCACAAAAGAATGTCCTACGAGGAGGGTGGACAATTCCGCCGCCGCGGGCCCCGCCACTGCACCTGAAAAGACACATATATGAGAAAAAGTGGAGGAACATCATGCCTCTCCCTCCCCGGGGCCCCGCAGCCTGATGTATGTTTTAAAACAATCTGATTTCCATCGCCCCAAACGCATAAGCTCTTCCCTCCCCCACCCCTGTCTTGCTGCATCCGTTGCCGCACCTATGCGAAAGGAATGTGTCCCAAACTGTCCCAGGTTCTCACCTAGTCCTAGGAGGGCGCGCCTCAATACCCAAAGTAGTTGAGGCGCCGTCACCCTGCCCCCCTCGTGGCTAATATCCTCCCCCATGCCGCGGGGCATACCTCCTGGTCCACTACAGGCCCCATGACCACCCACTTCCCTGCTCCCCGTTGGTCTGTCTTCGAGCGCCCCAGTAGTACAGCCACTTCCTTTTCCCACAGATCTACCGCCCCCCACTGGACCCCCGCGCCCCCCTTGCACCTAGGAGCTCGGAAACCCGAAAGGCCCTGAAATACATCCACGACATTAACGTGGAAAACAAAACCGTTTCTTCCTGTTTGCGGCAGATCTGCGGCAAAATCCGCGTCACGCCAACTAGAATACCTGCCGAAATGGGCCTCCTCCGCTGTGATCGGTTGCCTTTTTCCCGTGCCCAGCCTTCCATCAGACGCATTCCCAGTTCACCCGCTGAAGGCGCGTAGCCCCACCACAATTTTCCCATGAAGGCAATGGCTGACAGTTTTCCCGCTATCGTCACTTTGGACCATCCTTTGTCCATCATAGCCATAATAAATTGTACCACCTGTTCTTCCCTGACCCAGGGCCTGTCCTGCCGCGTCGCGCCACTGTCCAGGAAATCCCGCCATGCCAGCTCGTAAGCTCTCCAAGTTGATGTGGCCACAGACCCTCTTACCAACTGCATGACCCTTTCTCTCCTACCGACCACATCCCCTCCGGAACCGGCGTCCTGCATTCGTCCGCCTCCGTGGCTAGCCCATGGAACCTCTGCCACTGTGAACGAGACAAAGCGTCCGCAATGTCATTGTCCACCCCCGGCACATGTCTGGCTTGAAACAAAATATTGTGTTCCAAACATCGCAGCACAAACACCCTCAACAACTTGAGCACCTTCGTGTCCCTGGCTGACTGCCTGTTCACAACCTGCACTACCGCCATATTGTCCACCTTGAAAATCACCTTCTTGTGCGCCAAATCCCGGGCCCAGACCGTCACAGCCACCACTAGTGGAAACAGTTCCAGAAAGGCAATGCTCCTCCCCCCGTTCTTCCAGTGCGATGGCCATTCCACGGCGCACCACCTCCCTTGCCAGTAAAGTCCGAACCCTCCTGCCCCTGCCGCGTCTGAGGAGATAGTGACGTCCCATTCCCATTCCTCTGAGGCGGCCATTGGGATACCATTAAAGTGCTCTAAAAACATCCGCCACAGGCGCAGGTCCTCCTTTGTGCCCGCCGACAATCGCATATGATGATGCGGTAGCGTCAAACCGGACAATGACAACCCTAGTCTTCTGCAGAAAGTTAGCCCCGCCCGCACCACCCGGCAAGCGAAATTTAAGTGCCCTAGGAGGACCTGTACTTCCCGTACTGTCACCTTCTTTTTTGCCAGCAGGCTGTCCACCAAAAGCAGCATATGCACCTTCTTATCCCCCGGCAGACAGGCTTCCATTGCTACTGAATCCAGCTCAATACCAAGAAATGACAACACCGCGCCTGGACCCTGTGTTTTCTCTGGTGCCAGGGGCACACCCAGGTAGCCCATGAGCTCTGTAAAACTAGCCAGCTGCTGCTGACAGTCCGCCGAACCGGGCAGTCCCACCAGGAAAAATTCATCCAGGTAGTGTGTCACCGTCTCTTTACCGGTCTGCCACGTAAAAACCCACTGCAAAAAGGTACTGAAACGCTCAAACAAGGCACAAGATATGAACACCCCATTGGCAACGCTTTGTCCACGAAAATGGACCCTTCAAACTGCATGCCCAACAGCTGATAATCCTCTGGGTGCACCGGGAGCAGTCGAAATGCCGACTTGATGTCGCATTTTGCCATGAGGGCGCCCGCCCCCACCGTCGCTACCAACTGCCGCGCCACGTCCAGTGATGAGTAGGACACTGACGAAAGCTCGGCTGCTATGAAGTCGTTCACGGACGCCCCCTCTGGCCATGACAGGTGCTGTATCAGCCGGTATTGTCCGGGTTCCTTCTTCGGCACCACTCCAATAGGGGAAATGATCAGGTCCCGAATCGGTGTCTCTTGAAAAGGCCCCGCCATGCGCCCTTCCCGGACTTCTTTGCCCAATTTTTCTCGTACCACCGCTCCGTGCGCATTGGCAGATTTCAAATTTTCAGCCCACCTGACGGACCTTGGACTTTCGTACCCCTGCCGGAAACCCTCCCGAAAGCCTAGTTGCAGCATTCTAGCGTCCTCGGTCCGTGGATAGGACGCCAAAAATGTTTCCAGCCGCTCTTGTTTAATTGGAGTATGAGCCTTTGCCCAGATGCCCCTGTCCTCCCCTACCCCCCCCGACCCCCTGCTTGTTGCCCCGCCTGCGTGGACTGCTGCCCCTGTCCGCTGCCTCCCGCCCCCCAGCATTGAACCACTGGGTGTCGACCTGCGCACTTGGAGCATTTGTGCCTAAACCTGCAATATTGTCGAGCGCATGTGCCCTTGTTAAAATCCCAGCACGCTCCCCCTGTGCTTCCGGTGCTGTTCCCCGCATATCCCACCCCCCGCGGGTGGGGCAATTCGGAAAGGGGCGGGGCGCGAGCTGTAGCCCGCTTGCCGTGTATATTGTTCTCCCGAACTTCGCCCCTCCCATGGTTTGCTGGTAAAGGTCTGAGTCTATTTCCCCCCACTTGGCCTCCGGATCCCAGGCCATCCGCGCCCAGAACTCCTCGTCATAATGGGACCATGCGTAACCCCCGTACGTGACCTGTGCTCGCCTGATCACGTCCATATATTTAAACAAAGCGACGGCCCTGCCCGGGTACTTCTCACAGTACACGCTGGCGAAAATCAAAAATGCCGCCGACCAATTTTCAATGTTCATGGGCACCCTCGGCCTCTTGGCCAATTCTAGCTCCTCTTCCTTGGACCCTTCTTTCGCTGTAAGCTCTCTATGTAGTAGCTTCAGCATGTCAACGTAATCGCCCTTCCAGATTTTTTCCTTGGTGGCCAATGTAAGGTGGGCCCCCAGGGGCTTCGTAATCCCCATATATGGCAACTTTTTCACGGGGATGTCATGGCTCTCCTTTACCCCCTCTTTGGGAGCCCCCCTTCCGCTTTTCCCCCCTCTTCAGTCCCCCCTGCCGGCCCGCCGCGTGTTCTCCTGAAGAGGCGGGCGCCTTCCCCCTCGCCCTTGCCCCCCCTGGACTCGCCGACTCCGGCTCCACCCCCGTGTCTTTCACATACTTCCCTTTTCTCAAGCGCACCTCCCCCTCCTCCCCCCGCGCATCGGTGCCAACCGAGACCCTTGCCTGCGGATCACCGCCTGTCGGCCCTTTATTAAACCCTTTCGTTGCCTTACCTGGCGTCAAGGTCGGCGTCCGTACCGGATCCCGCCGCCTAACCAGTCGTGCAGAAGGGGCCGTCACGCTCTCCGCTTTGTTCCACCTGACCGGACCGCTCTGTAACAGACTAGGCATATCGTTAATTATGGCCCCCCCCTTCTTGCCGGTCCCCAGGCTCCACAATTTCCCCCTCTTCAATGCTTTCCTCATCGTAATCCAATAGAACTGGGCCGTCCACCTCGGACTCCGGCCCCTACACCCCTGCGCGGTCCCTATCTGACCAGCTTGGCAATGGGCCGTCCTCCGTGGGCTCCAGCCTGCTCAAGCCCGCCTTCTCCCTGCAATTGCGGAGCAATTCCCCCCAGTCACCACTCCCTCGCCGCTGCCCTGCGCACTGTTTCTGTGGGTCCCGCTCTGTGCTATATGCCTCCCGCGCCTGTCCCCCTTGGGCCGCATTGACCCATCGGGGTTGAGCTACCGGGGGCCTCTCGCCCCGCCTCCTGTATGCCGCTGCCGGCAGGTCCCTCGTGGGAGCGCGACCGCCCGCATGAGGCAGAGCCAGCCAATCCTCTCGGTGGGTTGGAGCCGCACGCAACTCTCCCGAGCACCTCGCCGTCCTTTCCTGCCAAAAAGAAGTGGAGTCCGACATGCCGGGGTTAGTCCTGCCCTCTAAACCTCCAATCCCCAAGCCCTCCCCCCGTGAAACCCCCCATCCCGTCCCACGCCCGACGTACCAGATGAGTGGCCCCCCCGCCGCGAAGGGGCAAACCTCCAGGCCCCGGCCCCAGCTCCCCCGCCCCGGGCACCCCATGCTCCCTCCCCTGGGAAAGCCCCCCCTTCCCCATCGCTCCACTCCAACTCCTCAACCACCCGACGACCTGAGCTGCCCACCCCAGCCCCCTTCCCAGCCCCCTCACTCCCCTCGCCCCCCCCAACTCCAAAAGCTGCCCCCAACCCACTGTTTCCGACCACCGGTGACGCAGGCCCTCTGGCGCCCTATCCTGCCAGCCCGCCAATGCGAGGGACGGCATTGGCCCCCATCGCGGCCCCTCTCTGCCTGCCGTCAACCCCCCCGACCTCCCCCACCCCTGACCAGGTGTGTGCCTCCCGCGCCCCCCGGGCCTCCCCCTTGCTACCTGCTAGGCCCCCTGCCCCCCCACCCCTAAACCTGTCCCCATTGCCTGAAACCCCCGCCCCCCCAACCGGTCCCGTCCTCCGCCCCTGGCTTCCCGCAGGCCCCCCTGCCTCCTCACTCTCCTCCCCACTTTCAATCAAAAGCGGGGACGCCCGCCCACTGCCCGTCTGCGAGGGGACAGCCCCCTGGTTTGCCCGATCCGCGCATGTGGCCTCTATCATCAAGGGGGCCCCCACAGCCCCCTTCTTCCCTTGCTCCCTGTTGGGCCTGGCCTTTGCGGCCCCCCCGGCCCCCTCCCGGAATTGCAGCGCGGGCCTTGGGGCCGCGCCCCGCCCCCCGCCACGTGTGCGCTTCCTCGGCGCGGCCGCATTAGCTGTGCGGCCGCGCCCCCCTTCCTCCACACTTAAACGTTTGCGAGCTCGCAGCGGCTCGCATGCCAGCACAGCCGCCGCGACCCCGCTCGCCGCCCTCCTGGTTGGCCTTACCTTAACGCCGGGCCACAGCATATCCGTGCGGCCCGCGTCCTCCAAGAGGCGGAGCGCCTCCAACACCCGGGGATCCTGGCTTTGGGCCGCCATCGCACCGCACCAAATCGCCGCAACGCCAGACACCTACGCACTACCCCAAGGTACAAAAAAAAACAGCTCCCCACAAAAACCCTCCCAGCCGGCTGTCATGTCACTTCCACCGAAATGGTGGCCAGTGACCTAAGATGGCCGTCTATGTAGTGCCCCCAGCCCAAAACCAGCCCAACTAGCCCAAAAATAGCCCAGGGCAGCCCAACAAGCCCAACTGGGCTCTGGCTGCCCCCCGGCCCAAAATCCCCCGGGAGGGGCAGGCCTCCCGGTGGTCGGCCGCCCCTCCCAAAGCCCTATTGTACAGGAATTTTGTCAGTTAGTGGGCCCTGCAAGCCACACCATATATGGGCAATGTTCTTATCGTGTAATCTACTTTACAGAGACAGTATGTTAAAAGACATACCCATCTCTTTAAGGGTCGACCATAAACTTGGGAGTGGCACCAGATCAAAAGTGGATTAAAGATTGACAAAGGCGTCTAAAAGTCGCCCTTGCCGATCATATCCATCTTCCAATTAATTATGGCAAATCTAAAGACCTGGTCCATAGTTGATGTTTTGGTTTTAAAACCTACTTTTAGTGGGCTTAAGATATCATTCTTTTCCATCCACTCCTGGATCTTTACTAGTACCATTCGAGATAAAACTTTCCGTAGACAGTCGATTAGGCTAATTGGCCTGTAGTTAGCAGGGAGGCTGTTATCCCCCTTCTTGTACACCGGCACCTCCTCCGCTCCCTGCCATAATTCCGGGATAGGAGCACTCACAGCTATCTCGTTTGCGATGACCAGTATATATTTCACCCACATATCTGAATCATAGAGATAGACATCTACTGGAAGCCCTCCCTCTAGAAAAGGTGGCCGATGAATTAGAGACATCGGGGCAGATTTACAAGCCCCTTACGCCACTTTTGCGCCGCTGTTGCGTCACTTTTGTGACGCAGCGGCGGTGCAAATCATGCGCCATGCTGCGGGGGATTTACAACGTGACGCATCTAGGGAGATGCGTCACGTTGTAAAGCCCTGCGCCACATGAAACCTGCGTCAGGTTTCATGTGGGCGTGCGGCGCAGGGGGCGTTCCTGCGCAAGAAGCCCCGTAAAAGTGACGCAGTGAAATCTACAAGATTTCACTGAGTCACTTTACGTCCCTGCTGCGTCAAATCCTTACGCCTGCTTCAAGCAGGTGTAAGAGTGACGCAGCATGTTAGGTATAGGGCACCCCTGAGCAGTACTGGAGTTACGTCGCACTTGCGACACGACTCCAGTACTGCGCCACCCTTCCGCCGACAGATGCGTCACGCATCTGTTTATCCTTGCGCCATGATGGCGCAAGGGTAAACTTGCGTCACGCATCTTCCCTGGCGCATCCCTGCTGATTTGCAGGGATGCGCCAGGGAACGTAAATCTGCCCCATCCTCCTTAGAGAAAGGTGGCTTGTCAAAACTCAGCTGTGTGGCGTGCAAGCGATTTATGTCGGGATTCCTGGCCTCATCATAATAAAGCTGAGAAGTGTTTAAACCAGTCAGAAGATAGAACATGGTTCTGGGGTTCAAACCCTGCTGTGTGCTCACATCTAGTCACTAGCTTCCAAAAGTGTAAGTCATCCTTGGATGCAGAAGCATGCACTAAATCACGCCATCTATTATCATCCCAATTTCTTGGCCTTATTCATGGCTAGCTTGTAAGCTTTTTTAGTGACCGATATTAGGCGAACGTTTTTTGCTTATATGGCCATTGCTAGGGTACACTTTAGCTTCCGGCATTCACCGTAATACCAACTGCTACCTCCAGATAGGCGCATCTTTCTGCTTACATGAGGAATAAAAAAGTAAGCAGCTAATTTCTCGAAAAATGGTTTGTGCATCTCAATGATCTCTTGTTTAGAATTGTTAGTCTCCCTACAGTGCAATAATTTTAACAAGATCCCTTGGACATCGGATCTGATGTTTAGTAAAATTTCAGGCTTTCCCCTTGCTTGCTGCGATTTAAGGCGACGTTTAACAGCTGTATACTCAGGGGCAGATTTACAAGCCCCTTGCGCCACTTTTGTGTCACTTTTCCCATGTTAAAAGTGACGCAAAAGTGGCGCAAGGGGCGTGAAAATCTGCCCCTCAGTGTTTCTAGTACTGGTAAGGGTTGAACAGTCAACCGGGTACTTATTAAAGTGATCATCCCTGGAGAGGTATCAGGGGTGGTGATCACTCTCCACTCTTTTTGGACGTACATGTCTTTAACTAAATGCCACAGTTTTAGTTCGAACATTATAACGTCAATGAAAATTTTCGACTTTTTTGAAAGTGTGTGCCCCCTTTCGATCTGATTTAGTCCTCCCATTCGTAGCTGAACACGCAGTTCAATAGTGAGTGCTTTCAGCTGAGAGGCAGCCCACGTCCATCTTTTACAGGGGCAACCTCCAGCGCTGGGATGGCCAAATTTCATCCTCCTCTGCCGTGAGTTTAATGTAGTCCTTGTCAAGGGGCCCAAATGTAGTATTAAAGTCCACAGCTAGGATCAAGTTGGCACCTGCTTATCCAAGAAGGCCTCAAGGGATTCAGATCATTGGCGAAGCAGCCCCACCCATTTCCCCTCTCCCATAGATGTTAAAAAGCAACATATTAAGCTCCCTATCCCTTCTCATTTCAATGGCTAATATGTCCTGCCTATCAGTCTTTAATAGCCATAATTTACAGTTTAGGGATGCTTTAGCCCAAGTTATCAAACCACCTGCTGGCCTCCCACCCTTGCTTGGCCTCGCCTGGATACAGTATGTCAAGAAGCCCAATTTGTATACAGTACTGGTGCACCATGTTTCTTTGAAGAAGCCTATATGGAAATTCTCAATAAAATCACACCAATGGGGGAGGGGCAACTTGGCTTTGAGCCCTGTGACGTTCCAAGAAAAAACTGATGTTTTAGAGATGTAAAGGTTTGTACGGGAGCTGAACAAATGGTGAATGTTGCCCTCAGCGGGATTGTCTATGTCACTTGATGGAATAGATCCTGCCATAATATTACCAGGGTCCCTGGTCCTCGGTACTTGAGAGGGGCTATACTCATCAAGGTGAGTCTGCATTTCTTTGGGTCTTAAGATATTGGGGTCCTCAGGAGCGACTACCGTACTGTCTGCTTCAAGGCAGCCATCATGCCCCCAACTCCCTGCATATTTTTGAGCCTCTCCACATCATTACATGTTGAATATCACAGGGACATTCATCCAGAAATAGCACCTTTATCTGGTGTCGGTGTTCAATGGAAGATCCAGGACTATCTCAAGTCAATCGTTGCTGTCCAGCTCAGATGCAGTAGCTGGTGAGTGCACAGTTTTCCCCAATACTATTGGCCCCCTTCTCCCTGCCTCCATATATTTGAATCGAATGCTTGATTTGTTGGGAGGACAAGACCTAATATGCAAGGCAACAAGGCCATCCAAAATGTGCCTGTCCCTGAACCGTAATTCAATTGTATCAAAATGTGACGCTTCACCAGAGCATCGTCTAGCTCCAATGATGTCGTCCCTGATGACAGAAAAGCAACACCTAATGTGACTTATCCAGTGTGCTGCCTTGTTCTTGATAGACTCTTTGTCTTCGAATTTCTTTGGGTCAGTCAATTTTGGGCCATTAACCATAACTAGTCTACAACCAGTTGTGGGATGGCTGTTTAAACAATAGCTTTCCCTTGGGCATGTCTCTTCTCTATTAGCAATGGGAGATGGATCAATGTTACTGCTAATGATGCTTACCCTCAGGATTGTAGGTTTAGTCATGGACCTGTAGCTCTGGGATTCACTCTGTGCCTCTTGGGTCAGATAAGCATGTCTAAGCAGGCTCTCAATGGTTTTTATGGGCCTAGACACTGGTGCCACTTGAATGTCTGGTCTAGCAGCTACATTTCTGGGCATGTGTGATCCCCCTTGTTCAGTCATTATTTCTTTTAGAGTCAAAACCTGATCCATTTTACTCATAAGGAGGCCTGGGGTCACTTTCAGCTCTCCCACCTCTGCTTTTAAATCCATAATGAGAGAGACATAAATGGCGTTGGGGTTGAGGGTATTGGATTATGCACTTGAACGCACTTGTCATCAGTAACTTTAGGCCCATCATTGTTTTCCATCAAGGGAAGCAATCGATTCTGGCATACTATTGGTGGAGCTGTGGGAGAACCTACTGCTTTCCCCACTTCTAGTTGCGCAGGCCCTAGGCATTGGGTAGTGGATGGTGATGATGGTTTATTAAAATAACTAAAGATTTTTTGGGATGGTTTTCTCCCTTTGGACGTGCCGTCATTATTTGCGGCAGTGAATGTACATATAGTGGACTTCACTTCCTCGGTTAGCTGTTCTATCTCAGTTATGGTTTGGTTTCTGAGCCGCCCAGTTGCTTTGCTATATTTGGCTGTGCCTACTCCAGGATCTTCCACCTTACGTTTTCCCATATCCCAATCACTCAGAAAAAATACAGATCATTCAAGAGCCAAAATTTGCCTCAGGTGAAATCCTCTTGGCTACTTGGTCTACTTGGTCAAATAATTACAATGAGCTGGAACACACCCTTGCTCTTAGATGTAGATTCTCACCCCTGCCCTGCCCAACCTCCATGCATACTGGTGTACATGCCTTGCAAAGCTGGTAGAAAGTGGTCAAGATGGTCAAAAAGCGACAATGGCCCCCCCACATCAAAGGTGAAAAAGTAACAATTACCAGATATTCTCTATTGCTTAAACCTTTAATTACCAAGCAGTTCTCATGCTAGTTTTTGTCCAGATATAGTTTAAAGCATCTAACCACAAAGAACATTTCAGATGAAAAATCAGTTTGGCAACCGGTTTGGTAACCGGAGCACACAATGGGCTAGCATCTTTAGCTCATTAACACCGGATCCAAATCAGAAGACAGTCGCATAGGACATAAAGCGTAACCATAGGCGGCAAAGTTCTCCTTCAGTTGCTCGTATATTGGATTTCTACATCAGAGCCAACATCCATCCCCACCCATACGAGAGAATCTGGCAGACACAGATGTTTGTAATGGCAATGGTTAATAGCCCTAATATCGCTTATCGCAAGGATGACCAGAACGAAAATCAAGAGGGTTGGACCTGCCCTGACTATTCCTGGCATTGACGGGCTAGGACAAGCCCCCCCCCCCCTTGGCCCAGGATGGCCCGCACACATCCCACGCAGCGGGACTCTGAAGCCCTTAAGTAGGGCAGATTACAAGCAGTTGATGTCCCTGCAAAGGATTATGGGTGATGTAGTCCCCAGAGACTGCACCTTGCAACGGCTCACCCCCTGCAGCTCACAGTGATCCCACGCTGCCTAATGGAATGGGTCTCCACAGCGTCAGGCAGTCTTCAAAAGCAGCTAGAGCTATCACCCCAAAGCACGTCACAGTATCAGCAGCAGACCCAGATAGTACCCATACACAGCCCCTGCACAGCGGTACTCTGAAGCACTTCAGTAGGGCAGATTCGAGCAGCTGAGGTCCCTGCAGGGGATTGTGGGAGATGTCGCCCCCAGCTGCTGCTTCTCACAAAGGCTCCCCCCCTGCAGCTCACAGTGAGCCCAAGCTGGTTAATGGAACAGATTTCCACGGCATCAAGAGATCTCTAAAAGCATCTGGAGATACCACCCCACAGCACAACGCAGCATGCTGCAGTATCAGCAGCAGACCCAGATAGAAACAAAATGTGTGGTACAATCATCATTTTAATAGTGTCAAGTCTTCTTTAATAAATATAGCAGAGACCAAGTCAAAAGTAATGCTTGTATTCGAGTGTCTCTCAGAGAGTGGGAAAAAACCTAACACCAAGATAGTTAATTTTTGAAGGGCACCATGTGAAATTAGTATTGCTAAACATATGTTGGAACAAAGAGGATGCAAGGGTAAAGTTTCAGTTTATTAAAATTACGTTTGTAGCCTGAAATACTAGTGTATAGAGAAATGTGTTTCAACCACGGATCAAGAGAAGCTAGAGGATTGGACATATACATTAGAATATCGTCTGCATATGCAGATAACTTGATTTCTAGAGAGCCATGTTTGAAGTCAGATATAAGAATATTACAGCAGATTCGTTCCAATAAAGATTCCAAACATAAGACAAATAACAAAGGGGAGAGAAGACAACCTTGTCTGGTACCTCGATGTAAATCAAAATAGGGGGAAAAGCAACCATTAACAAAGCACCAGCCCGGGGGTTAGAGTGTAGTCATTTTGTAAAAGAAATTAATTTTGGGGCAAATCCAAACCAACAAAGGCAAAAGTTAAGCAATATTGTCAGTCCCAGTTATCCCAGGGTGCGTGAGCTAGGTCACACATGGTTACACAAACTCAACGAGGGCTCATACAGGTGTGGGAATTGTAGCATGTGTAAATTGTTTATTCATGGAATTCATGACTTTGAATACAATCGTTCAAAGAAGTACTACATATGTACTCACATTGATTGCTCGACGAAATTTGTGGTTTACGCAATTATTTGCAAATGTGATATAGTCTACATAGGTAGCACAATTAGAGGTTTGAAAGATCGAATTGCGGAGCATTTTAGGGCTCTCAAGAATTTGGATGACAGGTACCCCATCGTTACTCACACCATAGACTGTGATGCACAATGTAAACAGCTGAGCTTCAAATTCCATGGCATTGAATCTATATCAACTGATGTCAGGGGTGGTATCCGAGAGCTTAGATTAAGACAGAGTGAAGCCCGTGGATTTTGAAATTAAGTGCCGTAGAGATGGGCCTAAATATAGATAATGAATTACAGTACTTTTTGGGAACATGATGTATATGTGGTCAATCTACTATACCCCTCTCCCCTGTCTGCTTATTCATTGCTATTTTACCCTGTAATTTCTCTTTCTTTACTAATTAGTACTTAAATATACTCAATTGTGATAATTTCTCCTTTTTATTCTAATACTATTTTACTGATCTTGTCTTTACTATGTCTATTGGTGGTTTGTACATACTACTTGTGACACTTGGTGACATACAAGTATTGGATCCTTGGACTGATTATGTTCTATAACTCTTATTAGCTATTTGGGCGGCTGTTGTGCCAATAGCCTGATTTGTGCTATCTCAATTGATAATTTGCGATTATTTCCTTTTTAAAACCTTTTTTTTGGCTAACGCTGCCTAGTTGGTTATTGCTACCTGCAACAGCATCATTCTTTGTATTAGGTGTTGGTGATATGTGGTACTTATGTTCGTTCAATTCGAACACCCAGTGTTGGGAGAAATTTCTAGAAGCTTCAGTATAGTCCTAATTTTATTGGTCCAACAGGATACCTATATAAGTTCTATTTTGTATATGGCGTGACTTTAGACGCCTTGTTGTTAAGAGGACCGCTCTCTGTAGAATATTTCAACACATGGTTTTTATTTATTTACGAATCCTTTTCACAACGTTTTTATTGAATGTACTATTATTACACCACCAGACTGTTAGACATATTTGTGTACTGTGTGTACTTAAAAGATGGCACCCACAGGATGTTCACGGACAAGTTTAGTTCGCCGTTTTTTAATCCCAAAGGGACCTCTACAAAAAGATACTTCTCGGTGGCTCTTACAGAGTTTCACAGAAGAGTTTTGTCCGTTTTTACTGTTAATCTCAAAGGGACTGGTATAAAACGGTATTTCAAGATGGCGTGATTGCAAAACGCCGTTGTTACATGAGGAGGACTCTCCTTAAGGACCTAACTGATCGAGGTAAAAGCCTTTACATATTGTCTATTTGACGTAAGGATTTTTTTAATAATATGCAGTTACCAATGTCTAGATTTTGATAGATTTCCTACGATATTTTATTGGGACGTACCGAGACATCTGGGCATTTCTTCCATTTAGATTAAGGCTGACAGGAATATATTTCAGCCATACTTTGACTTGATCAAATGAAAATTGTCCGTTTGAGTCTGTGTTGGCTTTGGCGAATTGATTACTCTCACACTTTCTAAATAGAGGTTAATATTAGCTGATGACCTTAGCGTTTTATATTACAGGATATCGTTTTCGTACATCGTGGAAGTTGATTTATCGAACATGATGACATGAGATTACATTTGTTTTTGCCATACCAATTGACGTAGTTGTTGAGTTGGCACAGATTGTGGTATTATTATGACTTTGCCTTTGTGCACTTGGGTCTTGATTCCTTTTCATTTTATTTTCTTTGGAGCACCATTTCCGTTTTTTCTGTCACTTACTAGGTGTTTTTGAGGCATCACAGTCTGTGTATCTGAGGTTGCCTTCCCCATCTTGACTTATTGCTATACTTTTGCTTTATTTAAATGGATCCTAATATCATGTAACTTACCGGTTTCTGCCTTATTTCTGTATCAGATGGATTTAAACTTTATTATTATTTGTGCTTGTGGTTATATCAGTCATCATTTTGGCTTACCTGTTTACTTTTAGCCATGAGGAAGTCAGTGGATACTTCCACAAAGACGAAACATGTGTTGGCTAAAGTTGTTTTGCTGATGGCTGAAGTGACTGTAAACTTACAGAACTTGAAATAAACGAGGCCAAAGAAGATTTCTATGAAAATACTGTGTGGACTCATAAATTCATTACGGACTCCTCTTGCTCAGCATATTGAATCTAAATGCCAAAGCAACAAAGGGTGGTGAACATAAATTGCCAGTTAAAAAGCTTTTTTAGCATGAAGTGTGAGGGCTGCAAGTGAGGAGTTAAACTTTCCAGCTAGACCGACAACATTAAGGAACATTCTAGCATTATCAGCAGCAAGCCTTCCCTTAATCAAGCCAGATTGATCGAGTTTAACAAGAAGGGAAACAACAGATTATAAAAGGGTAGCTAGAATCTTGGTGAAGATCTTACAATCATAGTTAATAAGGGAAATGGGCCTATAGTTTTTACAAAATGTAGGCTCTTTACCTGGTTTGGGATCTTTATCATGGTTATCAAGGCTTCCAAAAGGAGCAACTAATTTTGGGGTCAGAAATAAAAGAATTAAAAAGTTTTCGTAATTTAGGAGCAAGAAATGTAGACAAGGACGAAAACCCATCTGGGCCAGGTGCTTATGCTCTCTTCATATTTGATAGCATCCAAAACCTCTTGTAGGATTATGCCGGTCTCCAGCTCATCATATGCATATGTAAGGGGATGGTCGAGGGAGATCATCAAATAATTGCTGAATATAAGGTGTAAAATGGGTATTCTCTTCATCATATAGTGTTTTATAAAATGCATGAAATGAGTTAGAGATACGGGCATTGGAAATGGATCTAAAATTACCAAATTCCTTCATAATGGATTGAATAGCCTTAAGCTCTGTTTTTATTAAATAATTTGCAAGCATTTTACCAGCTTTATTCTGACCATCATGATATTTAGATTTGCTTTTAAGCAGAATGTTACAAGCATTAACAGTAGCAAGCTTATTAAGGTCTGATTTTGCTTTGATCAAATCATACAGCATGGAGGAAGATTTGTAAGTAAAGTAAGTATGTTCAAATGTTTTAATTTGGTTCAATAGAAGGACATATTCAGCATTGAAAACTTTTTTTTTCTCCTAGCACAGTAAGCAATGGTGAAGGCCCAAAATAAAGCTTTACAAACATCCCAATTGTTGTCAATATAGGTACCATTAGAATTGGTAAAATGAAAACAAATCTTGTATAAAAGCAATAGCTTCACTGATAAACTGATTATCAGATAAGAAGGAATTGTTAAATCTCCATCTGCCAGTTTTAGAACAAACATTAGATATATCTATGGAAGTTACTATGGGGGCATGATCAGATATAAAGATGGAGCCAACTTCAGAAAATTGTAGAGTAGGGAACAATAATTGTGTAACTAAAATATAATCAATTCTGGACATCGTATTATGGACATTGGATAAAAAGAGAACTCCAAATTATCAGGATTTAAAGCCCTCAAAACATCAAATAATGGTCTAGAGGTAATTGCTGACTGAAATGCTTTATGCAATTTATCAGGTTTGAACATATATTTAGATTTTCTATCTGCAAATGGATCTAGCAATTGGTTAAAGTCACTGGCCATAATAATGTTACAGTTAGAGATATTAGGAAGGTTTACCTTTATTAAATGCCAGAACTCAGGGTCAGATTTGACGGGACCGCAAACGTTAAACAAAGTAAAATGCTTGTTGTCCAGAATAACATTAACCAACACCCATCTCCCATCAATATCTCATTCAGTTGTAATAACTTGTAATCACAAGGTTGTATGGCAAAGAACAGCAACACCGCCCTTACGAGCAACTGCTGGAGAGAAAAAAACCTGACTGGCCCATTGTCTCTTCAATTTAACAGATTCAGGGGCACTGTAATTTGTTTCCTATTAAAAAGCAACTATAGAGTTGAATTTAGATAAATGAGAAAGTGCCAATTGTCGTTTCTACAGATGTCGAAGACCATGAACATTCCATGAGACAATGTTAAACATAGTGAGTACATGGGGGAAGAAATACAGGAACAAGGGCGACAGGCTGCAAAAAAGGGAGAGGAGATATAACAGCATTGATTATACACACAGGGTACAAACATTGGAAAGAAAAGAAGGTAAACATCATACAAACAATCAAAGAAAACAAGAATGTAAGGAAGAGTGAAACTTAGAGAACAAAATACAGAAGAAAACAGAAGAAAGAATAAATCAAGGATAAACATCCAGACCTGAAGAACCAACTACTAAAATTCGGTATGAGACATGTCAACACCATAACAAGACTGGCAGAAGAGCAGAGGAAATAAAATATAGGAATAAAGAAAGCCATGTAGGTAAGAACAAAAATATACAGCATTTTAAATCTTATGAGCAACATTATCTATTGCGTGCGGTGTAATGCTCTGGAGATACAATTTCTATTTTGCAGGATCATCAAAGGATTTAGTGGCACCCTCATACGTTATCTTGCACAGATGCAGAATACCATAACGTATATTCAAGAGTTTCATTTGAGGTCTCAGGGCTAGAAATTCCTTATGTCTGGCGTTAGTTGCATTGGAGATAGTTTGAGATATGAAGATATCATGCCCAGACCAGACGAGTCACCTTTTAGTTTGAGCCACTTTCAGGAAGAAGGTCTGTAAATTTTAGAAAAAGCGCAATGATGCCCCTGGGCCTAGAGGAGAGATGATTAAGTCAACCCACACAATGAGCTTGTAGAAGTTAAGAGGAGGAGTAGTGGGAAGACCAAGCAGGCCTTGGAGGAATTTCTTTAGAAGTCAATAATATTAGTTTCTTCAAGGGCCTCCGGCAGACCATATAATAACAGAGATTGTTATGATGATTTCTGTTTTCTAAATCTCCTGTGTGAAATTTGAGTTTCTGGATCTTTTTGGTAGACACTTCATGAAGAGAGCTAATGCGCTGCTCATTCTCCGCCATTTTATTTCCATAATAATCAACCTACTTTCCATCTGTTGAAGTTTCTCATTAGTGTCACACATAAAAGGCTGTTGACGCCCACCCTCATCAAGAATAGTGTCCAAAACAAGGTTACTGGATGAAGCAGTGGGTAAAAGAGAATCATCTTAGCCCTCTTTTACTTTGCCCCAAAGGTGCTAACCTTAGCCCCAACACATGAATCAATAGCCATTTTGGTGTGGAACCAGTAATAGTGAGAAAACTTCTGTAAAGATTTAATACTGCCCATAAACAGCAATACAAGATAGTAGAAACAGCAGGAGATAAAGGTGGCACTGGGAGCATGTAATTAAATGTTTTAAAACAATAGGAAATGTTGCTGAAGAAGATGGCCAGAAGAGTCAGTCATATGAGAGATAATCAGCCTTCAAACATCCGAAAATGGTGGGCACAATAGTATATGGACATTAAGACAAATGGCAGAGAAAGGAGGAGAAAACAAATCCAAGAGAAATTCAGGAACATTTGTAGATCACCAATGAACAAATAAATAAATTTGCAGTGATTAGTCCTCCCTTCACGAAGAAATTTAAACAGGCCTGATTTTGTGCAGCATAGGGCGCTGAGGGCTTTTGTGTGTTATTTGAGGGCTTATCATCAGTACGTTGAGAAAATGAAAGCAGGGCTCACATGAGGGAGTCCGAAAGGTAAACAAACATGTTGTGGTGTAAAGCGGGAGCAAAGTGCACCTCCAGAAGCAGACAAGAAGGTTTTTATAAATTGAAGTAAGCTCTGTGTACACCGGAGCTCATGGGCCTGCGGCCATCTTGATCGGCGCGGAAGCCACGGGCCCTCCTGCAGCAATTTAAATGTGAATAACCTCCACCAAATCAAATTGCAGCCCTGACCAGAACCCACGCGGCAAATATATTTACAAAGAGGCCATTTCTCAGCCTAAATTTCTTCTTGTCAAAACTAAAGATCACCAAACTTTCCTATACAGATTTTGTTAATGATTCCATTGCCCTTTTAGAGTTGCATCATGCCTTAATAATGGGAACTATGTTCAGATATACAATCAGCTGAGACTAAAGCATAAACAAGTTTTTTTTCTGGGTTGAATAAGTCCCAGGTTTTAGGTTTAGGCAGTAGCAGCACTTTTAACACCTCTTTCAAGGGTCCAGGACCTGGAGGGCACCACTTGGGGAATTAGAACTCACTCCAGCAGAGGTCAGGTGCAAGTTGGGGTCTCTGGAGGCTGTTATGTCTTTGTACATCAAACAGGAGGCCAGCCAACTAGCCATTAGAGTCACTTCTGGTGGTCATGGGTTAAACAAGATGGTCCAGTTCTCCTTCAAGCAGAAAGGCAGGCCTTCATGCAACAGGGCAGTCCTCTGGTAGCAGAAGGGAAGTCTTCTTGGTGTCAAGGGAGTCATTCTGAAGTCTTTCACTGGTCCAGGAGTGCACTGAAGAGTTGTCATGAAGGTCTAATATTTATACTTGGTGCCAGCCTTTTAAGTGGGGTGATTTCCTATACTATCCCCACATCTGGTTGTGGAAGTTCTTCTGTCCCCTATCAAGGCTCCATGAAGTCTTAGATGACAAAAGACTAGTGTCAGATTCCTTTGTGTGTGCTTGTGGCAAGCTCAATGAAATGTAATTGGGCTGGGTACAGCTCCACCTCCAACCATCCTGGCAGGATGGCCCATCCAGTCCACACCTAACCCACGCGTGTCTCATGGTCTGAGGGATACCCAAACCCAATAGCAGAGCCATTCACAGTCATGGGACCCAGGACACTGGCAGAAGGAACAAATGGTTAGGACATGAAAATGCCAACTTTCAAAGCGTGGCGTTTTCTGAATTGTGACTTCAATTCTTTTACCATTAAAGATGATTTTAAATTACAATTAATTTCAGTCTAAACATGTAGACATGATATTTCTACCTGCTCCCTATCAAAACGTATCACATATGAAATAGAATAAGGTAACACAATGCAATCCAATGGGAGTGAAATCCCTTACAGTAGTGAAAAACGA
Organism: Calotriton arnoldi; assembly: GCA_963921515.1. Taxonomy (NCBI): domain Eukaryota; kingdom Metazoa; phylum Chordata; class Amphibia; order Caudata; family Salamandridae; genus Calotriton; species Calotriton arnoldi. The sequence continues at coordinate 2,290,311 of CAWUFW010000107.1, read as the reverse complement.
ATTCCATGACATGTAAATCTTAAACCCATGTGTCCTACTTTTTAAATACAGTGCCCTGTGGGTCTTTAGAGCCTACCTTAGTGGTGACGTATATGTAGTAATAAGGAAGGTTTAGGCCTGGAAAAAGATTTATTTTGCCAGATTGAAATGGAAGTTTAAAACTGTCCTACAGTTTACAATGTCAGGCCTGTAACATGCTTTAAATTGCTACTTTAGTGTGTGGCACAAGTGCTGCAAGCCCACTAGTACCATTTAAATTACAGGTCCTGGGTAAGAGCAGAATCACTTTACTAGGGACTTACAGGTAAATTAAATGGGCCATTCAGGTGTAGGCCAATTTTAACATGTTTTAAGGAGAGAGCAAAAGCACTTTAGCACTGGTTAGCAGTAATAAAGTGGTGCACACCGTCATAATGCCAACAAAAACAATTTCAGAAAAACATCAAGGATGAAAGAAACATGTTTGGGGGTGAACCCTGCAGAAAGGACACAAGGGCACATCCAACATGCACATATTTTGAAAGATCTAAAGCTTTCCAACACACCTCAACAAATGAGTGCATTTTGGTCCTCACTGTTGCAAGGAATAGCCCTTGGCTTCCTCAAAACCTGATGTAGGTCAAAAATACCTTAGCAACTTTTGCTCCATTACAAACCTCCCCCTTATGGATAAAGTTCTGGAACTTTGTACATAGAATAAAACAACCTACTAGATGGCCATCAATCAGGTTTCAGTACTGTAGTACATAAATGGCCATGCTTCTTATATAGGAGAATCTTGACTCTGTGGGAGCAAAGAGGTACCCCATAATTTAGACACTCCATAATTTTACCTGCATCAAATCTTACACATTTACTGATTCGGAAATAGTTTTAAACCTGAGTGAACCTGAGTGTCATTGAAGCAATGTGTCTCCACACTAGGCACCACTAAACATCAAAATCAGAAGTACAATACAATTAATTAAGTAATGGAGTTCACTCAATAACTGAGCTCCAGATCAATGTAAAGTTAAAGGGCTTTATTCCAAAATTCAAAAATAAGCGGTATAGATTTAATGCCATAAAGGCTCTCAGATGTAAAGTTATACTGAGTGTGTTAAAATTCCCAATGGGCAGCAAAATCAGAAAGGAAAAGGGCAGCATACCTAGTAAAACAGGAAAGTCTTCTTTCCCTCCCCTAAATTCAAGGGGTTTTGTACACAATTATTGCATAATAAATCAACATTTCTGCAGATTCATCATGGTGTAAGCAAATGTATCATTTCTTCTGAAAATCGAAGCACATAAAATAAATGTCATATTGCCTTAGCACCTTAGCACTAACCTATTTTATTAATAATTATTCGCACCCTCTATTCTCCTGTCATCTGGAGATGTTCGAACAAATGGTAAACAAGACTTTCCTTGAGTGAACACATCCAGGGGCATATTCACAAGGACTTATCGCTGAGTTATCGCCACCTTAACGCATCAAAAGTGGAGATAGATTTAACACCCCATTCACAAGCAGGTGCAAACTGCAGACATCGCCAGTATGCCCACGATTACTGCCGCAAATTTTATCCCCACAGGTGACACCACCAACTAACCCTAATGAGATGCAGAGTAGGCGTTCCCGTGCAAAAACACACGAAAACACCACTACACCACTTTCACAACGAAGTGCCAGATCTGCGATGTGAACCAAAACCACGCGATAAGCCGCGGTAGCAGCAGGTATTTAACACCTGCCTCTTGTTGGTGTTAAGCAGGACGACTACCTGCAGTAGGCAACGGAGCCCCGCACACAGCCACAGCCGAAGAACAACCGACGCCATGGAGCTACTCATCATGCAGCTTGGAGCCCCAACACCCACCGCCACCACCACCAGGACTGCCACCACCCCCAGGACCCAGACCGGCACCCCCCCGGACCACCACAGAGGCAGCGCAGAGTAAGACAGCGGACCTACCAAAAACGCACCAGTCTCACAGACCTAACGCCCGAGGAAGTCATTGCCCACTACAGGCTCAAAAGGACAACCATCCTCCGCATCATGACCCACATCGGCCACAGGCTGACGGTCCCAACACAGCCGACAACCAACATCCCTCCGCAGACAAAGCTGCTGGCTGTGCTGCACACGTTGGCCTCTGCTACCTTCCAACCAACAACGGCCAGAGTTGGAGGAGTCTCAGAGCCAGCCCTATCAAAGTTCCTCACACCTGTCCTGGATGCCATCATCAGTTTCATACCCCAGTACATTCACTTTCCCCACACTGTGCAGGAACAGCTGGAGACCAAGCAAGGCTTCTACGCCATTGCTAGATTCCCACACGTGTTGGGGGCCATTGACTGCACACATGTCCCACTTGTGCCCCCTGCGGACAATGCACACATCTACCGCAACAGAAAGCACACGCATTCCATTAATGTGCAGGCAATAGTGGACCACCGGGGAATGTTCACCAATGTCATCGCAAACTACCCAGGCAGTGTGTTCGATTCCTACATCTTCCGACAGTCCATCATCAACCAGCGCTTCCAGGATGGCATTTATGGAACTGGACTGCTCGTTGGTAAGTACCAAATCAACACACCACACACCTCAAAGCCACCATCACACAAAGCACAACTGTGGGAATGCACACGTGATCAAACCACATACAACATGTCAATCAACATGCCCACCTACCACACACGACAACACAACTCCATTGGGATCCTGGGCTTCCCATGTACACAAGCCAGCTATATCATGGCACCACAGCCACACAACAACAGAACGTGTGGAGAGGCGGAAAGCAGGCATGTGCGAAGGATGCAAGTGACCCATGAATGGGAATGTACACAACGACAAGTGTGGCGTGAATGTGCTGGACAGACCTGGGTATGCAAACCACAGATATGTCCATGCGGACATTAACTGCTGGTGTCTGGAGAGCAGTGAACAGTGGACGCAACCATGTTACCCCAGGCTGTGGGTTAGATCGCGGAAATATTGCTTGCTGCGTCCCCCCCTGTGTGCGTGAGCGTAGTGGGTTGGCCCGGCTTATGCCAGGCCTGCGCAGGGGTGTGGATGAAAACACCGTTGCGCTGAGCGTGGTGCTCTCCCGGATTGGCCAACGTCACTGCCAGGGCGGCGCCTCTCAGCCCGCCACGAGGCCGACGCCGTGAGCAGTGGGGCCTGCGAGCCTGTGTGCCTGCTGCACCCCAGGCCGCTGATGCCCAGACCCGGCTTGCCCGCCCCAGAGCTCCTGGGCCGCACTGCTCACCTGCCGACACCGTCGTGTGTCAAAGAGGGCCCACCACGTGCCGGTGCTAGCTCCAATACCCATGCCCGCGACCTTGGCAGCCTCCTCAGACCATCGCTGTCCTCCGTGACACAGGCCCCCAGGAGTCCTCATTCGTTGACTTACCCCACTGCTGCAGCCGGCCTACACTGCAGTCCAGTATGTCCCACATCTAGAACTGAGTCGTCATCAATCAATGGCAGAGTTCATGCCAGTGAAGGCAGGGAGAGGAGTGAGAGACAGATGCGTTTCAGTCCGGTGGAAACACGGATCACCATTACGGAGGAGGTCAACCACTCGCAAGGACTGACCTGGTGCCACTAACCCTGTGCGCAGTGAGTCACTGTCAGCCTCCGGCAGAACATTGTTGGTGTCTGAGCCTGTGGCCTGGGGTTGCCATCAGCAACTAGCAGGTACGGACTTGGTGTTTGGCATGAGTCTGTGGCATTCATATCCGCCATGTTGCCAGACACAGCTGGTATGTGCCCTCTGCCTCATGCTCTGGGGGTACACCTCCCACTCTCCCCCGAGACACTCCGTGAAAACCACCTTTGATACATACGAGACCCTGCTCTGCCCTCATGACCCTACCCCAGTGTCCCGCAAGTCAGAGTCCCGTGGCGGTAGGCCCGTGTCGGCCGCTGTGCATCTGGGGCCACTAACTCTGTGCAACTCAAGTCATGCTCCCTTGCTGTTCAAACATTGCATTCCTGAGTGCCTGATGACTGTTGAAGTTGTTGCCAGCACCAGCTACTCCCTGAGGGCTGGCTTACACTCACCCCACACACAGCCAGCACAGGCGTCACTGGACTAGTGGGCCTGCCAACACATCATGCCGAACCAAGTATTGACTCTTTTCTCTCTGCACTGTCACAGGTGATCAAGGATATGCACTCTGCCCTTGGATGATGACACCCCTCCGAGACCCGAACACACCCGCCCAGAGGCAGTACAATGCGGCCCACATACGCACCAGGGGCATCGTGAAATGCACATTTGGCGTGTTGAAGTCACGTTTCAGGTGCCTGGACGTCACAGGTGGAAGGCTCCTGTACAGCCCAGACATCGTGTGCAAGATGATCGTTGCATGTTGTGTGTTGCACAACATCTGTGTACGCACCAATGCCCCATGGATCCAAGTTCCAGAAGTACCGGGCGATGATGAGGACGATGGGGCAGGTGGCCCACATGCCACTGCAGCTGCAGCAGGAATAGCCCATAGGAACACCCTCATTGCCAATTTCTTCTCATGAGCACGTCACATTGTGGCCGTCCTTGGCAATTATGGGACAGTACAAAATGTCCACAAGCACAGCATGTGTGAATAATAAATATTTGCAGGTTACAGGTTGTACTTGTACATTGTCATGTCACAGTTTCCTGCTGTGCCAGATGTGATTGGCCATGTTGTGCACATATGCGGCACCAGTTGTGTCCTGTGTTCTGTTGTGGAGGTGTTGATGTTTGTACCAGGATGTTGTCAATGTCCAGGTGCACTTATTCTTATGTGCATATGCTGAACTGTGGGTGAGTCACTCCTGCGGCTCTGATTTGGCTGCCACTTATCCCTTTCATTCGGTGTGCCTTTCAGTTCTGTGCTTCCACAGTGCTAAGATGTTGCAGACTTGGGTAACTTGTGCTCTTTGTCGAGTTGTGACTCTTGGGCATGGTTTGTCCGCAGATGTGTCGTTGACGTCAGGGGTTGTTTGTGCAGGTGGTTGTGTCCGAGTGTGACCTGCTCCTTTCCGGTTGTGGTCTGCACTCAGCCACCTCAGTGTTGTGCCATGTACATTGTCATGATGATTGGACTGCAGCCATGCTACTCGTCATGTGGTGTCTCTTGCATTGTCAGTGTGGCCGACGTATATGCATGTTTGTTGTGTTTCGCACGTGTGCATGTGTTGGTTGTGTGATTGTTGATGTGTTGGGTGGGTGCCCCTTTGGGCACATGGTGTACGTGGGACTACTTGGTGTTTGTGTGTGTGCTGAAGTGTTCCCGTGGATTCAGGGACATGATCCTGAGTCATTGTGGGTGTGCAGTGTGCTCTGCTTAATTGTGCATGTGTGCAATTGTGCCCATCTCCCCCCGTTCCCCCACTCCCTGGTCGGTATGCACCCAGTTGATGTAGTGTCGGGTCATGTTGGGCAGTGTCCGGATCCCCAACTCCTGTCACCATCTCCCGACTGGTGACTGTGGCCACCATCTTCTCCATGTCATTCAGCTCCTGGTGTTCTGCTGGCCCCCCTCCTCCGACGTGCGTTGCTGCTGTCATGTTGGCAGCGAGTTTCTGCTTGGTTTTGCCATTCACATCAATCCAGCGCCTCTTGTCCTCTTCCATTGTCCTCCTCGGTGCTGCGACGGCATTCACATGGTCCGAGATGGTGTGCCATCTTTGCCTCTTTGTTGCCAATGACACGTTGGAGGTGACGTACAGTTGGTGGTGGTGTTCTATCTCATCAGTGACGATACTCGTGTTTTCCTGCAGACTGTACCCCGTCTTCCTCTTCCTCTTCTCATTGCCCTTCCACGAGCCCTGGATTCCTGGGTGTTCCTCCATAGGGATTTTGGGGTTCATGGTGTCCTCTGCAGTCGGTCAGGGTGCATCCGTGGTACTCCGCAGTTCATTTCCTTTTTAGTGGCATTTTCCGTATGCTGTTTTTGTGCTTTTTCCCACATTACGCATGGGTATTGCTGGCCTCTCGCTGGTTATCACTGTTTTCTTATCGTGTTTGGGCCCATCGCGTCTTTTTACGCGTTGGGGTTTGTGTTTTTATCGCCGTCGCGGTGGTTGTATCGCGGACATTGGCCGCGGTTTCGGGAGGCTATCGCATGGTACCGCCGTGTTGTGAATTCCACGTTAACACAGGGTTATTTTCCCGCGATAGACTGCGATGTGTGAAGTTGCGTTAACATTTTTGGGAGATGTTTAGCGCACGTTCTTGTGAATATCCCCCTTAGTGTGGAAATGGTAGATATAGTTACAAGTGACACTTTTACTTCTGCATCATGGAAAGTTAATCATGAGCAGAATAATACAGCAATGAAAATAAACTAATATGACCACAACTTGACAGTGTTCTGTGGAGCCTGTGGGTAGAGGATATGCACGGGGGAAGCACGAGTTAGTGACAGAGATGGCATCCATCTTGTTCTGTAGAAGTAAAATCATGTGTGAAAATGTATGTTACACATTGTTAATGATAGACAAAAACATAAATCTTTAAAACACGTCTGCATCTCTATACGTGTTAACCTGCCTGCAGATTTTAACACTGTTAATCATGCATCCTTACTTCAAACACTGGAAGCAAGAATGGGAATAGGTGAAACAGTTTTAAAATAGTTTGAATCATCTCTAGGAACCCCCACACAGTAAATGAAACTGGCTGACACACTCTCAGAGCCCACATCTCTACACTGAGGGGTCTCGTCTAGGTTCCATCCTTTCCTCTACCCGTTTTAACTTTTACTTGACTACCTCATTGCCCTCCTGAACAAAAAAGCATGTTTTTACCTTTACTCTTTACATGAAGGTATAACAACTCTATTTCATCCTTTAAGAAGGCGTATACATTGATGACCCTCCACGATCTTAAACTAAATCCCCCAAAAAACTGAATTCCTATTATTAATCCCACACAGTGCAGCACAACTGTACAAACCTGACTGATCACTGCAGACTAACATGTCTTCAAACCAGCCATCCTAGGAATGTCATAGAAGCTTCAAGATCACTAGGTATCATCACAAATACCTGAAGCTGAATACGCACATCATTACTATAGTTAAGAGTGCCTAACACCAAATTTGCATTTTCCAGAAAATCATGCCTCTAATACCAACAGAGGAGTTCAAAACAATGGTGGCCCTCTCAAAACTAGACTACCGGAATGCCCTGGTAACAGGGATTTCCAAAATTCGCATGACCCCTCTTTGGGCTGTCTTTAATGCTGAAGATATCAGGTGCAAGAATATCAGAGCATATCTCTCCAGTACTGATCACTTTAAAGTGGCTCCTCATTGAGGGCATATGTTTCTTCAAACTGGCCTGTATTGTCCACAAGACCTTACATTGTTATTTAGCATTGTATCTATACCAGAAACTTGCCTTCTCCAGCGGTTCCATGTTGCTCTGATGTGTCCTTTCGCCAAATGAACAGTTTGTTTTTCAAAAAATAATGCTCCTTGAATCAAACCTTTTCTGGGAGTGGCCCCTTAGTTTGGAATTTCATTTTCCATTGCTTAAGAAGCAACCCCCTCAGACACTGCCTCCAAGAGGAACTCAAAGGCCTGCTCTTCCAAAGGCACCTCAGCATACATCAATGAAACCCCCCATAGGAAGTACCACTGAGATCGAAAATGTAACATATGTCACCTCACTCCTAGACCTATTTCAAGCATAGTGTGCACTACCACATCGGAGGTATTGTTCCTTTGTACATATTTCTACCCCACCTCCCTGACCACACAATTTAAAGAATTTAAAGATATTCTTTTCCTGAGAACTATCCCCAACCCAACGTTTTGTATATTGCATTGCTATTGCCTCCTAAGTTAGATCAGACTCTGCAATGTAAAGTTCTCTAATACACAATGGGTCTGGGTTGCACTATATAACACTGCAAAAAAAGGTAAATAAATACATTACTCTGTAAGAATTGTAAAGAGATTGTTTAGCCCGGCTGTGCACTGTGGCTATCAGTGACAGTGAGGCAAGCTGTCTGCAAGGACTTACAACAAATAATTAGAGCAGAAACTTTTTTTTTTATCTCGTTCTTGAGAATTTTGTTTTTCCTTTCACCACAAAACAAGTGTTCTGGCTGTAGTAGCTTTGTAGCATGAATGCTATGAATCACAAATCCACAAAGCAAGAGTTCTGGTTGCAATATCTTTGTAGCACTATTGCCTAAAGAAGACACTCTGAAACATGAGGCAAGCAATCTCCAATAATCCAAGATGGGCCCCACCATCCTCAAACATTGTAAGAGTGTAGTGAGTCTTGGGTAATTGGAGTCCCATAGTTGGGAATCATAACATACTTACTGCTCCACAAATGTGAATCCTTTTGCCACACTTTACAAACATTGACAGTCTCTCTGCCCTTGAACAGACTTGGGGAGGAATTTGGAGTGTGGCGCCCACAGATTCACCACAAGTGGCAAGCCCTATCTTGTCTCAACTTTCTGACAGATGGGTGCGTCAGGATAGTTATGGTTGCTTTGTGGCCCTGAATGGGACATGGGAAGGGACAGATATTAAAATCTGCTCAGGCTATGTGTCTCTGCAGCTCCTGGGGAAGACGCTCCCTGACCTGGGAGGCCTATTGTTGAATCTCCACCATGGTATACTGCTGATGGGTGGCGATATGAAAGCGGTTCTAGATACGGCATGGACCGAATGGGGGTCACCGCTGGTGGAGGAGGTGTGAGTCCCATGGCCCGGTTTGTGTCCGCAATGGGGTTGGCAGATGTATGGCGCGAATACAACCTGGAGGGCAGCCAATACACTTATTTCTTGGCACCACATGGTAGCTTCTCCAGAATGGATTACTTGATGACGCTCCAAACCCAGGTGCCGGGGATTTTGCCGCAACGCATCAGGTGAGATGAATATCAGTCCACTCCTCGGTCGAGGTCTGACTGTTGGGCCCGTTGTAGGGCCACCAGATGCCACCAAGACTAGATGCTTGGTACATGCAAGACAGGGGGATACAGGACATAGTACAGAACTGTGCTGATTTGTACTTCAAAGAAAACCAGGGGTTGGTGGTTTCGGCGGTGACCCTCTGGGAGGCCTTTAAACTTGTAATTAGAGGGGGGGTACAGGCAATAATAGAGGGTAAAAAGAAGGAAACCCTGCTGCAGTGCACAGTAATTGAAAGAGAGATGTTAGAACTGGAAAGGGTAGTAGAGGAAGAAGGAGGGGAGACAAACAAACATCAATTGAAACTTCGCCAACAAGACCTAGGAGCCTTGGCGGAAACTCTCACGAGAAAGCATGCATGTTATTAGTGTGGCTGGAAAGGCATAACAAAGGCAGATTATGGGTATTAGAAATTCAGGAGGAACAAGGGGACACATACACCACCAATGTAGCTTTAGCAGAGGTCTTTGCTACCTACTATGAGGCATTGTATGCCTCCTGAACATCCATGATAGACGCAGACTGCATAGAGTTTCTCCGAAACACGACCCTCCCGGTGCTGTCAGAGGAAGACCGCGACGCCCTTGAAATGGACCTGACCAAGAAGGAAATAACAAGCACACTGACTGAGCTGCCGTTGGGCAAGGGACAGGGTCCCAATGGCCTACCGGTTGAATTGTACAAGGGTTTGGCAAGGGTGGTGGTTAAGTCAATGCTAGCGATGTTCCAGGAAGCTAACTTCATGGGGTGCCTCCCCATTGATCAAAGAACGGCAATGATAGTGGTCATACCTAAGGAGGGTAAACTCCCTACTGACTGTGGGTCGTACAGAGCGATCTCGTTTCTGAGTGTGGAGGCCAAAGTGTTGGCCAAATCCCTGGTGACCAGACTGCTGGGGATCCTGCCCTCTAATGTTCACCCTGACCAATCGGGTCTTATCCCCAACAGAAGCACTCGGCTCAACCTGTGGCACTTATATGGGGTGCTACACCTCACCGGCTCAGAACGGGACACGCAGACAGTGGCAATGTCGTTAGATGCAAGAATGGCATTCATCTTGGTGGATTGGAATTACATGTTTGCAGTGCTGGAGAGACTCAGCTTTGATCCAAAATTTAGGGTGCAGGTTATATTGCTCTACCGGGCCCCTCATGGCCAGAGTCAAGGTTAGCAGCACAGTATCAGGGGGCTTTGAACTCTGGAGGGGTACCCCACAGGGGTGCCTGTTGTCCCCCATGATGTTTGCACTGGCGCTTGAACCTCTGGTGACGTGGATCCGATGGGACCCATTGATCTGGGGTATAGAGGCATCTGGGGGATGGGAGGAATAGATATCCCTCTATGCAGATGATGTCCTCTTGTACATTGTACGCCCTCACACTTCCATTGTCAGGGTTATGCAGGTGTGTCATATTTTTGGTGATCACTCTGGGTACACAATCAATTGGTCCAAGTCTGTGGTGTACCCTCTGTCCGGGGAGGCTCCCCGCCTGCCTTGGGACTGCCTGACCCTGGTGGGGTGAGATGGTTTCTGGTATTTATGGATTTTTGTAATGCGGGACCCACTGGAATTCATTAGGAAAAACATTGAGCCACAAGTAGATAGGCTTAGAGGAGATGTGACACACTGGGGGTCCCTCCCGCTGACGCTCATGGGCAGAGCAGCCCTCTTTAAGATGGTGAGTCTGCCGAGACTGTTCTATATCATGCAGAATACGGCCTGCTGGATTTCACTGACTGTGTTCAAGGGCCTTGGCTAGGAGGTCGGTAGGAAAAAAATAACTTTGTGACAGATGAGCACTCAAACATAGTTTTCCAATTGTGTCACAGCATCAGCTCAACTGAACCCTCTGAAGACTAAGTTTTTCAAACACACAAAAGATGATGGTAGGAATGCTTGCAATAAGTCTAACCACTGGCAGTAGCTCTGGGTAGCTCCATGGAAAAGGGTTACTGGTTGAGGGGGTGAAACCCTACACAAGCAGCAACCACAATCCTTGTCAGAGTGAAGTCACAAGCAAACCCCAAATTAACCTGTGCTCAAACCTCTGGTAGCTTAGCACAGAGCAGTCAGGCTTAACTTATGGGCCAGGTGTAAAGTATTTATGCAGCACATCAAACAGTAATAAAGTGAAAACACAACCCAGGAAATCCCACAGCAATTTAGAAACAGAGTAAAATTTAATAAATAAAACAAGACCAGAATGACAAAAATCCAATCAGAAGAACACTAGATATGCAATTTTAAACATTTAGGTGAAACTAGCACCTAGAAGCACAAAGCGCCACACATGGCTATTTGGTCATGAGAGAACAGGAGAAAGTCACAAGTTCAGACTGACCACGATGGAGAGCAGGGCATATACAGGAAAGAGGTTAATCCCGCTGAAGGAGTTTCCTTCTCAGTCCATCGCAAAGACTACCTTTCTATAATTAGGGGGACGCAAGGAGCAGGGAGAGTGCTTCGGGTGTCTGTCAAAGTAGTGTGAAGGGCCAGCTGGGTGTCACGGCTGGTCGTTGAATTAGCGCGAAGATCCTGTCAGCATCGCAGATAGTAGTGGCTTGACCTTTGCGTCAACTGTCGTCACTGCGACAGTTGATGCGTTTGCACAAAGAGTTGGTTCACTGGAACTTTGTGTTGCCAATTGGCACAGGCAGCACAGTCTTGGCACGAACGGGCCATTTGTGTAGAGCCCAAAAACTTCAGGGGAGCACAACTGAGCCACACCAAGGGTCCAGGACCTGAGGGGCACCACTTGGGGGTCAGGAACCCACTCCAGCAGAGGCCATCAGGGCTCAGGCAGGTCCAGTTGCAGGTCCAGTCAGCAGGTCCAGGCAGCAGGTCAGCTGGTCCGCTGCAGGGAGCCTCTGGAGCTTGTTATGTCCCTGTAGCTCAGAACTGGAGGCCAGCTGGCTGACCCTTGGAGCCACTTCTGTTTGGAATGAAGTGTGGAGGTCCAGTTTTCCTTCTCAGCAAGCAGGGCAGCAGGCATCATGCAGCAGAGCAGCACAGTAGCAGAGCAGCAGAGTGTCAGTCATTCTGGCAGAAAAGCAGCACAGTAAGTCCTTTTTCTGTAGTATCCATTGGTCCAGGAATGTATTGAAGAGCTATAAGAAATACACAAAGAACCAACGACCAGCTACACCAATTCATGTGGCCCAGAGACTGGCTGCAGGCACTAAATGGCTAAGGCAGGAATGTGACAACTTTCTAAAAGAGGTCTTTTCAAAATTGTAATTTAAAATCTGACTTTACATCGAACAGGATTTTCATTACAATTCTCAAAACAACAAACATGAACTGTTTACCTGTTCCCAATTGGAAGTTGCAGCTTATTAAATAAAATAAGGTAACTCTAATGTTATCCTATTGGAGAGGTAGGTCTTGCAATATTGTAAAATGAATTTAGGAGTTTTCCTCTATCAGGACATGTAAAACTTAAAAGTACATGTCCTACTTTTTAAATATACTGCACCCTACCCTTTAGGCTGTCTTTGCCTACCCTAGAGGTGATAAATATATTAAAAGGAGTGTTTCAGTCTGGTAAAAGGTTTATATTGCCAGGTCAAAATGGCAGTTCAAAACCTGTACACACAGGCTAAAATGGCAGGCTTGAGACATGTTTAAAGGGATACTTAAGTGGGTGGCACAATTAGTGGTGCACTCCCACTAGTAGCATTTAATTTACAGGCCCTGTGTTCATGTCGTACCATTTTACTAGGGGTTTACAAAAAAATTAAATATGCCAATTGGGAATAGGTCAATTTGAAGGCAAAAAAGCTTGAGTCCAACATCATAATTTCAACCCATTGTTCTTTTGACCACCATACCACCTCAGTTTGGCCCAGGCACATGCAAATCAGCCTTGACCCTGCTTCAGTAGGAACAGTCTAGCCTGAACTGACAGGCCAGCTCTTTCCTGAACCAGACTATAAGTAAGCCAATGCCGATTTCACCCTTATTGGAGTTCTCCAATCAAGTGTAGCCTGGTTCCAGTGGCACTCTGAGCAAAGGACCCACATCTGGGCATATCATTGGCCACTTAGGGTGTTACGTCAAAGAGACAAAAGGTGATGGGAGGAAGGCTTGTAATAAGTCTAACCACAGGAAATTATTCAGAGTAGCATTCCAACTCATATTTCTTTTGGTCACCATGCCACATCAGCTTGGTCCCAGCCACATACAAATCAGCCTCTGGCAGATAGACGGCCAGAGGCTGTCAGGAACTACACGCCGTAAGCAGCTCTTGTCAAGTGTTCTTTTGGCATTGTTTTTATTCGTTTTAAAACTTTTTTAATTTTCTGTAATACATTGCACTGCTTTTTTAGCTCATTACTTTCTCACCTCACTTTCCCGGTCCGCTGCGGCACCTCGCCGATTGCTGCGGAGGGAAGTGGGCATTTTCCTCTTTTAATCTCCACTTCCTGTGGGCTCCATTCCCTGTTTGGTGGGGTTAGCACTCTAGACTTTTCCGGCCCAGCCTACTTAACACCATGCTAGGCCAGAAACGCAGAGGACGCGCACAGTGGGCGCGCAAAAGGCAGGCCTGTCTGTGCCCGCCCGCGTCTGGACTGCACCTTGTGCGAGGACCACTGGTTCTTTCACAAGGGACACTAGTAAGCCTCTCACTTACTCCAAAGGCCAGCTTCTTGAGCTACGGAGGCATGGAGAGTTCCATTGTCATACTATAAACCAGGAAGCTGACACATCCAATCAGTTGCTTGTCTGCCCCACCTGCAATTTTCACTTACCTCCAGCTAAAACCTGCCCTATTCTCGCTGAAGATCTCTCTCTCCCCTCTATTTCCCTGGAGAATACCTTCTCGGGCTATCTCATTAATGCTAGATCCCTGATTAAAAATAAAGTGGAGTTTTGTGACTTCGTCTCATTTCAAAGGCCGGACTGGGATTTTATTACTGAGACCTGGGCTAGGGATTGCTCTGGCCCTGACTTGGTCGATGCAATCCCAAAGGGATATGTGTTATCATGATTTGACAGGGTAGGGAGAGTTGGTGGGGGGGTTAGGCATTCTATTTAACGATTCCTATACCTGCACCATTGAGCCGCTAACTACATCTTCTGACCCCTACCAAGCGGTATTCTTTTCCTTAAAAATACTTTCTACAGAAAGCTTTGCTGGAATCTTAACCTATCGTCCCCCTGGGCCAAGGTCGTCTTTCACTCAGGATTTCACTAATCGCATAGAACTCTACTTGGCGAAACTTAACTTGACGCGCCTGGGGGATTTTAACTTTCATTTGGATAAGTCCTCAAGTAAAGACTCTCAGACTCTTATAGAAACTATGGCATTATGCGGCTTACCACAATTGGTAAAAACCACTACTCATGAGGCGGGACACATTTTGGATGGTATTTTTTCTAATGATTCCCGCCTAAAGAGTAATGGAGCCACTTCAGCTCTCTTGGTCAGATCATTATGCTGTTCCTTTTCTTTCGTGATTTCTCTACCGCACAAATCCTTGAACAAGGGAAATAGAAAGATATTTAAAAGGAACTACTGCCGTATTAATAAGGAAGTTTTCCTTAAAACCCTCAGTAATCTTCACTGGACTAATCATTCCAATGTCAATCTGGCTTCTACAGAGTTCTCCAATTGGCTGTTGACAGCTATTGATTCTCTTACCCCCCTTAAAGAGTACTATGCAGGCCGAAAAGAGCCTTCTGCCCCTTGGTTTTCAGAAAGGCTAAGGAAGCTTAGAAAATCCTGCCACTATCAAGAAAGGATCTGGCACCGACATCTCGACCCGATTGAAAGAGACCATCATAAAAAGAAATTAGTTGAATACAAAACTGCTATCAAAGAGTAAAATTCACTATTCTACTCTCGAATGACAGAATCTCTTAGATCCTCTAAGGAACTATTCAGTGTAACTAACTCTCTCTCTTCTCCTCCTGTCTCTGCTTAGATTGACAGTACGCAGGATCTCTGTGATAAGATGGCTAAATATTTTCATTTGAAGATTTCAGAAATATATTCCTCCCTGGACAGTCTCAATTTAGAGCTGTTCAATACAGCCCCAATTACTAGTTCTGTTTTCCTTAACTCTCCCTTACTCAACGAGGGGGAAGCAAAACTATCTGCCTTCCCTTCCTTGTCCAAAGAGCTTAAGGATCGTTTCCTTGAGGGAATTGCTTCTGGTTCCCCTCTGGGATCCTGCCCCATGAAGATCATGAAATTTGGAAGGGAGATTGTAGGAGAGTAGGATCTGCTTCACAGGGGTACCCCCACTTTTTGCTGATACTTCACTGGTTTTCGACATTAGTCTGGCTGGGGCCCTGCTATTCAGAACCCCAGCCTAGCTGTTTCCTCTTTAAAAGGGTATCCATGTGCCTTAGGCACATCTCTGATTGGGATCTGGAGTGCCCTTGTAAGTCCCTAGTATATGGTATACTATGTACCAAGGGCATAGGTACCTCAGAGGCCTGCCAGGGGCTGCAGCATATATTATGCCACCCCTGGTAGGCCATCCAAACTGACACCACAGGTCTGCTACTGCAGCCTGGGTAAGGTGGTGCATGCACCCCTTGCTGTGGTATAGGTTACCTATATCACTAAATGCATACACACATATAAACCTATAAGTCACTCCTAAGGCAGGCCTTATCAATCTTAAAGGCAGAGTGCATGGTTTCTATGTGAGAGGGTGCCCCTGCATGAGCAGGGCCCCTCTGCAGCGTTCGGAGACCATCTCTGATGCTGTTTGTAGTGCAGCCTGACCATATACTCTTAAACGCATTATATCCTCGCGGTAAAATGCTAACTATGGACTGGCTGCACCGAAACATGTCGTGTTTGGTGTCAAACATCTTGGAATACTACCCCCCGCCAATTCTGGCGGCGGGGGTAGCATTCCACCCTTCTAGAGGGAAAGGCATGTTAACTCTGACGAGTCCGGTAACTTCTTTCCAGAGCCTGGCATCACAAAATGGATGCTACTGCCACAGACACGAGTCTGGCCTCCTGCTGCTGGACGAAACTCCGGCAGGGGAGGCCTGGACAATAGGTTTCCTGTCCCAGGGAGGTGTGACCACCTCCCCAGACAGGACAAAGTGTATTGGGGCTGGGCGGGAGCACTTTCGGGTGCTTTGAAGTCCTGCACTGGGGGCACATTTGGTGTCCCTGTGCATACCCCAGTTCAAACCGGATCAGGGGCTTGCAGCCCCTGCTTTGGCGCGAACTGGACAAAGGGAAAGGGGTGTAGCCACCCCTCTGCCCTGACCCACCCATAGGTGGGGCCACAGAGTAGTCCATCCCCTATTTTTGGAATAAAGGTAGGAACCCAGTCCTTAGGACTTTAGATTATACCTGGACGAAACTCTGAAACAGAATCCTGGACCTTCGACGCTCTACTCACGATTAGAGGACTGAAGAATCTCCCTTGGGGTCAAGGAGTGACTCCCCTGCTTGGCAGGCACCAAAGAAGCATCTGTCCGGTTCGCATCACTGAAGCTCCCGTCGGACGCCGAAGTCATCGCATCACCAGAGGTGGATTCTCAGACTTCCCCGAGGCTACCCTGAGTCCCCAGCAAAGCTGAGGCCCGTGGCTATCGTGGGTAACGTGAGACCGTGACCCCTGGACACCGAGCACACTTGCAAGTGCACCATCTTCTGGGTCTCCCAAGAAGTCGTGCTTTGGGCTCCGAGTAGCCCTAGCCTCCAGCACCACCTGCACCGAAGATCACTGGCCCCCACTCCACGAGTGTCCTGTAAGCCAGCTCCACGTGCGGCGTCACGAGGCTCCTTCGCGGTCGCTAGCCCGTTGGCTAGTAGCCCTTACCGAAGGCCAATCTTTTCTTTACTTGGCAGTCTGGTTGCTCCAGGCCTGCCCTCACTTACCCTTGCTGGGTGAGTTCCCCAGACCTTGCTGGTCTGCACCATCGACGATCTTCAGCTACATCGAGACTTGCCGTTGCCAAGGCTGGTTGGGTCCAATCTGGTCGCCGACACCGCAGCACTCGACAGACATCGTGTACCAGCCCGAATCCTGCTCCTGGTCGCCGACAACGCCTCCTGGACCTCGTGGCTGCAGAAACGAGACGACCGTCAACGCACCTGAAGCACTCGACATCGGTGGGCATCCGTCCATCACCTCCCTGGTCACTGGCTAGTGACCCAGACTCTGTCCCCTCTGCTTTCAGGTTCTTCAGAACTCCGATCCACTCTTGGATCCACCCGGACACTTTTCTCCTGGTCGCCAGCAGCACTTTGCAGCAGATCGCCATAAGAACCGACGACGAAACCCGACCCCGAAAGGCACCTATGCACCCGGCTTCCCTGGGTGAGGTAACACGAGTACTCCGGTGCTCCCGTGGGTAGAGACTCTTCAAAGTCCTAGATCTCAAAGGGTTTTGTCCTAGTCCTCTTTAAAGTGTCCCTTTCCTCTATTTTTCCGATCCCGACTTTCTCCATAGAAGTTAACGGCGTATCGCGGTTGTGTATTTACACTGCACGCGTCTCCCGTGGGTCCCCTGTGTCACTACCTTGGGTGGTTCCTTGTGGTCCAAGCACTTCTAGAGGCTCTAGGCCTAGTGTCTAGTTCAGTCGTGGTTCGCATACCACTTTATTGGTATATGGTTTGGTACGCCCCTAGGGCCCAAACGTGTATTTGTGCTATTACTGTGATTTAAGATCTTATAACCTATGTACTTCGAACTCTAGCCTCATAAAGAGACTAGAGGGGTGTGTTTAGTAATAAATACATATATTTTGAATATATACCTGGTGTGGTGCTCTTTCATTTGGTCACTCAAGAGATTATAGACTGGTAAAACAAGCTGCTTTACATTCCTTCAAGACTTAGCCTGAAGGCTGCTCTCCACAGCTACCACTAGGATAGCTTTCAATAAGGTTGTCTTTAACCTACCTACCATAAGAGTCGATTTGGACTGGTGCAAGGTGCCCACTATAATTAGTGGACAGCATATGCCAGGCCAACTTCTCACATTGGTGTGCAGCGTGTGGGATTCCAGCTTGCTATTGTTTTACCAGATAATCTCAATTGAATTGATCAACTGAAAACCACTAAAGGTACCTAAGGTACATATAATTTAAGCTTAGAATATCAGTAAGTTCTACTGAACTTAGAGTTGTGTGTTAAGGGATAGCACAACCCTTTCTACAACTCAAGAGAGTTTAGTAGGCCACACTAGAGTAGGTAGTGCATACACCACACCACACTAGTAATGTCTTTAAAAGCAGGATCCAAAGATACCCTGCAGGAAGCCATTGAGCTTCCCCCTCCAAGTATGACACACTCCCATTCTTGGAACTGAGAGCTTTGTGTAACGTGAGGAAATTAAGGACAGGCCAAAGTCCCACCACCCAACACCTCCAGGAGTTGTTGGTGGCTTATGATCTTAGTAAGTCTTCAGAGACTGAAGGGGTAGGAGCAGAGGGTGGGCCAGCAGATGAGGAAGGGACCAGGGGTACTACTACCCCCAGTCCCCCTCTGAAACTGACCAGGAGGGTGACAATGACCCTGACCTGGAAAACCCAATCCCTTCTGGGGAAGATGAGGATGAGGATCTGGAGAACCACACCTTTGTCCCCCCAGGAAGGATTATGAGTGTGCTCAGGAAGTCTAGGTCTCCTTCTCAGGAGTCTAACCACTCTGGCACCTCAATAGGGAGCTCTGTTTCTTCTCACAGGAGGGAATCCTCTCATGAGAGAAGAAAGAGACTGGTCCAGTATG
Source organism: Calotriton arnoldi (assembly GCA_963921515.1). Lineage (NCBI taxonomy): Eukaryota > Metazoa > Chordata > Amphibia > Caudata > Salamandridae > Calotriton > Calotriton arnoldi. The sequence continues at coordinate 2,271,677 of CAWUFW010000107.1, read as the reverse complement.
AGGAAACTCAACTGGAGATCAGGAAGAAGCAATTGGCTTTAGATAGAGAGTCCCTAGATCTCCTTAAAGAGAGAAGAAAGTTGGGACTAGAGTCCCATGGTGGCAGCCATATCCCTAGAGATAGGGAAAGGTCCTATGACCATAGGAACCTGAGCAAGATTGTCCCTCCCTACCAGAGTGGGGATGATATCCACAAATGGATAACTGCTTTAGAGAGGGCCTGCAAGGTACAGAAGGTCCCTCAGGAGCAGTGGGCAGCAATCTTGTGGCTCTCCTTTGCTGACAAAGGTAGAGACAAGCTCCTCACTGTTAGAGAGGAGGATGCTGACAATTACAAGGTCTTGAAGAGTGCTCTTATTGATGGGTTTGGCCTAACCACTGAACAGTACAGGTTGAAGTTCAGAGACACCCAAAAGGCACAGACTCAAGACTGGGTAGACTATGTGGATTGTTCTGCCAAGGCTCTGGAAGGCTGGTTGATGGGCAGTAAGGTGTGTGACTTCTCAGGATTGTATAATCTGATAATGAGGGAGCAGATTCTTAATAACTGTCAAAACCAGCTGTTGCATCAGTACCTGGTTGACTCTGATCTGACCTCTCCCCAAGAATTGGGAAAGAAGGCAGACAAATGGGTCAGAACCAGGGTGAAGCAGAAGGTACAGAACCAAGGTGGGGAAACCAAGAAGCAAGATGCTAAGAACTCTGACAAGGGTGGGGAGAAGGGTAAAGACCAAAAGTCTTCATCAGGCCCCCAAAAATCTTCTTCTGGTGGGGATTCCCAGTCTACCAAGGGTAAAGGCCAAAGAAAACCATGGTGCAAGGTCTGTAAGCAAAAGACCCACTGGACCAGTGATTGCACCAAGTCCAAAGACTCCAGTCCAGCATCCACCAATGCCCCTAAGGCACCTGTTCCCCCTAGTACAGTTGGTGGAAGTGCTCCAGCAAAGGGTTTAGTAGGGTTCACCCTGGGAACTGAGTTGGGCTCTGACTTAGTCAGGGAGCTGACTCAGGCTGTGTTAGTCTGTGATGGAGGCATGGATGTGACCTCCACTGTGAGTCCCAGTAATCTGGGCAAGTACAGACAACAGCCTTTAATCAATGGACGAGAGGCTTTGGCATTTAGGGACACAGGGGCAAGTGTCACCATGGTGACACAAGACCTTGTGCTACCTGGGCAAGTTATACTTGGTGAAATGTACCAAGTGACCAATGCTAGCAATGTCAGAACAGACCATACTCTGGCAGTTGTTAACTTCTCCTGGGGAGGGGTAACTGGCCTTAAGAAGGTTGTGGTAAGTGCAAACCTACCAGTCGAATGCTTGCTTGGCAATGACTTAGAGACTTCTGCTTGGGCAGAAGTGGAGCTCAGGACCCATGCAGAAATGCTGGGGATCCCTGCAGATGTGTTTGCTGTGACCAGGTCACAAGCTAAACTGTCTAAAACTGAACAGGCCTTGGATTCTGAAAGAATGGACCAAGTGCCTTCCAAGAGGAGGAGTAGTAGGGTTAAGGCAGTGCCTTCCCCTTGGCTCAGGAAGAAGATCAGTCCCTTGAGGGGGATGATCTCAGCCCTGAAGAAGGAACTGTCCCAGAGGAACTTGAGCCTGACCAGGTTGAGTTCTTGGGGACAGGGGGACCTTCTAGGGCAGATCTGAGCCAGGAGCAGCAGAGCTGCCCCTCCCTTGAACCCCTCAGACAGCAAGCTGCTGCTGAGGCTGCTGGGAAAGCTAGTGGTCCCCATACAGTGTATTGGGATGATGGACTCCTGTACTCAGAGAGTAGAGACCCCAAGCCTGGTGCTACCAGGAGGTTGGTAATACCTTTGAAGTTCAGGGGCTTCCTATTGACCCTAGCCCATGATATTCCCTTAGCAGGACACCTGGGCCAGAACAAGACTTGGGACAGAATTGTCCCTCACTTTCACTGGCCCCACATGTCTGAAGACAGTAAGGAGTTTTGTCGCTCCTGTGTAACCTGCCAAGCCAGTGGCAAAGCAGGTGGCACTACAAAGGCCCCCTGATACCACTACCTGTGGTGGGGGTGCCCTTTGAGAGGGTAGGGATTGACATTGTTGGTCCCATGGATCCCCAAACAGCATCTGGGCACAGATTTATACTGGTGGTAGTGGATCATGCCACCAGGTATCCAGAGGCTATACCCCTTAGGACCACTACAGCACCTGTGGTGGCAAGGGCCCTCCTGGGAATTTTCTCAAGAGTGGGCTTTCCTAAGGAGGTGGTATCAGACAGGGGTGCAAACTTCATGTCTGGGTACTTAAAGGCAATGTGGAAGGAGTGTGGGGTTACTTATAAGTTCACCACACCCTATCACCCACAATGCAATGGTTTAGTTGAGAGATTCAACAAAACCTTGAAGGGCATGATTAAAGGGCTCCCAGAAAAGCTTAGGCGTAGATGGGACATACTCTTGCCCTGCCTTTTATTCGCATATAGGGAGGTGCCTCAGAAGGGGTTGGTTACAGCCCTTTTGAACTTCTGTTTGGCCACCCTGTGAGGGGTCCACTGTGCTTGGTGAAGGAAGGATGGGAGTTACCTCTCAAGCCCCCAAAGCAAGATATAGTGGACTATGTACTTGGTCTCCGCTCCAGGATGGCTGAGTACATGAAAAAGGCAACCAAAAACCTTGAGGCTAGCCAGGAACTTCAAAAGGCCTGGCATGACCAAAGAGCTGTCCTAACTGTTTACCAGCCAGGACAGAAGGTGTGGGTGTTGGAGCCAGTGGCCCCAGCAGCTCTCCAAGACAAATGGAGTGGACCCCACACTATTGTTGAGCAGAAGGGTGAGGTCACTTACTTAGTAGACCTGGGAACACCCAGGAGTCCCCACAGGGTTCTCCATGTCAACAGACTTAAGCCATATGTGGACAGGGCAGACATGGGCTTGCTCATGGCTACTGATGAAGGGCAGGAGGAAGAGAGTGACCCACTCCCTGACCTGCTCTCACAGAACCCTGACGATGGGTCAGTAGATGGTGTAGCCTTGGCAGGCAGCCTCACTACCCAGCAACAAACTGATTGCAGGCAAGTCCTCAATCAGTTTAGACATATGTTTTCTCTGACACCCAGTCAGACCACCTGGTGCACTCATGAAGTGGACACTGGGGACAGTCTGCCTATTAAAAACAAGATTTATAGGCAACCTGACCATGTCAGGGACTGTATCAGGACTGAAGTCCAGAAGATGTTGGAATTGGGAGTGATTGAGCCCTCAGATAGCCCTTGGGCTAGTCCAGTAGTCCTAGTACCTAAACCTCACACCAGTGGTGGGAAAAGAGAGATGAGGTTTTGTGTAGACTACAGGGGCCTCAATGCAGTCACTAGGACTGATGCCCATCCAATACCCAGGGCAGATGAGCTCATAGATACTTTGGCCTCTGCCAAATATCTCAGCACATTTGACCTAACAGCTGGCTACTGGCAGATCAGACTAGCTGATGCTGCAAAGCCCAAAACAGCATTTTCAACCCCTAGTGGGCATTATCAATTTGTGGTGATGCCCTTTGGTCTGAAAAATGCACCTGCCACTTTCCAGAGGTTGGTGAACACAGTTCTCACAGGACTGGAGGCCTATAGTGCAGCTTATCTAGATGATATTGCTGTCTTTAGCTCCACCTGGGAGGATCACCTGGTCCACCTCAGGAATGTTTTACAGGCCCTGCAAAAGGCAGGCCTGACTATCAAGGCCACTAAGTGCCAGATAGGGCAGAGTCAGGTTGTGTACCTGGGCCACCTTGTGGGTGGAGGCCAGGTTCAACCTTTGCAGAGCAAGATCCAGACCATCATGGACTGGACTGCTCCCACTACCCAGACTCAGGTGAGAGCCTTCTTAGGCCTGACTGGGTACTATAGGAGATTTGTCAAGGGGTATGGATCAATAGTGACACCCTTGAATGACTTAACTTCTAAAAAAATGCCCAAAAAGGTTCAGTGGACAGTTAGCTGTCAAAAGGCATTTGATGACCTCAAGCAGGCCATGTGCACTGCTCCAATTCTGCAGAGTCCTGATTACTCCAAGAAGTTCATTGTTCAAACTGATGCATCTGAATTGGGGGTAGGGGCTGTACTGTCACAATTGAATGAAGAAGGTCAGGATCAGCCAGTAGCTTTTATTAGCAGAAGGCTGACCCCTAGAGAGAAACGTTGGTCAGCCATAGAGAGGGAGGCCTTTGCTGTGGTCTGGGCTCTGAAGAAGTTGAGGCCATACTTGTTTGGTACACACTTCCTGGTTCAGACAGACCATAAGCCCCTCTTATGGCTAAAACAAATGAAGGGTGAAAACCCCAAACTGCTTAGGTGGTCCATTTCCCTACAGGGGATGGACTTTACAGTGGAACATAGGCCTGGGAGTAACCATGCGAATGCAGATGGACTCTCTAGGTATTTCCACTTAGAACATGAAGACTTAACTGGGCAAGGTTAGTTTAATGTCCCTACGTTTGGGGGGGGTTGTGTAGGAGAGTAGGATCTGCTTCACAGGGGTACCCCCACTTTTGCTGATACTTCACTGGTTTTCGACATTAGTCTGGCTGGGGCCCTGCTATTCAGAACCCCAGCCTAGCTGTTTCCTCTTTAAAAGGGTATCCATGTGCCTTAGGCACATCTCTGATTGGGATCTGGAGTGCCCTTGTAAGTCCCTAGTATATGGTATACTATGTACCAAGGGCATAGGTACCTCAGAGGCCTGCCAGGGGCTGCAGCATATATTATGCCACCCCTGGTAGGCCATCCAAACTGACACCACAGGTCTGCTACTGCAGCCTGGGTAAGGTGGTGCATGCACCCCTTGCTGTGGTATAGGTTACCTATATCACTAAATGCATACACACATATAAACCTATAAGTCACTCCTAAGGCAGGCCTTATCAATCTTAAAGGCAGAGTGCATGGTTTCTATGTGAGAGGGTGCCCCTGCATGAGCAGGGCCCCTCTGCAGCGTTCGGAGACCATCTCTGATGCTGTTTGTAGTGCAGCCTGACCATATACTCTTAAACGCATTATATCCTCGCGGTAAAATGCTAACTATGGACTGGCTGCACCGAAACATGTCGTGTTTGGTGTCAAACATCTTGGAATACTACCCCCCGCCAATTCTGGCGGCGGGGGTAGCATTCCACCCTTCTAGAGGGAAAGGCATGTTAACTCTGACGAGTCCGGTAACTTCTTTCCAGAGCCTGGCATCACAAAATGGATGCTACTGCCACAGACACGAGTCTGGCCTCCTGCTGCTGGACGAAACTCCGGCAGGGGAGGCCTGGACAATAGGTTTCCTGTCCCAGGGAGGTGTGACCACCTCCCCAGACAGGACAAAGTGTATTGGGGCTGGGCGGGAGCACTTTCGGGTGCTTTGAAGTCCTGCACTGGGGGCACATTTGGTGTCCCTGTGCATACCCCAGTTCAAACCGGATCAGGGGCTTGCAGCCCCTGCTTTGGCGCGAACTGGACAAAGGGAAAGGGGTGTAGCCACCCCTCTGCCCTGACCCACCCATAGGTGGGGCCACAGAGTAGTCCATCCCCTATTTTTGGAATAAAGGTAGGAACCCAGTCCTTAGGACTTTAGATTATACCTGGACGAAACTCTGAAACAGAATCCTGGACCTTCGACGCTCTACTCACGATTAGAGGACTGAAGAATCTCCCTTGGGGTCAAGGAGTGACTCCCCTGCTTGGCAGGCACCAAAGAAGCATCTGTCCGGTTCGCATCACTGAAGCTCCCGTCGGACGCCGAAGTCATCGCATCACCAGAGGTGGATTCTCAGACTTCCCCGAGGCTACCCTGAGTCCCCAGCAAAGCTGAGGCCCGTGGCTATCGTGGGTAACGTGAGACCGTGACCCCTGGACACCGAGCACACTTGCAAGTGCACCATCTTCTGGGTCTCCCAAGAAGTCGTGCTTTGGGCTCCGAGTAGCCCTAGCCTCCAGCACCACCTGCACCGAAGATCACTGGCCCCCACTCCACGAGTGTCCTGTAAGCCAGCTCCACGTGCGGCGTCACGAGGCTCCTTCGCGGTCGCTAGCCCGTTGGCTAGTAGCCCTTACCGAAGGCCAATCTTTTCTTTACTTGGCAGTCTGGTTGCTCCAGGCCTGCCCTCACTTACCCTTGCTGGGTGAGTTCCCCAGACCTTGCTGGTCTGCACCATCGACGATCTTCAGCTACATCGAGACTTGCCGTTGCCAAGGCTTGTTGGGTCCAATCTGGTCGCCGACACCGCAGCACTCGACAGACATCGTGTACCAGCCCGAATCCTGCTCCTGGTCGCCGACAACGCCTCCTGGACCTCGTGGCTGCAGAAACGAGACGACCGTCAACGCACCTGAAGCACTCGACATCGGTGGGCATCCGTCCATCACCTCCCTGGTCACTGGCTAGTGACCCAGACTCTGTCCCCTCTGCTTTCAGGTTCTTCAGAACTCCGATCCACTCTTGGATCCACCCGGACACTTTTCTCCTGGTCGCCAGCAGCACTTTGCAGCAGATCGCCATAAGAACCGACGACGAAACCCGACCCCGAAAGGCACCTATGCACCCGGCTTCCCTGGGTGAGGTAACACGAGTACTCCGGTGCTCCCGTGGGTAGAGACTCTTCAAAGTCCTAGATCTCAAAGGGTTTTGTCCTAGTCCTCTTTAAAGTGTCCCTTTCCTCTATTTTTCCGATCCCGACTTTCTCCATAGAAGTTAACGGCGTATCGCGGTTGTGTATTTACACTGCACGCGTCTCCCGTGGGTCCCCTGTGTCACTACCTTGGGTGGTTCCTTGTGGTCCAAGCACTTCTAGAGGCTCTAGGCCTAGTGTCTAGTTCAGTCGTGGTTCGCATACCACTTTATTGGTATATGGTTTGGTACGCCCCTAGGGCCCAAACGTGTATTTGTGCTATTACTGTGATTTAAGATCTTATAACCTATGTACTTCGAACTCTAGCCTCATAAAGAGACTAGAGGGGTGTGTTTAGTAATAAATACATATATTTTGAATATATACCTGGTGTGGTGCTCTTTCATTTGGTCACTCAAGAGATTATAGACTGGTAAAACAAGCTGCTTTACATTCCTTCAAGACTTAGCCTGAAGGCTGCTCTCCACAGCTACCACTAGGATAGCTTTCAATAAGGTTGTCTTTAACCTACCTACCATAAGAGTCGATTTGGACTGGTGCAAGGTGCCCACTATAATTAGTGGACAGCATATGCCAGGCCAACTTCTCACAGAGATGATTGTCCCTCACCTTACCTCCGTGCTCAATGCAGCTATCTCATTCGGGCAGTACCTTCTTGCATGGAAAACAGCGGTGGTCAAACCTTTATTAAAAAAAGCCTCATTGGATCCCTCTGAACTAAAAAATTATCAGCCTATCTCTTTGCTACTAGTCCCTGCAAAGATCTTAGAGAAGCATCTAAACTTCCATCTTAGCTCCTATTTGGAGCAACATCATTTGCTTGATGGTTCCCAGCATGGGTTCAGAAGTGGCCATAGCCCAGAGACTGCTTTAATTTCTGCAGTAAATGACATAGGCATTCAAGTAGATGCTGGGGACACCTCTTTATTAATTCTCCTAGACCTAACCGCGGCTTTCGGTGCCATCTCGCCTGCGCTGCTGGTTGGCCGTCTCAAAGAAATTGGGGTCACAGGGTCGCTTTGATGCTTCTGTCCTCATTTCTTACTGATCAGTCACACAAAAAAAAACTGGATCAATTCTATTCTGACGCCACTCATACCTTCTGCGGAGTCCCACAGGGTTCTTCATTGAGTCCTACCTTGTTCAACATCTATGTCACCCCTTTGGCCACAGTTATTAGATCTTTTGGGCTGGAGGTTCTGTCCTATGCAGATGACACACAAATTATTGTGTCAATTACCAATAGAATTGAGGCGTCCGCTGCAAATTTTAAGAGCTGCATGCCGGCTGTGGCCACCTGGATGGTAGACATCTACCTGCGACTCAATGGTGACAAGACAGAAGTCCTGATTTTTGGCAGTCAACAATCTATATGGTCCCACTCTTGGTGGACTGAAATGCTCAGCTCATGCCCCTGTCCAGCTCCAGCAGCAAAGAATCTTGGTGTCATAGTTGATAGCTCTCTCTCTTTTGAAACCCAGATCAACAGAACGCTCTCCACCTGTTTTGGTATCATCAGAATCCTGAGGAAGATCTTTTCATGTCTCTCCTTCAAGACTGCAACCTTCCCGGAAAGCTGGAAGCACGCCGAGATCACCGCCTTACTCAAGAAACCCAAGGCAGACCCCAAGGACCTCAAGAACTTCCGACCCATCTCTCTGCTCCCGTTCCCCGCGAAGGTCACTGAGAAAATCGTCAACAAACAACTGACCCGCTACCTCGAGGAGAACAACATCCTGGACCCTTCCCAGTCCGGCTTCCGCAGCAACCACAGCACCGAAACCGCCCTCATCGCCGCCACCGATGACATCAGGACCCTGCTAGACAACGGAGAAACAGCAGCCCTCATCCTCCTGGACCTATCAGCCGCCTTCGACACGGTCTGCCACCACACACTACGAACACGCCTTCACGACGCCGGGATCCAAGAGAAGGCCCTGGACTGGACCACATCCTTCCTTTCCGGCAGAACACAAAGCGTCCGCCTCGCCCCTTCCGATCCAAGGCCACCAAAATCATCTGCGGCGTACCCCAAGGCTCCTCCCTCAGCCCAACGCTGTTCAACATCTACATGGCACCCCTCGCCCACGTCGCCCGACAGCACAACCTCAACATCATCTCCTACGCCGACGACACCCAGCTGATCCTCTCCCTCACCAAAGACCCTCACACCGCCAAAGCCCACCTCCACGAAGGAATGAAGGCCGTCGCCGAATGGATGAGGACCAGCCACCTGAAGCTGAACTCGGACAAGACGGAGGTCCTCATCCTTGGCTCCAACCCTTCAGCCTGGGACGACTCCTGGTGGCCAACATCACTGGGAACAGCCCCACCACCCACCGACCACGTACGCAACCTAGGGGTCATCCTCGACCCCACCCTCTCCATGACTAAGCAGGTCAACGCCGTTTCCTCATCCTGCTTCAACATCCTCCGAATGCTCCGCAGGATCTTCAAGTGGATCCCCACCGAAACAAGAAAAACAGTCACCCAGGCCCTCGTCACCAGCAGGCTGGACTACGGAAACGCCCTCTACGCAGGAACGACGGCTAAGCTCCTGAGACGGCTGCAACGCATCCAGAACGCCTCTGCACGTCTTATCCTCGACATCCCCCGACGCAGCCACATCACACCCCACCTGAGAGACCTGCACTGGCTCCCTGTCAACAAGAGGATAACCTTCAAGCTCCTCACCCACGCACAGAAAGCACTCCACAACTCCGGACCAGCCTACCTCAACAGACGACTCAGCTTCTACACCCCCAACCGCCAGCTCCGCTCGACCAGCCTCGCCCTCGCCACAGTCCCCCGCATCCGGAAAACGACCGCCGGCGGCAGATCCTTCTCCCACCTCGCCGCCAAGACCTGGAACACCCTCCCCACCAACCTCCGACAGACCCAAGACCTACTGGCCTTCAGAAGACTCCTCAAGACCTGGCTCTTCGATCAGTAGCAGCACCACCCCCCTCTTCCCCCAGCGCCTTGAGACCCTCGCGGGTATGTAGTGCGCTTTATAAGTGACATGATTGATTGATTGATTGATTTCCTCTCGAAAGCAGGCAGCTGTGGCCCTGGTGCTGTCCAGATTGGATTATTGTAATGCCCTTTACCTGGATATCAATAAGGGATCCATCCATAAATTGCAGCTTGTACAGAATGCAGTGGCTATACTTGTGATGGATCTTCCTAAATTCCATCCAGTTTCGGCATCTATTCGTAAGCTGCACTGGCTTCCTTTGGAAAAGATAGATTTGTTCAAGGCCTTCTGCCTTGTCCATAAGCCTCTTCATAACTCGGGTTCCAAAGGTATCAAAAGGCTCTTCCTACGGTATGTCCCTACCAAACAACTGCGGTCTGCCAGCAAAAAACGGTTGGTAGTTACAAGGTTCAGAAGAGCCAGGTGGGGGGGATGGTGGGAGGGAGCTTTTTCTGTCCCTGCCTCTAAGCTTTGGAATTCTCTCCTGCTGTTGATTTCTGGGCAAGACTCTCACCTTCTGTTTCACAAGGCCTCAAAAACATGGATCTTCACTTAATTGTTAGGCCCCTCTTTTGCGCTTCCTGCGACCGCTGGCTCTATCCGCAGCACCTTGACGCCTTTGGGCAAAGTTTGCCCTCTATAAGACTAATATTCATTAATTCATCGATTTAGCCTTGACCCTGCTCCAGTAGGAACAGTCCATCCGGAAATCACAAGCCATGTCTTCTCTGAACTGGAACAAAAGCAACTCAACACCAGTTTCTCCATGATAGGGGCTCTTCAGTCAAGTTTGGCTTGGTTCCAGTGGCACACTGAGCATGGGGCCAACATCTGGGCTTACTGTTGGCCACTGAGAGCATTATATAAAACACGCAACCTGTGATGGGAGGAATGCTTGCAATTGGTTAAACCAATGGCAATTGGTCAGGGCTAGCATTCCAACTCTATGCCACAATGACATCTAAGTTTGGACCCAGCCACATTCAAATCAGTCTTGGCCTTTCTTCCAATTAGAACAGTCCAGATTGACTAAGTTCTTCATCATTTCGTACTTGAAATATCCAACTCCAATTGAAACCTATCTTCATGCAATAAAAGTGCTTGTTTGTTAACCACTATTGTGGAAAGCACTAAATATTTAGGCCTTATCTTTGACAAAAACCACAATTTGCAGGCTTGCATTAACAGTATTGTTAAAATTGCACACTACCATGTCAAACTCTTTTGAGGAATATAGTCGGTCATCCCAGTTGATAACTTCAAATCTGTGGTGCAAGCCCCAGTCCTCTCCAGACTTAATGACATCATTTGTTTTCTGTTTGGAATCCCAAAAACTCACCACACTCCCTTAAAAGCAGTACTTGATGTCATGACTTATCTGATCACTGATGTCAGAAGATGTGACTGTATCACTCCAATACTACTCCACCATGACTTCTCAGAGAGGTGAGAAGTCTACCCAAACTAGGTCGAATTGTTCAAAGGCTATAACAGAGGACACTCTGAACTAGTATGTAGAGGACCCATTGGTCATCCAATGTGGCTCGCAAACAATCTGAAGGCAGACTTCTCCTCAAAACACTAGCCTCCAAGAAAACAAAGACCTCTGCATCAAGCTTTCTCAGGAAGTGGACCCAATGACTGCAACTCAATACCTTTCTTCAGTAGAGCAATCTCGTCATAAAACATCTACAGGAGAAATCTCAAGGAACTGCTTTTCCAAGGACACTTCCAAATGGAAATGTAGGTAGTGTGATTCTATCCCATTTAGAATGATAGAAAAAATGATTAAAGCTTTATATAAATGGTTTTGCTGTTCAATGTACAATTCTACATTGATGCTATAATATCAGACATGATGGAAACGTTCTCCAGCTCGTATTCAGAGAAAAGATGAGGCATAGAGAGAATGCCCACTCTGGGCTATTACATCGAACAGTTGCTTGATCTTCTAACCCTGTACTAAGGTATACTTTTACTATCCATGAAAGTTATGGGACCCTTGGTGTCTGGTTTGTGCTATACAGAGCTACAAGTAATTAGGTAAGAAGTTATAAATAATCATATTGTACCTAATCCTGCTTGAGAACCACCATTACCCTAACAGAGAGCATGCTAGATAGTGCTGGAATGTCCCATCATCGCATAGAATTGTTTTGGAACTGCCTTTGCATTAGTAGTGGCACCTTTGAATTTAACTGCAGCAATTAGCACAGAGAAAATCATGTTCATCATATATGGGATAAAGTACCCTTTGCCATACATTATGAGAATATTGCAAGTCACTGAGGAGTTCCATGGCCATTTAGAGGAACGAGGCCAAAGGTTGAGTTCCTTTATAAGGTTGTGGAACTTCCTTGTAACACACCCAGTCGCCGATTGTGAAGAAATGACGTCGGAACTCAACAAAAATAATTTACAATAAATAATATCAGTTCAGTTCTGGCGCCATTTCTTTATTATCGGTGACTGAATGCATCACAAGTTGCTGATTATAAAGAAATTAGAGACACCTTTTCATACATGGATCGCAGAATCCCTTGTATTATATCTCCAACTACAATATATAAAGATGAGCAGTTTTTATCTGGTGTAAAAAAGGCACTCTATAATTTGCAGCTTCAGTGATGCAAACAAAATCTTTTTTTAACTCAGATTGGAGACATATACAGTATACAAAAAAGAATACAAAAAGAGACATATGTACATATTTACTAAAGCAAAGGTAATCGGTTCCCAAATCTCTAGTGAAAAGCAGCACTGAGTGCTTGCAAAACATAGTTATTTCACATACCTGTCAATAAAAAAACAAGGCTGCCATTCATGCATCAACCAAAAGACTATTAACAATGACCAGCAACAACTTATCTGCTGAGAAATACACACAAACTATCCTAATAACAGTCTTACAATACACTGTACTTGAAAATGATTTGTCACAATGGTACAAGGTGTAACTCACAAGTGATCCAAGTGTATCTGGTATTCTCGACCGAGCAGAAACCCTATGGGATAGAATAATTCCCCAGATAAACAAAAAAAGAGGGTCCCCTTCCAATGTATTATTAATACATACGATATGTGGTTTATGTGCCAATGTGCTTGGATTGTTTCATGTCCATTATATTCAAAACCGACTGCTGTGAAAAGCACCATATATAAAACAAGTTTAAAAAAGGTTTTTATGAAACAAACTGACTTTGCCTTCCTGAAAGGTATCTTACATGATGTGTTAGGGATTTGGAAATATTTGTTATGAATGTAAAAATGGGGCAATTTTCGAGTATGAGTAGTACACAAACTCTGGGGCATATTTACTAGGAAGTGGCGGAGCACGGCGTTAGCCACTTTGGCTTAACGCCGTGCTCCACCACTTCCAAAATGCAGGGCAGCACCATATTTGCAAGGATACGGTGCATCCCTGCGTTTCCCCCTGCACTGGCGCTAATTTTAGCTGCCTAGCACCAATGTAGACACCCTTGCACCATAGTCTTTTTTTTTAATTGATTATTTATGTGCAGGAAGGGTCACCTTCCTGCACATAAACAATCAATGGCCTTTTGCTGTTTCTATGTGTGCTGCACAACGCAGAACACATAGAAACAGAAAAAAACAAGGAGAAATGAAACATTTCTCCTCGTTGCGCCTGTTTAAGACCAGGTTTTCCCTGGTGTTAATTTTGGCGCTGTGCATATTTACGCTGCCGTTGTAAATATGGGGCAGCGTCAAAATCAATGGGTGTTGCAGTGGAATGCCCACCACAACACCCATTGCCCGCACGTTTCACACTAAGTGTAGCGTGAAAAGGGGCGTTATTTACAAGCCAGCGTTAAGGCACGTTAAGTGGCTTAACGCTGCCTTGTGAATAAGGCGAAGCTCATATCGCCACAGGAACGTCACTAAAAGTGACATTCCTGTAGTGATAGGGGCTTATAAATATGCCCCCTGTGTGACAAAACATGCTTTACATTTACTGCTCCAGGATGTTCCTTGGAGACAAATTCTGGGACAGAAATAGGAAACCCATGTTGGTGCATCCTCCCATGATGTGGCTACTTGCAGGTGCCTGCCACAACAATCCAGTGTGCCAGTGGTGGGAGTGAAAGAGTCTGAGGGAGTGCAAGGCACCACCACAGCAGTGATATGAGGGGAGGGCTATTAAAGGGCGCAAGGCATCATGATTGATGGGCAAGCAGGGTGTAGAGAGATTCTTAGCCGCCTGGCCGTGATCCCTCTTGGGTGAGTTGGACAGGTTTTGGGCAGAAGACTTTGGGACTGCTGATTCTGTCTGGCGGTTCCAGGGCTTCATCAGGATCAGGGTTTACGCTGCTTATAGTTTGTAAAATGTGTTTGTGTGGTTGTGAGCCATGAGAGTATGCAAGTTCGCACACCCCTGGTGGACTCACGCCAAAGCTTTCCAACAGAGATGATGGCGATAGAAGCACTAAATTACCCGCTTTCAAAGTGTATGGATCTTTTCGAATATTGCTTGGGAATGGATGCCAAATACATTGAACCCAATCACTTTGCTTTAAACATGCAAAAGCTTCATTCGCTGTACACATTTCCTTTACTAAAATATTCCCTGAATATAACAGCAGCATCTCGTTGAAATATCAAAAGGGTTGGTTTTAAAACATGGATTGCAGTGTTTTTTGGTGTGCAGAGTTCTTAGCTGTAGGTGTAGGCGATATTTAAATCGATTTCAACTTAAATAGTCTACTGTTGCAACATAGTTATTACATCTGAGACATCAACTTATGAAATCTGGGGAGAGAATCCTGCGTAACGCCCAGGGCTGCCGACTTTGGAACTAGGAAACCAGGTTCCAGCGCCGGCGTCAACTCAACACCCTGTGATTCTAGTCAAATCAGAAAATCTCCCTGGGGTAGATTTACAAGAAACTGATGCATCTGTGCGTTAGAGCAGAGATGCGTCACTTTCCCTGCGCCTGCGTGCGAACCCTTTGCGCCACCATGAATGCGTCATATTTACAATACGGTGCACCATGGCGCAAGGATTGACAGATGCGTCAGAAATTCTGATGTATCTGTTGGCTCATAGTCACGCATTTCTGGAGTTGTGTCGCAAGCACGATGCAACTCCAGCAATGCATGGAGAGGCCTATACTAATTGTGCTGCGTCACGCCTTATGCCTGCTCCAAACAGGCGTAAGGTTTTGACGCAGTGGCGTCCTAGAAGTGGCGCAGTTAAATCTTATAGATTTAACTGCGTCACTTCTTCGAGGCTTTCCTGCGTGGGAACGCACACCCTGCATACATTATACCTAACGCAGGTATAATGTGGTGCAGGGCTTTACAACGTGACGCATCTCCCTAGATCCGCCACGTTGTAAATGGGCAGGAACGTGGCGCATAGTTTACGGCGGCGCAAAAAAGTGATGCAAGGGGCTTGTAAATCTGTGCCCCTGTGCCTAAACATGCACAAAAATGAATGTGTCATTGAGTAATATAGCTGTTGATCACATAAAGCGCTCTAATACCTGCTGGTCGAGTTCGCGCTATATAAAACTACAATTAAAAAAACACTCTTGTTTTTGGGTTGTATTACAGTTTGCATGATTAAATTTCTGAAAATACAGGCACTGTTGTGGTTTTAATTGTACACTCTCTTCCTTTAATTCAATTCAATGGATCTCCTTTACAGTCTGTTTACAGGCTCTCGGTTCTGCCGGTGATAACAGTACTAGTTTTAGTTTCCTGTTGTCTGACTTTGGCAACTGAATCTGTCAGGCTGCCGACGCTGTCCAGTTACCTGTCTGCACATCCAGATTCCGGGCAGTGCAAAGCAATTTCCCAGCTTCAACACCTGACACCTTCATCCATTCCACTGGCAGTTATGCTAATTACTGTGAGGCTGCCTCAGACTGCACCTATTGGCAAAGGAAGCTGAACATCTTTCTTTCGGAGCGTGTTTTCCTTTTGCCAGTGGCATTTAAATCCTTACCTATTTCCTTAATCAGAACATGCGTGCGGCTTCCCTACTGACCTTTTTGCAAGTTGCTGAATTGAATTTTTTTTCTGCTGCCATTTTCCAACGTTTTCAATAAAAAAGATAAGCTCCATCCTTGTTGTACTATTTTTGTCAGGCTGCTGTTTAATTTGCATGTCATCTACAGTGAGCGAAAGCAGGAAAAAGAACTGCCACGGATTTGAAGAGTATGACACATAACAAACTCATGTATCCGTTGAAATCTTTGTGTGACAGGAAACTTCTACAAAGCTTCCATTTTAGCACAATATTTCCTCGGCGCGTGCTCAGCTTGCTGGACAAAGACTGCTGTGATGGCGGCCATGATCTCTCTGGACTGATATCGCTGTCGGGTATTGGCATCGCTCATCCTATGCTGAATGAATCCTACTTCGGAAGTCAGATCATGAATTCTTGGCATAGACATAAAAGAAAGGCTAGCAGTGGAAAAGAGGCCTGGAGGGCTGGAGCAAAGTCTGTTACTACTGCTTTAGGCCCTTTTTATTTTCCAACCTCTCTCTCTCTCCCCTACAACCACGCCACAGCCTCAGCCTTCTGAAGGGTTCAGAGTGGTCTTTTCCTGAAACACTAGCCTTGTGTTTCAGCAATGAAGAAGAATCCTGCAGGATTGGAGCGGATTCCAGATGCCCTCCTCCTCTGCCTCATTGTGCCCACGCGATGCAAACGTGGTGGCCAGAAAACGCAGACGGGGGAAAGGGGAATGGGAGTAAAAGAGAGAAACACAAACACCACTGTCGTCTGGGAATGTTTCTACTTCTGGGTCTTCCAAAATAGCGCTGGGAATTGATGAACTACTTAGACTGAACTAAGGGGGATATTAGCAACAACTTGCGATAATTATCGCAAACCGCGCTTAGCGCGTTTTTTTTATCGCCGCCTATCGCTGGATATTATCGCGGAGATAACACGCTATTAGCAACGTTTATCTCCAATGCGATAAAATATCCAGCGATAGCAGTGAATGCGTGAATATCGCTGAAAATCCAGCGATATTCACGCATTAACGCCATGGGGGACTTAGCCTGACAATCCACCTCCCATGCAACAAACAGGTAAGTCATGTTTTTAGCAGGTGTTAAAGTCTAGCGATATTCGCGCTTAGCACTAATTTTTTATCGCCTCGCCTGCGTTGCTAATAGGGGAAGTTGTGTTAGCGACTGTTTTCAGTCGCTTTTAGTTGGGAACGCCTACCTTGCATGTCATTAGCGATAATTATCGCTGGCATGCAAGGCGATGGGAAAACGGGCCGCTATCGCCAGAAAGCTGTCGCTAACGCCTGTTAGCGACAGCTTGCTGATAGGGCGATAAAAAAATCGCCGCTTTAGCGGCAAAAAGTGCCGCTAAAGCGGCGATAAAGCCCTTGCTAATATGCCCCCAGATGCGGTTGATGGCCAGTATCCCGGTGTCCTAAAGGACACAAACATAGTCACTGACAACGTCACATTACAATATAACAAATGCCACTACAGTACCATACAGGTTTCCACCTCAGTCGTAGACATGCATTGTGGCTGCCCTTGGTTGTGATGCAGACAGACAAGGGAACCCAAGGATACCTAGGGATGGAGGGTTATCTTAGAGCTATGAGAAGCAAGGGTCCCTCAGCGTACATGTAACGAGTGATACCCTTGGGGCACAATAATAATGCACAGGGAGAAATCAAATAATCAGTAATTTATTTGTATGCAAAGTTGAAAATCATTCTTTTAGAGGTATGTTCCCCCCAAAGGGTGCACCACAACAGATACTGCACAAACAAACAGGCAAAATAAAAGGGCTGTGACTTCAAGAATGATATAGAATCAAAAGGTTACATTTCTCATTTAAAGAAAACACTACTGCACCCAAAGGAGCAATTTTGCAAATTCATACGGGTCAGAGTGATTTGGTTGACGACGTTTCCATCCCCTTAACATCTGGGATCATCATCAGGACAATACAATATTTGCCTTCAGTAAATACACGTTGCAACCTAATGCAAGGTGAATTACAGCCGCTTTCCACACCAAGGGAAGAATGGTAATGCCAGGGGTGAATATTCAAATAGGGCGGAGAGTGACTCTCTCAAGAGGGTAGGACAGTTCCCTAAACTTTGGCCTTTTCAGTAGAAGGGCTTCAGAGTCAGAATCCGAATCAATTGAGGGAGGCCCAAAGCATAAATATCCAGTGCAGTAACTGACCAGTCATAATATTATGAAACCGGGATAATGAATGTTGTGAGGAATCGTTAGCCAATCACACACAGATTCTCCAAAAATGAGCAACCTAAGTGTCAATCACGATGGAAATAGTCATAGAGGGAGGTGCCTGAAGCTAATACCGTGTCTGGAGCATGGTGGGAGCAACTGGAGGACTTCCCATGGTGCACCGGTAGGGACCTAGTAGAACAGGCAAAAGTCTTGGTTGTGAAGCACATATGCTCCTGCAGTGATGTGAAATTTATGGAATGGCATGCTTGTGTGATAACATGTAGACACAGAAACATGTATTAGCGTGTATGCAATAACTGCATACACGCCTCCCTTGTCTAGAGAGGCACCAGGGTATATACCATGAACACTCCTGCAGATCACAGCTTAATTATATCCCTGCTTTTCTTGGTGCATTGCTTCATGCGCTGCTTGTTGTTCACTGTTATGTAACTTCAATGCCTCATGGAACAACGTCTAAGTGTTCCAATCAATAACACGATTGAGTGCTAATGGCCCACATGCACGAACACTATGGCTTGACTGTTACTGGCCAAAGTATGCAGCTGCTTATACGTGTAAATGTGTGCAATGCCTTGCAGTCTTTAATATTGTCTCCTTATCTCTTGCAAAATGTAGCCAGATGTGTGCAGATCTGATAGGTTAAACTGATGTCACATCGATGGAGGACCATCATGATCATCCAGGTGTCCTGTGAGCTAGGAGGAAGGAGGATAGATACAAGTTCCCCCTCCTGGCATTTCCCGAAGACTATCAGAGGATGCAGCATAAATAATCATCTGCACTCAAGATGGTTGTGGTCTCAAGAGCAGAAGTTTCCAAAAGATTGGCAGAGGCCTTTAGGCAGCCCTAAGACCCAGGGTAGGACTGGGCTTTCAGACTCACAGCATATGTTGCACATGGACTGGATACAGGTTGGCACCCTCTGTGGTGTATGTAGGCTTATTGAGAATGGCTGGCCATTGTTGAGACTCCGTCGATAGACCAGCTCAGAGGTATAACCTGGGTAGGAACCTGGTTAACTGGGACAGGGTGTGCCTGAGAGATCTGCATTGGTGTGTGTCTTGGTACCTGGCTCTGTAACTCACATTTCGAAAATCTGTGGCATTATCTGACCTTGTAGTGTCATAATTCCAAGGAATTTCTTTAAACTAAGCAGAGAGAAAGAAAAACACGAACAGTGAGGGGGTCTTAATTTATTTTGCAGCTGGATGCATAAGGTATGTGGAAATGGAGAGTTTTCTGAAAAAGCCACTTTTCACATTTTAGGAAAATTTAGGTTTGAACGTTCCTAAAATTTGCGAGGAAATTATAGGCCAATTGAGGTGGTTTTGATTGATTTGGATGGTCTGGATTGATTCTCAACTAATCCACAGCACTTGTATGGCACAACCATGTCCCTTTAACCCTTTAACCGCGGCGAGAATTCCGCCGCGGTGCGGCAGTTTAAAAGAGTGGGTGGGGCCGCGTCGGCCAACGGACGTGCGCAGCACTAGTGAGGTAGTGCTCGCGACGGCCGTTGGCCGACGGAAGCACGGAAGGGGTTAATAGCCTCATTGTTTTGAAAGCATATACACAGCGGTTCAAAACATCCTCCAACTGGGGTACACACACAGCAAGTCCAACAGGTCTCGCTTCCACCCCATAACTGCTGAGGTTCACTCGCCAGCAGTGTTGACCAACCAGTAGAAATCCCAGTCTCATGAACTTGACGCGCTTGCATTGCCGTGCTTTCCAGGTTTCCTGCTGCTCAGGGACTACCAGTCCAAGGAACCCTTGCTCTCCCTGGAAGGCGGAACCGCCACACGCCCACGCTGAAAAAGCGCGCATCACCACCGCGGCGAAGGACGCGCTTGCATTGCTGTGCTTTCCAGGTTTCCTGCTGCTGGGGGACTACCAGTCCAAGGAACCCTTGCTCTCCCTGGAGGGAGGAGCCGCCTCACACCAGCGCTGAAAAAGCGCGCATCACCAGCGCGGCACGGGACGCGCTTGCATTGCCGTGCTTTCCAGGTTTCCTGCTGCTGGGGGACTACAAAGTCCAAGGAACCCTTGCTCTCCCTGGAGGGAGGAGCCGCCTCACGCCAGCGCTGAAAAAGCGTGCATCACCACTGCGGCGCGGGACGCGCTTGCATTGCCGTGCTTTCCAGGTTTCCTGCTGCTGGGGGACTACCAGTCCAAGGAACACTTGCTCTCCCTGGAGGGAGGAGCCGCCTCACGCCAGCGGTGAAAAAGCGTGCATCACCACTGCGGCGCGGGACGTGCTTGCATTGCCGTGCTTTCCAGGTTTCCTGCTGCTGGGGGACTACCAGTCCAAGGAACCCTTGCTCTCCCTGGAGGGAAGAGCCACCTCACGCCAGCGCTGAAAAAGCGCGCATCACCAGCGCGGCGTGGGACGCGCTTGCATTGCCGTGCTTTCCAGGTTTCCTGCTGCTGGGGGACTACCAGTCCAAGGAACCCTTGCTCTCCCTGGAGGGAAGAGCCGCCTCACGCCAGCGCTGAAAAAGCGCGCTTCACCAGCGCGGCGTGGGACGCGCTTGCATTGCCGTGCTTTCCAGGTTTCCTGCTGCTAGGGGACTACCAGTCCAAGGAACCCTTGCTCTCCTGGAGGGAGGAGCCGCCTCATGTCAGCACTGAAAAAGCACGCATCACCACCGCGGGGCGGGACACGCTTGCATTGCCGTGCTTTCCAGGTTTCCTGATGCTGGGGGACTACCAGTCCAAGGAACCCTTGCTCTCCCTGGAGGGAGGAGCCGTCTCAAGCTAGCGCTGAAAAAGTGCGCATCACCACAGCGGCGCGGGACGCGCTTGCATTGCCGTGCTTTCCAGGTTTCCTGCTGCTGGGGGACTACCAGTCCAAGGAACCCTTGCTCTCCCTGGAGGGAGGAGCCGCCTCACGCCAGCGCTGAAAAAGCGTGCATCACCACCGCGGCGCGGGATGCACTTGCATTGCCGTGCTTTCCATGTTTCCTGCTGCTGGGGGACTACCAGTCCAAGGAACCCTTGCTCTCCTGGAGGGAGGAGCCGCCTCATGTCAGCGCTGAAAAAGCACGCATCACCACCGCGGGGCGGGACGCGCTTGCATTGCCGTGCTTTCCAGGTTTCCTGATGCTGGGGGACTACCAGTCCAAGGAACCCTTGCTCTCCCTGGAGGGAGGAGCCATCTCAAGCTAGCGCTGAAAAAGTGCGCATCACCACAGCGGCGCGGGACGCGCTTGCATTGCCGTGCTTTCCAGGTTTCCTGCTGCTGGGGGACTACCAGTCCAAGGAACCCTTGCTCTCCCTGGAGGGAGGAGCCGCCTCACGCCAGCGCTGAAAAAGCGTGCATCACCACCGCGGCGCGGGATGCACTTGCATTGCCGTGCTTTCCATGTTTCCTGCTGCTGGGGGACTATCAGTCCAAGGAACCCTTGCTCTCCGTGGAGGGAGGAGCCGCCTCACGCCATCGCTGAAAAAGCACGCATCACCACTGCGGCGCGGGACGCGCGCGGGCCAAGGGTGGGCCCGTCCTTGCCCGTCATCTCCAGGAGGAGGCAGGGCAGGGCCACCCTCCTAATATAGGCAACAGAACTGGGCTAAAATCAAGGTACTGCATCCCTGATTATTCGGTCCATCAAGGGTAGCAGCAAAACGGACCTTAATAGCTCTTTTTAGCTTTGTGTCAGAAGAACTAAGCGGCGTATAGTAGACCAATATAAGATCGTTTAAGTGTCAAATCTGGCCACGGGTGTATAGTCTATATTGAAGATTCCACTTTCCTGGACTTCTGAAGTGCAGTACCGCCAATTGCTTGTATTTGTGTTATCTGATTATTGTATATTATTTTTTTTCTATTGCTTTTAGTATGGGTAAAAGGAAGGCAGTGGAAGCATTGGGGGGAGGAACTGTGGGGAAGGGTAAGAGGACTAAAAGATCGGAGAAACACCCCACGTTTACAAAAAGTAATTGCGTATTGACCCACATAGAAAATATTATCAGCGATTGCGAGGAGATTCTAACAACCCCATTGGGTAATGACAGTGGTACATCCGATGCTCACTCCACCAAGCACTTGCCATCTCCCCAGGTTGTCAAATCGATTCCTGACATGTTTAAAAAATCTATTCAGAAAGAGCCTTCCCCATCCACTCAGTGGATTGAATTACCATCAGAGTCGATCTCATCCCCACCTTCATGTGTTAACTTAGAAATCAATGTGGAATATGCACTATAGTGCAGTAACAGATTTGCGCTTTTAGCGGATACAGCTGAGGACTCAGTTGATGATATTACGCCCTCCCAGCTAACTGATTGTATAGATCAAATAGGAGCAGTAGAGTCCGCAAAAGTTGTAGCCACCGTAAAAGCATGTAGCTGATTGTGCGAGAGCCAGTCCACATATCAGATAGAGAGTCTAAGGGCACAGACAAGTCTATTTTTGGAACTAGTTAGTACCCTGAAGAACTTGGTTGATAAGCTAACAGACACTATGAAAATGTCAGTTTACAATACAGCTCCCGACACTGTCAGATTACCCAAGCCAGGTGTACCAATGACAATGTCTTCCACTTGGACAATACTAGCAGCATGGGTAGTACGAACGTCGCACCAGCTGATCCTTTGGCAGGCTCACAAAATACAACTAATGAAAGGTCCCTGCTAAACAAGGATAGAGCGTATTCAGAAGTTCACCCGAATTATGTCAAGCAGGATAGTCCTTGGCAGCAGATTAAGAGGAACGGCCACTTGGCAAGTTCATTTTCATACCCATCAAGAAGTGCAGGTTCCACTTTGCAAAAGGACGATAGATACCAAAATCCACTACTTAACAGCCCCTCAAAAGCACAGATCTTTCTGACTAATATTCCCACAATATCATCGATTAGAGCATGGGAAGATGAATAATCTCTGATCAACAAAAGTATTCATTGGCTAAGGCATGTGAGAAAGTGAAGGCTAGGGGTTGGGTTTTTAGCGTAGTCAGGAAGTGTGGCGCTCAGACTAGTATGCGTGGTGTTAAATGCGAACTAAAGTAGGTACGGTGCTGCCAGGTCGGGGGATTTACCCAATAACCCCCGGAGGTGTGTGAGTTGAAGGACCCACACCGGGAAATGAGCACAGTCCCGGGCACACGTGGTGAGGGTATAACAATAGTGGCAGTTTTGTTCGGTTTACAATTGCAGTGGTCGACCACTGCAATTGTAAACCGAATAAAACTGCCACACTATTGTTATACCCTCACCACGTGTGCCCGGACTGTGCGCATGTGAGAAAGTGTAGATCAGTAATAAAAGAAGATATTCTTTTAGCTAAAAGATTTGTGTCCAGTGTTTTAAGTACAGACTACGTGTGCTTTAAGCTAAAGTCTGTGGATTTTGCAGATAATCTAGTGTCATTTGATATAAGAACATCCCATCTGACCACATCTAACATCAGGATAAAATATAATCCCCCTGCTTTAAATAATAGTAACAACCAGCACAATGTAGTTACAAACTGTAATGAGGGCTCTTCTTTAGACAAGGTAGATTGATGTTTAAAGCCTGTTTCTATTCCAACGCAGCATGACGATGTGAATACACCAGGGGTGAATTCAATGACCTGTCTAATGCCCAGGGTAATAGTAGTCAGGTAGATATCAATATTATTAACTCCGATCCCACTAACACGATGCTTGCCTTTGCTTCCTGGAATATAGCGGGACTACAATCGAAAATAGTGTCAACTGACTGGTCATCATTTATAGAGGACCACGACATATGGGCTTTCCAGGAAACCTGGTCTCAGAGACCCATCTTTCGTCCAGGATACTTGAACTTTGCAAAACCGGCTATTGCCGGTAACCCTGGGCAAAGCACTATGCTACGCTCGCGTAGTTTGCGAAGTTTGCGCTACTTCGCACAACGCGAATTGCACGTAGCACAGTGCAAACACGCGTAGCGTAGCGTAGTGAAGCGGTCATTTTTTGCTTGCTCGCGGTCCTCAACGCCAAGTTGGCGACCGCGAGCAAGCAAAATGACATCCCGGTGAGACTTTTTCTCGTTCGCGATCAGCAACATCAAGTTGCCGATCGCGAGCGTGGAAAATAAACCTCCCGGCGAGATTCTCAACGCGGGGAGGTCAGGCTTCTCATTGCGAGTGGTCGCGTATGCTCGCGACCGCTCGCGATGAGAAACTACCAGTCCACGTTGAGAGCTGCCGCTCGAGTAAAAATCTACTCGAGCGGCAGTAAAAGACAACTCGCACTGTGCAAGATGCCGCTTTCAATGATTGCACAGTGCCGGCACTGTGCAATCATTGCGAACAGCGCACTACGCAGTTCGCGTAGTGCTACGCGTAGCTCGCATAGTGCGAACTGCACTTTGCGTAGCTTCGCGTAGCGCTACTTCGCGAACTACGCCCAGGGTTAATTGCCGGACAAAAAGGTAGACCTTCAGGTGGGCTCACCCTATGGGTCAGGCAACACTCAGGCTATAGGGTTGAGGAAATACTGATTGATAGCCCTGATATCCTGGCCATTCTCTTACGCCCGAAATATGACCCTGATATATTAGTTATTAACATTTATGCAAGAGGGATGGCGGGTGGGAAAGTTTCCAGTACAGTCTCCATACTAGACGCCTTTATAGATAAAAACAGGGGTAGTAACAATATGGTGATCGCAGGAGACTTTAATTGTACATTTGAGCCCCTCGATTATGAAGATGGCAGCCTCTGTAATAAAGAGGATTCTCAGTGGGGCATTCCATCCTTAACCCTACCACCGATAAGGAAATGGACTGAGGCAGCTCTCCAATTAAAAAGTTTGTGTTTGGAGAGGGGTATTAGGGCAGCAAATGGGAGGACACCCTCTGACAGTAAGGGCTCATATACTTTTTGTAATGGGCCAAGACGTAGTCGAATTGATTATTTTTTTCATCAATTTGGAGCTATGGTCTTCTCTCGTCGATATGGTGGTCCAAGAGAGAAGTGAAAGTGACCATAGTCCACTTCTGCTATCTCTGCAGATGCAGGGGTAAACACACAACCTCAGATAATCGAGAGGGTGACTGCAGATGTTATTTTGTCAAATGACCTGAGAAGGGTCAAGTGGGCCTCGTTAATTGAAAATAATACCACATTAGAACAGATGAAGGCAGCGGTGGAAAGCACCTTAATGGCCCTCTCTAAATTAGACACTCAGGACGATATAAATGCCGTTATTTTGCAAGCACATGATGAGTTGTTTGCAAAGCTTAAATGCTTTTTTATTAAGACCCATAAATCCAGCATCAGAGTTACAACTAAATCAGCAAACTGGTATAATAAGGACTGTAGAGAAGCATATAAGAAATTGTCCCAAGCTATAAAATCAAAAACGATGGATGAAATTAAACAGGCGCAGAATATGTACAAAAGAACCCAATATATAGCTAAAAAGGAGTCAGATGAAAAAAGATGGAATGATCTCCTGCAAGCGAGCAATGAAAGAAGCATGCAGAAATTCTGGCAGATAGTGAAATGGGGGAGTGGTGAAATTAGACAAGCTCCTGACAATCACGTAGCTCCTGATCAGTGGGTTTCCCACTTTCAGGCCCAATTCACCACTACAACGGTTAGTACATACCAGTTTCAAATACCTACGTCAGACATCACCGTGAACTTCGGGATAGGGGAGTTTGAAGCTGCCCTGAACGCGATACCTAAGGGAAGAGCCCCTGGTCCTGATTGTATTCCGGCCAATCTGTTTCGGCACGATAGAGTTAATTGGCTCAAGTATATCCATACACTTGTTAATGCGATAGCCAGTGGAGCGTCCATCCCAGAATCCTGGCATGGTGCGGAAATATTACCAATTTACAAAAAGGGGGATCGCACAAGTCCAAGTAACTATAGGCCAATACGTTTAATAGACTCAATGCAAAAGATAATGGCCAGGCTAGTGCTGAGCAGAACCCAAACCTGGATCTGTGAAAATGACATTTTATCATCGTTACAGGCTGGATTCCGCTCACACATTAGCACCATAGATCAGGTTTTTAGGTTTATGTTGATCTACTGGCGCACTGTAATTATTGCGGGGGGAACCATCTTTGCGACTTTTATTGATCTTAAATCCGCCTTTGATTTGGTGCCCCGCAACAAGTTATCGGTAGCATTCAAAGATTTGGGGATGCCACTAGAACTCCTTGCCCTGATAGTTAAATTGCAGGAGTCAAATTTTGCACAGGTAAGGTGGGGCTCACAGGGAAAGGTTACGGAAAGGTTCTTGGTAACCAAAGGGGTTCGCCAAGGGTGTGTTTTGGCCCCCACCCTTTTTTCAATGTTTATAAACAGGGTTGTTAATTATTTTTCCACATATCCTACTGACGCTCCTTCACTTGCTGGTATGAAGATACCCTTACTTATGTTCGCGGATGACACCCTAATTTTATCGAAAACACAGAAAGGGTTGCGACGTGCACTGAATAGATTTGAGGCTTTTTGTAGTGATCATGAGTTGGTGGTCAATGTGGAAAAAACGAAATTCATGGTTTTACATAAACACAAAGTGGTCAAAGGGAGAGTCTCCATGAATAATGTACAACTGGAACAAACTGACATTTTTACGTATTTGGGGGTTACCTTGGGCAAGAAATTAAACTGGAAAACCCAGATTGACATAATGGCCCTAAAGCATGCCCAACTAGCAGGAGTCTTACTTAAAGAACAGAGGCTTTCCCAAACAAAGCCGGTAAGCCCTGTATTAACGATTTACAATTCCAAGGTTAGGGCTTCAATTTTATATGGTGCCGAACTCTGGGGTTTCGAAAATGTGACTACGTTAAACATAGCCCAGAATAAGTTCCTGAGAGCCCTAATTGGCCTTCCGCAATCTACCCCACTTAAACCCCTTTACTTAGATCTGGGTTGTTGTACATTTGAGGAGATAGCCCGGTATAGGCCCATAGCATATTGGAGAAGGCTCTGGACTACTCCGGAGCTGTTAACCTATGCAAATGCGCTAAAAGATGTGAGAGAAGCCAATCTATCAAGTAAGCTCCCCTGGCTACAAAAAATCAAATGCACATTGGTGGATATGGGGTTTAGTCACTTGTGGGAGGACCCAGTAGGTAGTTCGTTCCCATCCAAAAAAGATTTTAAGGAAGCCTACTGGAACATGGTTAAAACAAATTGTTTGTCATCATTGGAGGAGTATGGAAAAATATGGATGATTTATGAACATATGGTGTGCATCCCATCACTATTACAAAACAAATTGTTTGTCATCATTTTCGAACACATCTTTGTCAGGTATCTTCCTGGAGCATAAGTACGACACCAAGTTTGAGGCCTATTGGGATTTTATTAGGCCTGGGCGGAAAACTATGCTACGCTCGCGGAGTGTGCGTAGTTTGCGCAACTACGCGCTACGCGAATCGCACGTAGCACAGTGCAAAAACGCGTAGCTTAGCGGGCATTTTTTGCTCGCTCGCGGTCCTCAACGTCAAGTTGGCGACTGCGAGCGAGCAAAATCAACATCCCGGTGAGACTTTTTCCTCGTTCGCGATCGGCAACATCAAGTTGCCGATCGCGAGTGTGGAAAATAAACCTCCCGGCGAGATTCTCAACGCGGGGAGGTCAGGTTTCTCATTGCGAGTGGTCGCGTATGCTCTCGACCGCTCGCGATGAGAAACTACCAGTCCGCGTTGAGAAAGCTGCCGCTCGAGTACAAATCTACTCGAGCGGCAGAAAACGACTGCTTGCACTGTGCATGATGCCGTTCGCAATGATTGCACAGTGCAGACAAGTATCCGGCACTGTGCAATCATTGCGAACAGCATTTCCCTACCGCACTACGCAGTTCACGTAGCTATGCGTAGCGCGCGTAGTGCAAAGTACACTTCGCGTAGCTACGCGTAGCGCGACTACGCGAACTACGCCCAGGGTTAGATTTTATACCCAAACCATGCAACAGAAAGTTGTATCACCAATTCAGGGTAGGCACACTCCCGTTAAAGTCCTTCACGCAAAAATGGCAAACCTCAACGGACACTAAATGTGTATCCTGTCAGATGCAGGATGAGTCCATTCCCCACATATTGTTCGTGTGTCCAGCATATAAGTGTCCTAGAGACAAATGGCTTAAGCCGATTTGTTCTAATATGGGCACTCGATCAAGTCATAGTGCCCTTCGTATATTGAAGACTAACACGCAAGAGCATATAGTAATAGCAATGGCCACATTTTTAAGCTGGACGTGGGGTATCAGAGCAAATAATCTGAAGAGGCAAGGAATATTGAGTGGCAACCCTGTTTTTCAAGACCCGTTCTAGTATTTATTATGCACTGATTACTGGGGACATGTTCACTAGCATCAGGATTGTGGTTTAGCTTGTAGTATGGGTTAGATAATAAGGTCATCAAACTGATGTTTTTGAGAAACCCGATCGCTGTACATTATTGACCTTAATTCTTGGTATTTTAACATTTTCATACTTTTATGAACTTTTTAAAACGGTTTAATACTTTGGTCTTAAGATACTGTATGTACTTGCAGGGAAAAAAAGTTTTTACATGCTTATATGTGTATATGTTTATGTAATGTTTGTCTTTTATTGTGTCTTTAATGATCGGAAGGATCGAAATAAAGACTAATTTGACTTGACTTGACTCTGCTCACATGTTTCAGCCTCAATTCCACATAACACTGGACAGTTGGACAGGAGTAAGGTGGTAAAAGTAAGGCCCTGCGTATAAGATTACTGAACTCTGTGATGTTTTTTGAGTAAGATGACATTACTGCCACTTTTTTGCCTATAATTTGAAAGGTACCATGGCAAGTTTCACCTTGTCATTCATTCCGCAGTTTCCATGAAGTTAATATTTTCTGAGATTGATAAAAACACTTCAGGGAATATGATTTTGCATGGTCACTTAGTTCCTTTCAAATATAATTGTTTAGAGACCCCGCCTCTGTACTCTTAAGCCTGTAAAAGTGGCAAAAATGATCATATATTTAGAAGATCGATTTAATTACTTTGTTAGAATTGCATTTTAAAACACGTTTAAATGCTTTTGAAATGCTTGCTTTAGAAAATGACTTACCAATAAAAACGTGAATGCACTTTGTTAGAATATTAATAAATAAACTGAAAATATATTGCATTATAAGTTATGTGGAAGTGGAAGCTGTCATTAGAAATGCTTCATTTATAAATGTGTGTTTTTCAAAATGTTGCACCAAGCAACCAACTAGCCTGTGCAGTGACTAGGCCCAAAGCTTTCCTTTTGACCACTGCTCATAGAAAAGCATTCTGTGCAACTGCATAGCACTGATGTCATCTTTAGAAATGAGATGACTGTATATCATGTTCATTTAGTTCCTCACCCCATGGTAGATCATTTCACTAGAATATAATAAACCTATTGAAACTATAAAGAATAAGTGGTGACAGACTTTATAAATGTTGCTTCCAAATGACCTGATATATGCTTTCACATTACTGACTAGTCTTTGTCTATGCGATGAGCTTATAGTGCATCTTTTAGCTTAGGTAAGAGGGTTCTCATGGGAACCTTCCCTCATGTAACAATTACACTAGAAAACTATATCAACCCTGATGACAAGAGTGTAGACTGTGGCAATCGGAAGAAGATGCATCGTATGACTGACGACACCACCTTGTGAACTGTTCTGATTGGACATCAAGTGGAGACGCTATCAAAGTTGATACTTGTGTAAGAAAGCTATAATAACGAGTGTTCCTAGCTAATTACACACACCTCGTTATTTCCTTTACCTGTCGGGTAATCCCACTGCTGAATTTTCCTTTGCCCCGAGATTCTTCTTTATGAAGAGTTGATTCTGTTTAGATATTCTTGAGGTGATTTGCCTCTATTAACTTGTGGTCGATGCTACTGCACAGATCACTATTCTAAATTCAGTTTGTATTGCAACTGTAGGAAACTCAGCTGAGTTTTCCAGAACTACTCTTTATGAGAACTTCATTCCTCTTGGTCCAATTGGACTTTTCATGGGTTCTTATTTAAAATAGGTCCCTTAGCTAGTTTATTGGGTTTCTTTATGGAACACATCTTTAACACCTTTACCGCGGCGGCAATTCCGCGGTGCGGGCGGGGGCGTTCCATTAAGTGGGCGGGCCGCATCGGCCAACGGACGTGCGCAGCACTACCGAGGTAGTGCTCGCGACGGCCGTTGGCCGACGGGCGCACTTAAAGGGTTAATGCTGATTTCTAACCCCTTCTTTTATATCTGTAAATAGCTAAACTGAATAAAGATAATTAGAAACCCTAATCTTATGATAAAATAAAGGTTTTAAAACTATCCCAATTTCTTGTCATTGACTCATCACAAATTCTAAATGTCCATTATGTTCTAATGACTTCCTTTAGGGAAGCTCTAATTCTCTAAATGGTGGGAATGGTCCATTGGCCTCTCGGGAGCCCCTGGGATTCTCCATGGTGACATTTGTAAGTGGGTGTATGTGAAAGGTCTGAACCATCTTGGAGAGTCCTTTTTGGGCTCTAGCACAGTACTTCAGAAACTGTAAGCCTGCTATTGAGCTCATGTTCATCATAACAAATTCTCAATTGAGTTGAGAGGACAGGGTGCTTCTAGTATGACCAAAAATCACTTACATTGCTGTATAGAGAATCTTATTATGACCAGAATTAAATTTTGCCCCATATGTTGGAGATTCATATGTAAGTGCGTGTACATTTTGCTCTAAAATCGAGGGGCCAATTGAGCTATGCAAATTGTAATAGAACTTCCGCAAGTTGAGTTGCAAATACTTTGCTCGGTCTCATAGTGCTGCGTATTGAAATTTGTGGCTTAGTTTCTCATCCTGTCACACACCCAAGTATAGGTATGCACTACACTGATTCACACTTTCTCCACCTATTCTCCAGACATATATATTATTGATTTTTCCGTACTGTACTGTCTTACATTTTTTTAGGCTTAATGTGAGATCATTGCTGTTATTATAACGATGAAAGCAAGTCAGGGTTCTTTGAAAACCAATTTCAATACAGTCAAAAAACACAGTATTACCCATGTATTTTTTAGAGTTTTATATAGCGTGAACTAGCCCTGAGACATCGGGTATCAGAGCGCTTTACATGAGCACCAATTTCGTTACAGATGGACACATTCATTTTTGTTAGGCACGGGGAGATTTAGTGATTTGCCCAGAATCACAGAATGTTGAGCGTTGTTGCCAAGACTCGAACCCGGTTCCCCAGCTTCGAGGTTGACCGCTCTAGCCGTAAGGCTACGTCCTCTCCCTGATCCAATCCCTGTATTGAATGGTGAGAATGTGTATGAGATGTAATTGGTTGAAAATATTCTTTCTACAGGGTTGAAATAATATCTGTTATGTAAAGATTGGATAGTATAGGTGTGACCACACATCCTGGCTTCAAAGCCCCAATTAGTATAGACGCTTTTTGTCATGGTCCTGCTCAATCTGATCTTCATTCTCATCTATGTGTCTGTGTGAAACATTGTGATTGGCTTAAACAAAGGTGTAGGAATTCCTAAGGATGATACATTTTTTCACAAGATGGCTCTATTCACCCTGTTGAATGCCATGCTAAAATCCAAATAACCGGCGTATAAAGCAGTTCTTTGTTTACAAACCTTCTTGGACATTAGTTTATAGCTAAGATTGTATCCAGCGCCTTCAAACACTTTCTAAAACTGGTCTGCTGCAAGGGAAATGCTTGTTTTGTGCAATCCATTCCTCTAGTTCCCCAGGAAGGATACTTGCAAATCTTTTTGCTTCACTGTCAATCATGGCAATTGCTTACAGTTCTTTGGGTCACTTACACAACCATTTTTTTGTATGGGATGCAAAATTGATCCTCACCAGGATACGGGTATAATCGCTGTGGTCAACATTAAAGTAAAACGTTGACAAGAGGGCTTCTTCCAATTTGAATAACTAATTTAAAAACTGATAAGGGTATGCCATTTTAGCCTGGAGCACTATTTGAGCTCAATAATGTTATAGTCTACAGGAGTAACTCCTCCTTGATTAGAAAGGATGAAACACTGACTCCTGGGATCTTGGTCGCTGTTGCCCACACTCAGATGTTTCTCGCTGCCAGAAAGAATGACTCCAGAAGTGAGGGGAAGTACCGTTCAGCAGATTAAGTGACCTTTTGGTCAAAATGCAAATCTGACAGATACATTCTCCAGGTTGAAGTGTCTTTTAAATTAGATACAGGAGATTACTTGTTGCAAGTTTCTGATCAACCCCCAGAAACATTTAGTGTCATGCCTCGCAGCCCAACTATTGATGTCATGCCATTGTTTCGCTTTAAAGTCTCATTTTCTTTCCAACACTCCTCTTTGTATAGTGCTGTTTACTGGGTCATTTCCTGATTGAGAGCAAACCCTGGAAAAGTGTATTTTACCATACTGTTCAGTTGTTTTTTCATTGTTCTTAAGGTTGGAGTATACCATGTAGGGAGTTTAAGATTAATTACTGCTTACTAAATCTGGTAAGCTAAACCAGAAAGTTAAACAAAATACACATATCACTTACAAAGAGCAGAATTGAAAACAAATATGTCCTGCAGAAGTCTTCGATACTGATGACTCATATACCATAAAAGAGCCAGCAACACTCTCCTGAGATGTGCAACCAAGTTTCCAGAGTTGGACAGCCAGGAAAGTGGCAAGAGGGGGCACTCAAACTGCAAGACTCTGATGTGCTTCTCTGGCTTAAGTCCAGCTTGGGAAAAAGAGCTCCCCCAAAGAGCCCATCATAGGGTGTCCATCAGGCATTGCAGCGCCGGCCTGACGAGGAGCAAGCCCTATGATGAAGTATGACACCCAACCGGGTGTGTGAGGGCCCCACTTCCCATATTGGGATACACCCTGTATCTACTTTAGAGTGGGGTTGTTGACCAACCCAGCCTCCTCCTTACTCCTCCTCCTCCCCCACAGGAACTGCATACTCTTTCACTGTAACGTTGGAAGAAAGAGTAACACAAGTTTACCTTGGCTGCAGAAACTACTATTTGTCTTACAAAATCTACTTATCAGAATACAAAAAACATAATAAATTTGATTCAGTTAAAAAGATTATACTTGAAAATGAAGCATAAGCAATGTGCAGTGGATAGAACATTTTTGTTGAGAATTAAACTCTTAGAACTGGTGAGCTCTGACATTGATCAATGTTTATATATACAATACACAACCAAAGAATTTTGCTTGACTTAATGGTAGAGAAAGGACATAAGCTGTCAGTTATGTTAGTGAAGGGATCTACAGAAAATCCACTTTTGACTCCTAAAGATCTCTCAGCTAAGCTGAAACAATGCAACTGGTTAATGCACATGCAGCACATACCACCTTGAAATATTGGAGAGGATCCTCCTTAGATGTTATCAATGTGTAAACAAAACTGAAAACGGATATTATTTTCCTATAAACACTAGAAAAACAGTGATGACCTCCCTTGTGTTATCCAAATTGGATTACTGTAATGGACTGTACATCAACCTACAATCCAACTTACTCAGAAGGTTGCAGGCAGTACAGAATGCCGCGGCTAGACTGGTCCTGGATGCTCCTAAATATCAGTCTATTAGAGCAGGCATTCAGGAACTACACTGGCTACCAGTCGGCCAGCGGATCAAATTTAAGGCACTTTGCACGGCCTTTTACGGCCCTGCTTGGAGAAGGACCACGATTTCTGCTGGACCTCTTCAGCTGGTACTCTCCCAACATATTGCTTCGTTCAGCCAATGCCTTCTTGATGCTCACCCCCAGAATTAAAAGGACTAATTGGGGGGGAAGGAGTTATAACTCTATAAAGGAGTGGAATGCCCTTTCGCTCCCTCTTAGGAAGTCCTCTTCCTTGTTTGAGTTCAGGAAACTGCTCAAAACATGGCTTTTTAGAAACTAGCTTTTCTGATACAGTTTCTGGAGACCGTGAGCGCCTAGACACCTCCGGGTAGTAGTGCGCGTAATAAATTGTTATAACATAACATAACAAATCTCCATGTAGTTGTCTGAAGCCTCTTTATACTGAAATCATTACCAGTCCAATGTATAAAGAATTGATTCAATGGAAACAATCATTTTTGCAACTTTTAACATCACCAGATTAGATTTGTGTTGAAAACTAGGGTCTTCAGTTCACAATATGGAAATTTTGTCCTGAAGATGGTCGAAATGATGTGAACAAATAGACCAAAACGTCGACAAGCTCACCTAATTCCATACACAAACAAATTGCTAAACAGCATTCATGGTATCCTCCACAAGGTGTTCCATGCTGTCAAGGAATTGGAATAGGTGTTGACAAAAGTGTCAATGAGAAACTGATTAGTGTATAAAGAATTGACTCATTTCACTTTTGCATACTTGTGATTTACTTTTCCTGTACCCTCAATGAATTTTTCTATATAAATGTATACTTTTCTAAAAAAGTATGCACCCGTTTTGTTTTGTTTCCCTTTGCGATTCATTCATGTTGAAATAATATGTTGAACCCCAAGAATTTGTTGTTAGAAGTCACTATTTAGGGCTTCGTTCATATATGGGAATATTACAAAAATGTATAGAAAAATAAATTCCCTTGAAGGCACATTTACCTAATATTGTAATTTACCCAAGCCTCCAAGGGTGTATTGGGTTGCCCAATCTTGTTGTAGTGGAGTAGAACGTAGCAGGAGCTGTGGCAAAGTCAGACTCATCGGCAATCCTCGACGGATTGGCTTGACAGATTTGTCCTGGTCTTCTATTGTTGCAGCACACAAAAACCCTGCAAAACATCTCAGGTTTTAGAGTTAGGTAGTAGTAGTACACTTATCTAAGGGCCCAAGGACCATAGGCACACCACTTAGAAGTCAGGACTCACTCCAGTAGAAGCCACCAGTAGGGTCCTGGGGAGGTGTAGTTGAAAACTGTCAACTGAGCTCTTTGTGGCCTGTACCTTAACAGGAGGTCAGCCAACTGACCCTTGAACTCTTTTTCTTTGTCCTGAGTACAAGTGGGAAAAGGTCCATCCCTAGGGTTCTCCGCACAGGTCACAACAGCAGATGCAGTCCATCTTCTGTCTTCTAGGGGTCCAGCTGTACTCTGAGAAGGGTAATGGAGTTGCCACATCTATGTCAACTGACAGCCTGTGTGTGGGGAAAACGCCTAGCAACTTCCTAACCACTGGGATAAAAGTTCACAGGAGTGACTCTACGCACTTTTGCATCACTTCTTGTGTGTTTTACTGTAAACTATACCTCAGTGCCCTTCTCTACCTAAAACCAAAAAGGCAGAACCTTTCTTCCCCTGTGCAGAACTCCATGTGCCCACCCACAGATGTGGCTATGATAATGGGCTAACCCTGCCATGTAGTTACTCAAAATCGGTTCTAGGGGCAGCTCCTCTCCTGCTAGGATTGGTGCCTTGCTGGTTTGCAGGCTAATAGATGGGGCAGGCCTATGTTTGAGCTCAATCTCCCTCGGACAGGGTAGGCACCCTTTCAAGATAATTAAATTCTTGGTCACGGACCAGATGGCCATCCTGTCCAGGGAATGTCAACCCCTCTACCTTTGCCTCAGCTATGGGAGCCACTTCACACCTAATCAAGAGGCCATTCAGCTCATGGGCGATGAGGAACACTGGCAGAAAGGCACATTTGGCTCAGGCAGGAAAATAACTTTTTTAAACTGTAATTTTTTAAATAGTAACATAAAACCCCACTTGACCATTAGGTTGGAGTTTAAATGACTAATAAAACGAGTCTTGAATCATTTTTCAAACTACCCCCATACAGTTGCTTTCAAACAAGCTTAAACAGATAGTACTGAAACGTTGGCTTAAATGGTCAAATTTGTGGAACTACTGAAGGTACTTTTTTTAGATCAACTAATATTTGCATACAAGAGGGAAAACAACTTAGAGATTGACTGATACAAGCTGAAAAGAAACTAAAAGAGATACATAGCAAACACTTGATCTGTTTTTACCATTAACGTGGTTACCAGCCCCAAAATCAATTATGAGGTCTGCAAATTTTCTGAGTGTTGGACGTGACCCTTTTTGCAGGGTCATCCCTAAACTTTTTGCCTTTCTCATAACCTTTTCTCTGACATGGTGTTGGTGGTTTTAGGCCTCTGGGCACTTTAACAGTGCTGTCCAGTGTAAAGTGCGTGCGCTCTCTGTGTTACATTTGGTAAGATTGGTCTACACCTGTTTGGCATATTTAATTTACCTGTCAGTCCCTTGCAAAGTGGTATCTCATATACCCAGGGCTGGTAAATTAAATGCTACTGGTGGGCTTGCAGCGCTGATTGCGCCACCCACCAAAGTAGCCTTTCAAACCTATCTCAGGCCTCTGACATTGCAGGGCCTGTGCGCGCAGTGTTACTGCCGCTGTGATGTGGCACCTAAAGTGTGTGCCATGTCTGTGACCCCCTTTTTCCTGCATGTCAGTCACCCCTAAGGTAGGCCCTAGCTTGCCCTATGGGCAGGGTGCATTGTAGGTAAAAGATAGGACATGTACCTTAAGTGTGTGACATGTCCTGGTAGTGACAAACAGCCATTTTGGTTTCTCACTACTGTGGGGCTACCCTCCCATAGGAATGCATTGGGGATTCCCTGATAAGTGTTTCAGTGGTAATTCCTGTTATGAGAGGAGCAGCGTGGTCAAGTTTAGTATATTTGGAATTGTCATAATAAATGCTGCGCAATGGTGTGCGCAGATTTATTATAACTATTTTAGAGATGCTACTTTTAGAAGTTGGCATTTCTGTGTGCTATGTGTCTGCCTGCCTGATGTGAATTGCATGTCTGGCTTTTGAGTGGCAGGGGCTGGGAGGTGTGTGTGGCTCCAGGAGGGGCATGGTGAGTCAGCACTAGGCTTAATGGGACATCTGCATTGGGAGTAGTGGGAGGAGTAACCCCCTGACCCTGAATAGATCTGGGCCCAGCCTGTACAATGCTGGCTCCGCCCCCTGTGGTGTGTCTGATCACTGAGCCCCCACCTGACAAAGGGGAAGAGGAGCCTGGTAAACAGTGTGCTCCAATTCCCCCCTGAACCAGTTTTTACTGGTTCCCCCAAACCCTGCACTGCAGACAAAGGAAAGAAGTGGTATAAATGTAGGGGCTGTGACCCCATGTTTTTTGTGCTGTTCCTGAACCTGCTGGGGCGGGATGCTGCTGGGGCCCGGGAGGAACCACCATGAGGGCTTGCCTCCCTGGGCCCCGCCTTGCCCCCTTAATCTCTAAGGACTTTTTGGTGCTCCTTGCACCCTGTGAGCGCTTTCTTTTAATTTTCCCAGAAGAGGAAAGCCTGGGCTTCGCAGCACGGAGCTGCAGCCCCTTTTAGAGGGAACCCCGGCGTGAGGGATTCCCCTGTGATGCCTCGTGGAGTGGGTGCCCACCTGCATTCTTTTCATACCGAGCGGGAGCCCACACCGCATTTATGCTTACTTGGAGCAGCGGGTGCCCACCCCGCATTTGCCCTTATTTGCGCGTGTGCCCACCCCGCATCTGTGCTATTTTGAATATGCGGGTGCCCATCACGCTTTGTGGCCTGAATGGTAGCGGGAGCCCACCCCGCATTTTGTGAGATCACCGCCGTGGCCCGAGCCGCCGAGAGGAGAGCGCGGAAGAACGGAAGTCAGGCACCCGCGCCTGACTGTGGGCGGGCCTGTGTGCATTTGTATTTGGTTTGTATAGCGCCAGAATCGACTCCGAGGAGTATCTCTGCGCTTTGGACGTGAAACAGATTCAAATACAGTACTGTCAAACTTAAAAGCAAAACAAAGTAGTTTTAAGTAACTTTCTAAAGTGAAGATGGTTCGAACATTCTCTTAAATGTAAGGGAAGTTCATTCCAATATTTTGGACCAAGATAAGAGAGAGCTTTTCCTCCTAGTCTTGCTCTCCTGATTCGGGGAACCTTCAGCAGAAGTTTAGTGCTAGAGCGTAAAGATCTTGGGGGATGATAGAAAGTGAACTTTTCTGATAAATAACTAGGGCCAAGATTAAACAAAGCCTTATGGATAGTACAACAGACTTTAAATTGTATCCGTTGACGTATGGGTAACCAGTGGAGTTTTTGGAGAAGAGGGCGGGAAGCTGATCTGGGAGGCACGTTCAGAACCAGGCGTGCCGTCGTATTCTGAACCACCTGAAGTTTATTAATAGAAGTTTCATTGGCAGAGAGTAGCAGACCGTTACAATAGTCTAGGCGACTTATTATGAGTGCCTGAGTCAATGTCCTTCGAACAGAGTCTGGGAGCAAAGGAAAACTCGTCGAAGTAGGCCCAAAGTATGGAAACATGTGCCTACAGTCTGGCCAATATGTTCCTTAAATGTAAGGGCATGATCTAGACGAACTCCTAAGTTCTTAACAGAAGTTTTTGGAATGGGGGTTTTTCCAAGATTAATAGGCCACCAATTTGGTGACCATAATAGAGGAGCCTCTCCAAAAGTAATACCTCAGTTTTCCCAACATTACATTGGAGAAAATTATTTTTCATCCATTGGGAAATGGCATTCATGCCCAAAGAAAAGGTCTCTTGAACAGTGGGAGTAAGTTCATTGAAAGGAAAGAGTAGCTGCGTATCGTCGGCATATGATATTGGAATAAACCCATATTTTCTTAGGACATTGGCCAAGGGAGCCACATAGATGTTGAATAAAGTAGGACTCAAACAAGAGCCCTGTGGGACTCCCTTGGACAGTTCCATGGGCGCCGACCGATATGAGCCAAGGTTAACCGTCTGAGATCTACCAGATAGAAAGCTTGACATCCACTGAAAGGCGGAGTCTCTTAGACCAATTTCTCTCAACCTTCTGAGCAGAATTTGATGGGAGACCGTGTCGAATGCGGCAGATAGGTCCAGTAGCACCAGAATCATAGAATGGCCCTTATCTAGAGTCATTCTGATGTTGTCCGTGACTACTAGAAGGGCTGATTCGGTGCTATATTTGGGCCTAAAGCCTGACTGAGAGGAGTCTAGGCAGCCAGAGAGTTCGACATGGTTTGATAGATGTTTATTGGCGTGTCTCTCTATTAGTTTACTCAGAAATGGTAAGAGCGAAATGGGACGGAGATTGGTCAGATCAGTCAGAGGGGTCTTAATATTTTTGCGAATCGGGATTATCTGCGCAGCTTTCCATTCCAGTGCATGGTGGAGCCGGAGCCTCGAGGGCTCCATTTCCGCCCCTTCCGCCGAGGAGACCAGGGGAAGTGATGCCCCCGGTGCCAGAGGAAGAAGATGAAGGCAGGCGGGAGCCCACCCCGCCTGCTTGGAGTCTACCGTGTGCGGCCGGATTCCAGGTGGGGCTCTCATGAGCAGAGAGGGCCCCGCGTGTCGCTGCACCGACGGATCCAGACCGGAGGAGTCCTGTCCAGTCCCAGTGAGTGGAGGTTCCATGTGCGCCCTGTTAGTGCCTTTTAAGGCACGTTGTCGGTGCTTGGCCTTAGCGGTCCCACCGTTGCGGGCCGCTCCAACGATGGGGGCAGTGTTGATTTTGAGAGCCCCAGTGGGGGCCTTGAGGGCACAGTTGTGCCAGGGCCCCTTTTCTGTATTCACAACTGCGCCGCACCAGCGCTGGCAGCTGCAACATTTGGCAGCATTTTCTGATGGAAGTCCCTGAGGGGGACACAAGAGGCCCCAGCGTGCGCGGGCCACCTGATTTATTTGTGACAGCTGCCCCGCCTGATAGAGGGCAGCTGCCACAATGGGGGCATTTTGTGATAGAGTCCCAGTGGGGCTGGAGAGGCACAGTGGTGCCAGGCCCTTTGCTCATTCACAGCTGCACTGCACCAGCGCGGGCAGCTGCAACGTTTTGCGCACATTTGCTTTAGAGAGTCCCAGTGGGGACCCACCCAGAGGGCACAGTGAGTGCCCATGCCCACATCTGATTTTCCCAGCTGTACAGCAATTAGTGACAGCTGCAACGTTTAGGTCTGCGCAATTGCGCACTTGTGAATTCTGCTGCATTGGCAGCCCAAGCCCTGACATTATTGACATAGGGCATTTGAGCCCTTTGAGAAGGCCAGTTGGCCAGGGGGACTGTGTGAGGTTGATAGGGCACCAGGCCCTAATGTGATTTATGTGGTGCACAGGAAATGTGATTATTTATGCACCCTGATTTATGCCTCTAATGTGGTTTATGTTATGAGGTTATTTGCATACTGTGGTTTATGCTTGTGATGTGATTTATGATTAGGAGGTTATGGTCTAATATGTTTAGGCTTATGAGGTTGGCGCATAATGTATTTTACGCCTGATGTGATGCTGATTGCATACTATGATTTATGTTGCAGGATATAATGCTGAGTACAGTGTTTGCCAGTAGTTACTGGTTGTGTTCTACATTTATTATTTGTGCTTGTGATGGTTCTGACAGTGGCCCAATTGGCCCTGTCATGTGTATATAATCCCCTGTAAATATTGCCTTGTGCCAGTTGGCACAGTGTATATTGTGTGATTACTATTCTAATGTGTTTATGATAATACAAAGGCTATTTTTGATATAACCTTGTGTGGAGTTTCTTTTGTGGTGTGCCTAGTGTGTTGCTGCTGTGTGTGTGTTGCACCAACGCTTTACACATTGCCTCTGGGATAAGCCTGACTGCTCGTGCCAAGCTACCAAGGGGGTGAGCAGGGGTTATCTTATTCATGTAACTCTCTTGCCCTGACTAGAGTGGTGGTTTCTGCCTGGTTTAGGCGCAAGCCCTAGCCAACCAGAAAACCCATTTCTAACACTGAGGATCTCTCAGATTTCCCCAAGAGATTTTGGCACTTCAGAATAGCTTAAATCTCCAGAACAAAGAGTGGGGAATAATGAGGAATCTGGTGCAATTATACTCAGAATTACTGATTCCTTTTGTAACTTGTAATTACTGAGAGTAGGGGTTTAACCTGCAATCCCTGTTAATTCCCCATCACTGAAATTAATTGGAACTGTGGTAATGTTAACTTTGGGTTTGGGGGACACCTGTATTTGTGGACCTCATAATGAGGGCCTAAGTAAACAAAGGAAAGGTCACTTTCACTGCCCACACTATAGCTCGAAAATAAAACAACACCTGCATATAGGAAAATTGTTAAGTATTGAAGATCTTTATACATATGATAGTGCAGTTAAGTTTCCTACTAGTTTGCACTCTCTAACATAATTTGATTCTGCTTCTTCGGGCGTTGTGCTCAGCATTTCCAAATACAACCTGCAAACAGTTATTATGGTGGGGCTGGTGAGAGCCCTAGAAAGCTTTGCCAGCAACATAATTTTAGGCTCCTTCAACTTCCGAACTTTAAGTCATGCATTTTCCGTTTTTATTTATTGTCTAGTTGTGCCGCGTCTATGTGTTTTACTTTAGTTTCTGTTGTTCTTGGGCTTAAACAACTCCCTTCTTTCCTTGCATCCTCAATCAGCTTTCCAGTTGCCTCATACACTTCTGTAATGATAAAAATTACTAACCTCTTTTTGTATATTTCAAGTTTCACTTTTTATGTTCCTAATCTCAGTGGCAGAAATGTGCACCTTCTCCTTTATAGATCTATATGGATCTGTAAGTGTTAACCTTCCTAAAGGACTTTCTCTATATTTATTCAATGTATTCTTTATTCCACTTTCTCCAGCCATCATTAAAAAAACTCTGTTTAAATGACTTTAGTCAACAAGAAATGGCATATCTCTAAATACACAGAATATTGGAGAGGTTTCAGGACATGGGTTTTAGGGTTCTAGAGGGTTCATGAGAAAACATCATTGTTTTTGCATGCATTACATATGATAAAGATCAGAGATACGCCTGCTGTGAGTCCATATGGAAGGTATGGGTAGGCCCTAACCCCTTGACTAAGGATCCATTAAGTGTTATGTCCCTGTGAAGATGCATACTACACCAACACCTATGACTCCCAAATCATAGCAGTTTTTGTTCGCATTGCATAGACATGTATATGATATTAGTAAAGTGCAAACCTAGCTGAAAAGCAGCAGAGTGCTGGTAGCATAAACAGGTGTCTGTGGTATATGCAGTGGCACAGTATTATGTGCCCGGTGCCTGCTAAAATACCAGGTGGGCACATTTCCCCCCTTTTGCTTGGTTTGGAAGCACAACGCAATGTTCACCACAATGCTTGTTGGAACTCGAGGGCCACCTCGTTGCTCTGCGCTGCAATTAACATTACATGGTACATTCCTGCTATCTGCCTGTGCTGGCACACAAATTGCTGCATAGCGCCAACGCAGGCTCCCTTGCACCATGGTGCAAATGTGCCTGTGCAGGCAGTGCACAAAAACCATCCTCTAAGTTTTGTTCCACTTTCTACGTGTGCTGCAGAATGTAACACATGTAGAAAGCAAAAAAAACGAGGAGAAATAAAGAACACTCACGCTCCAACCATGGAACTCCTCCCTGGGGCAGTGTAACGCACAGCAGTGACTTGTGTTGCCTTGTGATACTCCAAGAGGGCCTTGTGAAGCTTGGTAAATTTCATCTAGGTTTTGCGTGAGGCAAAGGTGACCTAAGACATTGATAAATATGCCTCCAAGTCTATACCGTGGGTTAGTACAGTAAGGGATATTTTTAAGCATTTTACAACATGGGACTTAACACTGCAGGTAAGTATTTTTATTTAATGACATAATTGTTATGACACTTAAAAAAAGGAGATTTAAGGGTTAAGGGATGGGGATGTTAAGGGTCAGGGGCTTGCAGACATAAAGGGTGTAAGTAAGGCTTTTTAGGTATAATTAGCAGGTTGAGGTAAAGGGAGGTAAGGGGCGTTTAGGGTTCAGGGGCAGGTATAGTGAAAGGAAGGGAAGGTTTTTTTAGAGTTCAGGGGTGTGTAGAAATAAAGGCAGTAAGGTTTTGGTTCAAGGGTAGGTAGAGGAAAAGGGGATAAGGGTTCTTTAGGATTTAGGGTTGGGTAGAGATAAAGGGAGGCCAGAGGTTATTAAGGTTCTGGGACAAGTAGAAGAAAAGGGAAGTAAGGCATTTTTAAGGAAAGGCAGGAAAATCAGTTAGATTAGGAAGAGGGTCCCTACTTGGCCTACACCACCCCTTGGGCAAGGCAGGCGATGGAAACCCCTCTCATGAAATTTCACCATCTTGGGGTGGTGGAGAAACACCCTATCAGGGCTAGGGTAGTGCCCCCGCCAACAAGAAGTGGTCACTAGAGGGTGT
Source organism: Calotriton arnoldi (assembly GCA_963921515.1). NCBI lineage: Eukaryota > Metazoa > Chordata > Amphibia > Caudata > Salamandridae > Calotriton > Calotriton arnoldi. Next base: position 2,228,716 of record CAWUFW010000107.1, on the reverse strand, counting down.
AGATAACCTAAAGGTCAGTAGCCCATTGGCTACTATTTGTCTCCCCTTGTAACACCCCTGAAATTAGTATTTAGGTGGCACTCTGAGACCTGGACATCGGATTCAATGGACAAGAAGAGGGCCAGGACAAAGAAGACTCGCTGCATGAGAACAGAAGCCCTGCTGCAGAAGAAAAAGGACTTGACAATTGTCTGCTGTAGTCCTGAACCTGAAAGGACACCAAGAACCTGGGAGCACCTCCAGCCTTCAAGAATTTCCTGAGAAGCTCCCTTGGAGTGAAGGTATCACTCTCCTTTACACCGCAGGCACAGATCCTGTGAAGTCCGGTTTGTCAACCTGCTGCTCCCCAACAAGCTCAATGCAGCACCAAAGCAAGAAAGACACAACAGCTCAGTAGAGTCAGATCTGTCTCCTCATAAAGTTTGGAGACACCAGGACCTATCAGAGCCGCAGCGTACCAATACCCGGGGTATCGGACCCCCAATGGCAAACACCAAGAAAAGAGTCCACTCCAAACTCTAACGACTCTAGAAGCAAGCACCCATTGACGGATGTCGAGACACCCAAGACCCAGCTCCTGAGTGACCCAGCTGTCCCGAGATCGCCTCTCCAATTTGCCTGCTCCTGACCGCGAGGACCTCAAGACACACAATGCCTGACTTACCTGTTTGCGCTCCACTCAGCCCCACCACCTCACTACCAACCAACCTGCTGTTCTCCCATGATCCCCAAGCCCTTGCGACCTCCTCCCTCAAAGGAGCCCCATCAGACTTACCTGTGCAGTGTACTTGCAAGTGCCCCCTTCATCTTTGCAAACCAGCTTCCAAGACCCTTAGCACTCTGATCCTGGCTGATCCAGGATGCTACCCAACTTGTCCTGCTGAAACTTAAGACCTGTCCTGACATCAACCTAAAATGAGAAGGTGAACGGTGAAGGCATTGCCTGATTTTATATGCATTTTTCTGCTTTTTCCTGATTGTTTTCAATGGTGAGTAATTGCTCACAAAAGTGATATATAATTTCAGAATTTAGACCTGTGTACTTGGTCTTAATATTACATAAACATCAATAATATTTTTATAAATTAGTCTCAGATTTATTCTTCAGTGTGAGTCTCATTTATTGCCTCTGGGAGCTCAACAAATGCTTAGCACTACCCTCTAATAAGCCTAACTGTTTGCCCACACTACCACAAAAAAAGCATTAGAAATATCTGCTTATACCTCTGCATACCATTAGGGGGATTCTCTGGACTCTCTCTGCACAGTGTACTTCATTTTAGAACACTATATAGAGAGCCAGATTCCTACAGTCCCTGTAACATTGGCTTTTTTTCGGTGAAATTCTGCGTTTTTGTTAAAAATGTATTTCCTAACTGTAACCTGTAACCTTTGAGAGTGGGTGTTGGAGTGGCTGTATGGGTCGGTTATGGGGGTGTGAGTGGCTGTATGGGTCAGTAAGTGGGTGTGTGTATGGCTGTATGGTTCTGTGAGTGGGAGTGTGAATGACTGTATGGGTCAGTGAATGGGTTTGTGAGTTGCTGTAAGGGTCTGTGATTGGGTGTGTGAGTGGCTGTATGGTCTGTTATTTGGTGAGTGATTGGTTTTATAGGTTTGTGAGTGGGTGTGTAAGTGGCTGTATGGGTCTATATATATAGTTATATATCTATATATATATATATATACACACACACATACTTATTACCTACTGGCGGTCGCCAGTACGTAGTTATAGTTAGGACAATGTTTCTATTCAAAAAGCATTTTTCCTTTTGCCAATATCTTTGGCGCCAGTTGGCGAATCTTCGCAAAATTTTCAAAACGAATGGGGCGCTCCGGTCAGCTCCTGTCTTGAAAGTTTCGGGGTGATTTGTCAAGCAGGGGCCGAAAAAAAAGGGGGTCCCAAAACGCGTTTTCTCTATGTTAATTTCCATGGGAAACTTTAGAAAAAGCTACAGCCAGAACTGATGAACGGAATTACACCAAATTTGGCAAAAAGGTAGGTCTTGGTTCAGAAAGCGACCTTTTATTTTAAATGGTGTAAATCTGTTCAGTAGTTCGTGAGAAATTCATACCTAAAAAAATATTAGTATCTGGTGACCGCGGTGGATCCGTGAACCCTCCCGAGCACGAGCTTGACTCTGATTGGCTGCCAACACTTCAAACCAGGAAGTGTTGGCAGCCATCTTGTAACTCGGTTAAACCGAGTCACAAGAAAAAAGGTTAAAAAAAGAAAAGGGGGCAAACACTGCGTTGCTTCATGGAAGCGAGAGCAGCAAACCTGCTCTGGCTTCCATGAAGCAAAGCAGATCTCCTTTTGGGCAAAAGGAGCTGCATGTTAGCCACACAGCCCCCCTTCCTAAAATTGAAAAAAATAAAAGAAACCAGCAACTCGCCAGAGGCCCCGCCCCCTCCCTGCACCATTCTGCAAACGTGTCTCCTGGCGCGTTCTGGGTTGGGGGATTAAGTCCCCTTGAATCGTAAGGGTCCTAAGGGGCCAACAAGCCCACCAGGTCCCTCCAGTAAGCCCCACACAGTGGGACTGCTGCGAGTTGGCCCGAGGCCACACCCCTTTTTACACCACTCTGCAAACGCTCCTCTTGGCGCACTGCTGGTGGGGCGATGAGGTCACCTTGTGCCCTGAGGACTTCAGGACTAAAGTGGACTTCATCCCGCAAGCAGCAGTGCGCCAGGAAGCGTGTTTGCAGAGTGGTGTAAAAAGGGGGCATGGCCTCTGACCACTCTCAGCAGTCCAGCTGTGTGGGGTCTACTGGAGGCAACAGGAGGGCTAGTTGGCCCCCATGGACCCTCAGGAGGCAAGGGTACTTCATCCCCAACCAAGAGCACGTCAGGAGGTCCGTTTGCAGAGTGCTGGAGAAAGTGGGTGTGGCCTGTGTCCACCTCTCAGCAATCCCACTGTGTGGGGCTTACTGGATTTAACAGGTAGGCTAGTTGGCCCCTAAGATCCCCCAGCAGCGAAGGGGACTTTAATCCCCATCCAAGAGTGAGCCAGGGAGCGCGTTTGCTGAGTGGTGGGCAAAGCGGCCATGGCCTGCTATGAGAAATTACCAATCCCACTGTGTGGGACTTACTGGAGGTAATTGGAGGGGTAGTTGGCCCCCAAGGATGTCCTTGGGGGCCAACTACCTCTCCTGTTACCTCCAGTAAGTCCCAAACTGTCGGATTGCTAAGAGGTCTTCGGAGGCCACGCCCCCCTTTTTTCCACCACTCTGCAAATGCGCCTCCTGACAAACTACTGGTTGGGGGATGAATTCCACTTTACTCTGAGGGATTTTGGGGGCCAAGAAGCCCTCCTGGTACCTCCTGTAAGTCCTACGCAGCGGAATTCCTGAGCGCTGGTCGGAGGCCCAGACCCCTTTCTCCACCTCTGCAAACGCGACTACTAGTTAAAGAAGCATTTGCAATGTAATAGGTCTCGCATTTACAATAGTTAGGGCTATTGGCGTTGTGAATGTAAAAGTTTTTTGCTAATGTTTTTTGGAGTGGAGTGGATGTACGTTGTATGAAGTGGAATTATGTGGTATGGTGTGCAGTGAAAGTTTGTGAATAGAAAGTATGTGGTATTTAGTGTATAGGAATTATGTAGAGTGGGATTATGTGTTATGGAGAGTAATTATGTGGCATGGTAGTCTAAGTTGTGAAGTGGTAACCTCAGGTTTAGTCTTTCTCGTTTCCATAGAAGCTAAACTATAAACTCAATGAGACAAAAAAAAGAAGGAACCACTGAGGAGCACTTCTGGACCTAATCAGCGGTACGAGCAGGTCCACTGGAATTGTGCGACTGTTCGGCTGCACCGATTATCGCATAATTAGACATTTTCCGCATTTGCCACATAATCCATCATCTGCTGCATAATCTGCAGATTTGAACAAAAAAAACCTTCTTTCTAGCTCAAACGGCTCAAACATCACCAAAAATGCAGCGACAAGTGTTTCAGCGTGGTGGGAGGCCCTTTGCAAACCTGGAATGGTCACCTGTTACTTACTGCTAAGTGTGGGCGTTTAATTGGTACTAATGGTGCGCAAACCACTCTTGCTTCTTTCTCCGTCTCTCTTGCCTCTTTCTGCATTTCTCTTGCTTCTTTCTGCACATCTCTATCGCTTTCTGCACCTCCCTTCTTTCTGCACCTCTCTTGCTTTTTTCTGCACCTCTCTTGCTTTTTTCTTCTGCACCTCTCTTGCCTCTTTCTGAACCTACGTTGCTTCTTTCTGCACTTCTCTTACCTCTTTCTGCACCCTCTTCCCTCTTTCTGAACCTCTCTTGCCTCTTTGTGCACTTCTCTAGCATTTTTCTGCACCTCACTTGCTTCTTTCTGCACTTCCCTTGCTTATTTCTGCACCTCTCTTGCTTCTTTCTGCACCTCTTTTGCCTATTTCTGCACCTCTGTTGCTTCTTTCTGCACTTTTCTTGCTTCTTTCTGCACCTCTCTTGCTTATTTCTGCACCCCCTTCCCTCTTTCTGCACCCCTCTTCCTGCACCTCTGTCACCTGTTTCTGCACCTCTCTTGCCTCTTTCTGCACTTCTCTTGCCTCTTTCTGCACTTCTCTTGCCTCTTTCTGCATTTCTGTTGCATCTTTCTACACTTCTCTTGCCTCTTTCTGCACCCCGTTTGCCTCTTTGTGCACATCTGTTGCTTCTTTCTGCACTTCTCTTGCTTATTTCTGCACCTCTAATTCCTCTTTGTGCACCTCTATTGCTTCTTTGTGCACCCCTCTTTCCTCTTTCTGCACCCCTCTTCCCTCTTTCTGCACCTCTCTTGCCTCTTTCTGCATCTCTGTTGCCTATTTCTGCACTTCTGTTGCCTCTTTCTGCACCCCTCTTGCATCTTTATGCACCTCCGTTGGTTCTTTCTGCACTTCTCTTGCTTTTTTCTGCACTTCTCTTGCTTTTTTCTGTACCTGTCTTGTTTCTTTCTGCAACTCTCTTGTCTCTTTCATCACTTCTCTTGCTTCTTTTTACACCTCTGTTGCTTCTTCCATCACTTCTGTTGCCTCTTTCTGCACTTCTCTTGCTTATTTCTGCACCTCTAATTCCTCTTTGTGCACCTCTATTGCTTCTTTGTGCACCCCTCTTTCCTCTTTCTGCACCCCTCTTCCCTCTTTCTGCACCTCTCTTGCCTCTTTCTGCACCTTTGTTACCTCTTTCTGCACCTCACTTACTTCTTTCTGCACCCCTCTTGCCTCTTTCTGCACCCTTCGTCCCTCTTTCTACACATCTCTTGCCTCTTTGAAATGAAATGAAATGAAATGAAATTTGTACTTGTAAAGCGCACCCATACCCCCAAAGGGGTGTCCAGGCGCTGTACGCATACCGCTGTGGAACCCTTCCTGGCTTTTCCCTGTGAAATGTCCACTCCTGGGCACCCCCAGGGTGAAGCCAGGCATCCCAGCGCTGTTGGGGCCGTTGTGGAGATTAAGCAAGCTATTGCCCAGAGTTGCAGAGTGGGACCCATGATTAGAATAGGCACCGAGGCGAGAATTATCAGGTCCGAGGAAATTGAGCCCAAGACCCGCCGAGGCGGGAATTGAACCCTGGTCCCGGGCCAGATCTCTGCATCAGGGTCTGCCGCTCTAACCATTGAGCCACACTTCTCCATCTTTCTGCAGTTCTCTTGCCTCTTTCTGCACCTCTTTAGCTTCTTTCTGCACTTCTCTCGCCTCTTTCTGTACCCCTCTTGCCTCTTCATGTACCTCTGTTGGTTCTTTCTGCACTTCTCTTGCTTCTTTCTGCACTTCTCTTGCTTCTTTCTGCACCCTCTTGCCTCATTCTGCACCCCTCTTAACTTTTTCTGCACCTCTCTTGCCTCTGTCTGCACCCCTGTTGCCTCTTTCTGTACTTCTTTTGCTCCTTTCTGTACTTCTCTTGCTTCTTTCTGCTCCCCTCTTGACTCTTTCTGCATCACTGTTGCTTCTTTCTGCACTTCTCTTGCTCCTTTCTGCAACTCTTTTGCCTCTTTCTGCACCTCTCTTGCCTCTTTCTGCACTTCTCTTGCCTCTTTCTGCACCTCTGTTGCCTCTTTCTGCACCTCAATTGCTTCTTTCTGCAAATCTCTTGCCTCTTTCTGCACATCAGTTCCTTCTTTCTGTACGTCTCTTGCCTCTTTGTACATTTCTGTTGCTTCTTTCTGCAATTCTCTTGCCTCTTTCTACACCTCTCTTCCCTCTTTCTGCTCATCTCTTGCCTCTTTCTGCACTTCTCTTGCCTCTTTCTGCACCCCTCTTGCCTCTTTATGCACTTCTGTTGGTTCTTTTGCACTTCTCTTGCTTCTTTCTGCACCCCTTTTTCCTCTTTATGCACCTCTGTTGCTTCTTTCTGCACTTTTCTTGCTTCTTTCTGCACCTCTCTTGCTTCTTTCTGTACCCCCTTCCCTTTATCTGCACCCACTTCCCTCTTTCTGCACCTCTGTCACCTGTTTCTGCACCTCTCTTGCCTCTTTCTTCACTTCTCTTGCCTCTTTCTGCACATCTCTTGCCTCTTTCTGCATTTCTGTTACATCTTTCTGCACTTCTCTTGCTTCTTTCTGCACCTCTATTGCCTCTTTCTGCACCTCTATTGGTTCTTTGTGCACCCTCTTGCCTCTTTCTGCACCCCTCTTCCATCTTTCTGCACCTCTCTTGCCTCTTTCTGTACCTCGGTTGCTTCTTTCTGCACTTCTGTTGCCTCTTTCTGCACCCCTCTTGCATCTTTCTGCACCTCTGTTGGTTCTTTCTGCACTTCTCTTGCTTTTTCCTGTACCTGTCTTATTTCTTTCTGCAATTCTCTTGTCTCTTTCATCACTTCTCGTGCTTCTTTCTACACTTCTGTTGCTTCTTCCATCACTTCTGTTGCCTCTTTCTGTACTTCTCTTGCCTGTTTCTGCACCTCTCTTGCCTCTTTCTGCACCTCACTTACTTCTTTCTGCACCCCTCTTGCCTCTTTCTGTACCCCTCTTTCCTCTTTCTGTACCTTTCTTGCCTCTTTCTGCACCCCTGTTCTTTCTTTCTGCACATCTCCTGCTTGTTTCTGGGCCTCTCTTGCCTCTTTCTGTACTTCTCTTGCGTCTTTCCGTACCTCTCTTGCTTTTTTCTGCACTTCTTTTGCTTCTTTCTGCACCTCTCTTGCTTCTTTCTGCAGCCCTCTTGCCTCTTTCTGAACCCTTCTTCCCTCTTTCTGCACCCCTATTGAATCTCTTTCCACACATCTCTTACCTCTTTCTGCAGTTCTCTTGCCTCTTTCTGCACTTCTTTAGCTTCTTTCTGCACTTCTCTTGCCTCTTTCTGCACTCCTCTTGCCTCTTTCTGCACCTCTGTTGGTTTTTTCTGCATTGCTCTTGTTTATTTCTGCACCACTCTTGCCTCTTTCTGCACCCCTCTTGCCTCTTTCTGCACCCCTCTTAATTCTTTCTGCACCTCTCTTGCCTCTGTCTACACCCCTGTTCCAGCTTTCTGCACCTCTTTTGCCTGTTTCTGCAACTCACTAGCCTCTTTCTGCAGTTCTCTTGCCTCCTTCTGTACCTCTGTTGCTTCTTTCTCCACTACTTTTGCCTCTTTCTGCACTCCTCTAGCCTCTTTTTGCACCCCTGTTGCTTATTTCTGCACTTCTCTTTCTCCTTTCTGTACTTCTTTGCTTCTTTCTGCACCCCTCTTGCCTCTTTCTGCATCCCTGTTGCTTCTTTCTTCACTTCTCTTGCTCCTTTATGCACTTCTCTTGCCTCTTTCTGCACCTCTGTTGCCTCTTTCTGTACCTCACTTGCTTCTTTCTGCACCCCTTGCCTCATTCAGCACCCCTTTTTCCTCTTTCTGCAACTCTCCTGCATCTTTCTGCACATCTGTTCCTTCTTTCTGCACGCCTCTTGCCTCTTTCTGCACCTCTTTAGCTTCTTTCTGCACTTCTCTCACCTCTTTCTGCACCCTTCCTACCTCTTTATGCACCTCTGCTGGTTCTTCTTCTGCAATTCTCTTGCCTCTTTCTACACCTCTCTTCCCTCTTTCTGCACCTCTCTTGCCTCTTTTTGCACCTCTCTTGACTCTTTCTGCAGTTCTCTTGCCTCTTTCTGCACCTCTGTTGCTTCTTTCTGCACATCTCTTGCTTCTCTCTGCACCCCTCTTGCCTCTTTCTTCACCTCTGTTGCTTCTTTCTGCAATTTTCTTGCTTCTTTCTGCAACTCTCTTGCTTCTTTCTGCACCCCTCTTGCCTCTTTCTGCACCCCTCTAGCCTCTTTCTGTATCCCTTTTCCGTCTTTCTGCATCTCTCTTGCTTGTTTATGCACCTGTCTTGCCTCTTTATGCACTTCTCTTGCCTCTTTCTGTACCTCTCTTGCCTCTTTCTGCACCTCATTTGCCTCTTTCTGCACCTCTCTTCTCCCATTCTGCACCCCTCTTGCCTCTTTCTGCACCTCTGTTGCTTCTTTCTACAGTTCTCTTGCTTCTTTCTGCCTCCCTCTTGCTTGTTTCTGCACCTGTATTGCCTCCTTATGCACTGCTCTTGCCTCTTTCTGTACCTCTCTTGCCTCTGTCTTTCCCTCTCTTGCCGCTTTCTGTACTTCTCTTGCTTTTTTCTGTACCTCTCTTGTTTCTTTCTGCAACTCTCATGTCTCTGTCATCACTTCTCTTGCTTCTATATACACCTCTGTTGCTTCTTTCATCACTTCTATTGCCTGTTTCTGTACTTCTCTTGCCTGTTTCTGTACCTCTCTTGCCTCTTTCTGCACCCCTCTTGCCTCTTTCTGCACCTCTGTTACTTCTTTCTACAGCTCTCTTGCTTCTTTCTGCCTCTCTCTTGCTTGTTTCTGCACCTGTATTGCCTCTTTATGCACTTCTCTTGCCTCTTTCTGTATCTCTCTTGCCTCCTTCTTTCCCTCTCTTGCCGCTTTCTGTACTTCTCTTGCTTTTTTCTGTACCTCTCTTGTTTCTTTCTGCAACTCTCTTGTCTCTGTTATCACTTCTCTTGCTTCTATATACACCTCTGTTGCTTCTTTCATCACTTCTATTGCCTCTTTCTGTACTTCTCTTGCCTGTTTCTGTACCTCTCTTGCCTCTTTCTGCACTTCTCTTACTTCTTTCTGTACCTCTGTTGATTTTGTATGCACTTCTTTTGCTTCTTTCTGCACCTCTCTTTCTTCTTTCTGCACCCCCTTGCCTCATTCAGCACCCCTTTTCCCTCTTTCAGCAACTCTCTTGCATCTTTCTGCACATCTGGTCCTTCTTTCTGCATGTCTCTTGCCTCTTTGTACATTTCTGTTGCTTCTTTCTGCAATTCTCTTGCCTCTTTCTACACCTCTCTTCCCTCTTTATGCTCATCTCTTGCCTCTTTCTGCACTTCTCTTGCCTCTTTCTGCACCTATTTAGCTTCTTTCTGCACTTCTCTCACCTCTTTCTGACCCCTCCTACCTCTTTATGCACCTCTGCTGGTTCTTCTTCTGCAATTCTCTTGCTTCTTTCTACACCTCTCTTCCCTCTTTCTGCACCTCTTTTGCCTATTTTTGCACCTCTCTTGACTCTTTCTGCAGTTCTCTTGCCTCTTTCTGCACCTCTGTTGCTTCTTTCTGCACGTCTCTTGCTTCTTTCTGCACCCCTCTTGCCTCTTTCTGCACCTCTGTTGCTTCTTTCTGCACTTTTCTTGCTTCTTTCTGCAACTCTCTTGCATCTTTCTGCACCCCTCTTGCCTCTTTCTGCACCCCGCTAGCCTCTTTCAGTACCCCTTTTCCCTCTTTCTGCATCTCTCTTGCTTGTTTCTGTACCTGTCTTGCCTCTTTATGCACTTCTCTTGCCTCTTTCTGTACCTCTCTTGCCTCTTTCTGCACCTCATTTGCCTCTTTCTGCACCTCTCTTCTCTCATTCTGCACCCCTCTTGCCTCTTTCTGTACCTCTCTTGCCTCTTTCTGTCCCTCTCTTGCCGCTTTCTGTACTTCTCTTGCTCTTTTCTGTACCTCTCTTGTTTCTTTCTGCAACTCTCTTGTCTCTGTCATCACTTCTCTTGCTTCTATATACACCTCTGTTGCTTCTTTCATCACTTCTCTTGCCTCTTTCTGTACCTCTCTTGCCTCTTTCTGTCCCTCTCTTGCCGCTTTCTGTACTTCTCTTGCTCTTTTCTGTACCTCTCTTGTTTCTTTCTGCAACTCTCTTGTCTCTGTCATCACTTCTCTTGCTTCTATATACACCTCTGTTGCTTCTTTCATCACTTCTATTGCCTCTTTCTGTACTTCTCTTGCCTGTTTCTGCACCTCTCTTGCCTCTTTCTGCACCCCTCTTTCCTCTTTCTGTACCTCTCTTGCCTCTTTGTGCACCCCTGTGCTTTCTTTCTGCACATCTCATGCTTGTTTCTGGGCCTCTCTTGCCTCTTTCTGCACTTCTCTTACCTCTTTCTGTACCTCTGTTGCTTTTTTATGCACTTCTTTTGCTTCTTTCTGCACATCTCTTTCTTCTTTCTGCAACCCTCTTGCCTCTTTCTGTACCCTTCTTCCCTCTTTCTGCACCTCTCTTGCCTCTTTATGCACTTCTCTTGCCTCTTTCTGTACCTCTCTTGCCTCTTTCTGCACCTCATTTGCCTCTTTCTGCACCTCTCTTCTCTCATTCTGCACCCCTCTTGCCTCTTTCTGCACCTCTGTTGCTTCTTTCTACAGTTCTCTTGCTTTTTTCTGCATCTCTCTTGCTTGTTTCTGCACCTGTCTTGCCTCTTTATGCACTTCTCTTGCCTCTTTCTGTACCTCTCTTGCCTCTTTCTGTCCCTCTCTTGCCGCTTTCTATACTTCTCTTGCTTTTTTCTGTACCTCTCTTGTTTCTTTCTGCAACTCTCTTGTCTCTGTCATCACTTCTCTTGCTTCTATATACACCTCTGTTGCTTCTTTCATCACTTCTATTGCCTCTTTCTGTACTTCTCTTGCCTGTTTCTGTACCTCTCTTGCCTCTTTCTGCACCTCTGTTGCCTCTTTCTGCACCTCACTTCTTTCTGCACCCCCCTTGCCTCTTTCTGCACCCCTCTTTCCTCTTTCTGTACCTCTCTTGCCTCTTTCTGCACCCCTGTGCTTTCTTTCTGCATATCTCCTGCTTGTTTCTGGGCCTCTCTTGCCTCTTTCTGCACTTCTCTTACCTCTTTCTGTACCTCTGTTGCTTTTTTATGCACTTCTTTTGCTTCTTTCTGCACCTCTCTTTCTTCTTTCTGCACCCCCTTGCCTCATTCAGCACCCCTTTTCCCTCTTTCGCAACTCTCTTGCATCTTTCTGCACATCTGTTCCTTCTTTCTGCACGTCTCTTGCCTCTTTGTACATTTCTGTTGCTTCTTTCTGCAATTCTCTTGCCTCTTTCTACACATCTCTTCCCTCTTTCTGTACATCTCTTGCCTCTTTCTGCACTTCTCTTGCCTCTTAATGCACCTCTTTAGCTTCTTTCTCCACTTCTCTCACCTCTTTCTGCACCCCTCCTACCTCTTTATGGACCTCTGCTGGTTCTTCTTCTGCAATTCTCTTGCCTCTTACTACACCTCTCTTCCCTCTTTCTGCACCTCTCTTGCCTCTTTTTGCACGTCTCTTGACTCTTTCTGCAGTTCTCTTGCCTCTTTCTGCACCTCAGTTGCTTCTTTCTGCACGTCTCTTGCTTCTTTCTGCACCCCTCTTGCCTCTTTCTGCACCTCTGTTGCTTCTTTCTGTACTTTTCTTGCTTCTTTCTGCAACTCTCTTGCTTCTTTCTGCACCCCTCTTGCCTCTTTCTGCACCCCTCTAGCCTCTTTCTGCACCCCTTTTCCCTCTTTCTGCATCTCTCTTGCTTGTTTCTGCACCTGTCTTGCCTCTTTATGCACTTCTCTTGCCTCTTTCTGTACCTCCCTTGCCTCTTTCTGCACCTCATTTGCCTCTTTCTGCACCTCTCTTCTCTCATTCTGCACCCCTCTTGCCTCTTTCTGCACCTCTGTTGCTTCTTTCTACAGTTCTCTTGCTTCTTTCTGCATCTCTCTTGCTTGTTTCTGCACCTGTCTTGCCTCTTTATGCACTTCTCTTGCCTCTTTCTGTACCTCTCTTGCCTCTTTCTGTCCCTCTCTTGCCGCTTTCTGTACTTCTCTTTCTTTTTTCTGTACCTCTCTTGTTTCTTTCTGCAACTCTCTTGTCTCTGTCATCACTTCTCTTGCTTCTATATACACCTCTGTTGCTTCTTTCATCACTTCTATTGCCTCTTTCTGTACTTCTCTTGCCTGTTTCTGCACCTCTCTTGCCTCTTTCTGCACCTCTCTTGCCTCTTTCTGCATCCCTGTGCTTTCTTTCTGCACATCTCCTGCTTGTTTCTGGGCCTCTCTTGCCTCTTTCTGCACTTCTCTTACCTCTTTCTGTACCTCTGTTGCTTTTTTATGCACTTCTTTTGCTTCTTTCTGCACCTCTCTTTCATCTTTCTGCAACCCTCTTGCCTCTTTCTGCACCCTTCTTCCCTCTTTCTGCACCTCTCCTGCTTCTTTCTACACATGTCTTGCCTCTTTCTGCAGTTCTCTTGCCTCTTTCTGCACCTCTTTAGCTTCTTTCTGCACTTCTCTCGCCTCTTTCTGCACCCCTCTTGCCTCTTTATGCACCTCTGTTGGTTTTTTCTGTACTGCTCTTGCTTCTTTCTGCACCGCTCTTAAGTCTTTCTGCAACTCTCTTGCCTCTGTCTGCACCCAAGTTCCAGCTTTCTGCATGTCTCTTGCCTCTTTGTACATTTCTGTTGCTTCTTTCTGCAATTCTCTTTCCTCTTTCTACACCTCTCTACCCTCTTTCTGCACATCTCTTGCCTCTTTCTGTACTTCTCTCATCTCTTTCTGTACCCCTCTTGCCTCTTTATGCACTTCTGTTGGTTCTTTTGCACTGCTCTTGCTTCTTTCTGCACCTCTCTTGCAAATTTCTGCACCCCTCTAGCCTCTTACTGCACCCCTCTTAACTCATTCTGCACCTCTTTTGCCTCTGTCTGCACTCCTGTTCCCTCTTTCTGCACCTCTTTTGCCTGTTTCTGCAACTCGCTTGCCTCTTTCTGCAGTTCTCTTGCCTCCTTCTGCACCTCTGTTGCTTCTTTCTCCACTTCTCTTGCCTCTTTCTGCACTCCTCTACCCTGTTTCTGCACCCCTGTTGATTCTTTCTGCACTTCTCTTGCTCCTTTATGCACATCTGTTCTTTCGTTCTGCACGTCTCTTGCTTCTTTGTACATTTCTGTTGCTTCTTTCTGCAATTCTCTCACCTCTTTCTGCACCTCTCTTCCCTCTTTCTGCACCTCTCTTGCCTCTTTCTACACCTCTCTTGCCTCTTTCTGCAGTCCTCTTGCCTCCTTCTACACCTCTGTTGCTTCTTTCTGCATGTCTCTTGCTTTTTTCTGCACCCCTCTTGCCTCTTTCTGCACCTCTGTTGCTTCTTTCTGCACTTCTCTTGCTTCTTTCTGCAACTCTCTTGCTTCTTTCTGCACCCCTCTTGCCTTTTTCTGCACCCCTCTGGCCTATTTCTGTATCCCTTTTCCTTATTTCTGCACCTCTCTTGCTTGTTTCTGCACCTGTCTTACCTCTTTATGCACTTCTCTTGCCTCTTTCTGTACCTCTCTTGCCTCTTTCTGCACCTTATTTGTATCTTTCTGCACCTCTCTTCCCTTTATCTGCACCCCTCTTGCCTCTTTCTGCACCTCTGTTGCTTCTTTCTGCAGTTCTCTTGCTTCTTTCTGCAGTTATCTTGCTTCCTTTTGCAACGCTCTCGCTTCTTTCTGCACCCCTCTTGCCTTTTTCTGTACCCCTCTAGCCTCTTTCTGTACCCCTTTTCCCTCTTTCTGCACCTCTCTTGCTTGTTTCTGCACCTGTCTTGCCTCTTTATGCACTCCTCTTGCCTCTTTCTGTACCTCTCTTGCCTCTTTCTGCACTTCTCTTACCTCTTTCTGCACTTCTCTTGCCTCTTCGTGCACCTCGCTCTCTTCTTTCTTTACCTCTCTTGCCTCTTTCTGTACTTCTCATGTATCTTTCTTCACTTCTCTTGCTTCTTTCTGCACTTCTCTTGCCTCTTTCTGCACTTCTCTTGCCTCTTTTTTGCACTTGTCTTCCCTTTTTCGGCACCTCTTTTGCCTCTTTCTGTACCTCTCTAGCCTCTTTCAACAGTTCTCTTGCCTCTTTCTGCACCTCTTTTGCTTCTTTCTGTACCTCTCTTGCCTCTTTCTGCACCTCTCTTGCCTCTTTCTGCACTTCTCTTGCCTCTTTTTGTACTTCTCATGTATCTTTATGCGCTTCTCTTGCTTCTTTTTACACTTCTCTTGCCTCTCTCTGCACTTCTATTGCCTCTTTCAGCACTTCTCTTGGTTCTTTCTGTACTTCTCTTGCATCTTTCTCCACTTCTCTTGCCCCTTTCTGCACTTCTCCTCTTTCTATACTTTTCTTGCATTTTTATGCGCTTCTCTTACCTCTTTCTGCAACCCTCTTGCTTGTTTCTGCACCTCACTTGTCTCTTTCATCACTTCTCCTGCTTCTTTCTGTACCCCTGTTGCCTCTTTTTGCACTTGTCTTCCCTTTTTCTGCACCTCTTTTGCCTCTTTCTGTACCTCTCTAGCCTCTTTCTGCACTCCTCTTGCCTCTTTCTGTACTTCTCTTGCCTCTTTCTGCACATTTGTTACTCTTTCTGCACCTCTCTTGTTTTTTTCTGCACTTCTCTTGCTTCCTTCTGTACTTCTCTCACCTCTTTCTGTCTCGCCTCTTTCAAATAGGAAGGGCAAGCTGTCAAGTTTAAAGGTCTGCGTGCTCTTGTGACTGAGGTATATGTCTACTTGTATATGTATTCTCACATGTGTTATGCATCTGAAGATGAAAGCTTAAAAAGCCGGTAGCTTCTCCTATAGGTGGTTAAATGTTCTCAGTTATGCTCTGTCATTCTGTTGCACAGGCAGACATGTCTTATGTATATAGGTATAATAGAGCCCCTCACATATACTATTGAATACACATGTGCCCTGTATTATGAGCAGAAACAAATACATACACCTTTTTGTACACAAATGTACAGAGTATGGTGTTTGAAACACAGGTATTCAAGTATTTGTATGTTTATTTTTATGTAACATGTCACTAGGTAAAAGCAGAGACTCACGCATGCATGCCTTCACAAACCTGGTCAGACTTATAACAGTGATATGGTTAGGATTGCTGTTTTACATTTGGTAGGCCTAACTTCAGAGCAGTCGATGAATAGTGAACCTTTAAGAGAAAAATTAGGTTTAAGATCTTAGGAGAAGGATTAGTGATTAGGCTACTTTGTATGAGTCCTTGGAAAGTTACAGTCGAAGTAGGTCTCTTTCTGCACCTCTGTTGCTTCTTTCTGTACTTCTCTTGCTTCTTTTTGCACCTTTTTTCCTCTTTGTGGACTTCTGTTGCCTCTTTCTACATTTTTCTTGCTTCTTTCTGCACCTTTCTTCCTTTTTCTGCACCTCTCTTGCTTCTTTCTGCACATCGCTTGCTTCTTTCTGCGCCTTTCTTCCTCTTTCTGTACATGTCCTACCAAATGAGGCATAGTTAGAAATTAACATTTGAAAAACCTTGGAAATACACAGAATAAAACATAGGTTTCAGAGACGTTATAGTTAGTATTAGCATTTAAAAAACCTTCGAAATTCACTGAAAAAACCACAGGTTTCAGGGATGCTGTAGTTAGGAATTAGCATTTAAAAAACCTTAGATATTCACTGAAAAAACCACAGGTTTCATGAACGTTATAGTTAGGCTGACATTTTACTCGTACAAAAGCATACTAACATCAAAAACAGGGAAAAAAATATATACATACACAGATTGTAAGGTGCCCATATAGGTCTGTTCATAAATGAACATGCAGCTCAGCATCAAGGTTATGTCACCACGGTTTCTCAGTGCCCCAAAGAATAATCATCCATGATTCACACTGACATAGCTCCAATTCACTGTTGCCTCTACGTGGGTGCATCTTAATGTGCCTAATACCATAATAATGCAAAGATGTTAAATTGCCTTGAGGCACTTCCCAAAAATGTTTAGCCATGGGATATGGTCGGTCCTGATGCTTGATGACCCTAATGTGCCCCAAAATCCTTAATCTGAGTCTATTAATGGTACTGCCAACATAACGCATTCCATATCCACATTCCAGTACATTGACCACAAACGCGGTATCGCACGTGATTTTTTCCTTGATCTTGCATAGCCTACCTTCAACTGTCTTATACTCTGTACAACTGGTTCCAAATTTGCAGGCTTTTCAAACGGCACATTTCTTGCAACCATTGGTTCTACTGGTCAGCCATTCTGGTTCCTGATAAAACATGGATCTTGTTAACATGTCTCCCAAGAATGGTGCCTTATGATGCATAATCTTGGGGTACTGGCCTATAGCATCTTTCAAATGTTCATCATGTTTCAAGATATGCCAATTACACTTGTTCAAGGAACTAATAGACCCATTTTCCATGTTGAAGCCCATGAAAAAATGTATCACTTGAACCTGGTCACTTGTGACCTCCGGTGTGGTTGTGGATTTGCCTGAGAATTCATGCACTCCATTTTACAGTCAACCTTATGTTGTAGTGATTAGTATTTAAAATTGCAACATATTCGATCAACAATGCCTCAGCTCTATCCCATAAGAAAAACAGATTGTCAATGGAGTGCACCCACATTGCAATCTTACTGGTGTGGTGCTCATTACACTCCACCCATGCAACTTCTTTCTCCCACCAGCCCGTATAGATGTTTGCATACGTGGGGGCGAATGCTGCCCCCATCGCTGTGCCTTGCTTCTGGAAGTATATTTTTTTGTCAAAATGAAAGAAGTTTTGTGTTAGACAAAAAGAGAGCATGGTGAGGAGCGTCTTAGTATGTTGTACAACTGCCAGGGATCTTTATCTAAAAAATTAACAGCATGCATCTATGCCATAATAATGGGAGATGGATGTATACAGAGAACACACACCCATAGTTACTATTATGTAGTCATTCTGCCAGGGGATATTCTTAACTTTACATAAAAAACATTAGTGTCTTGCATATATGATGCAGGTTCAGTGACATAATGGCTTAGAAATAGATCAAAAAACCTGAACTGCTCTCTAGTAAAGACCCCATCATACTGACAATCGGCCTCCCTGGAGGACTTAAAAGATCCTTGTGCACCTTCAGGAGACAGTAGATGACCGGTGTCCTGGGATGATCAAACTTTAAGTATAGATGTTCAGCCCATCCACTGAGCATGGCATTATATTCCCTTTGATGGTCACTGATGGGGTTACTTCTCAATTCTTGATACTGTTCCTTCACCCTCAACTGCCTGTTCATCTCTCGTGTGTTTTCCTGGTGTAACAACATTGCCTCCTTTGTCTGAGGACTTGAGAATTATAGATTTATTATTCCTCAATGCATTTAACTCATGCCAATCCTGTGCTGTGAAGTTATTATGGTCCATCTGGCACTCTACTACTCGCAATTTGTTGATGCCATCTATTAATAGTTCATGGAACACATCTACCAAATTCCCAGTTGGCAGTTGCGGTATAAATCTACTTTCAGGTTTCAGTCCACTATCAATGGTACAGTCTGTTGTGAACCCCATCTGATTGAGTAAGGGAATATCACCTTCATTAGATACCACCATGAGGCCACTGGTCAAGCCTCCTACATCCAGGCTATTCATCTCTAATATATCCAGAATGTCACCGATAGAGAAATGCACAGAGGTTGGTGCCGAGCATCCAGTATTGATGGTTTTCTCAGTACCCTTCATTGCAAAATGTTTACGCAGTTTTAGTTTCCTGACAAATTTGTAGGCCTCTATCCTCAGCTTGACCAAATCTGTTCCTACTGAGGGGCAAAAACTCAGACTATAATTCAGAATCTTTATTTGGCCTGGTATGAGGGGAATGCCTGAGATGTTGATCATTAAGAGATGTCAGTCCTGTGGTTCTTTCGTCACTTTCACCTTTCCTTTTGCTTTGGCCTCTCCTCGTTTTGCATTGCCTTGCCCTCCACCTCGATTCTGCTCCCTGCCTTGCTGGGGAGTCACCATCCTCAGAAGTCGCATCTCCTCCTGAAAATCCAGTTTTTCTCTGGGTGCTTCAACTGCAAAGAATCTTGTGTCAGAGCTCTATTCTGTATCACTGACATTCATTGTTTTACGACCCATTGTATTTAATCTCTCTTTGGCTCTGAAAGCTCGTATTTTTTTAGCAAAGGTGTAGATCCTCCCAAATTGGTAATCCAACTTGCCTCTGTTAAATGTATGAGCCTTACGCATACTGGTCTCCTCCTCATGTTTCTCAATGCATTCCTCCATTTTCTTAAGGAGTGTTTAAACTTCCCCCTGATCTTTAACAGTCTCAACTTCTTTCATGAGTAGATCTGCAATTGCTGTTTGCTCTTCCATATGACACCTTGTAAGGTATATAAGTGTTTCCATGAGCCTAAATGAGCAACCTGACGTATTAGATCGAACATGCTGTGCAACAGTAATAAGTGGCTGTGGTCGGGTGTTGCTATATTAAAGAATTCAAGTGCAGCTGAAGAGTTTTCCCCAGTTCGGAATCACCTCTGGCATAGTTTGTATGCATGGAGACGAGGAATATGGCTCAAACACACATCAGGTAGTGTGCGGGAGACCGGGCCGCGTAATGCCGGTCTCAATTAATGTTGCACAATCATTCAAATGGAAACCTGGTCATGAACCCTCCCATCCGACCTCAGTAATGCGTGCGTATATATGTGGTCCTCTGGGACATCAATCTGTACAAAGAGGAGGGTAACAGGCAGCTCACGGCTTCTGGGAGCTATACCAGATCCAGCAGGGAGGCATACGACGAGTCCACCACTCGTTACTATGCTGCTCTGACAGAATGGAGACAGAAGGAACTTCTAGGTGAGGATGAGTTCCGCTTCCTCTACTCCAAAAAGCCCACAGCATCGTGCTTCTACATGCTGCCTAAGATCCACAAGAACAACACCAACCCCCCCGGCAGACCAATTGTGTCAGCTAATGGTAGCCTCCTTGAAAACACATCTGTATTTTTGAATTTCTTCTTATTTCCATATGTTCTTGACCTTCCCTCATACTGCAGGGATAGTACTGATATTATTAACAAAACAGAAGGAATCCCTTGGCAGGAGAACTGTTGGCTGGTCACAATTGATGTGGTCGCCCTTTATACATGCATCAAACACAACCAGGGACTTAGAGCATGCAGACCCTTTTTCAGAGGCAAATCTAATTTTTTATATGAACATTCAAAAATGTTGATCGAAATGCTTACATTTTGTCTTGAAAACAACTTTTTTCTCTTTGAGCCTAGATGGTATAAACAAGAGGTCGGGACAGCCATGGGAAGTTGCTTCGCGCCCAGTTAGGCCCGTATTCTTATGGGATAGTGGGAGGAACAAGTTGTATGGGTTGAGAAAAATGATCCTTGGACTAGACATATCACATTTTGGACGAGATTCATAGATGACATTTTTATGGTGTGGAATGGTACTAAAGTAGAACTCGAGATCTTCCTGGATGTGTTGACCGACAACGAGGTAAATCTCCATTTCACCCATAAATGTGATCAGTTTGAAATGGATTTTCTGGATGTGAGTGTAAGTGTGGAGAATGAAATCATTGTAACCAAGCTATACAGGAAGGCCACCTCCGGTAATAGCATACTGCATGCAGCCAGTCACCACCCTCCCAAACTCAAATGGAGCATCCCCTACGGGGAACTCATTAGGGCAAGGCGCAACTGCAGCACACAGCTAACTTATGAGGATGAAAAACAAAGGATGATGGGGAGATTTCGGCAGAGAGGCTATCCTCAAAAGGTACTGAGGGCAGCAGAAGAGAAGGTAGCTAAACGCGAGCGATCTAGTTTGCTAGTTAAAAGACCGAAGCGAACCAATGAGGAAAACAAAATAAGAATGATCACCACTTTTAACACAGAGGCAACCACTGTCAGGAACATGCTGAATAAACATTGGCACTTGGTCAAGAATGACCCAGTAATAGTCCCATGTGTTACTTTGCACCCACTGGTCACATACAGAAAGGCCCGCTCCCTTAAGGATATGTTGGTTTCCAGCTATATGGGGGGCACCAAACAACAAGGGTGGCTACAGCAACAAAAGGGCTTTTTTTAAATGTGGTAAATGCAAAGCGTGTCGCAACAGCAAAAACAGGAAGACGTATCCTTTATCAATAGGCAAAATGGGCAATGTCAATAAGTTTATGAACTGCAATACTGACTACTGTGTTTACGTTATCATGTGTCCCGGTGGAAAAATGTATGTGGGCAGTACAAATTTCCCCGTGAAAAAGAGAATATTGGAACACACGAGAGCAATTAGAAATGGTGACTTGAGCTATTCTACAGCTAGACATTGGCAGAAATGTCACAATCGGAACCCTAACAGTCTCTCTTTCTTTGGCATTGACAGGATTGCAACCAGCCCCAGAGGGGGTGATCGAGAGAGAAAACTGAGAATCCTGGAGTCCAGATATATAATACTCCTCGATAGTAAGACCCCCTTTGGGATCAACGAAGATGAGAAACTTTTTGTCCATATCGTATAAGTAACTCAGCATATTCAGCCTTGTGTCCTTTCCAGCTTCAGATGTGAACCTGTGTTTTCCCTGTATATACTGGAATGTGGTGGGGGCTCCCAACCATAGCTTAGTATTAACAGTTTTGAAAACTATCACTGGAGGCGTATCGCGTCATGACCCTCACTGAGTGTTGGTTATCATGATGTATATATAAGATGGGTCAACTAATCACAGCTGTAGATCTGTCTCCCCTTGAATTCTATGTTGTCCTGTTTTTCTTTTGTTTATGTTAGTATGCACGGTGCTCACTGTTTTTCTTTTATGAACAGTGTTTGGTTGGTATCTGCTATTGACTGCCCCGCTGGGGCAAGGGTGAAGGAAGTTGAGCCCGGTGGGCCACTTGGCCTGGTAAACGGGTGTAATATTGCTCATGGGGCAATCCTTCATTTTATAATGCATTTAATTTTGTAAAGACAACCTGCCAATGGAATTTGCTTATGGCAATACCAGCGCTGTCGCGCTATGCTTTGTTTTTGGTGTGCAGGAAATGTATTACAGTAAATTTATTAATGTTCATGCTCTTGATTGCCCCTTGGTAAAGTAACTTGAGCCCATAGGGCCACTTGGCCGGGCAAACAGGTGTGACACTGCTCACGTGATAACCCTTCATGTCACATGTTTAGTTCTATTTAGTAAAGACAATCTGCCAATGAAATTTGCGAATGACAATACCAGCGCTGTCGCGCTTTGTTTTGTTTTATTAACGTGCAGGATATGTATTAAATGAGATTTGTAAATGTGATTATCAACATTTTACGCAGTTAAACATGCTTGGACTGTATAGTCTATCTTCTATGCTCATGCCATCAACCTACACTGTTGGTCCGTCTTCTATGTTAACTTTATTTTTCGTGCACTTTAAATGGTGGATGTTTACTTGGGCAAATTGGCGTTGCCGCTAAACCTAATACACTGAACTTTATAATTGTCCTTGGTGTGCAAGTCTTTTTGTACTCGACGCAATACGGAGTTTCTATAATATATATATATATATATATATATATATATATATATATATATATATATATATATATATGCAGAGAAATCAGACGCGCAGATTCTACGTCTGAAAAGGAAAGCACTCACAAGGTATCCGGTGTACAAAGTGCTTTATTCTGCAGACCCCCTCCCCCTGACAGACGCGTTTCGCCTTGCGGCTTTGTCAATGTCAATATATATATATATAGCAGAGCATTCCCTCACGAAAATTGCGGTGAGAAAAACGAGCCACTCCAAAGTTGAGATTGATAAAGTTTGTAGTTTTAATGGCACAAACAAAAACGACGCATTTCGACCACTCACGGGGTATTGGTCACATGACCAGGTTCAAAGTTCAGGAATACATGTGCCTGTAGCATCATGCATGACGCAGCGTGCTTAATAAAAACAATAAAAAGACTGTATGGGTTATTTTGGTGACATCGATTAGTCAATTACTTTTGAAAATGTCAAAGTTGAATCAATTGAAATAAAAAGAAATTCATCACAATTAAATAATCATTGTTAATGAACATTATTTTTTGAAAATTCCACTGTGTCAATGATAATTCTTTCCCATGATTATAATTAAATTGCTCGTATGGTGTTCCATCCTCACCATATAGTTTACCTAGGGACTCTGTAGATTCCACACACGCCTCAAAATATTTTAGATTGCAGCAACACCCGCGTGAAGTGAGATGACAGGATCTCGAGTCTGCCATAAAACTTAACAGTGCAGCGGTGGTTCAGTCACCGAATGCTATCCAAATAGACATTAATAGGTAAGAAGGACACACGGCATAAGTTATACTTTCGAGTGCTGGGTAAAGTACCCAATCATTGAGATACGGATAACGTATCCTTGATGTCCCTTGTCCAGGTAATTAGTACAGAAGCAACCGGGTATATGTAAAATACCTGTATGTAGGGTTAAGTGCCCATAATTGCCTAGGCCTTATCATGTAAAAATATCAGGTAAAAGTCACTAGTCTGTGTAGTAATCATTATTAGGGTTTGGCAGTGGAGGTGTAGTACCCCTTCTCTCTCATGAACAATTAAGGTATAGTACCTATAATATATTACAACAAAATTAACGACCGCTATAACGTGATTTGATTATGAAAGAAATGTGGCCTAGTGCATAAACCAATTACAAAAAGAGAGGGAAGGTGTTGCGTCGTAAGGAGAACGTTCTTCTGCCCCTCGTGCTCTTATAGTAAATCGTGGCTATCTTTCAGTTGGGGTCATTGTCTCCTGAATTTCTGTCAAAACAGATACAAAGTGTAGTTAGTAACAGTACAAATATAAAATCTGGTACATAGCTTGGGCAGAGTTACTCCATCCACCCTTCTCTCGATTGAATTGTTACCCTGGTTCTTGCAATAAGTGTCCTTACAGTCTCTATCAAATACCAGCACAGGTGCACAAATGATAACATGATTTTGCATTGAACCACAGTGAAAAAGGAAAACATAAACTACCCATACAAAGAATAAAACAT
The DNA here is from genome assembly GCA_963921515.1 of Calotriton arnoldi. Taxonomy (NCBI): domain Eukaryota; kingdom Metazoa; phylum Chordata; class Amphibia; order Caudata; family Salamandridae; genus Calotriton; species Calotriton arnoldi. The sequence continues at coordinate 2,205,667 of CAWUFW010000107.1, read as the reverse complement.
TACAAATGTATGCAGATAAAGGGTCAGAGATTTGACAACAAATCCTGAACTATACAGAGTTGGGAAGGGTGTTCTCAGCATTATTTCAGAGAAACGAGTGGAGTTCTTCATCATTATTCAAACCCATCGGGAACATACTGCCTACTTGTAAAATAAAGCGTGATTCAAGTCTGGGTAGTGCTTGTATTCTGTTGCCACCTCTAGGGTGTCTCAAAATAGTATCCAACCCAAAATATTTTCCCACCGTCCAGTCACTGTTATGGACGTCGTGAAAATGTTTTGCAGTGCTGTAATTGAAGTCATTGTTCGTTATAGCTCTTCAGTGCTCCAAGATGCGTTTTTTTACTGGAAATGTGGTGGATCCGATATACCACTCGTCGCAAGGACAAGTGATTACATACACCACGAAATCCGTTCCACAGTTGATATGTCTCAGGATCCTCCACATTTTTCCAGTTCTTTTTAATATAACTTCTTTGACATTATCACTGTGGCTACACGCCTTGCATTTTCTGCATTTGTGGAAACCACCTCCCCTCTCAAGCCAGGTTGTTTTTAGTGCCTTCAAATGACTGTTGCATAAAAAGTCTTTGAGAGATAAGCATTTTCTGTAGGTCACTGATGGTGTGTGGCCGAGTTTGCCTTTCAGGAGAGGATCTTGGGTGAAGATATCCCATCTTTTGTGCAGGATCTTTTTAAGATCTACAGTTTGAGTGTTAAAAGCGGTTATAAATTTGATGGGAGTAGTGTTACTATCTAATCCACTTTTTGGTTTAGTCAGTTGGAAAAGTACCTCGTCCCTTCTGACACCATCAGCTTTCATAACCCCCTTACGTAACATCCTGTTTGAGTAACCTCTGTCTTCGAATCTTTTTAACATGTCTCCCTTGGTTCTCTCATACGCAGTTTTGGAGCTACAGTTTCATTTGCCTCTGAGGAGTTCCCCATAGGGGATACTCCACCTGAAATTTGGGGAATGGCAACTCGCCACATGGAGTATGGAGTATGGAGTTTCCAGTTGTAGATTTACGGTATAAGTCAGTTGATAGCTTTCCTTCTTGTTTGGTGAGCCTAAGGTCAAGGAAGTCTATAGTGTCCTGGCTATGCTGCATGGTGAATTTGAGGTTTATGTTGTTATCATTCAGCTTGGTAAAAAACATCAGTAAGTCACATCCATTCCCTCCCACACAAAGAAAATATCATCAATATAGCGCAGCCACACTTTTCTCGTCCATGAGTCAAGGTCTTCACTACACAGCACCTGCTTCTCCCACCAGCCTACCGTCAGATTGGCATAGCTGGGGGCAAAGCAGGTGCCCATGGAAGTGCCCTGTACTTGTTTGTACCATATGCCATTAAACATAAATACATTTTCAGTGAGACAGAATTTAATCATTTGAAGTGTGTTCTAATAAGTGTATATTACGGGTCTTCAAAAAATCTTGACACACCCTTAGGCCATCTACGTGTCTGATGCTTGTGTATAAGCTCTCTACATAGAGACACACCATCCAATGTTCACTCCCCCAATAAAGATTCTGAATTTTTTGTAGAAAATCCTTTGTGTCTCTCACATAAGAATTAAGATCTTTGACATACGGAAAAAGGAAGTGGTCCACGTAAATGGAAGCGTTCTCCGGTAAACTGTTCCAATGGAGTGACCTGGAGGATCGGGTGCTGTTCTTATGGACTTTGGGTAAAAGATATAATGTTGGTGTTGTAGGTGTCTCATTATGTAGGAACTGTCGTTCGTCCCAACTGATCAGCTGATTATCAAACCAGCCTTCCAGTAGGGCCGAATATCTATTTTGCAAGTCATCTAGATAGAATTTGTCGACCCTTTCATAACATGTGTTGTTATCAAGCTGTCTTTTCACCTCCTGAATTTATTTGACTCTGTTCAGTATAACAATGTTACCACACTTATCAGAGGGTTTGATAACAATGCTCTCATCCTTCTGTAAAGCCAAAATGGCTACCATTGTGCACATGATATGTTCCTCCTCACTGGTATCTTATACGCAAGTTTCACAATATCATGGATAACTGTCTCATGAAAGTCATCGATATTGTCTCTAGGTGTTTGTGGGATACACCTAGAAGTTGCTCTAAAGCTGGTCTCGCTTGCAAGGTTGGTATCTATTCCTAGTCCTCGCAATTCTCCATCATTAGATACATAGTCAAGGGGGTCTGAGGCACCTGTGCTGGCATGAGGTTGTGATTGTTCAGTGAGGTCATGTAGTATTCTGGGTGTTTGTATATCTTCAATGCACAGTGTTGATGTGTGTCTGACATTTGTCTTACTCATTGTGTACTTTCTTTTTTGCGTGAAGCATGTATTTTAAATAACTTAAGCTTACGTATGAACTTGTATAGGTCTACTCGCGTCTGAGCATAATCAAGATATGTGTCAGGACAGAAGGATAAACCTAATTTAAGAACATGTTCTTCAGTTTCTGTAATTATCCTGTCTGATAGGTTAATTACCGTAAGTTCTTGTTTGCTGGTATCCATCATTGCTTCTTCGTTGTCTGGCCTCTTGTTCCCACACCAGTGTTGCTGCTTTTGTCTTCTGCGTTGTCGTCTCCTTTGGCTTTTGTTTTGCCTCCTCTGCCTCTTCCCTTTGGTTTTCCTCTGTGTGATTGTTCCAAATTCCTCTGTATGAGGCGCAGTTCCTCGGAAAAAGACATTATTTCTTTAGGGTCGGAGGGGTTACTGTCTGTAGATTCCTGGTCAGAGCTGATGTCTGTGGTGGACTCGCATGTTCTTTTGTCAGATATGCCGAGCGCTCTGTCCCTCGCCAGGTCGGCTCTCGTTTTGTCAAACTTCAGTGCAAATGTGAGTATCCGCCTCATGTTATTATCTCTCTCACCTCATTGAAATTTGTTTTGTTTCCTCTCAACAACTTCTTTTGCAAATCTCTTCATCCATTCCATATATATATATATATATACATCAACCTCTGCAGTCCTGCCGATCTCCCGACTGCATCCAGCAAACGAGGTTGGTGCTCGGCAGGTGGGTGCATGACCCACTCCAAATGTGAAACATGCTCTCATCGCAATGCAAGTAAAGGCCCACACTCCACGGAGAATGATCCACAAAAAGTTAATTGCAACGGCTGATGTGAATATATATGGTTACAGGAACTCTTTCTTTAGGAAGTATCATTAAAAAATGTAGAAATTCATTGAAAAAACAAAGTTTACAGGGACATTATAATTCAGAAATAGAATATTTTTTAAACCTAAGAATTTCAAAGAAAAAACAAAAGCTACAGGGATGTTATAGTTAGGAAATAACTGAAAAAATGTAGACATTCAATGAAAAAAACAAAGGTAACAGGGACGTTATAGTTAGGAAATAGAATTTTAAAACTAAGAAATTCACAGAAAAATACAAAGGTTACAGCGGCTTTATAGTTAGACTCACTCACAGACTCACTCAGATGTTCACACACCCACTCACAAACCCCCTCAGACACTCATACACCCACTCACATACCCACTCAGAGGCTCATGTTCCCATTCACATACCCACTCAGACACTCACATACCCACTCATAGACCCACACACCCACTCACAGACTTTTTCAAAGGCTCATGCACCTACTTACAGATCCACTCAGACACTCATGCACCCACTCACAGATCCACTCAAACATTCATGTTCCCATTTGTGAGAAGTTGGCCTGGCATATGCTGTCCACTAGTTCTAGTGGGCACCTTGCACCAGTCCAAACAACCCCTTATGGAGATAGGTTAAAGACAACCTTTATTGAAAGCTATCCTAGTGGTAGCTATGGCGAGCAGCCTTCAGGCTAAGTCTTGAAGGAATGTAAAGCAGCTTGTTTTACCAGTCTATAATCTCTTGAGTGACCAAATGAAAGAGGACCACACCAGGTATATATATAAAATATATGTATTTAGTGTTAAACACACCCCTCTAGTCTCTTTATGAGGCTAGAGTTCAAAGTACATAGTTTACAAGTCAAATATCAACAGTAATAGCACAAATACACGTTTGAGCCCTAGGGGCGTACCAAACCATATACCAATAAAGTGGTATAAGAACCACGACTGAGCTAGACACAAGGCCTAGAGCCTGTAGAAGTGCTTGGACCACAAGGAACCACCCAAGGTAGTGACACAGGGGACCCACGGGGGACGCGTGCAGTGTGGGAACACAGCTGCGAATCACCGTTAACTTCTATGGGGAAAGTCGCGGTTAGGTTTTTAAAAGGAAAGGACACTTAAAAGAAGACTTGGAGCAAACCCCTTTAGAACTAGGCTGTTCTAGAGTCAATACCCACGGGAGCACCGGAGTACTCGAGTTATCTCACCCAGGGAAGTCGGGTGCATAGGTGTCTTTTGGTGTTGGGTTTCGTCGTCGTTTTCAATGGCGATCTGCTGGAGCAGGCTGCTGGAGACCAAGTCGAAAGTGTCCGGGTGGATCCAAGAGTGGATCAAAGATCTGAAGGACCTGAAAGCAGAGGGGACAGAGTCTGGGTCACTAGCCAGTGACCAGGAAGGCGATGAGCAGATGCCCACCGATGTCGGGTGCTTCAGGTAGGTTGACGGTCGTCTTGACTCTTCAGCCACGAGGTCCAGGAGGTGTCGATGAGGACCAGGAGCTGGATTCGAGCTGTCCCATGATGTCTGTCGATAGCTGCGGTGTCGGCGACCGCATTGGACCCAACAAGTATTGGCAACGGCAAGTCACGTGGAAACAAAGAAAGGACGTTGATGCAGACCAGCAAGGTCTGGGGGACTCACCCAGCAAGGGTAAGTCAGGGCACATCTGGAGCAACCAGGAAAGCCCAAGCAGAAGAAGAGTTGCCTTCGGGAGGGCCCACTAGCCAACAGACTAGCGACCGTGAAGGAGCCTCGAGTGAACGCACTTGGAGCTGGCTCACAGGACACTCGTGGAGTGGAGGCCAGTGATCTTCGGTGCAGTCGGTGCTGGAGGCGGGGGCTACTCGGAGCCCAAAGCACAACTTTGTGGAAGACCAGGAAGAGGATGCATGATTTAAAAAAAAAAACCTTTGCAAATTACAAAAGATACAAATTTACACATTAAAAGAAAGATAGAACCCCAGTTCTTTATAGTAAAAGACCCCCGGGCCACCCGATGTCCAAAGTGTGCTTGTGGTTGCCCTGCCGCCGATACATTAATAATAAGCCCTTTGGGACATTAATAATAAGCCTTTGAGACATTGATGATACTGTCCAAGATTTGGAAATTGAGTCCCGGAGTAAGCCAACCTGTGCGCTAAGCCCCTCTGATCAGATAGTTTGTTGACTCTGACAAATCTTTTTCCTTTGTCTGGGTGCCTGCAGGGAGGATCTGCCGCTTGTTTTTCTGATAGAAGTTACTGGTTGCAGATCCCCTCCCCTAGTTTTTTTTGCAGCACGATCCATGAACCTTACTAGTGCACAGTTTAAATTGGTGTTCCGTGGGTCGAAGCAGGCCAATACTGCGGCTTTGCACGATCTGACCTCATTGGTGTTCCAGCCTCTCCGTAAAAGGGACCTTCTTTCCTTCAACAGACTTGGACACAGGCATAGGATATGTATTATGTCTTCCCTATGGTTCCCACAAAGCCGACAGTGTTGCTGGGCTTGGTCTCTTTTCCATTTGGGAAAATGGCAAGAGAAGTTGATCACTCCCATTCTTAGTTTTAGGAAACAGAGTTTAGTGCGTGCCGTGAACGGCAGAATTAGATAGCTCTGAGGCGTCAGCTGGTCGTATGATCTAAGAGTCATCCAGCCGTGACTTCTTCTTGCTAGACTTGCCTTGTCTTCTAAAGAAGAGAGTTTTTTTGCGCTTATTTTTCCTAGCCTTTTGAATTCGTTTTGACTGACTTGAAGGTCCCAAACTTCATTCAGGGCTAAAGTTTTTAGTCCTCTCGCCCAATATTCGTACCCTGCTCGCCATCGTTTCGTGTACAGGCTGGACCATAGGTGTTGCGCTAGGGTGCCTTCTTTTGACGACCTTATTTTGTGGCAGCATATTAGGAAGCTCATCGATCTGGCCAGAGATTGATTACAGATGCCCAGTTCCAGCCTGATTTGAGCAGGTGATGTGTGTGTTGGCAACTGGAACACAGTTCTGAAGATTTTCACAATGATTTTATCTAATTGGCCACTGTCCAGCCCTTTTAGCACATCGCTTCCGTACGTTAGTGTGGGAATGACTTTTGCCTGTGCTGCCTGCAATGTTGGAGCAAATGTTGGGCCAAATAACTTCTTATGAATGGAGCTGAGTGCGAAAGATAGCGCTACTCCCTTCTTTTTTTGCTCTTCTAGATGGGTTTTATATCTACCGTTGTTATTAAAGAGAACTCCTAGGTACTTGTGGCACTTAGATTCAGCAATGCTTTCGGAATTTAGGACCCATGCCAGCTTCTGGGGCCTTCCTGAGCGTACCGCCAAGATTTTAGTTTTCTTATTATTTATCTGGAGCTCGTTCTTAATTGAGTATTCAGCAGTAGCGTCCATAAGTCTTTGTAGACCAATCTTTCTATTGCTTAGGAGAACTACATCATCGGCGTATAGGAAATTTGACAGCTGGAAACTGACTAGTTTAGGAGCATGAGAGTTTACCTTGTTGAGGGCTTCCGGGAGGTCCAATAAAAATAAGTTAAAAAGTGTGGGGGTCAGGACACATCCTTGTTTTAGACCTTTCGTTGTTACGATTGGGCGTGACAGTCTGGACCCATCCCCAATCTTGATCCTGACCCATGGGTCCTGGTACAGTAGCTGTATGGCTCTTAGAAGGCCATTTGGGATGTTCAATCTGGAAAGCTTCTGCCAGAGCTTGGCCCTGTTAACATTGTCGAACGCGGCTTTGTAATCTATGAATCCCATATAAACGGACTGGTGCTGGTTTCCGCCTGATCTATCAAGCAGGAAAGGGTCATAAGATTGACCGAGGTACCAGTATCACTTGTAAAGCCAATTTGGTTCGGAGGAATTACTGAATGTTCGTCAGATCATGCCCGAAGTGAGTTGAGCAGTATCCCAGCGAAGTACTTTGCTTCGTTGTCGATAAGGGCGACCAGTCGATAGTTTCCTGGAGATTTCTTGTCCCCACCTTTGAAGATTGGCACAAGAATCGATCCTTGCCAAGAGGGCGGAATGATGTTCTTTTGTAAGATGGAAGTGAAGAGTGGAGATAACTTAGAAGCCCAGAAGGCCGAATCCTCCTTGAACAAAGCCGGAGGAATGCCCCCTGGACCTGGAGCTCCATCTTTCCGGCCCTTTTTAATCTGTTTTTCAATTTGGTCCTCCGGGACTATACTTTGTTCGATGCAGCTTGGACGATTTAATCTCAGTGCTACCTTTTCGGGTGTTTGGCCTTTGTAGGGAAATTCTTCCGTGGTTAGCGTTTTGACAAATCGCTCTAAAGGCATGTTCGCCACTTTTGAAGCTTTGCTGCCCTCTTCGCCGGGACACTGATCAGTAGTGTTTTCTTGTCGATCGTTAAAGTGAATATGCAAGAAAGAGTACCACTCGGACTCCAGTATGTTTGATGAGGCAGCTTTCGGGACATTCCCTCCAAGACTATTGATGGTACGCCAGAACCTCGCAGAATTATTTGACTTAATGTCTTGATATAATTTAGCCCAAAAAGAGTTCCAGTGAGCCCTGCGATGTTCTCTTTTTACTATCTTCAGGTAGTTGCGGGCTTCTCTCAGTTTGATTATTGTTGGTGGATCCATTGGCTTTGTTTTTAATTCCCGCCATAGCCGGTTCATAGTTCTTTTCGCTAATCGTATCGCGGGATTCCAAGAGGTCGACTGTTGCGTCCCATTTGATTTTGCGTGCGATGTTGGTTTTGCGTATCTGTCTGTCAAAATCGTTGCAAATGTTGTCCAGTTAGCAATTTGATCATCGGTTGTCCTGCTATTACTTTCAAAAATGTGTTTTGCCTCCGTTGTTACCTGCTGAAGTTTATTAACCGAGCACTTAATTCGTTTTAAATTGATCGTATAACTGTCGAAGGCTTGAGCCCTTGCCTCTGCATGTTGCACTAAGCTGGTGCTAAGCGATATTTCTTGAGGGCTGTGGTCACTTTCTATTCTGTTGCCAAATCCAAAGCCTAATATTTGATGCAGGAGAGAGAGGTTGACAAAGGTATAATCAATTAAGGATGCACCATTTTTCGATAAATATGAGAGGCCAGGTGGCTTGTCAGGAAGAAAACGCCCATTGAGGGCTCTCAGTCCAAGATGTTCCAGATTTCTTTGTAAGGAGTGTCCCTTCCGGTCTTCCTTTTGCCATCCGGGTGTGACCTGCGGTGGTATGACCCAAACGCTTTCCTGTGTTTTAGTTACCTCGTTTTTCTGTAGGTCGGACATTAGCCACATGTTGAAGTCACCAGATAGTATTATGTCTGTGTTCGAGAGACCAGATTTTGTTCTTAACACTGACTCTGTCACCTCGTCTGAGAAGAATTGTCTGGACACTGAATTTGGGCGAACATAGGCATTCATTAGAGTGATGGACCTGGGCTGGCCTTTGTTTGTACTAAATGAGATTCCTACAGACTGGAGGAAATGGGAAGGGTTCGCGAGGTCCCATGAGGTGATTGAGTTTTTTATTGATATATAAATTGCTAGGCCACCGCTGCCTCTTCCCGAAGGTTTCAATTTCAGGGCTGGAATGTGATGTGTTTTGAACCCTTCTATTTGCTGCGGCTCCACGAGCAATGTCTCCTGAAGTAATATTATCTCAAATGATCGTAGATAGGAGATTGTTGCTTTGTCCCCCAATTTGCTTGATAGCCCATTAATGTTCCAAGAACAAGTCCTTAATGCTTAATGGGCAGATGTCATAACCCATTTGGCTGTTATGATGTCAACGGAGCAGCCGGGTTGAGTTTAGGGAGCCCGCCAGCCATGACCATGTTCCGGCCTTTTCCGGATCCCTTTTGAGTGTAATCTGGTCCTCTCTTACACTTGTTACTTTTGAGTCAGAGGAGGTAGTTTTATCACGGGCACTCCTCAAGACTGAATAGACAGCTCTTTTTTCAACGCATGGACGCTCAAGACCTCGGGTTTCCTGCAGAACATATGAATAGCCTGGATTCCTGCCGGGTAATATGAGTATGCCCCACTGCTTGAAGGTTTCTGTGTGCCGTAAGATAATATTCATTGCCTCTGTCGAGCTCCAAGTGACCTTCATGCTTTCATTTGTTTGGCCCTGGCCCGGTGCGATAAATTCTATTGATGTGATGTCCTGTGAAGTTACGGCATTGGACAGGCCTATCGCTTCTATCAGTTTAATGATGTTCCCGCGGTTTAATATGTCGCAGCTGCCTTTGGACTTGTACTCCGGGTAGAAAAGCGTGAAGGTTGAATCTCCATGGGAGGGGACCACGCGAAGCCTTGGTCGTGACTCTGATCTGTGGGCCCAATGCTTTGAATCTATTCCTGTCGGAAGTCCTATTGATTGCACGTTCATTGCTTGGTGAACAGGTATGAGAGGTGGCCTGTTCCGTGCACTAGGGCTTTTGAGTTGTGCCACGGACGGTTGGTACTTCACCTCCCTTGCCCTTCTCCAATGTAGTAGAATTGCCCGAATGATTTTGATGTAGGCTGCTGATTTGAGCATGATTCGCTGAATTGGAGCTGCCAAGCGGATCTGTGGGCCCGGTGGATCTTTGGCCCTCTGCCTTTTGCAGTGGCATTGAGTCAGAAATTGCCATTTGGGTGGTTGTGGTTGGCTCCATTTTCCCCCTATGAGCCAAGTGAGCCTGATCTGCCCCGGCTTTGTCCTTTTCCTTTGCAGGTGACAGAGTGCCCGTCTTATTTTGTTTATCGCTTTCTGGTGGAGTTGTTTGGATCTCTTTTTGAGTTATTGGCTCGTCGGTTCTATTTGGGTCGTTGTACTCTATAACAGCAGGTCGTCTGTGGGTGTTAAACAGAGGGTAAAGGCTCAGATCTTGTTTGATCCTGCGGATCTTATTGCGGCCTTTTCGCTTCCTTTGTATTTTCCCCTTGCCTGTCTGCTCTTCCATGTCCTGATCAATTAGAGGTGGTGAAGTGAACTTAGCTTTGCCCACGGGTGGGGATTTTTGTTGGTCTCTCATTGAACTGCCAGTGGCCGATATATCCTGGGGTAAAGACGAGGCATTAATTTCATCCCTTCGCGCCCCTGGATTTGCTGCCGCCTTTGCTTTCATTACAGGACATGAGTCGCCGTCGCTATTGCTTGAGGGAAATGACTTTGTGTTTGTGAATTCTTTTAGGTCTACCAACAGCTTTTCCATCATTACTGGGAGCGTGCTCAGTTTCTCGATTATTGGCGAGCATTCGCATCCTTGTTGCGGACGATCTACAACCGCTTGAGCCCGTATAATCAGGTTGTTCAGGTTTGTAATTTTGTCATCTATTTTGGCTACGTACACAGCCAGTGTGTTCAAAAGTCTAATTTGTATGTCCATTTTGTTGGCTTGATAGGTCATTGTGTCAGCTGACCTTTGTAAGATGTCCAGAGCTGTGGCCCATGCCTTCTCTTGTTTGAAATCCTCCTTCTTCTCCTCGTTTGGGGACGATGATGGTCTAGGATGGTCAAAGGCGTCTTTGCCGTATGAAGACAGCATTTTTTCCCATTCTTTTGATTCTAAAAAGGAGAGATCTCTCTCCTCAGCGCGAGCTTCCTCCATGTATTGCAAAGGCGCAGACCCGCTCGAGTCGTATTGTGCGCGTTGGGCGGATTCGCTACCTCCAACCCCCCAGGGGGGTGAAAGCACTAGTGGAACAGGTGGTATGAAAGCAGAAGTATAGATGACTTCTCCCCCCTGCGTCATGTCAGATGCGCTATCCCTTATGACAGGATTTGTTAATTTTTCAGTGTTATTACACATTGTGATTAAGCTGACGTGGGGGGGACAGTATTGAAGGCTACAGAGTCGCTCATTGTCTCTCTGTTGGATTCAGTTGAGGGGTCAATGTTGTTGAAGCTAAGATTTGATCTAACAACGGTGGTAGCTGCAGAGTCGCGCCTAGGCACTGATTGTATTAAGGTGGTCTTAAGATTAGGACTTTCCAAAGTCATAGCTGCGAGGACCACTAAACTGCTCTGCGAGAGTGTGTTAGGATCTCCTCCCTTCTGTGATGTTATGAACTCATCAACTTGGTTGGTGGCTAACGCTTGGTTAGTTTGGTTAGTTTGAGGTTTACCCATCTCGTTGTCACCACCTGAGCCAACCTTACTGATGGTCACTGTGGGGCTCAGAGGAGTGGGTAGTCCCTTGATTTTCGTATTAGTCGAAAAGACAGCTGACCCTACGTCTTTCAGGAAAGCACATTTTGTCGTTATTTTAGGTTGATTACTGAATGGGTTTTGGCCCACCAAGCCTGCCTCCTTCCAGTGCACAGAGAGCATACTGACTGTAGAGCTTCCTGGAGCGCTTGGCGACAAGTTAAGTAACCGGTCTGAGACCACGGTTGATATCTCTAGTTTTTCTCTCCGTTTCCTTTTCTTCTGTAGGGCTGTAGACCTCTGCTTGCCTGATCTCATCTTTTACTTTGGCCGGAAAAGAGAAAGAATGAGCTGGGTAACCTGTCTAGGTTGTTCAAGATGACTGTGTGGGCGGCGTGGGAGCTGCGTGGAAATTGCAGATGGACCCAGTTTGCAGTGGAGCAAGGGAGCAGAAACCAAGCAGATAGAGCGAGCTGAGCGGGTGAACCTTTAACTCTACGCACCCACAAACAGGTTCTGACCTAGCTCCATGTTCAACTCCTGCCACCAACTCACCACCGCTCTCCAGATAATCCCCACATCGCACTCCGGGTTGTTTCAAGAATGATTCCCGGCCCAACACCCGGAATGCGAAGGGGTATGAGGGACGGGCCGGAGTTGTGGAGTTGTGGAGGCGCCGCTTCCGTTGGTACAAACTCCAGCCACCACAGAAAACGCCACTGAAGACCCCTACGACTTCGGGCCATGACTCCGGGCAGCGGCAGCAGCAGCAGCAGCAAAGCAGCCAAGCAGTGGCAGGGCCTCGACCCTCAAGCCTCAGGCCTCAGGCCTCTACCGCCGACTTGCCAAAGGCCAAAGACAGACCAGACCGGAGTGTGCTGGAGTAGAGGCGCCACCTCCCGTAGCAGAGCTCCCTAATGCGCAACTCCGGTATGATCTCTCACCGCAGATGCAATCGGTGCAATCCGGTACAGACCGATCGCCGGCTATCGCAAAAGAGGCTCCTGTCCCGGCTCCGAGTCCCGGCTCCGAAGCATCGAGCGGGGGACGCAACAGACGCCCAGCACCCAACGCCAAGACTCAGAAAGTCGGTAAAGTGCCCAGCGCCCCCGCAGTATACAAAGCGGGGGGGCCACACGCAAAAACCAAGAGCGGAGCAGCCGGCGTCCTCCTCCTCGTGTCCTCCTCGCATCTCCACACATGCGCACCTCGATTCAGCGTGAAGACCTGGACTGGACCTGGACTGGACTGGGAGTATTTCCCTTTCATCAGACAGGAAGAGGATGCACTTACAAAAGTTCTCGGTGTCCAGGGGTCACGGTTCCACGTTACCCACGACAGCTACGTGCCTCAGCTTCGCTGGGGTCTCAGGGCAGCCTCGGGGAAGTCTGGAAATCCACCTCTGGTGTTGCAAAGACTTTGGCATCCGGCGGGAGCTTCAGCGATGCAGACCGGACAATTGCTTCTTAGGTGCCTGCCAAGCAGGGGAGTCACTCCTTGACCCCAAGGGAGATTCTTCAGTCCTCTAATCTTAATGTAGAGCGTCGAAGGTCCAGGATTCAGCTTCAGAGTTTCGTCCAGGGATATCTAAAGTCCTAAAGACTGGGGACCCATACTTATACTAAGTTAGGGGGTTGGACATACTCTGGGGACCCACCTATGGGAGGGTCAGGGAAGAGGGGTGGTTACACCCATTCCCTTTGTCCAGTTTCGCGCCAGAGCAGGGGCAGGTAGCCCCTGCAACCGGTTTGAACTGGGCTATGCACAGGGACACCAAATGTGCCCCGCAGTGCAGGACTTCAAAGCACCAGATAGTGCTCCCGCCCAGCCCCAATACACACTATCCTGTCTGGGGAGGTGGTTACACCTCCCTTCGACAGGAAACCTATTGTCCAGGCCTCCCCTGCCAGAGTTTCGGTCAGCAGCAGGAGGCCAGACCCGTGTCTGTGGCAGCGGCATCCATTTTGTGATGCCAGGGCTCTGAAAAGTTACTACCGGGTATACCGGTGTGTACATGTCTCTCCCTCTAGAAGGGTGGAATGCTACCCCTGCTGCCAGAACTGGCGGGGGGGTAGTATTCCAAGATGTTTGACACCAAACACGACATGTTTCCATGCAGCCATCCCAAAGTTAGCATTTAACGCGAGGTTATAATGCACTTAAGAGTATATGGTCAGGCTGCACCACAAACAGCACCAGAGGATTGGCTCCGAACGCTGCAGAGGGGCTCTGCTCATGCAGGGGCACCCTCTCACATAAAAATCAAGCACTCTGCCTTCAGGATTGTTAAGGCCTGCCATAGAAGTGACTTATAGGTTTATATGTGTGTGCAATGGTAGTGGTATAGGTAGCCTATACCACAGTAAGGGGTGCATGCACCACCTTACCCAGGCTGCAGTAGCAGACTTGTGGTGTCATTTTGGAGGGCCTTCCAGGGTGGCACAATACATGCTTCAGCCCCTGGTAGACCTCTGGGGTGTCTATGCCCTGGGTACATAGTATACCATATACTAGGGACATATAAGGGCACCCAGAATCCAATCTGGGATGTACCTAAAGTACATGGAATCAATTTAGAGAGGAAGCAGCTAGGCTGGGGTCCTGAATAGCAGGGCCCCAGCCAGACTAAAGTCGAAAAACTCTGATAAGAGTGGGGGTAACCATAAGAGGCAGATCCTACTCTCCTACACAACCCCCCAAATGCAGGGACATTAAACTTACCTTAACCAGTTAAGTCTTCATGTTCTAAGTGGAAATATCTGGAGAGTCCATCTGCATTGGCATGGTTACTCCCAGGTCTATGTTCCACTGTATAGTCCATCCCCTGTAGGGAAATGGACCACCTCAAAAGTTTGGGGTTTTCACCCTTCATCTGTTTTAGCCGTAAGAGGGGCTTGTGGTCTGTTTGAACAAGGAAGTGAGTGCCAAACAAGTATGGCCTCAGCTTCTTCAGAGCCCAAACCACAGCAAAGGCCTCCCTCTCTATGGCTGACCAACGTTTCTCTCTGGGGGTCAGCCTTCTGATAATTAAAGCTACTGGCTGATCCTGACCTTCATCATTCAACTGTGACAGTACAGCCCCTACCCCCAACTCAGATGCATCTGTTTGCACAATGAACTTTTTGGAGTAGTCAGGACTTTGCAGAATGGGAGCAGTGCACATGGCCTGCTTCAGGTCATCAAATGCCTTTTGACAGCTAACTATCCACTCAATCAATCAATCAATCATGTCACTTATAAAGCGCACTACATACCCGCGAGGGTCTCAAGGCGCTGGGGGAAGATTGGGGTGGTGCTGCTACTGATCGAAGAGCCAGGTCTTGAGGAGTCTTCTGAAGGCCAGTAGGTCTTGGGTCTGTCGGAGGTTGGTGGGGAGGGTGTTCCAGGTCTTGGCGGCGAGGTGGGAGAAGGATCTGCCGCCGGCGGTCGTTTTCCGGATGCGGGGGACTGTGGCGAGGGCGAGGCTGGTCGAGCGGAGCTGGCGGGTGGGGGTGTAGAAGCTGAGTCGTCTGTTGAGGTAGGCTGGTCCGGAGTTGTGGAGTGCTTTGTGTGCGTGGGTGAGGAGCTTGAAGGTTATCCTCTTGTTGACAGGGAGCCAGTGCAGGTCTCTCAGGTGGGGTGTGATGTGGCTGCGTCGGGGGATGTTGAGGATAAGACGTGCAGAGGCGTTCTGGATGCGTTGCAGCCGTCTCAGGAGCTTAGCCGTCGTTCCTGTGTAGAGGGCGTTTCCGTAGTCCAGCCTGCTGGTGACGAGGGCCTGGGTGACTGTTTTTCTTGTTTCGGTGGGGATCCACTTGAAGATCCTGTGGAGCATTCGGAGGATGTTGAAGCAGGATGAGGAAACGGCGTTGACCTGCTTAGTCATGGAGAGGGTGGGGTCGAGGATGACCCCTAGGTTGCGTACGTGGTCGGTAGGTGGCGGGGCTGTTCCCAGTGATGTTGGCCACCAGGAGTCGTCCCAGGCTGAAGGGTTGGAACCAAGGATGAGGACCTCCGTCTTGTCCGAGTTCAGCTTCAGGCGGCTGGTCCTCATCCATTCGGCGACTGCCTTCATTCCTTCGTGGAGGTGGGCTTTGGCGGTGTGAGGGTCTTTGGTGAGGGAGAGGATCAGCTGGGTGTCGTCGGCGTAGGAGATGATGTTGAGGTTAGTGCTGTCGGGCGACGTGGGCGAGGGGTGCCATGTAGATGTTGAACAGCGTTGGGCTGAGGGAGGAGCCTTGGGGTACGCCACAGATGATCTTGGTGGCCTTGGATCGGAAGGGGGCGAGGCAGACGCTTTGTGTTCTGCCGGAAAGGAAGGATGTGGTCCAGTCCAGGGCCTTCTCTTGGATCCCGGCGTCGTGAAGGCGTGTTTGTAGTGTGTGGTGGCAGACCGTGTCGAAGGCGGCTGATAGGTCCAGGAGGATGAGGGCTGCTGTTTCTCCGTTGTCTAGCAGGGTCCTGATGTCATCGGTGGCGGCGATGAGGGCGGTTTCGGTGCTGTGGTTGCTGCGGAAGCCAGACTGGGAAGGGTCCAGGATGTTGTTCTCCTCGAGGTAGCGGGTCAGTTGTTTGTTGACGATTTTCTCGGTGACCTTCGCGGGGAACGGGAGCAGAGAGATGGGTCGGAAGTTCTTGAGGTCCTTGGGGTCTGCCTTGGGTTTCTTGAGTAAGGCGGTGATCTCGGCGTGCTTCCAGCTTTCCGGGAAGGTTGCTGTCTCGAAGGAGATGTTGATTATTTTCCGGAGATGGGGCACGATGGCTGTACTGGCTTTGTTGAAGATGTGGTGAGGGCACGGGTCTAGCGGTGAACCGGAGTGGATGGTGTTCATGATCTCGCTGGTGTCCTCGTCGTTGATGTTGGTCCAGGAGAGCAGGCGGTTGGTGGTTGTGGGGGCAGTGGTCTCGGTGGTTGCCGGGCGGTCGTGGTGTTGAAGCTGTCGTGGATGTCGGCGATTTTGCGGTGGAAGAAGGTGGCCAGTGAGTCGCACAGGTCTCGCGACGGCTGGATGTCGTTGGTGTTGGAGCTGGGGTTGGAGAGTTCCTTCACGATGTTGAAGAGCTCTTTGCTGTTGTGTGCGTTGTTGTCTAGGCGGTCTTTGAGTGAGGCCCTTTTGGCGGATCTGATGAGGTGATGGTGACTGCGGGTGGCGCTCTTGTGGGCGGCGTAGCTGTCCGCTGTCCTTTCGTGGAGCCAGATCTTCTCCAGTTTTCGGCATGTTCGTTTGGAGGCCTGGAGGTCTTCGGTGAACCAGGTGGCTTTCTTGCTGGTGTGGCTGTTGGGCGGATTCTTGAGCGGGGCGAGGGTGTTGGCGCAGTCGTCGATCCACTGTCTGAGGTTGCGGGCGGCGGTGTCGGGGTCGGAGGGTTCGGCAGGTGGGCTCAGGGCGAGGGTTGTAGTTAGCTGATCTTCCGTGACTCTGCTGAGGCATTTGTTCGGTGCGGTGGTGCGTGGTGGGCTTCCTGTAGGTGAAGTGGATGCAGTGGTGGTCAGTCCAGTGGGGTTCGGAGGTGTGGTTGAAGGAGACGTGTGGGCTTGCGGAAAAGATGGAGTCTAGCGTGTGGCCGGCGGCGTGGGTGGGTGTAGTCACGAGCTGTCTGAGTCCGAGGGTGGCGAGGTTGTCGATCAGGGTGGTGGAGTTGGTGTCCTTGTTGTTCTCGAGGTGGAAGTTCAGGTCCCCGAGGGGGATGTAGTCCGTGGAGGCGATGGCGTGTGTGCTGACGAAGTCAGCGATGGAATCGCTGAACTGTGGTCGGGGTCCGGGGGGTCTGTAGATGAGGTTTCCTCTGAGGGTGGTGTTGGGATCGGTGTGGATCTGGAAG
Source organism: Calotriton arnoldi (assembly GCA_963921515.1). NCBI lineage: Eukaryota > Metazoa > Chordata > Amphibia > Caudata > Salamandridae > Calotriton > Calotriton arnoldi. Next base: position 2,188,655 of record CAWUFW010000107.1, on the reverse strand, counting down.
TGCATGTGTTCGGCGGTGCTGAGGGTGTCGTCGGTGTTGGTTGAGACTCTGAGGGTGTTCCTGTGGATGATGGCGATGCCTCCTCCGACTCCGTTGGTGCGGTCCCTGCGGGTGATCTTGTATCCGTCCGGGATGGCAATGGCGATGTCGGGGGCTGAAGCGGGATTCAGCCAGGTCTCCGTCAGGAATGCGACGTCTGGGGAGGTTGAGTCGAGAAGGTCCCAGAGTTCGATGGCGTGTTTGCGGGCGGAGCGGGTGTTGAGGAGGATGCATCTGAGGTAGTTGGGTTCTTTCCTGGGCAGTGGTTTGGCGGGGCGGGTGCTGGCGAAGCTGCAGTTCCGGCAGGTGAAGGGCCCTTGGGTGCGCTTCGGGGTGGCCTGGTAGCAGGCGTGATCTTTTCCGGTGTTGAGTGCGTGGAGGGTGCTGGCGTCGTATCGGCGTCTGTTGATGTGGCGGGCACGGGGGATGCCCGGACCAGGGGTCTGGCGCTGGGCGCGGTCACGGCGCGGACGGGCGCAGACGGGCTTGCCTTAGGCGCGCCTCGGCGCGCCAGCGCGCGGCGCGCGCAGCGGCCGCCATAAATGGGGAGGTGGGAGGGAGGAGCAGGAATGGGGCAGCGAATGGGCAGTGAGGGGGCGGGGCCGCAGGGGCGCAGCGGTGGGAAACAGGCACAGAAGGGAAAACGAGCACAATCAGGGCATCAAGGGGGCAGAGAAAGGAGAAAAAAACGAGCACAATCAGGGGCAGCAAGGGGGCACAGAAAGGAGAAAAAAACGAGCACAATCAGGGGCAGCAAGGGGGCACAGAAAGGAAAAACGAGCACAATCAGGGGCAGCAAGGGGGGCACAGAAAGGAAAAACGAGCACAATCAGGGGCAGCAAGGGGGGCACAGAAAGGAAAACGAGCACAATCAACTGAACCTTTTGGGCATTTTCTTAGAGGTTAAGTCATTCAGGGGTGTCACTATTGATCCATACCCCTTGACAAATCTTCTGTAGTACCCAGTCAGGCCTAAAAAGGCTCTCACCTGAGTCTGGGTAGTTGGAGCAGCCCAGTCCATGATGGTCTGGATCTTGCTCTGCAATGGTTGAACCTGGCCTCCACCCACAAGGTGGCCCAGGTACACAACCTGACTCTGCCTTATCTGGCACTTAGTGGCCTTGATAGTTAGGCCTGCCTTCTGCAGGGCCTCCAAAACATTTCTGAGGTGGACCAGGTGATCCTCCCAGGTGGAGCTAAAGACAGCAATATCATCTAGATATGCTGCACTTTAGGCTTCCAGACCTGTAAGGACTGTGTTCACCAACCTCTGAAAAGTGGCAGGTGCATTTTTCAAACCAAAGGGCATCACCACAAATTGGTAAAGCCCACCAGGGGTAGAAAATGCAGTTTTTGGCTTTGCATCATCAGCTAGTCTGATCTGCCAGTAGCCAGCTGTTAGGTCAAATGTGCTTAGATACTTGGCTGAGGCCAAAGTGTCTATTAGCTCATCTGCCCTGGTGATTGGATGGGCATCAGTCCTAGTGACTGCATTGAGGCCTCTGTAGTCCACACAAAACCTCATCTCTCTCTTTCCATCTTTTGTGTGAGGTTTTGGCACCAGGACCACTGGACTAGCCCAAGGGCTATCTGAAGGCTCAATGACACCCAGTTCCAACATTTTCTGGACTTCTGTCCTGATACAGTCCCTGACCTGGTCAGGTTGCCTGTAAATCTTACTTTTAACAGGCAGACTGTCCCCAGTGTCCACTTCATGAGTGCACCAGGTGGTCTGACTTGGAGTCAGAGAGAACATGTGTCTGAACTGATTGAGCATCTGTCTACAATCAGTTTGCTGCTGGGCAGTGAGGCTGCCTGCCAAGGCTACACCATCCACTGACCCATCATCAGGGTTCTGAGAGAGCAGGTCAGGGAGAGGGTCACTCTCCTCCTCCTGGCCCTCATCAGTTGCCATGAGCAAGCCCATGTCAGCCCTGTCCACATATGGCTTCAGCCTGTTGACATGGAGCACCCTGTGGGGGCTCCTGGGATTTCCCAGGTCTACCAGATAGGTAACCTCTCCCTTCTATTCAACAATTGTATGGGGGCCACTCCACTTGTCTTGGAGGGCTGCTGGGGCCACTGGCTCCAGCACCCACACCTTCTGTCCTGGCTGGTAAACAGTCAGCACAGCCTTTTTGTCATGCCAGGCTTTCTGTAATTCCTCTCTAGCCTCAAGGTTTTTGGTTGCCTTTTACATATACTCAGCCATCCGGGAGCGGAGACCAAGTACATAGTCCACTATGTCCTGTTTAGGGGGTTTGAGAGGTAACTCCCAACCTTCCTTCACCAAACACATTGGACCCCTAACAGGATGGCCAAACAAAAGTTCAAAAGGGCTGTAGCTTCCCCCTTCTGAGGCACCTCCCTGTATGCAAATAAAAGGCAGGGCAAGAGTATGTCCCATCTTCGCCTAAGCTTTTCTGGGAGCCCTTTAATCATGCCCTTCAAGGTTTTGTTGAATCTCTCAACTAAACCATTGCATTGTGGGTGATAGGGTGTGGTGAACTTATAAGTTACTCTACACTCCTTCCACATTGCAGTCAAGTAACTGGACATAAAGGGCCATATGTAGGTTATCTGGAAATACCGATTCCTAATTACCGAATTTTACCGAATCGGTATTTATGAATCGGTATTCCCGATGTACGTAAAAATTCGGTAAATAATACCGAATCGGTAAAAATCGGTAAATATTTACCGAATCCACAATACCGATCGGCTTTTCCGATTCGGTAAATACCGAATCGGTAAATACCGAATCGGTAATTCAAAAAAACAGCAATTGAGGAATCAGCCAATCCTGTGCAACCACCACCCCTCCCAACCAGGAAGTGGCCACACCCAGGCAGGTGCACACAATCAGAACCTTCTGGAGAGGCTGGGAGTGCAGAGGAGAGCAACAGAGCCACTACCTGAACCTCGCCTGCAAATCCTGCACAATGGCCACCCAGGACACAGAAAGAGAAGGAGGGAAAAGGAAGAGGAAACTGAAATTCAGTCAGAGGGAACTGCAGGTCCTTGTGGAGGAGGTAGTGAAGCAGCACGCAAAGCTGTTTGGAAAGCAGTCCCTGCAAGTTGCAGAGTCAGTGAAAAGGAACATCTGGCTTGAAATCCAGTCACAGGTGAATGCCATTGGAGTGACCCCCCGGGACATTGATGTGCTCAAGAAGCGGTGGTATGACATCAGGAGCATCACCAAGAAGAAGATGGCTGATCTCAAGAAACAAGCCAGGCTGACAGGAGGAGGAAGGAACAGGGCACCTGCCCTGACTGAACTTGAGCGGCTCGTGGAGTCCACGATAGAGCCAGAAAGTGTCTGTGGGATCGGGGATGTAGACAGCTCTGCCAGGGCTGCACCTAAACAAGGTAAGAAGCATGCACAGCATTGTGCCCCCCCTTCCCCTATCCCAAATCCCCAATTGGGCTCTGTGAATCCCACTCCAGAACAGATTTTTGTGCAAACCAGCAATGCATTATGGGAGATGTAGTCAGTGAAACCCCTAGCATGACAGGAATCGCACTGAACAACAAGGCATGTGACACACATCAGCGATAAGCAGGCAGAAGACCATGAGATAGTGTGGCAGAAATGTATATTTATTCTTGCTATGCAGGGCTGCAGGTACACTGAGCTAATGTACAATTTCTGTCCACAGGCGAGACATCGCGCAGGACTGCTCAGGACAAGGGAGAGAGGGCACCCCGGAAGGACATCACTGAGAAGGCCAGTACGAGTGCAGGGCACACAACACCACCACAGTCAGCCTCACCACCACAGCTAGCCTCGCCACTACTGCTAGCCTCACCACCACAGCTAGCCTCGCCACTACTGCTAGCCTCACCAGCATCAACACCACCTGCAGTGCTGAGACCTAGGAGGCGTGCTGTTGCCAGACTGCTGGAGTTTGACACCTCCTCAGAAGACTCGAGGGGGGGGAAACATCCACTGTGCCAGTGGATGGTAGCAATGCTGGTTTGCTGTCCACCACTGAGGGAGCACACACAGGTGCCAGATGCCGCCGCAGGGCCCGTGTGAGCAGTCCACCTCCACAGGGTGAGAGCCATGGTGTCTTCGGAGGGCTGGAGGCAAGCATGGTGAAGGTGCAGCGCCTACAAGGAAAGGCAATACAGTCAGTCCAGCAACAAATGAGGCGCCTCAATGACAACATGACCAACATTGACAAGGGCATAGGCTCAATGGCTGAGGGCATGAAGGAGATGGCTGCAGGCATGCGGGACATGTCTCAGTCTGTGATGCTGCTGTGCAGCAAAATGGATGAGGACAGAGTTACACGGCACAGGGAGAGGCAGAAAATGGAGCACCAAACAAGGGCAGTGAACCGCCTAGCAACTGCCACTTCTCTGCTCTGCAGGTGCTCCGTGGCCATGCAGGAGGGCCTGGCGCACTGCAGCACTGATGTCACTAGGGGGCTGGTAAAGGTGACCACTGCTCTGGAGGTGCTGCTGACAAGTCAGTCTGCCACTACTGGTGCTGTGGAAGTTGGGGACAGTGAGGACACGACCAGTCGGAGCAGCATTACCCCCCCTGTAACAGACACCCGGAGGAGCAGCAGACGGCATGGGGCTGCCACTGGTTCCACAGCCAGTGAGGACAGTCACTTCATGGCATCCAGTACTGTTGTGCGTGGCCGCAGACGCTGATGCAGCCCACACTTACAGGACAGAATTGGGTGAAGTAACCCATGACTTCCTACTATGGATGTCATAAATTGGAATGCCAAGTTTGGCCGTTTGTGTTGTGGCGTAGTGCCCAGAAATTAAAACTACGTCATTACATACAACAACTGGCTGTGTCTCCTTACTTACTTAAAAATAGTTCCATGTGATCTCTGCCCGTCTCTGTCTCCCATCTGTTGCTGGTGGCACTCCTGCTGCGTTGGGCTCTGGCTGTGCTAATTCATCATCATTGTCCTCAAAATCTGTTAATTCCACTTCTGTACCTTTCTTTGTGGCAAGGTTGTGCAGCATTGCACAAGTTGCAATGATTTTGCAGCAGATGATGGGTGTGTACTGACGTGCGCCTCCGCTTTTGTGGAGGCAGCGGAACCTGCTTTTCAATAGTCCAAACGTGCGCTCCACAACGTTGCGTGTTGATTTGTGTGCCACATTGTATCGTCTCTCACTCAGGGTTGATGGGTTCAGGTAGGGAGTGAGGATAAATGACCGCACTGCATATGCACTATCGCCTAGGTGAGGAAGAGAGTGCCATTAGTCACATACACCAATACACATTCACCTGCAGTAAGTATGAGTGAGTGTCACAGTGATTTACCTAGCAGGTATCCTTCTCCAAATTCTCCCGCAGCCAGGCGTGTGTAGATCCCACTGTTCTGGAAGATGTATGAGTCGTGGGTGCTCCCAGGAAATTTGGCCACGATGTCAGTGATTATGTTGGCAGCATCGCAGATTACCTGCACATTTATGGAGTGGGTGGACTTTCTGTTCCTGTAGATATACTCAGTGGCTGCTGGTGGGCAGATTGGAATGTGTGTGCCATCAATACAGCCTATGACATGCGGGAACTGTGCCATCTGGTAAAAGTCTGTCTTGGTTTTCAGCAGTTCCGCCTGTGTGTTTGGGAAGCTAATGTAGTGGTGCATTCTCTGCATCATGGCATCCAGGAACTTTCTGAAGAAACGGGACAGGCAACTCTGAGACACCCCGCCTACCGCAGCTATCACCCCCTGGTAACTGCCAGATGCGAGTAGATGTAGGCTACAGAGCACCTGCACATGTGGTGGTATGGTGTGCGCCCTTGGTGTTGGGTACTCCAGGAGTGGGTGCAGGTCCCTTATCAAGTCCAGGATGGTGTGGGGGTGTAGCCTGTACCTTTCATGGATCTCAGCCTCAGTCTGTTGGAAGATTGTGATGCGCTGTCTGTAAATGCGCTCCTCCCTTCTCCAGATCCTCACTCCTGCTGCCTGTAGACGTAGCCGCCTTGCAATAACATAGAAAGCCGCCATAGTGATCACACTGTTGCATTTTGGGATTGCTTATATTCGCTGTAGATGATTACCACCTGCTCTCAGTCAGTGTTAATTACCGACTCTTAAATACCGAATTTCATGTAATTCGGTATTACCGAATTTACCTACATCTCTTTTTCGTTTTTACCGATTCTTATTTACCGATTCGGTAAATAAGGAATCGGTGATTTCCGAATGGGTAGTTTTGCATTCGGTAATGATGAATCGGTATTTACCGATTCATAATTACCGATTCCTTCTTTGGCCTCCTACATCTCAATCGCCTAAATACCGGTCGGTAACGGGAGATTTACCGAATTTCGGCCGTTACCGACCGGTATTTCGCTACCTACATATGGCCCATAGTTTGCAACTCTGTCAGATACTACCTCCTTAGGGAAGCCCACTCTTGAGAAAATTCCCAGGAGGGCCCTTGCCACCACAGGAGCTGTAGTGGTCCTAAGGGGAATGGCTTCTGGGTACTTGGTGGCATGGTCCACCACCACCAGGATAAACCTGTGCCCAGATGCTGTTTGGGGATCCATGGGACCAACTATGTCAATCCCCACCCTCTCAAAGGGAACCCCCACCACAGGTAGTGGTATCAGGGGGGCCTTTGTGGTGCCACCTGCCTTCCCACTGGCTTGGCAGGTTACACAGGAGCGACAAAACTCCTTGGTGTCTTCAGACATGTGGGGCCAGTGAAAGTGAGGGCCAATTCTGTCCCAACTCTTGTTCTGGCCCAGGTGACCTGCTAAGGGAATATCATGGGCTAGTGTCAATAGGAAGCCCCTGAACTTCAGAGGTATAACCAACCTCCTGGCTGCTCCAGGCTTGGGGTCTCTACCCTCTGAGTACAGGAGTCCATCATCCCAATATATCTTATGGGTGCCACTAGCATTCCCAGCAGCCTCAGCAGCAGCCTGCTGTCTGAGGGGTTCAAGAGAGGGGCAGTTCAGCTGCTCCTGGCTCAGATCTGCCCTGGAAGGGCCCCTGTCCCCAAGAACTCAACCTGATCAGGTTCAAGCTCCTCTGGGACAGTTCCTTCTTCAGGCCTGAGATCAGCTTCCTCAAAAGTCTGATCTTCCTCCTGAGCCAAGGGGGAAGGCACTGCCTTAACCCTACTGCTCATTTTCTAGGGAGGCACCTGGTCCATTATTCCAGAATCCAGGGCCTGTTCAGCTTTTGACATTTTTGCCTGTGACCTGGTCACAGCAAAGACATGTGCAGGGATCCCTAGCATTTCTGCATGTTTCCTGAGCTCCACCTCTGCCCAAGCTGAGGTTTCAAGATCATTGCCAAGCAAGCATTCAACTGGTAGGTCTGCACTCACCACAACCTTCTTAAGGCCAGTTACCCCTCCCCAGGAGAAGTTAACACCTGCCAGAGAATGGTCTGTTCTGACATTGCTAGCATTGGTCACTTGGTACATTTCACCAAGTATAATCTGCCCAGGATCCACAAGATCTTGTGTCACCATGGTGACACTTGCTCCTGTGTCCCTGAATGCCAAAGCCTCCCTTCCATTAATTAAAGGCTGCTGTCTGTATTTGCCCAAATTAGTGGGACTCACAAATGGGGACATATCCATGCCCCCATCACAGACTAGGACAGCCTGAGTTGGCACTCTGACTAGGCCAGAGTCCATCTCAGTACCCAAGGTCAACCCTACTAAACCCTTATTCTGAGTGTTTCCACCACCACTTGTAGCTGGACTAGGGGGAGCAGTTGCCTTAGGGGCAATGGTGGCTGGAGTGGAGTCTTTGGACTTGGTGCAATAACTGGTCCAGTGAGTCTTTTGCTTACAGACTTTGCACCATGGTTTCTTTTGGCCTTTTCCTTTATTAGATTGGGAATCCCCACCTGAAGAAGATTTTTGGAATCTTGCTTCTTCTGGTCACCACCTTGGTTCTGTACTTTCTGCTTTACCCTGGTTCTGACCCATTTGGCTGCCTTCTTTCCCAATTCTTGGGGAGAGGTCAGATCAGAGTCAACCAGGTACTGATGTAGCAACTGATTCTGACAGTTATTAAGAATCTGCTCCCTCATGATTAAATTATAAAATCCTTTGAAGTCACACACCTTACTGCCTAGTAACCAGCCTTCCAGAGCCTTGGTAGCACAATCTACAAAGTCCACCCAGTCCTGTGTCTGTGCCTTTTGGGTATCTCTGAACTTTAACCTATATTGCTCAGTGGTTAGGCCAAACCCATCTATTAGGGCACTCTTCAGGACTTGATAATCATCAGCATCCTCTTCTCTTACAGTGAGGAGCTTGTCTCTACCTTTGTCTGCAAAGGCGAGCCACAAGATTGCTGCCCACTGCTCCTGAGGGACCCTCTGTACTTTACAGGCCCTCTCCAATGCAGTAATCCATTTGTGGATGTCATCCCCACTCTGGTAGGGAGGGAAAATCTTGCTCAGGTTTCTATAGTCATAAGACCTTTCCCTACCACTAGGGAAGTTGCTGCCACCATGGGACTCTAGTCCCAACTTTCTTCTTTGTCTATGAAGCTCTAGGGACTCCCTATCTATAGCCAACTGCTGTTTTCTGATTCTCAACTGAGCTTCCTCATACTTGAGCAGTCTGTCCTTCCTCTCATGAGAGGTTTCCCTCCTATGAGAGGAAACAGAGGTCCCTACTGAGGTGTCAGAATGGTTAGACTCCTGAGAAGGAGATCTTGGCCTTCTGGGCACACTCACAACTCTTCCTGGTGGGACAAAGGGGAGGTCAATCTGATCCTCCTCCTCATTTGCAGTAGGAGCTGCATCTTCCAGGGCAAGGTCATTGTCACCTTCCTGGCCAGTTTCAGAGGTCAGGTCCTGGGTATTTTCACCCCTGGTCCCTTCCTCATCTTCTGCCCCACCCTCTCTGCCTACCCTTGCAGACCCTGTAGGTCTCCTGAGGTCATCTAGCAGAAGCATCTCCATGAGACGTTGGGTGTTGGCACTTTTGCCTGTCTTCAGCTTCCTAATCTTGCACAACTCTCTCAATTCCAAGAATGGGAGGTTGTCATATTTGGATGGCAGGAGCCCACTGGTTCCTGGCAGTGAAGACATTACTAGTGAGGTGTGGTGTATGCACTTCCTACTCTAGTGTGGCCTACTAAACTCTCTTGAGTTGTAGAAAGGGTGTGCTAAGCCCTTGACACACAACTCTAAGTTCAGTAGAACTTACTGTATTTCTAAGCTTGAATTTATATGTACCTTAGGTACCCTTAGTGGTTTTCAGTTGATCAATTCAATTGAGATTATCTGGTAAAACAATAGCAAGCTGGAATCCCACATGCTGCACTCCAATGTGAGAAGTTGGCCTGGCATATGCTGTCCACTAGTTCTAGTGGGCACCTTGCACCAGTCCAAACAACCCCTTATGGAGATAGGTTAAAGACAACCTTTATTGAAAGCTATCCTAGTGGTAGCTATGGAGAGCAGCCTTCAGGCTAAGTCTTGAAGGAATGTAAAGCAGGTTGTTTTACCAGTCTATAATCTCTTGAGTGACCAAATGAAAGAGGACCACACCAGGTATATATATAAAATATATGTATTTAGTCTTAAACACACCCCTCTAGTCTCTTTATGATGCTAGAGTTCGAAGTACATAGTTTACAAGTCAAATATCAACAGTAATAGCACAAATACATGTTTGAGCCCTAGGGGCGTACCAAACCATATACCAATAAAGTGGTATAAGAACCACGACTGAGCTAGACACAAGGCCTAGAGCCTGTAGAAGTGCTTGGACCACAAGGAACCATCCAAGGTAGTGACACAGGGGACCCACGGGGGACGCGTGCAGTGTGGGAACACAGCCACGAATCACCGTTAACTTCTATGGGGAAAGTCCGGTTAGGTTTTTAAAAGGAAAGGACACTTAAAAGAGGACTTGGAGCAAACCCCTTTAGAACTAGGCTGTTCTAGAGTCAATACCCACGGGAGCACCGGAGTACTTGAGTTACCTCACCCAGGGAAGCCGGGTGCATAGGTGTCTTTTGGTGTCGGGTTTCGTCGTCGTTTTCAATGGCGATCTGCTGCAGCAGGCTGCTGGCGACCAAGTCGAAAGTGTCCAGGTGGATCCAAGAGTGGATCGAAGGTCTGAAGGACCTGAAAGCAGAGGGGACAGAGTCTGGGTCACTAGCCAGTGACCAGGAAGGCGATGAGCAGATGCCCACCGATGTCGGGTGCTTCAGGTAGGTTGATGGTTGTCTTGACTCTTCAGCCACGAGGTCCAGGAGGTGTCGACGACAACCAGGAGCTGGATTCGAGCTGTCCCACAATGTTTGTCGATAGCTGCGGTGTCGGCAACCAGATTGGACCCAACAAGCCTTGGCAACGGCAAGTCACATGGAAACAAAGAAAGGACGTTGATGCAGACCAGCAAGGTCTGGGGGACTCACCCAGCAAGGGTAAGTCAGGGCACATCTGGAGCAACCAGGAAAGCCCAAGCAGAAGAAGAGTTGCCTTCGGGAGGGCCCACTAGCCAATGGACTAGCGACCGCAAAGGAACCTCAAGTGGACGCACTTGGAGCTGGCTCACAAGACACTCGTAGAGTGGAGGCCAGTGATCTTCGGTGCAGTTGGTGCTGGAGGCGGGGGCTACTCGGAGCCCAAAGCACAACTTCGTGAAAGACCAGGAAGAGGATGCACTTACAAAAGTTCTTGGTGTCCAGGGGTCACAGTTTCACGTTACCCACGACAGCTACGTGCCTTAGCTTCACTGGGGTCTCAGGGCAACCTTGGTGAAGTCTGGAATTCTACCTCTGGTGTTGAAAAGACTTCGGCATCCAGCGGGAGCTTCAGCGATGCAGACCGGACAATTGCTTCTTAGGTGCCTGCCAAGCAGGGGAGTCACTCCTTGACCCCAAGGGAGATTCTTCAGTCCTCTAATCTTAATGTAGAGCGTCGAAGGTCCAGGATTCAGCTTCAGAGTTTCGTCCAGGGATATCTAAAGTCCTAAGGACTGGCGTCCCATACTTATACTAAGTTAGGGGGTTGGACATACTCTGGGGACCCACCTATGGGAGGGTCAGGGAAGAGGGGTGGTTACACCCATTCCCTTTGTCCAGTTTCACACCAGAGCAGGGGCAGGTAGCCCCTGCAACCGGTTTGAACTGGGCTATGCACAGGGACACCAAATGTGCCCCCAGTGCAGGACTTCAAAGCACCAGAGAGTGCTCCCGCCCAGCCCTAATACACACTATCCTGTCTGGGGAGGTGGTTACACCTCCCATCGACAGGAAACCTATTGTCCAGGCCTCCCCTGCCGGAGCTTCGGTCAGCAGCAGGAGACCAGACCCTTGTCTGTGGCAGCGGCATCCATTTTGTGATGCCAGGGCTCTGAAAAGTTACTACCGGGTATACCGGTGTGTACATGTCTCTCCCTCTAGAAGGGTGGAATGCTACCCCCGCCACCAGAACTGGCGGGGGGTAGTATTCCAAGATGTTTGACACCAAACACGACATGTTTCCATGCAGCCATCCCAAAGTTAGCATTTAACGCGAGGTTATAATGCACTTAAGAGTATATGGTCAGGCTGCACCACAAACAGCACCAGAGGATTGGCTCCGAACGCTGCAGAGGGGCTCTGCTCATGCAGGGGAACCCTCTCACATAAAAACCAAGCACTCTGCCTTCAGGATTGTTAAGGCCTGCCATAGAAGTGACTTATAGGTTTATATGTGTGTGCAATGGTAGTGATATAGGTAGCCTATACCACAGTAAGGGGTGCATGCACCACCTTACCCAGGCTGCAGTAGCAGACCTGTGGTGTCATTTTGGAGGGCCTTCCAGGGGTGGCACAATACATGCTTCAGCCCCTGGTAGGCCTCCGGGGTGTCTATGCCCTGGGTACATAGTATACCATATACTAGGGACTTATAAGGGCACCCCAGAATCCAATCTGGGATGTACCTAAAGAACATGGAATCAATTTAGAGAGGAAGCAGCTAGGCTGTGGTCCTGAATAGCAGGGCCCCAGCCAGACTAAAGTCGAAAAAACAGTGATACACCAGCAAAAAGTGGGGGTAACCATAAGAGTCAGATCCTACTCTCCTACACCATTCATAGACCCACTTGAGACTCATACACCCACTCACAGACCCACTGTGAGACTCGTGCACCCACTGACTGACCCACTCAGACTGTTGTGTAGTTTCCACCCTATGGGAGGAACTGCACGTTTGTGGATAACGTAACCGTTGGGATGGTCACAGACTAATTCTATGCACCCCGCAGGATATGTTGTCCTATAGACCAGCTAGCTCACAGTGCCACCATAAGTGCTCCTAAACCTAGGTGGATAGCAAATGGCTCTGGCAACCACTGAACATGACAACCCTGATCACCCCAGGAATCATGGTAACAGATCTAGAACCATTTTGCTCAGTCACTCGTGCTCTCTTATTCTCAGAGAAAGATAAAAGGAATACACAGTGGGATGTTTTCAATGTTTATTGAGCCAACATGTTTCTTGTATAGAATATATGTACTGCCATGACAATAGGCAGACGCAGATGAAAGTGATTAGAATCTTTTAGACAGTGAACAGAATAAAAATCTCCACCATGTTGCTAATAGTTGCAGTGTATATATGCAGGCATATAAAACAATCTCAAAATCTGGTGTACTCCTACTATGCAGTCCCTAACCTAAGTGTCTAGGGGGTGTGTGTGTGTGTTCTGCCAAGAATCCCTGTACTGGATGATCCAACCTTGGATACCTGAAAGGAAAGAATGTAAGTTCCCGTCTTGGTCGCGAATTGAGCACCCTTGAGCAGATATGCGCAAGCTGTTGTGCCAAAGCTTCAGCATGTAGAGACCTCGCCACTGACAGCAAAGCGCTCCTCTGGCTAAACGCAGAAATGCTTATTTATTTATAATGAAAAGCATCCTTGCGAGTCCTGTGCAAGCCAGCATTATTATGGTCTAAAGATAGCTGTGCCGCCCCGTAGATGAAAAATAGAACAACATTAGCACAATGTGTGTCGAGGCCTTGTACATAGTGATCAAGGAGCTGTGATAATGTTCATCAAAGTGGAATCTGTAAGCACAGCAGTTTCGGAGAAATTAATCCAACATTGTCACACATGCAAAGGTGTATAGAAGGTTATCTTGTGAAAGGGAAGACAACCTAGAGAATGTGTACATGATATAAAGATGGCATTGTTTCTATGTGGACCTAACTAAGACACACAACACCCACTCCTCAGACCTTTTGGTCCAGTTCAAGTCCCTACTCAAAAAACACTGAAACTATACAGAGTAGCAGGGTCATTGTATCTATTCTGGCCTTTCACATTTTGTATATATTTTAATCACTTTGTACATATTACGCACTCATTGTGTCACTTATCACACTATGTCAGTTGATCACGATTTTGGCAGCTGTTAATGCAATATAAAATGTGGGTTAATATAAATGCTGTAATTTATATTAAATATTGAATTCCCCACAAAACCGGATTACTTCACTCTTATTACGTGTTCCTTTGTTTAATGTACTTTCATTCAATGTGTTTAAGAAATAATCTGTCCATGTAAACTGAATTAGATGAAACACTGTATTTATAAGAAATATTGTGCCTATACCCGACAGAACCATTGTATCCCTAACTGTGTGGGCAGGTGGAAACAAAACTTTTAGTACAACAAGTAACTATGGAATTTACAGTCACCAGATAAGCGATGTCTGGCTTCATTTCACAACAGCCTTGATTGTTAAGCATCAAATAGCTCCCATTAGAGAGCAGTCTGAAAGCTGGATGAATCACGGCCATCAGTAACCTTTCAGGTAACAGGACAAATTTGTAACAGATGCATTACAAGCCCCGTGAAGCGAAATGTCCTTTCATACTAAGGACCCACTTAAAACGTTCTCAAGTCAGAACCGCTGAGAAAGACTTTAGCATCCCTGTTCCTACATTGAAACTTGAAAGGCAGTTCCCAATACTCAGGCATAAACCCTTACCCTAACACTTCATATCTGCCTACTTGGTGGTATTGCAGACAATATTGGAAATGGAATGTCAAAATTGGCAAAGTGATATACCCATGGATTATCCAATCTGAAGATGGCGTTTCTGCAGTGGTGGAAGGCAACTTCTTTAGTTTTTCAATGTGCAAAGTGGTGTATTTTGCATCTTTAAGTGCCATGATTATCTGTTGTTCCATCATATGATATGGGGAAAACAGACTTGTGGCATTAACATGGTGCCATGGCACATGGCCAGAATGTAGTGACTCAAATGTCCAGCTTAAAAGCATAATAGACTTCAGTAGTGACTGCCAATGTTGTAATGCAGACATGTATTGTTGTACAATGTCTATTGCAGATGGCACTATGTTGCCCAAAGAGTATATTCTAGAGTATAAGGTGGTCATACCATTGTCAACCACTGCCAAAGCCTTTTCTAAATTAACCCTGTCAAATTCACACAGGTTTTCAGCAGCATCTTGCTGGGAAACCTTCCATAATTCATTGTATATGTCAAACAAGAAGAGCTTTTGACGTGACTTCCGGGGACCTAATAAAAAGTCCCTGAGATCCAAGTCATCAGACAAAAGGGACAAGTGTTGTTTCACTTGTGACGGTGTTGAGGTTTTTAGCTAATCAAGGCACAACTTCCCAATACTGTAAGTTGTCACACCCCAGGAATGTTCAGACTGCACATAACACGTCAGGTCTTTTAATTTTGATGCCCTTGGTGCTACCCAGGAATCGTGCTTGACATCTATTAGTGTCCAGTGGCCAAGCTAATCATTCCTTCCAATTGGGGTCAGATGAATTTATGTGCCATTACGCAGCATGGCATCCAATGTATTCTCACGGTAGCGTGTAAATTGTTGCAAATTTTCAAAATGTGCAAATTTGGGAATTAGTGGTGTGTTCAAATCTTTCATCTTGGTTACTCCAATACTTATTATTTGTTGCACAGTTTTGTTCAGGAAAATTGTTCTTTTTGGTATCAGGCATGCTCTAAACAAAGCCTCAATTCCCTGAAGCTGTCAGTCTCCCATCCCCCAAATGGATTTTACATCTATAGTGTCCCTCCAGAAGTTGAAACCCTGTACAGGCAACTGGGAATGAAAAGGTGCGGCATATATCAGCTTGGTGTCAGTTAGTATATTTTTCTTTGCAGGTGATGGTACAAGCCTAAAAAAATATGAGGCTAGGTCAGCTGTGTCATAACCAGAAAAATAGGCAAAATTATGTGCAAATGTTTTTGAACTACTGCGTGGTGGTTTAGGGCAACGTTCCCATTGAGTGTAATTGTAAATAGCACGTGTATCACCTGATTTATGCAGGAAATGATGACCATAATATTGAAAACAGAACATGGCCTCAGAATTAGATGTACCTTCATACAATTCATCTGAGGAAATCACAGTTGAATGCTCTAGATCTTCTAGCAATGCATGCACTGTATCAATGTCCTAATCATCAGAAACAGTACTAGAGGTAATGTCATCATTTAAAGAACTTTTGAACATATGAAGAATTTGCAATAGTTCAGTGGGACCACACACCTCATACAATACCCTATCTCAAACATTTTCTTCGGGAACTGAAACAGCTGAAATGTTCACCAAGGAAAAGTCTCTCCTTTAACAGTGTGATGATGCATGTAGTTTGAGTACTAAGTTCCCCAGTTGTACTGCATGCGTTCTGGAAGATAGTGTCCACATAGAAGCAGAAAAAAAGACTGTCCCCAAACCAATCCGAAGAATCAGGAAAAGTAACCCAATTGTAATCCAAATATGTAACCAAGGAGAAACAAAATATGTCATTTTCTGCCAAAGATAGAAAACATGCACTTTCAGCCTGAAAGGGAGAGGCGGTGGTGGTGGATCAGTTGAATCCGATGAGAAGTCATCAAAGTCGATGAAATAGCCAGAGGCAGTCTGATCAATCTTTGGCAGCTCAGCAGGTTTTGTAGAACTGGGAAATGACTCCATCTGTGGTACATTGACGTAGACCGTGTTCTTGTCAGGTTTCCAAATTGAAATCGAATTTCATTTTCAAATTTGCCTCAGGGAGGTGGTAGTCCCCGGGGCTTCTGAAAGCTCCAGGAGGAGGTTCTGTGCAGCCCCCTCCTTTTTTTGTAAAAGCCCCGGGGAGGTGGTTATTATTAGGGCCCGGGGGTCGATGCACCCCCCTACATATTTATTTCAAATTAGCATGGGGAGGTGGTTGTCCCCTGGGCATAAATAGGCCCTTGGACAGGGGCCCTGTTCTTCCCACTCCATTTTTTTATAAACTCTGCATGCCCCTACATGGCCTACATGGGGGCTACATTAAAAACAAGTGTGGGAGACCACACTTGTTTTTTTGTTTTTCTAATTCACAGCAATATTAGCAAATCTTCACGAATTTTGCCACCATTTCTTTTTAAATGCTTTTTTGCCCTGGCGGGGTTTATGTGGGACTCCAGGACCAAGGGTAGGGGGGTTCAGGTATTTGTACCCTGTCCCCTTTTCTTTATTTAAGTGTTTGTTTTTTGGGGGGGCTCAGCTTCAATGGCTGCCAACACCTGGCTGAAGTGTTAAGAGTGAGTCAGAGCTCTGCAAATCTCTGCACGAGCTCGTCATTATTCGAGAAGGCTTTGCAACCCTAGATATTCAAATTTGGATTTCCTTCAATATCTCAAATACTACTGAACAGATTTACACCAAATAACACAAAGCGTGCTTTTTGGGCGAAAAGCTACCTTTTTGCCAAATTTGGTGTAATTCCATTCAGCGGTTCGGGCTGTAGGCATGTCTAAAATCTCTATGGGAATTAATATGGTAAGCGCACTTTTATTGCCCACCCTTTTCTCAGCTCCCGCTTGACGGATCACTCCGAAACTCTCCATGCACAACTAGAATTACCAGTACATGTTTTTATGGAAAATGTCATGAAGATTCGTCTAGCGGCGCCACAGATATAGCCAAGTCAAAAAACTATTTTTCTATGGAAACAGGGTCCTACCGATAACTACCTACTGGTGGCCGCCACATAAAAACATAAAAAATATAAACAATTGAATAAGGAAAATTATATTAATTAATGTGGACTATAAAAAAAAAAATCAAATTGAAAAATCCTAAAACTACATTTGCAAAAAATAATTTAAACGTAAAAACAAATATGAATATTAAATATACTATTCCCACTTAAGTTTATGCAGCAGGTGAGAAAGTGTTACACTTTGGAGGGGTTATATTTACTATTCCTACTCCAGTCACTGCAATGATAGGGAAAGTGTTGGACTTCGGAGCAGTTAGATTCACTATTCCCCCTCCAGTACAAGCAACAGTAGAGAAAGCATTGGATTTTGGAGCGGGGAAATTTGGTATTCCCACTCCATACTACACAACAGTAGAGAAAGTGTTGCACTTTGATATTCCCACTCCAAGCAGTGCAACAGTAGGGAAAGTGCTGAACTTCGTAGCAATAAATGTTACTATTCCCATTCCAATCTGTGCAACAGTAGGGAACTCGGACTATGGAGTAATAAAATTTACTATTCCCATTCCAAACAACACCAATAGTAGGGAAAGTGTTGAACTTCCAAGGGGTTAAATTTACTATTCTCATTACAAACAGGGCAACACTAAGGAAAGCATTTGATTTTGAAGGGGTCAAATTTACTATTCCCACTCAAGCCTGTGCAAACGTAAGGAAATCATTGGATTTCGGAGGGGTGACATTTACTATTTCCACTCAATCTGTGCAACATTAGGGAAAGTGTTGGACTACAGAGGGGTAAGATTTACTACTCGCACTCCAGTCTCTGCAAAAGTAGAGAAAGCGCTGGATTTTGGAGGGGTGAACTTTACTATTAATTACAAACAGCACAACAGTAGGGAAAGTGTTGGACTTTGGAGAGGTAGAATTAGTTATTCCCACTCAAGTCTGTGCAACAGCAGGAAACTCGTTTAATTTCAAAGGGATGAAATTTACTCTTCCCACTACAAACTGTGCAAAAGTAAGTAAGTAAGTATTATTGATTGTACAGTTAATTAAAACTTTTACAAACATACATCTCATGTCGTATTTTCAGGACGACAATTTAAAACAAAGTGTGAGCCACCATAAAAAAACGCATTAAAATGAGCCCCCTAAAACCTTAATAGACAAAAGTGCAGACGGACAATTCTTATAGACAAAAGTTTAGCAGCAAAGCTAGAAAAATTGTCCTCCTTAGTCGGAAACTTAGCAGCAGAGTGGGTAAAGCAACAAGAAGCAGCTGCCAAAATGTGCAAGGGAAAGTGCAGAGTGCAAGAGCAACTTTATGGGTGAGTACATGGCAGCAAAGGTTAACCCACTGTTGAGTCCGATGATAGCTCTAAGGGTACATCAAGCTGTCTTCTTTGTTTCAGTGCAAAAGCAGAAGCAGAATAAATAAGTATTGTACAAATTCAATAGTAATTAAAAATCAATTCCATAATTAATGAACAAGTAATTGTTAATTAATCATTGTTCAATTAACATCCCACTCTATACCCCTACAAACCTAGTAACCCACAAATAACATATAACAAAAATAAATCTGTATTACATAAATTAGATAATAAATATCAATCATGTAATTAAATTACATTTATTAATGATTTTTAATTATTAATGACCTGATTGACTTCCCACCCTATTCCTTACAAATCTAACAACATGCTATCACACTATAAATTTCTATTCAAATGAATAAAACATTCTAAATCACTTAAAATTACAAGCTATATTTAAAAACAATTAATAACATGCATATAATCAATATTAACACATACAATTAATAGAGCAACTAAAACACATTAAAATAATTATAAAAATATTTTAACCACCATATTGGGGAAAACTATAATAAAAACATTGATGTCATTTACAACAATATTATTTACCTCTAAAACTGATATTCCTGTCAATATTTCAGAATCACAATATTTGTAAGTCACAATATTTAATTTCCGATATTTCTGTCTCCTGATATCTTTAAAATTAGATTTTTTCCAAACACCTACAATTCACTATTTCCCCTAATTTTTAAAAACCTTTCTTGTTTAAAAAGCACCATCCAAATCCATTAGAAGCGGTCTGGATCGCTCACTTTACTCGCTACAATTCAGGGCAAGTATTACATCCGACCATTTTCAAATCAAGCCAGCACCCTTACACCTCTGTGTTGTGTTGTTTGAGTAATGATGCAGCAATTATGAACTTCAGTGGTGTCAATTATTGTGACATTAACAAAGCCAAGTAGCTCGCACATAGCTATATGACTTTGTTAATTATTTTTAGATGATGCACAGCAACGCAATCTGCTTTGCAACATGACAACATAAACAAAAAAGCACTATGACGTGCTCAACAGTGGCCACGTCATATTGTTTTTTTTTTATTTTTTATTTGACTGTAAGCAATGTTGCTTGTCAACTCGAGACACTATGCAACATGTAAAAAAAAATTGGCAAAGCCAGTAGATCTCCCATAGGCGAAACCTATTAGTTTTGCCAATGCTTGTTCTGTTTGTGGCTTTCATTTTACAGACTGCATTGAGTGCTTATTTTAGGCACGCCCAGGAAATAAAACCTGTTAACTGTTAACAGCGGCCCTGCTCCTTCGAGCGTGACCACATTGACGCGTTGCCATCGGCTGTCTGAGG
This sequence comes from Calotriton arnoldi, assembly GCA_963921515.1. Classification (NCBI taxonomy): domain Eukaryota; kingdom Metazoa; phylum Chordata; class Amphibia; order Caudata; family Salamandridae; genus Calotriton; species Calotriton arnoldi. The sequence continues at coordinate 2,168,986 of CAWUFW010000107.1, read as the reverse complement.
AACTGAGACACCGCTGAGGAAGCTAACACCTTGGCGAGACAGGTGCCCATGCCAAGCATGAAGGCACACTGGCACCGATTTGCATTCCCATTAGTAATGAGTGAGCTGGCCGGGTTCAGATGTGCAGTAATCAGGCCTCGCGCCCTCCTCCTGACACTGTGAGACTCCGACATCTCTTCCGGCTGCCAGCTCTGACCCTGGGCGTCTCGGAAGAGCTCCGAGTGACTTTATCACCTGTCACGGCTCCAGATAATGAAAGACGTGCCGTCTCCTGCCCCCATGTTCTTGTCTAGCCATCTCGGTGTTCGATGAGTCGCAGATTTGCTTTCCCTGCCGTCTGTCATTTTTTTTTTTTTTTTTGGGAGTCGAGACATCTTCCAGACGTCAGCGTGTGCGGATGCTTTTGTGATTCCCATGCATTTATTACTGTCATGAGGTGAATGGTTGGCAGAGGCCTCAAGTTACTTTCGTTATGAGTTACAGTACATGCCTGTAGTTGTAGAACGGATGCCACTGCCAGACCAGAGCGGGGTCGTACTTTATTCAAAATTGTCACTCTGCTGCTTTTCTGAAAGAGTAAAATGGTGGCACCTGACAGCGGATTGTATAAAGTATATGAGATATATGTGGCTCCCTAAATTATAAAAAGATAGCTTGGAATATTTGGTGTGGAGGAGGAGCGAGTGCAGAGGAAGCAAAAGCCGCCAATATCTTTTATCGTTATTTTTCTTTTTACAGAAAACATGAATTCTGCTGAACAGATCACACAGCGCCTTTATTTCTAGCTACCCAAATTAGGGGCAGATTAACAAGGCCCCTGCACCACCAGTACGTCACTTTTTGTGAGGTACTGGTGGCGTATCTTACTGCTCCATATTTACAAGGACAGGAAAAGCCACCCTGGTGGCTTTTCCTGTCCTTATAAATATGGCCCCTTTACACGCAGCACTTTGCGTGGAAGGGGCGTTCCATGGGTGTTGCTGTGGGTGTTCCCACGGAACACCCATGGAACGATGCACATTTCCAGATTTACGAGGAATCGTAAATCTGGAAATGCGTGTGAATCCTACGGGAGGCGTAGGGAGGCGCAACGAGGAGAAATGTTTTCATTTCTCCTCGTTTTTTCCTCTTTCAATGCGTGCTGCATTCTGCAGCACGCATTGAAAGAGGAAAATGCCTGTAGTGATTGTTTTTGTGCAGGAAGGATCCCCTTCCTGCACAAAAACAATCTCCCTACGACGCAGACAATCTTGCACCATGGTGCAAGGGTGCCTGCGCCGGCGCATGGCTGCAGTTTGTTCACCAGCGCAGGGGGAAGCACAGAGATGCGACATATTGTTGTAAATATGTTGCATCCCTGTGCTTTGAAAGTGACTCAGGGGCAGATTTACAATGAAAGTGACTCAGTGCATTCCGCAATCCATTTGGCTGCGCCGCACTGAGTCACTTTCAAAGCACAGAGATGCGACATATTTACAACAATATTGCAGAATGCAGAATGCAGCACGCATTGAAAGAGGAAAAAACGAGGAGAAATGAAAACATTTCTGAGGACAGGACATGAAGAGGGATAACTCTCATCAGAGGGCTGCCCTTTGACAAGCACATGGATGCTTTTTAAGTAGCCACAAATGCAGTGGGCTGTGAAAAATGCAGAGAGGGAGGGAGGGTATTCTGCCTTGAGAGCTGCGGGGTGCTCCTGATGGTGATCCCAACTGTGGAGAACACCAGGCTCTGGACAGAATACAGGTCCTGAGTAGGGAGAGTATGAACCTCCTAATAGAATAGACAATCTGTCTGTATGTCCCTAGACCACCTCGTCCAGTTCAGACCCTATTATTAGCAGAAAGGTTTGAAACACTGTAGACACATTAACAACAAACAAACTTCAGGAGCCTGATTTTTAATACCAAGCACAGGCTTACGTTGCCTATAGACTCATTTATATCTACAGTTATTTGTTGAAAACACAGAGTCTTACCTCTTCACCTGTTGTATGGTTTATGCTGTGGTTTTGTTGTGAGTTTTGCTTACTCGGTACACACTGCACTTAGCACCTGTATATTTTTGGAATAATCACTATAAGAATTGATAAAGTATAATTTTTTGAATACAAGGAGTGATGGCCATGTATTTTGCGCAATTAATTGTAAGCCATAACTTGTGCTGAGCAGTAACTTGTGCTCACAAATTGCTATTATGAACAGAATTATTACAATGAGAACCATTGTCATTTCATAATAATTGTATACCCATGGGCCTAAGTGTTACTCTCTTAAACAAAATATATTCTCTGATGGGGAAACAAATACATGCATGCATTTTTTATGATTAATCGTTTGCAATCTGTTTTATTCACTTGTCACTTTTAAAGCTTTATGAAAGTATTCTATGTTTCTCCAGGTGCAGAAACCACATACACAAAATAAAGAATGTGTCTATCAATATTCTGATGAATAAAAAGTGCAAACATACAGGGAACATTACATGCTCATTATAGATAAATAAAAACACTACAAAATAAAACAATGAAGCTAAGCCCTCCAGTCGACGAGACATTTTGGCAAAAACTGGTAAATGCAAACATTTTTTGTCTTTCTTATGCACATATTTTGATGTTGAAGGTTTTAAAGATTTCATGATAATAATACGGCTCCACCATTATTCACCTTCTATTGCACATGTCCCTTTATAGCACTGGACCCCCCACAAGATCGCACAGTTTGTACTGCAGCCAATCTCCAGATGTAGAAGATGTGTTTTTTTAAGACCTATTGATGAACATGCCTTTTTCACTTGTCTGGGTATCAAGGTGTTTTGGGAGGACATTGAGAACATTTGAAAGGATATCATGGGGGTCACTAAACGCTAAACCCCATATTTATTCTAATGGGGACGGATATGACCTCATGCAGCCTTCTGAGCAGAGAGGCCTCTTGTTCTACCTGGTACTTCTAGTGAGGAGGGATATCTGTAAAAGCTGGCCTGACCCATCTGTCCCAAGTGCCACAGACTGGCTCAAAGTGGCAGATCAGACTTGTTGTCTGATCTGGACCCCAACACCACATCCCTCCTGGACAACCTCCACAACATTGGACTGCGCCAGATCGTGACCGAGCCCACGCACTCAGCAGGACACACCCTCGACCCCCTCTTCACTACAGGAAACTCCATCACCTTCAGCCACACCACCGAACTACCATGGACCGACCATCGTTGCGTCCACTTCACCTTCAGAACACCCACCATCCACAGACACCAGCACCTGCTTCCACGAAGAAACTGGACCAAAATCACCGACGACCAGCTCACCTCCTCACTCAACAACTCCACTCCAACCATCGTGGAAAACGACGACCCCAACACAGCAGCCCGAACCCTGCATAGATGGATCTCGGACAGCACCAACACCATAGCCCCCCTCAAGAAAAACAACAATACCCGCGCCAAGAAAGCCAGATGGTTTACCACCGAACTTCGAGAGTCCAGAAGCACATGCCGCCGCCTCGAAAAGGCCTGGAGGAACACCAAATCCACAGAAGCCCACGACAAATTCAGAGCCGCCACCAACGCCCACCATCAACTCATCAGAGAAACGAGGAAAAAGCGATTGAAGACAGAATCTCCACCCACGCGCATAACAGCAAGGAACTCTTCAGCATCATCAAGGAGTTCGCCCAACCCACTAGCGAGTCTACCGACATCCCTCCCTCACAAGACCTCTGTGACAAACTCAGCACCTTTTTCCACCACAAAATCAAGAGCATCTACGACAACTTCGACGAAGACAACCAACACACTGAACCCTCACCAACCACCCCCGACACCCGGAAACCAGCGATTGACGACTGGACAGCCCTCACCACCGAAGACACACTGAAGACAATGAAGTCAATCCACTCAGGGGCCCCCACGGACCCCTGCCCCCACCACATCTTCAACAGAGCCGCCGACACCATCGCACCCATGCTCCGCCACACCATCAACCGCTCCCTGGCGACCGCCTCGTTCCCCGATGACTGGAAACACGCCGAGGTCAACCCCCTCCTAAAGAAACCCTCAGCGGACCCCACCGACCTCAAAAACTACAGACCCATCTCCCTGCTCCCGTTCCCAGCGAAAGTCATCGAGAAAGCCATCAACATCCAACTCGCCACATTCATTGAAGAACACAACATCCTCGACTCCTCCCAATCCAGCTTCAGAAAAAACCACAGTACGGAAACCGCCCTCCTCGCCACAACAGATGACATCCGCACCCTACTGGACAAAGGAGAAACAGTAGCCCTCATCCTCCTCGACCTATCAGCGGCGTTCGACACAGTCTCCCACCGCACCCTAATACGCAGACTCTATGACGCAGGAATCCAGGACAAGGCCCTCGACTGGATCCGCTCCTTCCTCTCCGGCAGGATGCAGCGGGTCAGACTCCCCCTTTCCTCTCGGACCCCACACCTACCACCTGCGGAGTCCCCAGGGCTCCTCCCTCAGCCCGACGCTCTTCAACATCTACATGGCTGCACTCGCCCCCATCGTCAGAACCTACGGACTCAACATCGTGTCATACGCAGACGACACCCAGCTCATCCTCTCCCTATCCAACGAGCCCAACACCGCCAGACGCAACTTTCGAGAAGGCATGGAAGCCGTCGCCAAATGGATGAATAACAGCTGCCTACAACTAAACACCAACAAAACACAAGTACTCATCATGGGTCCAAACCCCGATGCCTGGAGCGACACCTGGTGGCCCCCCGCCCTCGGAAACCCGCCAACCCCCACAGACCACGCACGCAACCTGGGAATCATCCTGGACTCAGAGCTCAAAATGGACCGCCAGATCAACTCTGTCTCGTCTTCCTGCTTCCACACCCTCCGCCTCCTTCGTAAGACCTTCAAATGGATCCCCTCGAACACCGAAAGACCGTCACTCACGCCCTGGTCACCAGCAGACTCGACTACGGCAACGCACTCTACGCGGGAATAAACAAAAACCTCACCCGCAAGCTACAGAACATCCAGAACGCCGCCGCAAGACTGGTCCTCAACCTGCCAAAACACTGCCACATCTCCCAGCACCTGCGCACACTCCACTGGCTCCCTGTCGAGGCGAGAATCACCTTCAAGATGCTCACCCACGCACACAAGGCCCTCCACGGCACCGGACCAGCATACCTGAACAGCCGACTCAAATTCCACGCACCCCAAAGGACCCTACGATCAGCCCAGTTCTCCTACGCCGTGGTCCCCTGCACCAGAAAGACCAGATCGGGAGGCCGCTCCTTCTCCTTCCTCGCGGCCAAAGCATGGAACGCCCTTCCGCTCCACATCAGCCTGACAACATCGCTCCCCATCTTTGCAAGAAACCTCAAAACCTGGCTCTTCGACAGACCCTCTCCTTGATGGATGGAACCTGCACCCCACCCCCCCCAAGCGCCTTGAGACCCTTACGGGTGAGTAGTCGCGCTTTAACAAACCCCTGATTGATTGATTGATTGGTTGTCTGGATATAGAGGGCAAGCCTGGAAGAGCGATCAAGATACGGGCTGATTTAAATAGGTGGAGTGGAATCTTGTGAGAAGATTCGATAGAACAAGAGGTCCTATTATTACACCAAGGCACTGTTCTAGGTGACAGGTCTGTTGGCTGGGTCAGTGCGGTGGGGCCTCATGTGAATGCAACAGACCGTGAGGTGGATAGCAAGTGTAAAAATGGCCTGAGACATGCATACACTATGGTGATAAGAGGAAATATATATCGTTACATCCAAATACATTCATGGTGAGTCCTGACTTTGGGATCACTAAAAAAATAGTTTAGGTACAAAATGAGAATAAAACATTATAGCTGTATGAGCAACTCTTCATCTAGGTTATATCTCCCTGGGAGTTTGGTTCATACTTTTATTATAAATTTGAAGTCAATTTGCCTTCATTACTTTCTTCTGTTATCTCCCCCAATACCTTTTTGAATTATAGCCATGCCCCAATATTTTATAATCTTTGGATTGCCATCATGTTTATTCCAATAATGTTGGGCACAGGATAGTTTGCATCTTTATTTTTGATTGTCTGAATGTGCTACAGGATCCTCTTTTGTAACTGGCAAGATGTGCATCCAATGTATCTCAAATTGTATGGGCACTGCAAGATGTAAACACCAAATAGACTTTTGCATGTGATTTTTTTCCAGAATGTATATCTTTTACCATGCGTCTAATTATCTTGTTTAGTTTCACCATGTTCATATGCCTTGCATTATGACATTTCCCTTGTTGGTTTTGTTCCACCCTGTTCTACCTTTTTTGCTTCTCTAAATTGACTATTCCTGAGTATCATTGCATCTGTAGTTATGGTTAGGTCAGCGTTTCCATTGAAAATACATTTTTTGTTTTCTTGATAACTGTAGCGCAGTTCTGCACATAATTTTCCAAAAAAAGAACATCCGCTTTATGTTTTCCATGGCATGTTTCTTGCAGATCTTTCAAGTTCGAGGCTTGAAAATAGGGGGTCCCAAACTGTCATTTTCCATTTTAATTCCTGTAAAGATTCTTTGCTCCTCAATACATAAAAATGGCTCAACTGAATTACCCTAAACTTGGCAAGTAAATGGAACAATACTCAATGCAGTGCCTTTATTTGGAATAACAGTGCAGATGTTTTGGACCTCAAATTAGGTCTCATTCTTTAGGTTGCCCACATTCGACAAGGTGGTCAGATACACCAAGTGGTTCATCCCAGTCAAAGATTTTGCAGTATGACTTAGGGCTTAATAGCAACCCTTGGAGCGGTAGAACGGCAGTGCCAACCGCCGCATCGCTGCCACCCACCTGCCAGATTACAACCAATATTGTGGTCTGGAGGGTGGGTGACGTGGCGTTCCCGCTGCTGTGCGCCTCTCAGAGGCAGCGGTGCCTCACCACAATGGGAACGCCACAAAGGGTTCCTGCACGGCATTGACTCAAAAGTCCATGCTGTTCAGGAATCTGGATGCATGCACACAGGGGGGCACATGTTGTGCCCCCTGCATACATCCTCGGACTGAGGAAGCACAGGATGCCACAGGGCCCCCGTTGTTTCAGCACTGCCAGCCTTTTCATGGAGGAAAGACCTCCATGAAACTGCTGGTGGTCCTGAAACTTGTAATATATATGGCGGTGCCGTAGCGGCACCACCTGTATATTGCAAAGCCCCTGACTGTCATTTTTAAAAGAGCATTTGGGAAACCCCAGCTGGCTAGCTTCGCCCACAGTCTGGATCTGTCCACATTATCGAAGGCGGCACTGAAATCGATAAAACAAAGGTGCAGCTGCATTTTCTTCGAGATTGCTGTGTCTATAAGCAGGGATAGTGTCAAAATGTTCTTTGTTGTGGCTGTTTTCTTACGGAAGCCTGTCTGATTTAGTGGGATTATATCATTCGTGTCCGCCCATGCTGTAAGCTCTTCCAACAACGTGCCCGCAAAGTATTTGGCCTCATTGTCGATTAGTGCCACTAACCGATAACTGCCGGGCGAAGCCTTATCACCACTTTTGTGGATAGGAATGATCGTAGAGCCTTTCCATGAATCAGGGATGACACCCCGTTGTCTCACTTCCAGGAATATAAGGTGGAGTATTCTTGCTCACTCTGTCGCCCTCTGTTTGAACAGAGCGGGCGGGATTCCATTCGGGCCCGGCGCCCCTTCCTTTCTTCCCTTTGTGATCTGATGCTTAATTAGCAGATGAGCAGCTTCGTCTGACGTTTCCTCCAGCAGTTGATTTAAGTCTGAGGATTTGTTTGAGACTTCGTCGTTTATTTGATTAACCGCATTGCGGTCAATTGGAGCTGCCCCGCTCTGGTCCAGGTGAGGGGAGCCCGCTGTGAGGTAGTTGAAGTGGGTATTCAGATAATTGGCCCAGGTTTCCTCTAATATGTGCAATGAGATTCCCCCACGTTGCGGGTTAATGATTGTGTTTACCGTTTTCCAGAAGCGGGCGCTGTCGTTTTGTTTTATGTTATGGAGAAGTTTAGCCCAAATATCATCTTCAAGGTTTTTGTTTATGCCCCATTTCAACTTCTTTAGATTAGTTCTTTGCTGACGCAAAGACAAGAATAGCAAGAGGTTCCCAGGATCATGAAGCAGGGATCTTATCGAGCCATTTATAGTTCTTTTAAGGGTTTTGATTTGCACGCCTTGTGCTGCAGTTAGCCTTTTAGCTTGCTCGAAATGCAGAGTGCGCTTCATTTTTATTTGCGACGCATGTAGTTCTCTGAGCATCTTGGTAAAACATTCCCAGATTTGAATATAATCCATGTTAATCGGGTATGAAAGTATAAAATTCAATGCCGATTCTGACAAGGATTCGATGTTATCTGCCGTGAACTTGATTCTCTTATAATCTGATGTATAGATGGTGCCCAAGACTGGGGCAGGCTGGATGCCAGAGGGAACAGTTGCGGCTAAAGTAATTTCTTGTGGGCGGTGATCGCTATCCCCCTTGTCCCCCATTCTAAAATTAATAATGAATGAAAACAACGAGAGACTGGTAAAGGTGTAGTCCAAAATCGAGCAAGTTGTTGCAGTATAGTAACTGGCTACAGGAGGAATGTCGCCTGCAAATCTTCCGTTGAGGGCCCTAAGATTAGAGTGTTCCAGATCCTTGAGAAGACATCTGTTTGTCTTATTGTTTGTCCAGTGGGTGAAGTCGCCTTGTGTTGGTATATTGCAGTTTGAGGATTGAAATCTTGCTTCACATTCATCTGAAGATCCCAATAAGTATTGATTCAGGTCCCCCGACAGAATGATATTTGATGATTCAGTGCTGCCTATATAGGTAATTATTTGACCGAATAGCTTCGCTGAATCAGTTGCTAAATGTTTCGGGTGGATGTATGCGTTGACGATCGTTACTTCTTTTTGTGCATCAGCCAAGGAAAGAGTGAGTTGGGTTGCTAAGGCAACCTCTGTTCCAGGGTCGACTGCAGCTGCTGTGGATATGGTAGTTGTCGATATATAGGTTGCCAGCCCACCTGAACAATGACCGTTTTTTCCGCCTTTTGTAGCTGGTATGGCAAAGCAGTGGAACCCGTGTATATATAATGGTTCTGTCAGCCAAGTTTCCTGCAACAGTATTATATCAAACGTTTTGAAGTATTGCAGGAAGTCTGGGTCAGAAGCTTTTGAAGCTAGACCATTGATGTTCCATGAGCAGAGGCAAATCTCACTTTCTTTCATTTGACTGTTGCCTGTGTCCATTTGGCTATGATGTCATTGAGTTGCTGGAAAGAGGTTTAGAGTTCTTGTAATTGGCTCAGCAAACCGAAGACTATCTCCAGGTGCTGCTTCTTCTCCAAAGGGCGCGCGGTCAGAACCCCGGAAGAGAGGCCTTGATTGAGGAGAAGAGCCCAGTGCCCCTCTATGAACGGAGATTGGGGGCCTTGGGCGGCAATTGAGGCCAGGCCTTGGACTGGGGTTTAGAAGAGGCACTGGGTAAGCTGGATTTTGGTAAGATGTAACCTTGATTCCCCAAGCTTCGAAAATATGGTGCTCGTTTAATACTCTTTGAGCAATAGCAGCTGTTTTCCACGACGCCCTCGTTGCCTCAGGCATTGCTGGATTTTCGGGTGTGAGAAACTCTATTGCAAGAAGATCAGTTGTATTCAGATCTGCTAGATTGGGAATGGCCCTTAATAGTTTCCAAACATTGCCCCTATTCAGTATGTCTTGGTGCCCTTTAGATGTATACTCGGGCTTGAGCAATGTGAGACTTGAGCTGATTGACAATCTTTTTGAGGCATGGACTTGATTTGTGGATTCTCCAGCGTACAATGAGGGGTCTTGCTGATTGTTAAGTTGTACGTCCTCCCTTAGTTGCGGTAGCTGCACCACTTTAGGGGGGCTGTAATTGGTTACGTTGTATCTTGTTAGTGTTGGTTCGCTAGGTGGCCTCGGATCGTGCAGGGGGAACGAACCCTGAAGTAGCTGATCTGGGGCCTTCCATATTTGTTTTCCTTCACTCGGTGAAGCAAGTTTTTGGATAATGTGGTTTGGGCAGTTGTTTATCTGATCTTTATTGACATGGTGATTAATGGTCGTTTGCCAAGTTGCGTCCGTTCTGGACACCCTATTTTCTTCTGTCGCAGGATCGGTACTTATTTGGGATTCTCTTTGTCCGTCAGGCCGAGTTGAATTGTTTGATAGCTTTTGTAATGATGATATGGGAATTACCCTTAGGTCAATATTGGCACTTCCTCTATGGAGAGCTGGCATTGCCTGTGACGAGTTCCCGTTGTGTATATCAGCTAAAGGCCTATCGGTGTTAGTAGGCCCGGGAGATGCTACTATGTTTTGAGGGATACTGGTTTGAGCCAGAGCTGTATTTTGCTTGCCCCCCTCTTTAGGATCAGACTCTGGTTTGGAGCACTGTTTGCTGAAGATTGAGTAGGTAGCTGTTTGATTGAGGAGGAGTGATTTTCATTTCGTCCCTTCCTTTTCTGCTGGCGGTGTTGTTTGGCATTTGCTTTAGTAATGGCTGAGTCAGTTTGAACTGTCTTAAAACATTCCCTGGCAGTGCGTGGAGACCCCACTTTATGCTGGGTAGTAGAATCACTGCCTTTCAAGTTCTGATTAGTTGAGTTGCCCGATTCTCCTTCCTTACTTTAAGGGACTGGGGGTTCAGAAGTCGGGCCTCCAGCTGGTGAGAGAACAGGGATGGCTAGTGATGTGTTCTTCAACTCGTTTAGCACCGTTGTGAGCATTGTTGGAAGGGTTGTTAGTTTATCCACAATCTGACTACAGCCGCATCGGAGGTGTGCCTCCGTCTGTGCTCTTCTAATTAGCCCGTTGAGGTCCCCCAGTTTCTCATCTATGCCTGCTGTGAACACAGCCAGAGTGTTTAGTAAAGTGAGCTGTATGTCCATTTTGTCAGACTGGTATTCGAGCGCCTCCACCGACAATTGCATGGTGTTTAGGATGGAGGCCCAGGCGCTTCCATCTTGTTCTTTTTGCCCACCCATCTCCTTTCGCTCCCCTTTGTCCCTTGGGGGCTGACTGTCAGCTAAAGGATTTAAAGGATTTAAAGTCGGCTTCGCAGGAGATATGCCTATGTGACGGTCTGGAGAGTAAGCTGCTAGCATGTCCTCCCATTCTTGGGTGCTCAAATAGGATAAGGCCTCCCTTCCTTCTTCCTGCTTGGAATCGTTAGTGATAGCAGTTGTAGCTGTTGTAGTCAGCGTGTTGACGCTAGTGTGGCTAAGATCCGAGATGTTAATATTAGTAATATTAGTAGTGTCGGCAGTGGTAAGTGGATGCAGGCTGCAAGTGCCTTTCCCGTGAAGTGCCGTTGGAATTTGCGTCCTGCTTGTCTCATCCGCTGGAATGCTTGGGGGAGCTGTTGGGGGAGCTGTCGGCAGTTGAATATTCTCATTACTCTTTTCCGCGGGCATTAGCTGGCTTGTTCCTGTTAGAGCTGTCGGTATAAGCGCTTGCTGAACATCCCCTGCTGCTAGGGGCCAGAGCGTTGCTGTTGCTGTTACTGTTACTGAACTGACTGAGCTGTCTGACACCTGGTCTACCAATAGCTGAGTTGGCTGGGTCCCTGGGTGACCCTCTGAAAGCTTCATTAATTGTGTGGCGGTCACCAGAAGTCCAGTGTTTTGGGCCCGATGACTCGTGGCCGGTATGGGCGCAGCTGCTGTTGTGCTGGGTAAGGCTGAGGCTGCCCCCGGGACGCTTGCTGTTAAATTACTGTTAGAGACTGAGTTGGTGTGATCCGCTGTGGGAGATAAACTCGGCTCACTGACTTGAGTGTGTATTAAGGCTGTAGTTAGCTGTAGCGAGTGAAGAGTTTGCACCGGTTGAAGGGGAGACTGAAGACCTTTAAGTGCCGCGTTGCTTGAGTAGACAGCAGCACCAATGTCTTTTAAAAAAGTGAATTTTGTGTAAATTTTGGGCTGGGTTGGAGAAACCTTAGAGTTAGAGGAGGTTCCCCTTCTTGCTGGTGCGCTGTCCATTAAGTCGACCTGTCGAATTGAGGGAAATTTGGTTGAAAGATTGGGCTGTGGGTGGGCCAGATTTACACTTCTTTCCCTTGCTCCCTGCTTGTCTGGGCTGGACGGCCCCCTGAACACACCCTGATCTCATGTCTGGTGGTAACGGTGGCGATGGATAGGCTCCCGCAAGGGCCCTCTTGTGGCTCAAAGACCGTTGGATATTGGCCAAAGGCTGGTGGCTAGTAATGGCTGGTAATAGCTCATGGTCAAAAAAGTCTGTTGGTCTAGTGGTTTGCTGTAAGGAAAATGTCGCCAGGTAACCCCACCATTAATAACCTTTCTCCTTAGTCTCCTTAATTGCCTGAGCGTTTGCTTAGAGATACCCCCTTAAGGCAGCCTGCCGCCCACCGTATTTCCTGCGTATCTGGGGGCTCCTCTCACTTCAATACTTTCAAATTTGCAGTGGTGGCAGATTCTGCAATCAGCCCCAGAGCCTGTAAACTAACCCAGGCAGCCAAGGTGGCCCTTTGTGTCCTCTGATCCGAGTGGTCAGGGAACCCAGGGGGGGTGATTCAGCACCTACTCCTACCCCCTACCCTCTGCCCAGACTCCTGTGGGGGTGCCGGTGCTGCAGTTCCGTGAGATGGAGATGGAGGGGTATATGTGGAGGCAAGCGGGCCACACAAGGCAGATTCGCAGGCTCCACCTGGCCTGACCAGGCCGCCTCCGCGATTCTACCGAGGCTCACACCGACTGCGGCCGCCTGTCTAAAAGGCGGTCGCGATTGCACTGCACTGCACTGCCAATAGCCAATGATTGGATGGGGCCGCAGATCGGCCGGGCCGGGCTGAGCAGACTGAGCAGGAGAGCTAGCGGGCTGTTGGACCGGCTGGCTGGCTGGCGGGCGTCATAAACAGAAGCAAAGACAGCTGCGCCTACCTCCGCTGTCCCCAGCCTCCTTTTGCCTCCTTTTGCCTTGGTGGAGAGTGGAAATGGAGAGTGGAAGCGCCGAAGGATAAATGCCAAGGGATGAATGCCGTCGTTGGTTGTCAAGGCTCCTCCGCTGCGGCTCCGCTGCTCCTTGGCTCACCGCATGCCGCCTGCCTCTCCTCTCCTCTCCTCGCCTCGCCTGCTCTCTACAGCTCTCTGCTGCTCTCTGCCGGCCAAACAACTCGGGAATCTCGACAATCTTAGTTGGAATGGGAAGTGATGCAGTGTTTCTCAGCTCTCATCTTGTTCTGTTGGGACTTCAGAATCTCATAAAACCTTACAACTCTGACTGGGGGTTTTGAAATGGAGGGCTTTGTGTGACAAGCAAGCAATCTTTAGCTGTATTCGTGCTTCGTTGGGCAACCACTTAAGGGATTTTAGGACTGGGGATATGTGTGCCTTTCTTTTTGTACCCGTAACCAATCTGGCAGCAGCGTTCAAGGATGCCCTTAGTGGGGCCAAGGTATTTTTGGGGAGGCCACAGAGTGTAGCACTGCCATAGTCTAGCCTCGGCAAAACAAGCGCTTGGACCACCTGCTTGAAGTCAGATTGTGGAAGGAATGGTTTGAGATTCCTGAGTATCCTCATCAGGTGATTAGCTCCTATTAGACCTGGCACCATTGGCGTGGGTCTCCCTTCCATTTTTCGCTGTTGTCTCCTCTGTTTTACTGGTGTTAGATGCTCTGGGCGCTGTGCCACTGCCATTCAGTGTACCAGCGCGAATGCTCCCTGTGTAAATATGTCTATGTGAATTGGTATATCCCTGATTGGCTTATTTGGTTTACCTGTTAGTCTCTAGTAGTGTGGCCTATGTGTGCCCAGGGCTGGTAAACCAAATGCTGCTGGTGGGCCTGCAGCACTGATGTGTGCCACCCACAGAAGCAGCTTGTAAAGTGTGTCTCAGACCTGCCACTGCAGTGTCTGTGTGCAGTCCAGAACTGCCATCTTGGCTGTGAAGTGCGCTCACTTCCCAGCCCCTGAACCTTCCCTTGGCAGCCTGTAAGTCACCCCTATGGTAGGGTGCATTGTATATGTAAGGTAGGACATGCCTTGGTGTATGTAGCATGTCCTGGTAGTGAATTACACCCCATTTCGTTTTTCACTACTGTAAGGCTACCTGTTCCTCATAGGCTAGAATGGGCAGTTTGGCTATTACATTCTATAGTCCTAACTGACCCCAGGGACATGGTAGAAAAACGAATTTAGTATGCCTGAGCTCAGAATATTAAAATACATCTTTTAGTGAAGTTTATTTTTCTATTCTGTGTTTGAAAATACCACTTTTAGAAAGTAGGTATTTTCTTGCCTAAGCCTTCCAGTGTGCTCTGCCGTTATGTGTATTGGCTGTCTGGTTTTAGAGGGGCAGGACAGGCTGAGTCAGACCTGGGTTGAAAAGAGAGATCTGCATTTAGAGTGTGGGGAGGGGTGGCTCCTTGACCTGAATAGGGCTGTGCCTGGCAAGGTGAATGCTGGCTCCACCTCCCACTGTGTGTCTGCTAGCAGACCCCTCTTTCTGAAAGGAAGGATGCAGCCTGGTAAACAAAGTGCTCCAGGCCTGAGCAGAACTGGTTCTGGCTAGGTTCAGTGACTGGTAGCTTCTAAGAACAAAGGCTTTTGGGGTATAAATATCTGTGCTCAAACCCCTACTTTTTGTATTGCTTTTGGATCTGGAGAGGAAACTCTGTCCGTGCCACTGGAGGAATCTGCAGGAAGTGACTGTCCCTGTGCTTGTGTGTTGTTTCTTGCACTGGCCTGCAGCAGTGACCACTGGACCTTGAAGAAGAGGAAAAGGAACTCTTGAGAGAACTTTTATTTTTGTTACAAGCAATTACCCAAGGGCTAGGAAAAGAGCTAGCCTCCTGCTGGAGTCTCAGGCACATCAGACTCCACCACCAACCTCCTGCTTCCTCCCTGCGAGGACAGCTATCTGCTGATGAGGCTCCTGTGAGTTCCAGGGCCTTTAGTTTGCATCAGAGAAGAGAGTGTGGGAAATCGACGCTAACGCATCTTTGCGGGCCGCTGCAGTCGAGAGCGCTGGGAAAATCATCGCGCTACTGCCGCCGAGGGCCCGCAATACGAAACCATCGCTGACGCCCCTTTGCGAGCAGCTGCAGCCGAGACGCGCTGGAAAGATCATCGCACTGCTGTCGCCGCGCACTCGCAACCCTTAAAGAAATCATCGCTTCGAGACATCGCATTGCGGACGCCGTTCGTCCGCCACTTTGATCGCATCGCACCGAATTTCGTTGCTCCCTCGCGGAGCGTCTTGTCTTCGCATCGCAACACGATCGCACAGCGCAACAGGATCGCCGCATCGACTTCTCCCACGCGGCAAGAAAGTCATCGCATCGGCGGTCCAGCGTGCAGAAGTTTGTCGCATCGTCTCCGCACGCATCACGCAGATCGGCGCATCATCCTCCCTCGCGGCAAGGATTTCAACGCATCGCCGGCTTCGCGTGCCGAGAATCATCGCTACAGCTTATTTGCGACATTTTGTTGGTTTTGCTACTAAACCCAGGTACTTTGTGAAAGAAAGGGTCGCAGAGACCACTGCTTTGAACTTGAACCTTATTTTTGCAACCTTTGAACTATTTTTGACAGCCCTTCAACAGCTATCCTATTTTTGACAGTATTGTGGCTTTTACAGTTATTGGTCTTGTGATAAATCTGCCTTTATATAAAGATACTTATTTTTTATAACTACTTGTGTGGTGTCCCTTTGTAGTGTTCCTCACTGTGTTACTGTGTATGGTCATAAATGCTTCACACCCTGCCTCTGAGATAAGCCTACCTGCTCGTGCTACGTTACCACAGGGTTGAGCAGGGGTATTAAAGAGGGTAGCCCTCTCACTCTGACTTAGGAAGAAGGGTCCCTACTTGGACAGTGGCCAGCCATTGCCAACTAGAGACCCCCATTTCTAACATTGGTGGTCAGCGGTGAGGATCTGGACTTGCATTTATGATCCCATACAGTAATTATAGTGTACACTACTAGTGAGTGCAGACCATAACGTACCGCATACATTTTTTGAGAGTTTTTTTGGATCCTATATTGTAATTGATATTGCCGGTGATTTTTCACCCGCACACATTTTCTGAGAGTTTTGGGATCTTATATTGTGATTGATATTGCCGGTGATTTTTCACCCGCGCCCATTTTTTGAAAGTTTTTGGATCCCCTATTGTAATTGATATTGCCGGTGATTTTTCACCCGCGCACATTTCTGAGAGTTTTTGGGATCCTATATTGTGATTGATATTGCCGGTGATTTTTCACCCGCGCCCAGTTTTTGAAGGTTTTTGGATCCCCTATTGTAATTGATATTGCCGGTGATTTTTCACCCGCGCACATTTCTGAGAGTTTTTGGATCCTATATTGTGATTGATATTGCCGGTGATTTTTCACCCGCTTACATTTTTTTGAGAAGTTTTCTTCTGTCCTTTATTGATATTGCCAGTTATTTCTACAATGGGCAAGCCCAGATCCAATGCCTCAGAGGATCTCTCCTGGGAAGAAGAGAAAATAGAAACCTACAATGCCAAGCAGCTCAAATATTTTTGCAAGCAATTCACAGTCCCTATCACAGGTCTCACTAGAAGGGAGGAGTATTACAAGGCGCTGAAGGCCTGGCTAGAAGCCAGGGATGCCCCTAAGGATATAGGAGAGCTTGTGGAGGTGGGAGAGAATGCAGGAGAGCAGCAGGGCGATGTAGTAGACTTAGTAGGAGATCCAGCCCTTTCCAACCCGGGCTCTAGTGTGTCCGCTAAGGGTCTGTCCCCAGAAGAGCTGGAGGACAGGGAGAGAGATAGGCGGCATAATATGGAGATGGCTAAGCTTAAAATGGATGGTCACCGGGACCTAGAGAACAAGAAGTTAGAAATTGAGATTATGAGAATGAAGCTTGAGCATGAGAGAGTATTGAGGGAGTTGGAGATTAAAGCTAAGAGCATGGAAATCTCCCCCTCCCTTGGCAGCGTTCCTGTAGTGCACCCTGAGAGTAGGGTGTATATACCCAAGGAGGTTATTAAGGATTTCCACAAAAGTGAAGATATTGGGCAATGGTTTGCCGCTTATGAATTAGCCATGGTGTCCCACCGGGTCCCTGAGAAGGATTGGGGAGCGGGGTTGTGGGGACGCTTTGTGAGTGAGGGGAGGGATACCTTGTTGGACCTGCCCCCAGAAAGTAGGATGGTTTATGCCCACATGAAGGAAGCGTTGATGACCCGCTATGGTTTGACCCCTGAGATGTATAGGCAGAGGTTTAGGGTCTGCAAGAAGCTAGAGGGTACCACGTGGGTTGAATATGTGTCTTTTTTTTGCAGAGCCATGGGAACGCTGGGTAAAAGGTAGCAAAGTAGAAACTTTTACGCAGTTTTATGATTTGATTGCATGGGAGCATTTATCTAGTAATTGTTTTCCTGAGCTACGCCAGCACCTAATTGATTGCAAGCTGACTAACCCTAGAAAGCTTGCTGAGGAGGTGGACCGCTGGGTGAGCACCCGGGTCCGCAAGGGTCCAGTGGGAGACGTCGCCAAAGGTGGGCAGGGTCCCCAGCAGAGGAGTGGGGGGACAAGGGTCAACAGAGGGAGTTCCACCGAAGGCCCCAAAGTAATCCCCCAGGGAACCAAGCAGTGGTGTCCCAGCCTCCCCAAGAAAGGAGGACAGGGCCCCCAACAGGTAGGCCTGTTCCCAGAGGGCCCCCCACTTGTTACAACTGTGGTCAAGTGGGCCACAGATATTTTGATCCCCAGTGCCCCCAAAGGGGGCCAGTGCACCACCCCGTGCACCACCCCGCCAGATTGCTAGTGTAGCCCTGGGAGAGGAGGAGATGGGTGCCCAAGAGGGGTGGGATCCCGTAGAGTTGACCCTTGTCTCATTAGGGGACTTTGAGATGGTCCCCAAGCCTGCACTGCCTGCTAACACTAAAAAATGCAGGCAGTGGGTGACCATCAATGGCCATAGGGTGGAGGCTCTAAGAGACACAGGGGCCAGTGTAACTGCTGTCAGCTCCCGGTTGGTGTCCAAAGAGCAGGTTGTCCCCCATGCATTCTACCCAGTAGTGTCCGCAGACAACTCAGAGAGCCAATGTGAGGTGGCTCAGGTTCCCTTTGAGTGGGGGGGTCTCAGGAACTCTTCAGGTAGCTGTGAGGCCCGCCATGCCTGTAGACTGTCTGCTGGGCAATGATTTAGAGGACTCCCCGTGGGCTACAGTGGAGAGGAAGGCTCACTTAGAGATGTTGGGTCTGCCTGAGTGGGCGTGTGCTACCACTCGGTCCATGGCAGCCAAGGAGGGTGTTGAGAAGGATCTGGAGCCTGAGAGTATGGCCCAGATCCCTGCCTTAGAGAGAAGGGGCAGGGGGCGCGGGAAGCCGGCCCCCTTGGTTCCCACGGCCCAGGAAGGAGCAGGCCCTGAAGGGGATGCCCTGGAGCCTACCGGGGAGCAGATCACCGAACTGGGGGACCTGCCTGAGCTGACCCATTGGCAGCAGGAAGGGGGACCCACCAGGGAGGAATTTTGTGAGCAGCAGAGAGTTTGCCCCTCTCTTGAGGGTATGCGGCGACAGGCTGCAGCCCAGGCAGAAGGTGACATGTCTGGTTCACATCTGATTTATTGGGAGAACAGTCTCCTGTATAGCGAGCCTAAGGTTGCTGAGCCAGGGTCAGCCCGTGTGCTGGTGGTACCCGAGTGCTTCAGAACCTTCCTACTGGGGTTGGCTCATGACATTCCATTGGCAGGACATCTGGGGCAGACCAAGACCTTTGAGAGGCTGGCCGCCCACTTTTATTGGCCCCAGATGCACAAGAGTTCAGACACTCATTGCAGGACCTGTGAGACTTGCCAGGCAAGTGGGAAGAGTGGGGGAAGATCAAGGCCCCACTCCAGCCCTTTCCAGTTGTGAGTACCCCATTCGAGCGAGTGGGCATTGACATTGTGGGGCCTCTGGACCCCAAGACAGCCATGGGCAACAGGTTCATCCTGGTCTTGGTGGACCATGCCACCCGGTACCCTGAAGCCATCCCGCTCAGGACAGTGACGGCCCCCGTGGTGGGACGTGCACTGATGGGGATTTTCTCCCGTGTGGGATTCCCCAGAGAGGTGGTGTCTGACAGGGGGACCAACTTCATCTCCCAGTACATGAAGTCTCTGTGGAAGGAGTGTGGGGTAACGTATAAGTTCACCACTCCTTACCACCCCCAAGGTAATGGTCTGGTTGAAAGGTTCAACCGGACCTTGAAGGGCATGATCATGGGCCTAGAAGAGCCCCTGAGGCGTAAGTGGGACGTCCTCTTGCCATGCCTGTTGTTTGCCTACCGTGAGGTGCCACAGAAGTCCTTAGGGTTCAGTCCCTTTGAACTCCTCTATGGCCACCCGGTTAGAGGACCTCTGAGTCTGGTCAAGGAAGGCTGGGAGCAATCTCCCAGGAAACCTCCCCAAGATGTATTTAGCTACATGTTGGCCTTCAGGAACCAGACTCGGTGTTTCAGAAAGATTGCTGAGGCAAATCTGGAAGCCAGCCAGGAAGAAATGAAACGTTGGCACGACCAGAATGCCACTCTGGTCGAATTTCAACCTGGTCAGAAGGTTTGGGTACTGGCCCCAGTGGAGCCTTGTGCGCTCCAAGATAAGTGGACCGGTCCATTTGAGGTGGTGGAGCGCAAAAGTCCAGTTACCTACTTGGTGGACTTTCAGTCTCCCAGGAACCCCTTGCGGGTCCTGAATGTGAACCGCCTAAAGCCCCACTTTGAGAGGTCTGAAGTGGGCATGCTTCTTGCCACAGATGATGGGGTTGAGGAGGAGAGTGAGCCTCTCCCTGACCTCCTGTGTGCAGAAGAGAAGGATGGGTCAGTGGAGGGTGTGATCCTCTCCACCACACTGACCCCTGAGCAGCAGAGAGATTGTCACCACCTGTTGGGGCAATTTTCTGATTTGTTCTCCCTGGTACCTGGTGTCACTGATTGGTGCGTCCATGAGGTGGATACCGGGGACAGTTCTCCTGTCAAGCACAAGGCTTACAGGGTGACTGACAGGGTCAGGGCTTGCATTAAGGAGGAGGTCTCCAAAATGTTCGCCCTAGGGGTGGTTGAGTCCTCTAGCAGCCCCTGGTCCAGCCCCGTGGTCTTGGTACCAAAAGCTGCGACGCCTGGTGCCACTCCTGAACTTAGGTTCTGTGTGGACTACCGAGGTCTCAATTTGGTCACCAAGACCGGCGCGCACCCCATCCCCAGAGCTGATGAGCTCATAGACCGGTTAGGGGCTGCCCGGTACCTCAGCACGTTTGATCTGACGTCTGGGTACTGGCAGATCGCCTTAACTGATGGGGCAAAGGAGAGGTCAGCATTCTCCACACCAGATGGGCACTACCAGTTCCGTGTGATGCCCTTTGGGATGAAGAATGCCCCTGCCACCTTTCAGAGATTGGTCAACCAGGTGTTGGTTGGGCTGGAGGCTTTCAGTGCCGCCTACCTGGATGACATTGCAGTGTTTAGTTCCTCCTGGGAGGACCACTTGCGCCACCTCTGGGAAGTGTTGATGGCGCTGCGCAGAGCAGGCCTCACAATCAAGGCCAGTAAGTGCCAGATTGGGCAGGGTTCTGTGGTGTACTTGGGACACCAGGTGGGGAGCGGCCAGGTGGCGCCCCTGCAGCCCAAGATTGAAACCATCCTGGCTTGGGAGCCCCCAAGGACCAAGACCCAGGTGAGGGCCTTCTTAGGACTCACGGGTTATTACAGGAGGTTTGTCAAGGGGTATGGCAACATTGTTGCACCCTTGACTGAGCTGACTTCCAAGAAGCGGCCAAAGATTGTGAACTGGACTGACACCTGTCAGAAAGCCTTTAATGCCCTCAAAACTGCTATGTGTACAGCACCCGTACTCCAGGCGCCCAATTTTGCTAAGGAATTTGTTGTCCAGACAGACGCTTCAGA
This sequence comes from Calotriton arnoldi, assembly GCA_963921515.1. Lineage (NCBI taxonomy): Eukaryota > Metazoa > Chordata > Amphibia > Caudata > Salamandridae > Calotriton > Calotriton arnoldi. The sequence goes on along the minus strand of CAWUFW010000107.1, from coordinate 2,148,096 downwards.
GCATGGGGTGGGGGCCGTTCTGTCACAGATAAATGAGGAGGGACTAGACCAACCTGTAGCCTTCATCAGTAGGAGGTTACTTCCACGGGAACAGAGGTGGAGTGCAATTGAGCGTGAGGCATTTGCTGTGGTCTGGGCACTGAAGAAGCTGAGACCATACCTGTTTGGGACTCACTTCCGGGTTCAGACAGACCACAGGCCCCTCAGGTGGTTGATGCAGATGAGGGGTGAGAATCCCAAGTTGTTGAGGTGGTCCATTTCCCTACAGGGTATGGACTTCACGGTGGAACATCGCCCTGGTACAGAACACGCCAATGCTGATGGTCTGTCCAGATTTTTCCGCCTTAGCGATGAGAACTTCCAAGGGGATGGGTAGTTCTCCCCACATTTCAGCTGGAGGGGACGTGTGTTAGACCTGGCACCATTGGCGTGGGTCTCCCTTCCATTTTTCGCTGTTGTCTCCTCTGTTTTACTGGTGTTAGATGCTCTGGGCGCTGTGCCACTGCCATTTAGTGTCACAGCGCGAATGCTCCCTGTGTAAATATGTCTATGTGAATTGGTATATCCCTGATTGGCTTATTTGGTTTACCTGTTAGTCCCTAGTAGTGTGGCCTATGTGTGCCCAGGGCTGGTAAACCAAATGCTGCTGGTGGGCCTGCAGCACTGATGTGTGCCACCCACAGAAGCAGCTTGTAAAGTGTGTCTCAGACCTGCCACTGCAGTGTCTGTGTGCAGTCCAGAACTGCCATCTTGGCTGTGAAGTGCGCTCACTTCCCAGCCCCTGAACCTTCCCTTGGCAGCCTGTAAGTCACCCCTATGGTAGGGTGCATTGTATGTGTAAGGTAGGACATGCCTTGGTGTATGTAGCATGTCCTGGTAGTGAATTACACCCCATTTCGTTTTTCACTACTGTAAGGCTACCTGTTCCTCATAGGCTAGAATGGGCAGTTTGGCTATTACATTCTATAGTCCTAACTGACCCCAGGGACATGGTAGAAAAACGAATTTAGTATGCCTGAGCTCAGAATATTAAAATACATCTTTTAGTGAAGTTTATTTTTATATTCTGTGTTTGAAAATACCACTTTTAGAAAGTAGGTATTTTCTTGCCTAAGCCTTCCAGTGTGCTCTGCCGTTATGTGTATTGGCTGTCTGGTTTTAGAGGGGCAGGACAGGCTGAGTCAGACCTGGGTTGAATAGAGAGATCTGCATTTAGAGTGTGGGGAGGGGTGGCTCCTTGACCTGAATAGGGCTGTGCCTGGCAAGGTGAATGCTGGCTCCACCTCCCACTGTGTGTCTGCTAGCAGACCCCTCTTTCTGAAAGGAAGGATGCAGCCTGGTAAACAAAGTGCTCCAGGCCTGAGCAGAACTGGTTCTGGCTAGGTTCAGTGCCTGGTAGCTTCTAAGAACAAAGGCTTTTGGGGTATAAATATCTGTGCTCAAACCCCTACTTTTTGTATTGCTTTTGGATCTGGAGAGGAAACTCTGTCCGTGCCACTTGAGGAATCTGCAGGAAGTGACTGTCCCTGTGCTTGTGTGTTGTTTCTTGCACTGGCCTGCAGCAGTGACCACTGGACCTTGAAGAAGAGGAAAATGAACTCTTGAGAGAACTTTTATTTTTGTTACAAGCAATTACCCAAGGGCTAGGAAAAGAGCTAGCCTCCTGCTGGAGTCTCAGGCACATCAGACTCCACCACCAACCTCCTGCTTCCTCCCTGCGAGGACTGCTATCTGCTGATGAGGCTCCTGTGAGTTCCAGGGCCTCTAGTTTGCATCAGAGAAGAGAGTGTGGGAAATCGACGCTAACGCATCTTTGCGGGCCGCTGCAGTCGAGAGCGCTGGGAAAATCATCGCGCTACTGCCGCCGAGGGCCCGCAACACGAAACCATCGCTGACGCCCCTTTGCGAGCCGCTGCAGCCGAGACGCGATGGAAAGATCATCGCACTGCTGTCGCTGCGCACTCGCAACCCTTAAAGAAATCATCGCTTCGAGACATCGCATTGCGGACGCCATGCGTCCGCCACTTTGATCGCATCGCACCGAATTTCGTCGCTCCCTCGCGGAGCGTCTTGTCTTTGCATCGCAACACGATCGCACAGCGCAACAGGATCGCCGCATCGACTTCTCCCACGCGGCAAGAAAGTCATCGCATCGGCGGTCCAGCGTGCAGAAGTTTGTCGCATCGTCTCCGCACGCATCACGCAGATCGGCGCATCATCCTCCCTCGCGGCAAGGATTTCAACGCATCGCCGGCCTCGCGTGCCGAGAATCATCGCTACAGCTTATTTGCGACATTTTGTTGGTTTTGCTACTAAACCCAGGTACTTTGTGAAAGAAAGGGTCGCAGAGACCACTGCTTTGAACTTGAACCTTATTTTTGCAACCTTTGAACTATTTTTGACAGCCCTTCAACAGCTATCCTATTTTTGACAGTATTGTGGCTTTTACAGTTATTGGTCTTGTGATAAATCTGCCTTTATATAAAGATACTTATTTTTTTATAACTACTTGTGTGGTGTCCCTTTGTAGTGTTCCTCACTGTGTTACTGTGTATGGTCATAAATGCTTCACACCCTGCCTCTGAGATAAGCCTACCTGCTCGTGCTACGTTACCACAGGGTTGAGCAGGGGTATTAAAGAGGGTAGCCCTCTCACTCTGACTTAGGAAGAAGGGTCCCTACTTGGACAGTGGCCAGCCATTGCCAACTAGAGACCCCCATTTCTAACAGCTCCCTTGCACACATTGCTAATATGATTCTTCATGTTCAGATGCTTGTCCAGGGTGATTCCGAGAGATTTGGCTGAGTCAATAATGAGGGGGGAGCAGTTGAAGGCAGTGAGGTGGTTCATCCAAAGGTCTAACTTGGGGATGTGATTCGGAAGAGAAATGAGAAGGAATTGTGTATTGGAGGTGTTGAGCAGGAGGTGGAGTCGTTAGAGTAGTGTTGAGTGATATGAGGTTATGCGGGGAGGAGATTTTCAGATAAAATTGCGTATCATCCGCATACATATGGAAGAGAATGTTCGTGGAATTTAGAGCATTAGCTAATGGCTCCAAGAACAAGTTGAAGAGTATAGGAGATAGGGCGGACCCTTGGGGGACCAGCCACTGCAATACATAGAGTGGCCATGTGTCATTGCGCGATGGCTATCTCTAAACTGGCTGTAATGAACCCTGTCGTCTTTGGTACCAAACATGTTGGAATCATACCCCAACACTGTAGACGGGGTTGGAAGTATGATTCCATGCACTGTAGAGCTCCTCCTGGAGGCCCTCAGTGCTCCCGGTACCAGTCTTTTAGACCCGGACAGAAAACTATGGCTGGTGCCTACCAGAGACACGATTCTGCTCTACTGCTGCTAAGCCAAGCTTGAGCAGGGGAAGGCAGGACAATAAGTTTCCTGTCACAGGGAGGTGTGACCACCTCCCAGACAGGACTTAGTGTATTGGGACAGGGTGGGGGTGCTTTCCAGCACCACTAGACTGCTTTGAAGGGCACATTAGGTGCCCTCCTTGCATACTACATTTGATACCAGTTCAGAGAGCCGTTACCAGTTCAGAGAGCCGTTGGCTCCCTCTCTGGCACGAAACTAGACAAAGGACATGGGAGTATCCTCCCCACTGTCCAGCCCCTCCTCTGGGAGGGACCCCTGAATTGTCCCAACCCTCTCCTTAGGGTACTTAAGGGCTTGCCTGTGGTTGGGTCCCTAGATTCGTCGTGGGACAAGATTCAGATCCGAAACCACTTCATCTTCAACCGTCTGGGCGCTTTGGACTTCGCTGGACTTTGCTTTGGGAACCGAAACTGCAATTGGGAAGACTCCTGCTGCTCCTGGTCTCGTCGTCCTGCCAGTCTTCTGCATCGTCTGTACCTGTGCTCCATACAGGTTCTTCTACAGGCCTGTGGACATCCAAGACACGCAAAGGAATATCCCTTGAAGTGAAGGAGTCACTTCCCTGCATCTGCAGGCACCGCAACAAAGCTGACTGCTCTGCTGTCCCTGAGCTCCTACAGACTCCGAAAGGTTCAGCAACACAGCCGGTGGTTCTGCAACTCTTTCGAGGCCTACACTGTCTTCATAGCAAGTTTGGAGCCAGTATCCCTCGTTGGAACCGCTGAAGCAGTACCCCTGTACATCACGTCGACTTGCTGTTGCCAAGGCTTGTTGACTCTCTTCATCAGAGATCTTCAGACTCCAAGAAGCTCCAGGCTCAAGCATCTCCTGCAGCCAAGATCTTCATCTGCACTGCATCCTTTGCACTGTGAAGAGCTGCTGGAGGTCCTCTTGCAACTCCTGTGCCTTTGGCCCATGGGTCCTCTTGAGGGTCTTCTTTGGCTCCAGTAGGCTCCCCTGCTTTCTCCGGGCATGCTCTGACTTGCCTGCTCGTGGTGAGTCACTTCGACCTTGCTGGTCCTGACACTGCAACTTTTTCGACTACTGACCTGGTTGCTGTTGCCAAGGCTTGTTGGTGCCCCTGCCAGACACTGAACCCCATGCTCTTGACATCTGACATGGGACAGCTTGTGAATGGCTCCTGGCCTTCCACAGCATGACCTGGTTCACACAGCTGCAACTTCAAGAGCACCGTCAACTCTCCTGCATCCCCGACATCTGTGGGCATTCGTCTTTTGTGCCTCCTGGTCACTCCTGAGTGGCATAGGCCCTGTCCCCTCTGTTTGCAGGTAACTCTTATCTTGAATCCACCTTTGGGTCCCACCGGACTCTTTCCCCTTCTTCGCTAGCGGCATCTTCACCAAAGTCCTCCATTGTTGTCTACGGCGGTTTCCGACGTCACTTCGCACCTATGCACCCGGCTTCCCTGATGTAGACATCCTGGTTCCTGGGGTATCCACGGGTGCGGTGACTCTCCACCCTTCCATCTTCCATGGGGTTTCTTCAGGGTCTGCTAGGAAGGGTCCTTCTTCTTTAAAACGGCAACCGCGACTTACCCATTGACTTGTATTGAGCACGCAGTCGTGTTTCCACTCTGCACATGATCTCCGTGGGGTTACTGGGTACTTACCTTGGGTGATTCCTTGGGTCCCTGGCTCTTCTACATCTTCTGGGTCCATTCCCGACTTAAGTCATGGTTTGCATTCCACTATTTTAGTATATGGTTTGGTCTCCCCCTGGAGACCACTGTGTATTTGTGCTACTTACGTGTTCTATTTTCAAAGTATTGTGTGTATTGTGGTTATATATCCGGGTAGGAGATATTGAAATGTGTTAGTGAGTGTTTATAATAAATACATATTTTTATAACTACACTGTGTGGTTCTTTTTCACTTAACCTACACCATAAGATTAAGTACTGGTAAAACAAGCTGCTTTACACTCCTTCTGGACTAAGCCTGAAGGCTGCTCTCCACAGCTACCACTTAGAGAGCTTTCTAAAGTTGTCTAAGACCACTAAAATCACTATTAGGGTTGTCTGGATTATTGCAGGGTGCCACACTTACATAAGTGAGCACCATATACTAAGCCATCCTCCTACAAAACACATCTGTTCAAAGTCATTTTGGGACAACAGACCTTAGTACGTATCAGTGCACTACATATGTGCCCTTGGTCAGTCAGACACTAAGGGTAGACAGTGCTTAATTTGTAAAAAAATAAGTGCCAGGGCTCTCGTGAGGAGTCTATGGTAGTTTGCACCAACCATTACCCTGCCATGCTGCCAATGGTAGTAAAAACACAATTACTAACCATCAAACTCCGACAATTCAGACTATTCCAGGCCCCCAAAGATATAAGGTTGGCTTGGGCGGCAGGTACTAGTAATTTTTAATGTATATTGAATTGATAATTAACTGTTGTTGTGGTCACCTCTAAATTACCCAGACAGCGCCGCCTCGTGGCAGACTGTCACAAGCGCCGGTGTTGACAATTAAGTGCCGGTGCTGAGCGCCAGAAACCACCAACTCAAATGAAGCACTGAAGGTAGGTGCTCTCTCCTGCATGATCCAGAAACAGGGAAGTGCTCTTCTCTAGACTAACATCAGTTAAGTTGTGTTTTAGGAGAAGAAATGCTGCCAATTGCATATCACAGCTGAATTGACTGCCTTTATGGAGCCCTACAGTGAAAAGTCATCCAGTGGGGTAACTGGCTTGAGATTACAAGAGTTGCCCAGAATTACATAATGTTGAGCCATGGACTCAAGGCCAGTAAACACCTGGGTTTTCAGGTTTCAAAATTGGTAGCTCTAGTCACTAAGCCACACCCCCTCTGAATGGGGCCAAAAATATGAGTTTGTTTATAAAGCTATGGAATGCTGAGGTGACTTGCAATAAGCTTTTGATGTACAGCAGAGAGTATTTTATTCCTTATAACACGTGGTCGCACCATAACCCATCCCACAAACCACAGAACTCCTTGGTGTCCTTCTCCTACATGTGAAAGAGATAATATGGTTCCATACACAAAGAATAAAAGCAAAAAATATTGTGCAAAATTAAACACACAAAAAAGCATTCAGTAATTTGTTACAAATACATATTAGAGTCAGTTTAATGATCAGGTCAGTTTAAAATCAGATTTAAGAAAAGACTACTTCAGAATGAGTCGTAACATGCAGAGAGAATCTTACTTTTCTGAGTTATATTATGCAAAAAAAATTACATTTTGCTATAAGGCTCTTCTTTGTGCTGATCACTGTTCTTTTGAGAAAAACAGACCAAAAAAACAAAAGGTGTTTGAACTGCAGTTCTAATAATTCTCTGTGACCTAACTTGACTCTGGTAGCAGGCACTGTGACTTCAAAATTCAGCTGTAATAAGTTATTATAATTAAGAGCAGCGTTATTTTTATTAGTGGGGGTGTCCAGAGATGTCAAGCTCTACTGAATTGTGAGATTAGACACAGGTTTTAAACAGAAAAAGCATGCTTCCATGTATTATACATATAAATTATGTGAATCGAGTATACTTTGACAAAGTATAACTAGTTTAAATCGTGGATATATTTTCAAGCCCTGTGCTATAATCAAGGAATATGTTTTGGCTGTATTTACCCTAATATCTCGATGCATGCTCGAAATGTAAAGACTTGGCTAAAACACGAATTGTGTTTTAAACACAACGTACAAACGACGGCAACAATATCTCAGATACTGTTTTAAATTGTGGCTCACCCTCCTTGCGGTGTGATATTTTTATTACATTTATTTTCATTCTGAAGTTTGTGATACCGATTTCAAGACGGCTTCAAAAATAGAATGGGAAACAACTGCCATCTTGTGGATGTTTGATTAAAGGAGGTAAAAAAATCTACTAGCCTGCTTGCAGCTGAAACTATTTACGGAAATATCAAACACACTGAATTCAACAGACCTGTCATGGCGGAAGACAAAGGCTATCATGTGAAAGAATATTTTGCTTAGCGTTAAAAACCCAGTATTAAAGTTGGAAAACGGGAAAGAATATTGGACTTTTACTACAGAGTTTAGGGCCCCATGCATCAAACCAAAAACCGGTCGCAAACGGGCAGATTCGCAGAATCTGCCCCTTTGCGAATGGTATCTTTGCATTTGGGATGCATCATCCCAAATGCAAAAATCGTAACTTAAGGAATCGCTAAAATTGCGAGTACTTAAATTGCGATTGCATTTAAGGAATCGCTAAAATTGCGAGTACTTAAATTGCGATTGCATTTAAGGAATCGCAAATTGCGATTCCTTAAATGCAATGCATTAAGCAAAAAATTATTGCGATTTTGCTATTAGGAATCGCAAATTACCATCAAACTAAAGTTGATGGTAATTTGCGATTGCTTTAAAAAATACACTAAAGTGCATTTTTCAAAGACACATTTTACACACACACATGCCCTTGGGGCATGTGTGTGTACAACATATGGAAAAAGGGAATTTCAGGGGTGCAACAGGGTATCCTTTTGGAACCCTTGCAGCCTTGAAATTGCATGCGCAATTTGCGAGTACCTATGAAGTACTCGCAAATTGCGCATGCAATTCACATTGATTCCTATGGGCCTCTAGGCCCATAGGAATGAATGGGAATCAATTCCTTAATTGCGACTCGCAATTTGCGAGTCGCAATTAACGAATTTTAAGGAATCGCATTTTTTTTTGCGATTTCTACATGCATTGCATTTTGTGATTTCTAAATAGAGAATCGTTAAAATTCCCTTATTAGAAATCGCAAAATGCGGGCTTGATGCATGTGCCCCTTGTGTGTTTTCTCTTCTCTTTTCATTTATTATTAACCAGTCTATATGATGGAACATGTCCGTTTGCAAGAGAAACCCTGGGCCTTGTTTATGAGGCCAGTTGTGTTGCACTTGCACCACGCAGCGTGGTGCATGCGCGACACAACTCAAAAATGAAATTTATGAAGCTACGCAAGGCCACTTTGCTTGGCCCTGAGTGACCTTATAAATCTGGAGCAACGCAACTCAGTGCAAATCGCTGCGTTGCGTTGCTCTGCCCTAGGAAGGAGTTCCTTGGGTGTTGCATGGATGTTCCAACGCAACTCCCATGGATTTTGATTCATTCCCAGATTTACCAGCACTGGTAAATCTGGGATTGCACCAAAATGCTATGCTTCCCAGGGGAGGCGTAACAAGGAGAAATATCTTCATTGCTCCACGTTACTTGCTCTTTCTATGGGTGCTGCATTCTGCAGAGGAAAAGGAATATGGCATATGCCTCTCAGGATTGTTTTGTGTAGGAATGTGCCTGACTCTGTCATAATCTCCAGCAGCGAAAAAGGTAGAAAAGTGGCAATGTAGCCAAGCTGCTGATTTGTCATGTATGTCATATCGATGAACTTCATTTTATTTGAAAACGATTGGATCTTTGAAACCTTTTTAAAAACTCCTTCCTTCTTGTGCTACTCTCCGAGGTCCGATGGAGGCATGAGTGACTCCGTCAGGAGCAAATATGGAGCTTCCTCACATGCACGTTACATGGCATTAAGAGTGGGTTGCATAGCAGCTGGGGCGTGTCTATCAATAGTGCAATAGGTGCAGTGGTAACGGGATCCTTTACATCCACATTATAGGTGCATTTTGCTACAGAGGCAGGGTAGTATGCCTATGATTTGGGCAGACAGGGTCCCGGTACAACTGCACCTGCTGCACTATTGATAGATACGCCACTAGTGCTCTGTACCTCACTCTCAATGCCATGTTGCGTGCATGTGAGGAAGCTCTAAATTTGCTGCTGCCAGAGCCATTCATGCCTCCTTTGGGCTCAGGAGAGAAGCACAAAAAGGAATGAGTTTTAAAAATGTATTGTAAATTAAATATTTTTTTGGGTGGAATGTTTGACAAAAAAACTTTATTTAAACCTGTGAAATGAACCATATTAGAAATGGAGTCATACTGTAGAAATAAAAACCTTCTTAGGGGTTCACTGATACATCTGGTCCTTAAGACCAACAAAGAAGAGATTGGCACAGAAGCTGTAATATCAAAAAACATGTTTTATTAACCTCAGATGAGGGAGATTGCATCTTACGGTACCCGCAGGCCACTGTAGGAGGCATTCTAATGAGTGCAGAGAACAGGGTCCTTATATATGCATTTGTTATATAGTCAGCATAAAATCAAGGGGAGGTCCTAGCACATACAAGCATGCTTATTGACTAATATGGGTATACAAAATTTGCTTGCTCCACAAAGTGGGAGGGAGACTAAACTGCTTACATGAGTAAGAATAGCCTGACAGTTCTATACTAGGAGCAGGTGCATTCTACCAGCTAGGCCTCTCTGAGCATGTGCAAGACTCTGGAAGAGGGAGAAAGCACATGGCGAGCACATGGCTAACTAAAATGGCTGCCAAGTACAAAATGGCTTTCAGCTCATGCTAACAGCGATTCCTGCAATCTTTAACAGATGATCCTTTTAGCATGAGCTAAAGACATTCCCATGATCTAGTAGAGACATAGAAAATATTTTGCACATTTTCTTCTCATAAATTCATCAATATCCTATGCTAGGTGGGCATTTACATTCTAAACATTTCATTAAGCAGGTATATACAAGGTATAAGCAGGAGTACAAAGTGAACAGAGCATTGGGTCATACAGGTAGCAAGAGAGAATAATGACTATTATCTCAAACAGAAATCTCAATATTTTCCAATCCTAAGCAGAAAGCAAATACCAAAACCATCTAGTCTAATTTTAAGTTTCAGGGCTCTGATGTATTTCAGTGACTATTTATGTCAATTTCAAAATAGCCAACAGCACATACCTAATAAAAACATTTTCAATAGACTTTCTCAGTATTTTTTATGAGGGCTAAATTATCAATTAATATACTTAAGGAAAGAGTAAAGTAACATGCTCAGATGAACTTTTCTCGTGCAGAATAAACATTACTCTTAAAAAATATTAAAGCAATCAGACATATTATTACAAAAACAATCCTGGCTCCGGGGGACCAGGAGGACCACACAGGGCCATAGGAATTAGGACAAGGAGCCGCAAAGGGCTGCTCCTCCTCAAAAATGGGACGACCAAAGGGGTACATTACTAACAAAAAAAAGAGTCCTTGGGAATTTCTAGAACCAACCAACCAGAGGGAGTCTTCTCCCTGTGTCCGTTTTGAGCCTCACAGGCAGGCTCTTGTTGTTCCCACGGTGGAGCTGCACAACTCGCAACTCAAGAATCACGGAGAAGGAAAAGTCTTTCTTTCAGGATAGGGCAATCACCCCCCCAGGGCAAATACCCTCAATGATCCTGTCCAGTGTCTCAGGCAGTGCACCAGTTTTCTTCACTTTAATCTAACAGGCACCAAGGGCACAGCACCTGTACCCTAAACTCAAGTCCTTCCCTAACTCCTGTATTGCACCTCTGGCGCACTGCTCTTTTGTTAGGGCCACAAATTGTACCCAGTGTGCTCGGGCATCTCTTGATCAACAAACAAAGGCGTAGACTTGCATTCACTTGGGACCAGGACTCAAAGGCCTGAAGCAACCCTTGTTTCAAAAGGGGTCACCTCAAGCAAAAGCCTCCTTGCCGTCCTTGTCGTTCTGTGACTCTCTCAGCTGGGCATCAAAAACTGGATCCACACAAAGATTTCTCCATCCTGATTTGTAACCCCGTCTTTCGCCCAAGACAGTGGCAGGGGTACACACTTCACGTCCCAGTGCTTCCGCCTTCACTGAGGTCCTAGTTGCCAGCAACGCCTATGCTGGTTCCTTTCGTTTTGACTGTAGGCTGGACTGGTGCTGACTCCCAGGCTGGATCTGATGTCCGGGCCCCTCTGGCAATGGTTGTAAGGCAGCAAATATCTATTGGTGGACAGAACAAGAGGTCTTTAGACAAGGCACAGAAATAATCTAACAACAGAGAGGATAGTCTCAGAATACTTCCTTAGTCTCGGGGCGCCCCATACATTAGCAAGGCACCCAAGAGCCACTTCATCTATCTGAGAGTAGAAAACCCTGGACCTATTGGCAAGTATAAAAGGAACGTTTTGGTGAACTGACAAGAGTAATACATCACCCAATCCCAAACAGCCAAGGAAGTCTGTGTTCATTTACTAAATTCTGAGAAAAAGAGAAAAACAATACAGACATACTCCAAATACTTACATTGGTGTATTCCTATATTACCAATCTGAAGAACCCTCAAGAAAAAGGAAATGTTCTACACTTTTACTCATAGATTTTACATTACTTGTACAGGACTGCAGACACTTGTAAAATAATTTCTCTTACATGCTATGCTTAGGACCATGCTCTCATGTTATAGGTGCAGCAGGAAAATCTAAAACTGCTAATTTAACAGGGATTCTTATTGCAAAAAGAACTAAACTTCAACATAGTGAGTACATTTTCTCCAGCAGAACATGTTATGACAAACAAACTCCTATAAAACAATATTTTCCTTCAAAATGTTTGCTAAGGATCACATGAGCGTCTTTCCTGCATTGTACTTTTCACGATCTGGACTATGCAACATCATTTTCAAAAGGAAAAAAAACCCTATCTCCAGCTCTAATAAGGGCTGTCAGCTTATTGACAGAGACTAGCTAATAAAAGACTAGCAATGCCCTTGCAAAACTGTATAGAACATGAGAATAACATAAACAATAATAGTGTTGCCACCTGAGATTTTTTAACAGAAACCCCCACTATACAATTTTCCTTAAAGATCAAATAAGGGAACATCAATCTGTTCTACTCATTCTTTCATACAGGATGGGCAGTAACATAACATAGATTTTATCATTTTATTAATGCTAACAATTTTTAAAACAGTATTACTGAATAGCCAATGAAATGTCTCATGGCTATTTCACAGACAGCTTAGACAGACTAAAAAAAAGTAAGAAAAAGAAGAGAGAAAACATAATTTTGCCTACCCTTAATTTGTAGAGGAGCTAGCCTCCTTCCCCCATTTTGACAGTAGGAAAACCTGAAACAGGTTTTACTTCTGTCAACACTTTCAACCCCTATTTGTAGCAACTGGGCACAAACAAACCAATGTATCAATTTCTTGAGCAATTGTACTAGATTAACATGAGGGCGCATGAATGCAAACTAAAATCCATTTCCTCCTTATCGTAGCCCCTACACAGTATTCTTTAAACTAAAACCATTATTTTTATATACATGGCAGATCAATGCTCAACTGAAGGCTGCCTTTCCTTCGTTTCATATGACTGCGCAAAACGTGTGTTTGCCAAAAATAGGAAGCAAAGCTTCTCTTTCTCTCTTTGCGCTATCATCTCGTCTTTCAAAAACTTTTCGAAGGTCGAAGTGTCCCAGCAAACATTACCCTTCACCCTGCTAAGTTGCTAAATGCAGAACTCCGACCTTTGACCCGTTCAGCAGCTGTTCATTTTGTTTGTGCAAGACTTGCCATGCGGTTTTCGTAATGCAAAGCAACTCTGGAGAATCACAGCTAAAAGGCAGTCCTGTCCGATCCGTTTGCCAGTAATTTAAAGGTAGGATAATAACGTCTGCTGGTTTCTGTATACTTATTTTCATTTGTGTACAGTGTGTGGTGTGCAGTCTAGTAATACAGAGATCAGCTGTTTGTTTTATACTTGCATATACTTTATTGAAGCCTGAGAGCACGTTAAAACTGCCTTGAGTGGTAGAACTGCTTGTAAAATTGTGAATTTAGCTCAATTTCGACTTTGGTGGTAGGGGCACTTAAAAATGAATATCCTACAATATTTTTGCATAATAGGAACCCCCAGAGTGTTCTCTAGATAGCCCAGGAATGGGAAATCAGAAATGTATAAGATATACCCTTATAAAAATGAGTTTGGTACGGCTGGGTAAAGTGACATTTCACATTTAAGTTCCCTTCTTATTGCGGTACAGCACTGCTTAAATTCAACTTTGATACTAGGAATTCACAGTATGATGATTAGGCTTTATAAAGATGAAAAAACGAATTTAAAGCATTTATGTTTAACAATATATTTTTTTCATATAATTAATTTTTTATTTTTTTAATCAAAACCATCCATTTTGATGATTCCATATTGGAAAAGCAAGCTTCATTCGTAGCCTATTATATTTAAACGCATTCATTCATAACCCTAAGCACAGAAGCCTTACTTGAAACAGGAAAAGTCTGCGCCACTTTTTAAAAGGACAGTTATCATTTAACATCAGAACCACAGATGTACTTATGTAAAGAAGGCATTAAGAAAGGAAATCCCTACTTTCAATTTTTGTTCTCTGTTATCCAAAATAATGAAACTGGTGTTTTGAAACTTTTAAAATAATGCAGGCCTGTATACCAGTTGTACACTGACTTAAAATTTCGCTGACTCAGCATTCCTGTCTGTGGCCGTGATCAGGAATAGCCATATGCTATTTATGCAGCTGTCGTTTGTCAGCAGGCGTCGAATTTTCACGCCTTTCTCAGGAAAAAACCCCTTTATTATTTGAAATACCCTGACAGAGTTAAATCCCCAATTGCTGTGTCAAACAGTTTCTTTTCAGTTAGTCAGTTTAAACACAGCTGTTGGAAAGCGTTTTTCTCGGGTGCTGAAAGAAAAGCATGTCACAGTCTATTTAAAAACTGAGGCATTTCAATGCAGTCAAATCTATCTTTCTATAATGTGTATTTAGTTCAGCAATGACCAAATTCACTCATATGATGTGCATGCCTTTTAATGTCTAATACAATGTATTTAAGGAAAATGCTGTAACATGTGTATTTTAGTCTATTGATTACAAAACACACAATTTCGTTTTTCTTCCTCTGTATGAGGCCTATTTTAATCCTATTGAATATGAATTCTAATTTTATCTTTAGCATTGTGGCAATTTGCACACATGTACAGTGTCTTACTCTGTCACTTTAATAGTAACATGCAGCTGTTTAGCGTATGTTATATAATTCATTTCTGGATTTTTATTTAATATGTAAGTAACTAAATGACATTTTGCATAACAGAATGATGACAGCAAAAAAACATAAACAAACTCATTGAGCTCATTCAGACATTTACAGAAGGGGGTCATATACGCAGAGCACACAACACAGCGCGCTTAAAGCTAGCCATTCTTACACAAAGAGTACTCACACAAGTATTACCAATGTCAAACCACAAACCCCACATAGACATTTAAACACACATTTAACCCACAAATCAATACTTAGGACTTTAAGACAGCTTACAAACAGTACGCAAGACCAACCTATTTGTAAATACTAATTGTAAGTCATATTTACAAGAAGAGCTCTCAAAAGTAGCCCAAAAAACTGTTCCATGGTCAAGAAGCCAAAATACACCAAATTCGCCAGTTTTGGCTGGTAGAACACTCAAAAAGCGCTCTGCATATCACCACTTATGAATGTTACTAAGTGCGCAGATCCGGATCCGTTTTATGTACATATTTAGTTCCATGGGGTACTTAGTCACCAAGGAAGAAATATCTTTTTACTATACGTAAACCTATTTAGGTATCCCCTCTGAGGGGAGTCAACTAAGTACTTACTAAATCCATATCGGTACCTCCAAAACAGCAACACTTTCTGCGAAGTGTACTGGAAACAGGCATGCCAAAAATAGTGCAGAATATGCAGTATTATAATCAAAGTAGCGCTTAAGGTACTCTTTGTACGTTGCGCTGTTCAAACAATTTCAAATAGAGAAAAATCTCCTCATTACCCGCCTATATGTATTGCAATGCATATATAATTACAAAACAAATTCCAAAATTGGCCAATCATACAAACAAAGCCACAGTAAGTGTTACTAAAACTACCTTACCAATCAAAGGCATCAAACCAACAGCAAGTGCCGCAAAACGGCTCTTACCAATCAAATGGTGTCCAGGTTCCAACTGCCAAGTTCTGAGTGACCTAACGGTCGTTTTAAAATACTCACGCCAAAGAAGTTCTCAGTCGGGAGCGGCAAACACTTGGAGGATCAGATCAGGAAGACCAGAAATATACTGGGCTGGAAGACAAACAATCTCCGTGCGCAGGGTACCTCCTCAGTAGATTCCTGTCCTGTACTCCTCAGTAGATTCCTGTCTCCCTTCAAGACCACTCCCTTGGATAGCCGCTGCACAGATGAGGTCCCTATTCGGGCCCCATTTGTAGAAATAAAAACCTTCTTAGGGGTTCACTGATACATCTGGTCCTTAAGACCAACAAAGAAGAGATTGGCACAGAAGCTGTAATATCAAAAAACATGTTTTATTAACCTCAGATGAGGGAGATTGCATCTTACGGTACCCGCAGGCCACTGTAGGAGGCATTCTAATGAGTGCAGAGAACAGGGTCCTTATATATGCATTTGTTATATAGTCAGCATAAAATCAAGGGGAGGTCCTAGCACATACAAGCATGCTTATTGACTAATATGGGTATACAAAATTTGCTTGCTCCACAAAGTGGGAGGGAGACTAAACTGCTTACATGAGTAAGAATAGCCTGACAGTTCTATACTAGGAGCAGGTGCATTCTACCAGCTAGGCCTCTCTGAGCATGTGCAAGACTCTGGAAGAGGGAGAAAGCACATGGCGAGCACATGGCTAACTAAAATGGCTGCCAAGTACAAAATGGCTTTCAGCTCATGCTAACAGCGATTCCTGAAATCTTTAACAATACTCTCAATAAGCATATTTAACTTGTGAAAAAGATTACATTTGAGATCAATTTGTGTTTTATTAGATGTACTATAAGTCTTTGAGTCCTGTAATCCTAGGTATCTGCTGATATCTTCCAACCTTTTGGAATTTAGTTGACTTAAATGTACTTCAAAATCATACACAATTTGGTTCAGTGCTTGAAATGCAAATTTGGAATATAGCCACTATCCCCATGAACGTGTTTGCTAATGAGAAGTGCCCACACTCTCCGATTAAACTTTGCAATCTTTCCGACAAGTTATGGCACTCTCCCTTTCAAATTTAAGAACTGAGGGGTAGCCTATACTTGACAGTGCCTGCCCATTAAAACACTAATTTAGTTGCAAATGTTGTCTACTGCTTTCTGGTAAAGTAAAGTGTAGACTGCTGCATGATTTTCTCATTGTTAGTGGAAGCCATGCAGAGACAAGATCATAAGTTCCTACAGAAGGTGAGAGTAGAGGTGGTGGTCGAGGTGCCCAGGGTGTGGCATAACATACTGTAGATTCCACCATTGCCAGCTAGTTTTGCACCAACTTGCTTGAGTAAAAGCAACACTTTTGTATTGCTTGGAGGATTCTCCGAGATATACCTGCTTATATTAATATACATATCTAAAGGTACACTTTTGTGATGAGATTTTATTGATCTGATTGCAATTATCCTAGTCTAATCTGGTGTTATACTTTATTTACCAGTTGTTAGTATTTTGTGTGTCATCCACATGCATTGATATTTTTTCACAGTTTTAATATGTTAGGGTATGGCGCACTTTTATGTGTGTATGGTTGGTGACTGCTCTCTGCCCAAATCTACCTAAAGCCTTGTTTTTACTCCCCACCTTTTTCTCTGATCATGATTTTGTTTGTTTTTATGGTATGGCGTGACATCGTAGCTGTCGCCAGACAATATTGTGATCATCACAATGTGGTCTGCCCACACGTTGGGATCCATGAGTACATGTTTTGATTGCGCTGAATTTGTGTGCTTCCGCAAAAAAAGTGCTTACCCTCCACAGCTGTGATAATTTTGTTTTTTTATCCAATTGCCTAAAATCGAACTTGCACACCCACGATAATGGAATGTTATTCAAGGGTCTTAGATAACCAGATAATTTATGTTGTATTTCTCTGACAGAAGCACAGATGGGAGGAGGGCTGTCATTACCCTACATGGTTTAACCTTTTGAAGTCATATTTTTGGCATTAACATATGGCGTCTTCGTCTAGGTTTCACACTTGTCTGCAAACCAGGAAACTCAGAACATCACACAAACTGAGGCGGGCTGCAGTAAAGACACAGCGGCAGAAACAGTGAATGAATAAAAGAGGGTGATGACCAACAGAAAACAAATCTGCTCATGTAAGTTTATGTTATCTGCAAAGCAGGAACTATCACCTCTATAGGGCTATTTTAGTGTAAAAAACCTTCAAATTAGCCAGAATTGGGAAAAAGACCTGAACAATAACCAGCAATATGACAAACTAAGCATACAGGATTCAAGCTTTTAAAGTTTTCCTAAACTTAAGAAATGGTAGTTGGTTCAAACTTACTACCAAAGAAAAGGCACATCCTCCAAGTGAAGAGCGGTGCGACCGTGGAACCATTAGTAATGACTGAGCTGCAGATCCTAGAGAATGGTAAGGCTGATGCCACCTGAAGCGATCTTCAAGATAGCATTGCTGTATAAATATACCGCTTTGTGCACACACCACATTGGCTTGAATATACTCCATTCCTTTACTGGTAACCTGTGGAGAAACACAAGAGTCAGTGAAATGTGGTCAGAGCCAGCTGGCCTCATAGCTTTGAAATGAGTGCAGTTTGCGAATCAAATAATCAGGGAGCCCAAGGTGAGTTGCATTACAACAATACAGGCTAGCTGATATAAATGTGCTTAAAATCATCACCTTTTCTGAAAAAGACACTAGGCACAACATTCTCTTCAGGGTGTGCAGCTGAAAGAGGTCAGAATTGTTTAAAGATTTACCCTGATCATGCAAGGTTAATGTTGAATGTGGCATGACTCCATGATTTTTCAAACATGGAACAGGTCTTGGATTCTGGGCTAAAGAGGTAGGCCAGACTGGTAGACTCCAAAAAGGAGCAGGCCTCAAAGGACAGAGAATCTCCGCCTGGCTCCCATTCAGTTTTATAATGATTGGCCATTCAGAATTTGACCCACGACAAACAGGTACAAAGTTTAGTACTTATGTCACATAGATCATTAAAGATCTTTCATGTGATCTGTGTGTCATTAGCATGCATATAAAGATCAAACTCAGTAGATTGGATCACATTAGCTTATGGAGACAGATAAATGTTGAATAACAATAGAGCAATATAGAACCCTGAGCAACCCCACAGTGCAGTGTGTAGGCTCAGGAGGAATGTGCTCCCATTGAAACTTGAAAATATCTATCCAACAATAAGCTCCAAAACTATTCCAATGCTTTGGCTTCGATATCGAAGTCCCTCAGATGATCTAAGAGGTGGAGATGCTTAACAGTTGTATGAATAAATATTGTGCACAAAGATATTGAGGCACATGAATACTGTGGTAAACATCTTGTTTACATATTATCATCTTCCTATTCTTATGATAGGAATGACAAAAATATTGTGAAGGGAATATTGTGTAAACAAGATGAGAATATTGTTTAAAAAAAATAAATATATAGGCTAAGTACTATTTTAAAATCTTATTGTTAAATGTTATATAATGTAATTTAAATATTTGAATAAATCACTATATATTTATGCAGACATATTTATATATATATATATATATATATATATATACATATATATATATATATATACACACACACACATATAGTGAGATAATTGATTAGAAATATTTAGTTTACATTATATTACATTTAACTATAATAATGCTGCATAAATAATACTTATCAGTCTATATTAATTGCATATTTATGTATGTGTATATGTGTATATATATATATATATATATATATATATATATATATATATATATATATATATATATATATATATATATATAATAATCCAATCCTGACGGCGGCGAACAGACAGGCACTGACTCCGTGAAATGATGACAACAAGAATTTTAATCCAAACAACGACCTAGACGCGTTTCGGCGGCGTACCGCCTTGATCACTACATCAGGTACATTCTAATATGCTGTGTTAAATGCACCATTTCCACAGGGTTGTCACAGCAACCACGGCCTTACAATGGATATAGAAGTTTCCTATAGCCATTAACACATGACTGTGCATTTTACTCGTAATGTGAAAATAAAAATAAATATAAAAAAGGAAAAACAGAATTATTGTTAATGTATCCCAACATTATCTGCACAATAGTGCTTTTAAACAATATAGAAAAAAAGCAACAAGTGAAATAACAAACATTTGTGACATCTTCCCTGGCATCATGTATAGACATGGAAGAAATAGCGTTACCTATATCACCTAAAGGTTACAGAGGCGGAGTAGTTGGAGACAAACGGAGCTAATGTGCAAGCTAAGTCACTGACTATAATTAATATTTATTGGCAGATGGGTGCACGCACTTTCCCAAATGAATGTATGTCTGATAAACTAAAGTATATATACATACCGCATGGTTGCGGTGAATATAAGGCTAAGTAGCCTATGGAGGTGCAGCTGTCATGCCCCAGTGGGCATAAGTTGCAGAAGCTTCCTATTCGTGTGCCTAAAATCCATCCCTATAACCAGGTGAGTGGGCGCTATGTACATGTGGAGGGGCCATTAGGTGAGTGAAAAACGGTGTAAAAGTAAACATAAGGATAAAATAAAGTGAATGTGACCTAACGTTACAGAGACTGGGTCTCGAGCGGGACAAGCAGCAATGGCAAATTACAGATGCACACTTAAGGCCTCATCCGCATTCATTCCATTCGGGATTTTGGAATTGAAGAGGATGATATAGCGTGATTCCAGCCTTCTGAGGGCCAACTGTCTGTTTCCGCCCCTGGGGTTTTTGGGGGACGGTATCCACCACATAGAAGGATAGATCCTGCGCCTTACCACTATGTGATGTGTTTATGTGCCTGGCCACAGGGTAGGATGGGTCATTATTGGAGATGGCCCTAAGATGTTGCAAAATGCGGACGTGTACTGGGTGGATGGTACTCCCCACGTAAACTTTGCCGCACGTGCAGTACATAACATAAACTGCAAAATCAGATTTGCAGGTATAACTGCCTCTGATTATGTATGGTGACTGTCGGAAGGGCATCTGAACCTCTCTAGTGTTCACACCGTGTTTACATGCTTTGCACTTTGTGCATTTGTGAAAGCCCTTAATTGCTTTAAGCCAGGTGCCACCTTTTGCCATAGATGGCGCGTTGTATATATATATATAGAACTAGGCTGCGTCTGGCAGCTGAAACGCGTAGATGAGTGTGTCACTCGCAAAGAAATAAAAACGAAGTGAAGAACCAAAGGAGTGCCAATTCCATCTCATTTATGCAGACAAGGTGTTTTGTTTCATATATATATATATATATATATATATATATATTTATATATATATATATGCAGCCATGTTTATGGATTTGAAACAAAATGCCCGAAAGCTTGAAAGGGCACTCGACAGCTCCCCACCATCCGGCTTCATTTTACAGTCCGCTTAGATGTTCCGACTTCTTTTCTCTTGCCGACGCGTTTCGAGGCATGTCACCTCTTCTTCCTTGTTTTTTCCTAAAACACATGTTAACCCCAGGTTCTTCTAACGGGGTACCCTTGTTTCACTATACTACCTCTTCTTCCTGGGCAGCTTCTTTCAAATGTCGCAATGAAGATCTCTGTTAATTTATTCCATGCATGCTTAATTGATTAATGATCCCAAGTGGGTTACGTTTAGTATGTGTAACATTGACAGCATGCTGGGACATGTAGTCCCACAGACGAGCATAATAACTCCTACAGTAGGTTCAAAGCACATTTGATGGTTTATTAAAAGCATTATTTCATTCCTATAGTAGGATTCAGTCCATCACGGCGGATTCTCTTCAACTAGGCTCCCTTTGCTGAAACGGTGTGGACGCAGTTCCACTCCACAGCCTCTCTTGTCTTTGGAGATGGTGCTCCTTTCCACGGCAGGGCAGCCGTGTTTATGGATTTTAAACAAAATGCCCGAAAGCTTGAAAGGGTAAGTGCCCTTTCAAGCTTTCGGGCATTTTGTGTAAACCCTCCCTTTGTGATCAAATTCATAAACACTGAGGAAGAACAAGCCCTCTTTGATTTACATCAGAGACATCTTGCAACGGCTTTTGTTCGGCATTTCACTCATTATATGTCATGGATTACAGTGTTCTATTGGCAGTAGTCCTGGTTCCTTTACACTTAGGGGCTGATTTTAATGTCTGGCGGAATTGCTTCCGCCCAACACCGACCTGGTCCTGGGACCGACCGACACCCGGTCGGCGGTCCCAACCGGCCCATTACAGTGCGACCGAACAATGTTTGGTCGCATGCTCCCTTTTCTCAAAGAGAGCTCGTTTTATGGCCATAAACCGACCGTAACACAAGCTCCCATTGAGATAAGGGAGGTGCAGTTCATCCCTGCACCCACAAGTTGCAGTGATCAACAGGGGGGGCACCGTAGGTGCCCCCTCCGCCTCCAACCGGAAGCCGTGCACCAAAGGGGGCCCTGCTGGGGGCCCCCAAACATGCTTTCCGATATGGTTTTCATGTCGGACAGCCTGGCATGGAAACTATGTTGGAAACCGTGCATCGTAATCTCAAGGGCGGAAAGGCCCGCCCTTGAGATTACTGACCGGCCAGTTTATTTTACGACCACCTCCATCATAATGAGGCGGTCAGAAAATAAACCCCGCAGCCCATTACGATGCGGCCCTGAAGGCTCTGACCGCAGGACAAAGCCTTTATGGGCCGCATCGTAATCATCCCCAAAGTATATTGATTTCACTATAGACACACATCGTGCCATATTGCTTCAGTCACCATCTTCAAATGGACTAGTGCACCCTAATCTGTATATTTATATCATAATATCAGGAATAACAAACTAGTCTCAGTCTCTTGCCCAAGTGAGCTAAAGTTCATGAACTCAGTTTGGTATGATTGGGTTGTGCTCACATATCAGAATACTAACAGTAATATCTAGGTAATGTTGTTACCCATCCTGCCTAAGTGGGCTTACCCTATTAGGCACAATTATTTCTAACCTGCAAAAGTGGGTTTCCATCGCTAGGTATTAGTATGACCATTACATGAAACATGGCACTAGAAAGTTCACAAAGTTATTTATGACCATTATCATGAAAGGGATCATCCCCAGACAAACTATATTCTTATATAAACCATATGCCAAACCAGCTCAGTCACTGCAACAATTCTCTGGAAAAGCAAAAAAAAGAAGTGTTGCCGGCTTGCATCCCTGTAAAAAACACACATATATATACATGATTAAATGATTAATTAAATGGTACATAGGCAGTACGATCCTCCAGGTACATAAAAGCATCCTCCAGCATCTATGAGCCATAAGAAAAGTAAACAACTATCCTGTAGCATGGCACTTTCAGAACGTTTATTGAGGTGAACCCAAGTTGCTCTTTTACAGCATGATTGACTGTGTGCCGAAAAAACTAAGAGGGGGTAGAGAGAAAGAGCTAAGAAGGCTTGAATCAAGATATTTTCTTGAAATGGATTGCAAAGAACAATTAGGGTTATATATTGATGAAGTATTATATGTGCATCTTTAACCCCTGTTTCATCCCTAGCTGCTAGTTCTTGAGACCATCAAGAGTGTAAATTTTTTTTAATTATGTACATATATGTATGTTTGGTATATATATATAAATATATATATTATTGTTATTTCTTTTTTATTTTGCCAACCAATTCTTGCTGAGCAGAAAGAAGATGGGCACTTCGGGATTCAGTTCATGGTGGCAATTTTATTTGCGCAGTTACAATCCTAACTACGATTGTAGCTGCTCAAATAAAATTGCCAATATGAATTGCACACCAGAGTACCTGCCTTCTTTCTGCTCAGGAAGAATTTCTTTAAATATTTTTCGATAGTTTGCAACCAGGGCGGAGCACTGGCATGGAGGTGGAAACAGCCGTATGTTAGCAAGGGATTCAACATAAATATATTTAAAATAACCAATTAAACTTAAATACCTAAATTAAAATTGTATTTTACAATACAAAATTAACAACAGAATTAAAATAATAATAATTTAATTTACTTCCCACCCTATTCCCTACAAACCTAACAGTGCTCTTCAACATTATATCATTACTTAAAAATATTACTAGCAATTATACTAACAGTACTGACATCTAAAATTAATACATTTACTAATATAGTATTAAATTAATCAAACAACGATATTTTAACAGCTATATTTGAGTAAATGGTATTTAATTAAAAAATGTTATGTAAAATAATATTATATTCCAAAATAACAATATGCTTGACCACGATATTCTATGACACAACATTTTTGTACTAAAAATATTCTTAAATCAATATTCAGATATCACGTTATTAAAAACTCTATATTTTGTGCATTCATCATTCCATTACTAGTGGATTGTTCAGCAGCCTTTGACTCTCTTAATTACATGCGTCTTCTATATTATTTGGAATCAGTGGTGAGGTGGCATGGGTTGAATGAGTATGGTTTGTTTCATTATAGAAATATAAGAGCAGTTACATTGTAGTATATAGGTTTGTGCAATTGTGCGATTTTTTCTCGAAATATTTCTAAAATGCACCCTACAATTTCAGTGGCATCTTTGGAAAGTTAATACTTGGCAAAATTATGTGATTATTTTTGATAAATGTGAATTTTGCGTAACAAAAAATTGGTACTCCAGTAGGAGTAGAAATTGGAAATTTCATTGAAATAATTAAAATTTCACCCTTTCCTTATCACCCTTTCCTTATCACAAGTAAGGCACACTTTTACTGGGTCCAGCGGGGCTCATGCATTGTATACAGTAGTTGTCTTATGTCACTGAGCTCAAACTGATCTATGTATGCATTACAAATGAGAAGAAAGTAAACTTATTAGATTAAATATTGCTAAACAGAGATCTTGCAATGCACCTCTGACTGCATGCTTGCTGAATTGAATACACTCTGTTCAAGCTTTTTGTTTGGTAATTTTGCCACCATTCCGAGCAATAGGTTCTTTCCACTCTTGTCTGGTCAAGAAAGTTTTGGCTAGTTCAGTAGTGAGATCCAGGTACTACCACATGGAGCTGTTTCATACTATTAGACCTTTTGACTCAAAGAAATGTAGCTGCCATTTCGATGACAATTTGTGGATCACCATCTTACATTCCTTTTCTGTGCTCTCTAGGCACTGACTTGCATTCAAGATGCAAATAACGTAGAAACATCTACCACGCATACTAACTAGAAGCCCTTCTAATTCAATACATTTCCTATTCTGAGACAGCCTTATTGGCTGCACGTCTCTGCACAGATGTCATTTAAAATTGTGGTTGCTGCCTTTTCCCTATAGATGGTTCTGTCATCTGCTTCTTAGAATCTAAACTTTCAGAGTCAAAACATTTTAGGTAATTTGGTCCTTCCTCCACTTTCTTGTTCAATGCTTAGAAATCTTTGGGTTGTTTATGCTTTATTAGCGAATGTAGGGCCTGATTATGTGTTTGGCGGTGTGGGAGCGGGGCGACACGCCACTGCCAGGGCCGGACTGGCCATAGCGGGCACTGGGTGTTGCCCCGGTGGGCCGCCATGGTGGGGGCCGTTTTTTGGCACCTGGAGGGCAGTTTTTGTTACCGGTTTTCGCCGATTTTGCACCCTGTAACAAAATCGGCCTTAGGAAACAGCTCGGCCGCACCACCTCCCTGCCCCCCAGGGGTGCCGGCCGAGCAGTTTGCCAGGGCCGGTTTTGGTTCCCTGTCCGGCCCTGGCCACTGCCCTGCTTCCACACTGCCAAACTCCACCGCTGCCCGCCGGATTACAAGTTGAAATCTGGCCGGTCTTGCGATGGCTGGCCCAGGGCACTGCTTTTCAAAGGCTCACAGGAGAGCATTAGAAACTCGTTCCCGCACGGCATGGACTATAAAGTCCATGCCGTGCGGGAACTGGGGGTGCAGAAAGACTGGGGGGCACACCATCTGCCCCCCTGCATGCACCCCAGTGTACCGAGGCACCCCGGGGGCCCTAAAGTCCCCCTTGGTTTCCTCACCGCCACTCCTTTCATGGTGGGCTCACTGTCATGAAAAGGAGGGCAGTGAGGACACTCATAATATGCTTGGCGATGCAGCAGCTGCACTGCCAGCATATTGTGGCCTCACACCGCTGCAAGGCTGCCAGGGATCACAGATCCCTGGCGGCAGCAGCGATCTTACGGCAGTCCAACTGCCAAAGTCATAATACGCCAGTCGGACCACCGGTGAAGCGGTTGCAGCACTGCCACCGTGGGTTTGGCAGTCCATCGGACTGTGAAACTCATAATCAAGCCCTTACATTCGATTGGGATCGATTTGATATGTAAACTGCCTATTACTGAAAGTTAGCCTCGATTTTTTTTCTGTCTCACAATGAGGACTTTTTTTTTTCTGTTTCTCTGCTCATGTTGTATTAAATATTAATTGCTCAGAAGCATATGGAGTGACAATTTCTTCTTAAACTAGGTTTCGATATGGCAGTCTTGTCTGCGAGCAGAGGCATTCCAGAAGCGAGCGTCTAGAGGATGGAACACCTTACCCATTAACTTCCAATTAACTTACGCATCACTAATTTCTCAAAATCTGAGTTTTCAAATGCATTTTAGCTAACCTCTCCTCCTTAGTTTTGACCTCTCTAGTGTAGTGTGCGCACTAATGGGTGCCGTAAAACTTACAGCTCTACCTCGATTTCAGACTCTGTCTTGCACTTTGCACCTGTCAACATCCTGTTACGTAATTTTAATGACTGCTGCAACATATACTATACTCCAATGTTCGTGGCTTTTTAAATGTACCTACATCTTTGGATAATGTAATTCTGTGCCTTGTGTAATGACCTACCCCGACATTGTAAAGTTCTTGGCTTACATAAATATATCATCATCTTCGAATAATGTAATGTTCTGCCTTATGCTGTAATCCATTTCTATTGTAAGGCACGATAACACCTTTGGGTAACGTCCGCGCTATACAAAAATGCATTAAAAAAATCATCACAATACAGAATTGCAGTGGAACCACTATACATTAAACACAGCGGGGCATATTCACAAGGACTTATCGCCGAGTTATCGGCACTTTAGCGCAACAAAAGTGTCGATAGAATTACCGCCCCATTCGCAAGCTGGTGCTAACTGCCTACATCACCACATAACCCGCAACAGCTGCCGCAAAAAACATCACCACGGTTGACACCGCCAACTAACGCTAATGAGATGCAGAGTAGGCGTTCCTGTGCGAAAACACACGAAAACACCACATCGCGACATTCACAATGACCAGCCAGATCCGCAATGCGAACCAAAAACAGGCGATAAGCCACGCTAGCAGCAGCGATTTTACACCAGCTCTCTGCTGGTGTTAAGCAGGACGACTACCTGCACCACAAAAGGGAGCCCAGCCCACAGCCACACCTGAAGAACAACAGATGCCATGGAGCCATTGCTCATGCAGCTCGGAGACCCCAGAGGCCCACAACACCCATCGCCACCACCCCCAGGACCCCCCCACACCCTTGGGCCCTCCCCCGGGCCACCCAACCTGGACAAAGATATGCCACAGCAACTTCACAAAATCACGAGACTAGAAAGACCCTGATGTCGCACACATACAACAACAAACACACATGTGTGGTCAGAATAAGGAGAATCAAACATTCAACTGTGAAATTCCCATAACAAAACTTTATTAATACACAACACAAAACAACAAATAGGATTAGTCCTTGCGGATCCACTCCGGACAATCTGGAAGCCACAGCCTGCAAGACAAAATCCGAGATGAGAAAGTGTGTCATGCGCACATCAAAGGACAGAGAGAGAGAGAGAGAAAGAAAGAAAGGGAGAGAGAGAGAGAGAGAGAGGGAGGGAGAGAGAGAGAGAGAGAGAGAGAGAGGGAGAGAGAGAGCGAGAGCGAGAGCGAGGAAGAAAGGGAGAGAGAGAGGGAGGGAGAGAGAGACAGCAAAAGGACGAGAGGGCGAGAGACAGCCGCCCCTGCGCACCCATGCCCCACAGCCCACCTGCTGCCACCGGTGTGTCTCCAACCACGTGCCGGTATCCACTGCAGTCCACCATGTCCTCACATCTGCAATGGAGTCCAGATGTAATAATGGCAGAGTACATACCATTGCACACGGCAACATCGCCCGCGCGCCCCTGCGCACACATGCTGCTGCACCCCAGCCCCTCCCGCCGCCCATTGGATATTGTCCGCCCATGCGCCCCCAGGCCTCACTGCTCACCTTCCGCCACCGGTGTGTCTCCAACCACGTGCCGGTGCATGCTCCGAGCCCGTGACACGTGACTTTGGCAGACTCCACATCACGCGGACCCGCCCCGCGGGCCACTAGGTCACACACCTAAATCTGGGCCTTGATTTCGGAATGGGAGAGTCCATAACAGTGCACACGTCATCAACGCTGGCTGCACACCCGCTCAGCATCATAGGTGCCACTAACTCCGTGAACCTTGAGGCAACGCCGCGTGGCGGTAGACCCGCGTCGCACGCAGGCTCCGGCCTACACTGCGGTCCAGCAGGGCTCACACCAACCCTCACCAGCCCGGACAGCCAGGACGGGGCATCATCGCAGGCTGCGCCCCCGCTCAGCACATCAGGTGGCCCTACCTCAGTGCCCCGTGAGTCACCGACCCGTGGTGGCATGCCCGTGCCAGCCGACGTGCTCCGGGTGCCACTAACCCAGTGCAACGAAAGTCACGTCCCGTGTCATGCGGGCCGTGCCACACGCAGTTCGGCTCTGGGCCCCGCAAGTCATGGTCCCTTCATGATTGCGTCACGTGACATGGCAGGCGAGCGCAGCATTGTCCCCTCTGGCATTGTGGAAGATCTGGTCCATGTAGCTCTGTCGTCCCACCCTTTATACGTATTTGGAGTGGGCTGGGCTTGCGTACACACGTCCAGCGTAGGGGTGTGAAGTATCATCTCCGGGATCTGGGCGTGGTCCTGTGCTGGGCAGGAAATGTACATATGCGTGTGCCTCTGTCGCAGTGTCTGCGCAACACGGGATGGGATGTGCAATGTTGCATGCAGCCGGAGGGCGCACGCGGGAATGTACAAGGTGCACAAGTCCGCTTGGGCTCTTGGCTCATGCATGCCAACTGCCGTGTGTATCGTTCTTGGTGCGCCATGGGCCTAAGACCTAGCCTCAATTGCAGCATGTAGACCACATCCCATTTCCACATTGCAAGCAGTAGTCAGACTGACATCAGGGATGAATGCTCCATTGTCTCCACACAGGAGGCGGACGGGCATCTGCACCTCCGACCTTAGACACAGCATGCGGCAGAAACCCCCTGTGAGTGGAGTGATATCATAGCAGATGAAGGCGACTCCCACACTTCACACAGCGATGATGAAGGACCAACGTTTACACACCCCACACACAGAGGCCCTTGCCGGGGTACTCTTGCATGGAATGGCCTTCACACTTACGTACACAACTACACATACGTCCTAAAGTCGCACACCCATACGACTCATTGCTCCAAGCTGTGGCTTTTCATCCACATGACTGCCGCAGGTCAGAGGAGTGGGGTTCTGCGAGTGCCACCACCGCATCACGGGCACATGCACAACCCCAGTCACGTGGGACTGTACCGTGCCCGAATGCTGCAAATGTTGGGGGCCCTGCCACTTGCAGTGTTGCGCATCAGTTACCGTCTGAGCTTCCGTCTTGCGTACGTCACCTGCGTCCAGCCCTGGTTCCACTGTCGAACAGGCATATTCGAGTGGCCCAAGGAAGTCTGCCTATCCAATGCAATGGTTGCTGAACTGGATTATGACTTGTGTGTGCACCCCCTGTTGGCCCACGACCAGGAGTGTAACCGGGATTCCCGTTCATGGGATGCCTGGATGTTTGGCATATGTGCTGGCAGTTGGACATGGGAGTTTGCACGATTCCTTGTGTGCAGTGACCACATTGAGGCGCCCCCCTATTGGGCTGTTCTGCGGATTGGTGAGACGGCGTGGACGGAGCACATCTGTCCGGACCAGTTGATGGATTGGCTCGCACTCGTGTTCCTTGAGCTCGACAACGACGTACTCCTGGGACTGATTGCACAGGAAGCTGCGCTCGCTTTCATGGACGACTAACGATGTTCCAGCAGCCACGACTGATGGTAACCCATGGCACAGGTCCCAACACCTTGTTGCATTCTGGTGATGAGTCCACATTTCCCACAACAACAGTGGACATGGCTGCATTCCTATGCTGCCTGTGATTGTCTGATGCCTTGCTCTGCATGTTGTGGCCCTTGTCTTGCCTGTAGTTCCACGCACATGCCAATAAAGTCTGCGCTGCCACACTTGTGTTCAACTGTGATGGGTGTTGGGTAGGATGGCAATTCGTGTGCCTCATTGGGCATTGTCCGTACACAGGGTAGGACTGGATGACGCATTTCATTTAAGGGTGAGTCCCTATTGGCAGGTCCACCTCTGTGCGCCAGACTTTGTGGTTTGGGAAAGTTGCTGGTAGACCTGTGCAGCTCCGTGACATCACCATTGTGGGTATGGGGTCGGATTTCTTGGCATCTGGGTCACTGTGATCATTCTGGACAGTCTGTGTCCGCCCAGGTGGGTGTGGGTGGGTAGGTACTGTTGTCACATGTGATGGTGGACACACCTTCAGGCCTGCTACCGACTTTGTCATCTTTTCACACAGACCTCTTTCCTACATGGACGTGGGGCTATGTTGGGGGGTTGCGAGTATGTTGTTCATGGGTGATGTGCCCACAGCTAGTTCAGTCCTCCGCAGTCATCTCATTGGACTGCCATTTTTCCATTTGTCTTGCCAATGACACAGTGGTGGTGACGGACAGTTGTTGGTGGTGTTCTGTCCACACCGTGCGGTGGATCCGGTTTTGCTGCGGTGTGGAACCCCGTCTTCCTCTTCTCCTTGCCCTTCACCGACCCCGGGGTTCCGGGCTGGTCCTCCGTTGTGCTTGTGGGGTTCGAGTTGGCATCAGCACTCGGGCCAGGTGCTTCCATGGTGCTCCGCAGTTCGTTTACTTGTTGGTGTTTTTTTTGGGTGCTTTTATGGCACCTCTTCACGCATGGCGCTAGGGTATTGCTGGTCTGCTGCTGGTTATCATGGTTGTTTCATCGCCATTGGGCGCATCGCAGCTTTTTTCGCGTTAGGGTTTGGATTTTTATTGCCGTCGCGGTAGTTGTTTCGCGGACATTTGCCGCGTTATCGTGCGGTTATCGCACGGTATCGGCGTGTTGTGAATGCTACGTTAACACAGCGTTATTTTCCCGCGATGGACTGCGATGTGAGAAGTTGCAGTAAGCTATTTTGGCGATGTTTATCGCACGTTCTTGTGAATATCACCCAGTGTTGTTGTTGTACATTATCTCTATTACACACTCTCTTTCATTCTTGCAGTCTATGCCATGTGTCCGTCTCTCTTTGCCCCACACTCTATGCCATGTTCTCTCTTGTGATTTGCCTCTTTCCTTCTCTCTGTGCTTCTCCCTCTTTACTCTGTTTTTTCTCTCAACCTTGTCTCTTCCCTGCTCTCTCTGACCTATCTACTCTCTGTCTTTTTCTCTCTGAATCACACTGTATTCTCCCCTTCAATTAATCAATCGGGCACTCTGTTCTTTCTTTCTATTCCCCTTTATAAAGACGGTTGATTTCTGGCTAGGCGACAATGTCTGTGGCCTTCACTTGTAAGGGCAGAGAAAGCACACCTACAACATATATGTTTCACTGTTTTATTGGCAGTGGACTTCTGTCTTCTTGGCAGTATCTTGGGCCTCAGTTCTGGTGAAAGTGGGATTCTGGTAAGTTTGAGGGTCTTATCTTTTAAAGATAGTTGAGTACGTGCTGTTTGCGGTTTATGGGCCTCAGTTTTAGTTACAGAGGGGTTCCATATGGCTGTCAGTGTCTGGTACCTCTTTTTTGAAGATTATGGGTTTCTAACCTGCATTCAGTCTGTATTCTCCACCTTTAGGGAAAGAGGTGAGCTTGCTGCCATTACCTGGAGCCCATATTTTAAGGACCACCTGGTTCTCTCTTCTACAACTGACTTTGCCTCCATCTCAGTCAGAGAGCGGTTCCAGCCAGCTCCCAGTTTGTGTGTTCTTTATTTTCAATGGTAAAAGGCCACATGCTCCCATTGTCTGGATCTCACAGGGGTATATTCACAAGAACGTGTGATAACTACCGCAAGAGTAGCGTAACGCAACTTTCAATATCGCAGCCTATCGCGGGAAAATAACCCAGTGTCAACGTGGAATTCACAACAAGGCGGTACCATGCAATAGTCACCAGATAACGCGTCAAATGTCAGCGTGAAAATCAACGCCACGCCGAAAAAATGCGAAACGCGAGAAATCATGCGATGAGGCCAATCGCGGTAAAAAAAGCAGCGAAAAGCAGCCACAGGCCTGCAAATCCCACGCGTCTGGCGGGAAATTGCACCATAAAAACCACAGAAACAGCACACCAGAAACAAGCCAAAGCACGTAGCAACATGGATGCACCCTGACCCAGCGCAGAGGACAAACCGAACCCCACATCCCCCACAGACCACCAGCAAGGAACAATGGGGTCGGGGAAGGCCAAGGAGAAAAGGGAAAGGAAGACGGGGTGCAGACCGCAGGAAAACAAGACCAGCGTCATGGAGGTGACAGAACACTACCAGCAACTGACCCACAAGCAGACCACCTGGAATGCAGTCGGAGTGCCGAGGAGGCCAATCCAGGAAGCCAAGAGGCTCCGCCAGGACGTGACAACCTAAACCAGGCACAAACCCGCTGCCAACAGGAAGGCAGCAACGGCGACAGGAGGTGGCAGTCCAGCGCCACAGGAGGAGCTGGAGGAAACCCAGGCCACAGTCATCAGTGTGGAGACGGTGCAAGGAGTAGGGAGTACGGACACAGCTCGACAGGACCCGACACAACAACAACAGGGTGAGGATCCAACAGGGACTGGGAGGACGGGGGGTGATGGGCACAATGGCACACATGCACAATGAGGTGTAGCACACTGCACACCCACAATTACCCAGGGACATGTCCCCATCCCCGTGGCACACTGCAGCACACACACATAGCAATCACAGCACATACCATGACAATGTGGCACAAAGTGCAACACCCACACTGCAGAACAGGGGACACAACTGGGTCCGCCCAGGCGCAGAAACAGAACAATCACATTGGACAGAGCAGGGAACTGTGAGATTCATATCTACGGCTACAACCCCTCATCAGCCATGTAGGCCAAATGTACACTGTCCCAACTCAAATAGCCACCACCGCCCAAACAGTTACAATGTACATTGTCACACAGTCTGCATGTCGACAAGAACAAGGCGCCAACACAATGCCAACATGCACCTCCCCTTCACAATGCAGAGGGACAAACAACACCTCCAGCAGGTCAGAACAGACAACCCATCAGTGATACCGGAGACGAACAACACACCTTCAACACCGACGCCCTACAACAGCCCATGGACATTCCACACAACCCACCAGGACCAAGGCAGACAAGCTACTCAGAGGAGAACCCAGCCCCTGCAACAGACCACACAGCATGAAGCACCCGCAATCATGGCTGGCTCGCAACACTTCACCGACCACACATGGCACCCCAATGCCAGGTGTCAGAACACCAAAAGGAGGTGGCCCAACAGGTGCGGGTGTTGCCGAACCCATGGAATGTGAACTAGAACACATACGTGGGTGTCCAATACCCTTCAGCGACCACCTACACCCCACAAAGGAGACCCACACAGCCATAGAGACACATGCAGATGCACATACCCAGTACAGAACCACGCCCAGGGGCACGCACATATCAGTCACACACCCACGTTGGTTCTGCGTACGACGGCACAGTCCACTCCCCTTACGAATTGAGTGGGTGACGACAAAGCCACATGTCCAGGTTCTAGCCCGCTGCCTGCGGTGACATGTCTGCGTCCACTGTACACAGCACAATGTAATGTCGTAGGGCCCAGGGCCCCGATACATACAACAAGACCACAGGGACACATGCACATATGATGTTGAACTGGCTATGGGCACGTGCGCCCGGCCCCTTTATTGGCAGGGCCACATGTACAGTGATGCCTGTGCTGGATGTGTGTGGGGTGAGTATAAGCCAGCCCGCACGGAGTGCTTGGTGCTGGCAACAACCTGAACAGTGGACACCAGTGTAATGGAAACAGAAAACACCAGCATAACAGAGTCAACTGCAGAGCAACATGGAGGGATCCGGACTAAGGACAGAGGTCACCCAATATTCAGTCAGGAGGTTCCGTGAGTTGCAGTGCACTGAGGTAGGGGCACTAGAGAAGAGCGCGCTCATATGAGGAAATTGCTAGGATTGTGTCCCTTCGGGTTAGTCCTGATGCAGATGCAGTGGGGTGTGTTACACCTGCATCAACTTCCTCATCAACGTCCCAGGTCTCCCACACTGCCTGAGGTGACAGTTGCGTCCGCAGTCCACAGCGCAAAACCCAGTAATAGATCCGGGTGTGTAGCTTGACTACCACCACCAGTCTGCATTCCTGCCTTGGGGCTGTTGCCTCCTGCCCTCCCATTGTCTGTGCCTTCTCCCGTCCGCACACTTGACACATCTTCCTCATCATAGTCCCAGGTCTTCCCCACTGCATGAGGTGACATTGCTGCGCAACCTCACAACAGCACTGAACTCCATCAGTGACGGACAATGGCTTGCGGTGCACTGAGTCACTGGCACCTGGAGTGCTGAGCAGGGTATCAGGCTGATGATGGCATCCACAACAGGTCTGAGCAACTCCATAGGTCTGTCAGGACCACCGTTTCGACTCTGGCAGATGGCTGTTGGAGGTGGTCTTTGCCATGGTGGCATGTGCCTCCTGCAGTGATGCAAAGTCCGGGCCGGTCAGGACTAGATGCTATGTGTGGTCCCTGGTGGCCCGCAGTTGAGCCCAGAGGCTGCGGGCTGCGTTGGGCCACAGACACATGGCGTTGATGACCCCAAGACCATCGCTTCAGAGGCCATTCAATGTCTCAGAAGAAGGGGTCCCAGACCTGACAAGCACAGAGTTAGTGGCCCCAGATGCACTGCGGCCAGCACAGGCCCCCAGCCACGGGACGGTGACTTGCAGTGCAGTCAGATGGGCCATGCGACCTGAGCGGGTCCTCATCAATGTCCGAGGTGTATGTTGTGGAGTGTTGCGGGGGACAGTGGAAGGTGTCCTCCAGGGCATGATGCGGAAGGTCTGATGTTATCTGGAAGCAGCAAATGGAGGAGTGGAAAGCGCAACCCTCGTTTTCACCAACAATTCGGTATCAGCTACATGAGGATGAAAACTAGCCTCTAGTCCATAGACTCAAACGCCACCAATGTACGACCAGTGAGTGTGCATGAATGTCGGGGAACACACTTAGTGACACAGGTGCTGTGAGGGGATGCAGTCTGCGATGATGCCGGTACACTGATATGAACTCCACCATTGCAAAATCAGGACTGTGACCCACTGGACCACAGTGTAGGCCGGAGGCAGCGGTCAGCAGTGGCCCACAGCCACGTGTCGTTGGCTCGCGAGGCACAGAGTTAGTGACACAAGGGCAGTTGTCGGTAGTGTTCGATCACCTCGATAATGATGATCCTGTTCCCTCTGGACTGCAACGCGTCATCCACTCACGCCTCTCCGTGCGTGCGATGATATGTATTCTGCCTTTTGAATTACCGATGTTCAGTTCCAAATCTGTGATCCCACTCATGCGCAGCGTAGGCCCAGGGCAGTGGTCCGCGTAGGCCCACAGACACGTGTGGTTGTGATGCCATGCACAGACTTGTTGGCACCACCCCGAAGGGAGTATAGTGGATTGTTCTCTGCCTTACATGATGTTCACTGGCATGGTGTAATCAAGACTCAGTTCCAAATGTGTGACCTACCTGACAGTGGTGTAGGCCTGAGGCAGCTGTCAGCACAGCCCATTCACCGAGTGTCGCCGGCATAGGTTGGATGGCCCCACCGGCCTGCGTAGTTTAGGTTCAGTGGCACCACGTGTAGCCGGCTGGCGTTGAACAGGGTTAGTGGCACCACGTGTAGCCGGCTGGTGTTAAACAGGGTTAGTGGCACCACGTGAAGCCGGCTGGCATTGGACAGGGTTAGTGGCACCACGTGTAGCCGGCTGGCGTTGAACAGGGTTAGTGGCACCACGTGTCGCAAGAAGTCCATATGGAACTATGCCTCACTGATCGGGGGGGTCTGGTGCTGTGGCCGCTGGCCCGGATTTGGGGTCACTGCCATTCATGACTCAGGACAAAGTTTCACATATGGGACCTACTGGTCCGAAGAGTAGGCCTAAGGCTGCAGTGGAGTACGCCAACGAGAAAGGAATAAAGGGGGCCTGTGTCGTGGAGGCCGTGATGGTCTGAGGTGGCTGCCAAGGTCGCGGGCCTCGGGCTTGGAGTTTGCGCCGACACGTGGTGGGCCCTCCTTGACACACGCAGTGTCGGCAGGTGATCAGTGTGGCCTGGCTGCGCAGGGGCGGGCCTGACGGGTTCGTGGTCCAGCATGCCGGGGTCCAGCAGGCGCACAGCATTGCTGGCAACTCGTGGACGGCGTCGGCCTCATGGCGGGGTGGGAGGCGCCGCCCTGGCAGAGACATGGGTCTTTCCGGAAGAGGACCACGCCCAGGCCTACGTGGTTTTTATTCACACCCCTACGCTGGCTTGGCGTACGCCGGGCCATCCCACTCCGTTGACGCATTGGGGGGGGCGTAACTGGCAACATTTCCGTGAGGTCCCCCACTGGCTGGGGTGACATGGTTGCGTCCACTGTCCACTACACTCCATACACCAGCGGTGTATGTCGCCATGGATTGGGGTGTGTTCTGCATACTGCGGTGTGTCCAGCACATCTCCGCCACCCATGGCATTGTGTACTTTCCCTATCATGGTTCTACTGCATCCTCCACACATGCCTGGTTGCCACCTCTCCACACATTCAGCTATTATGTGGCTGTGGTGCCATGCCGTTGCTGGCTCATGTTCAGGGCTTGCCCATGTGAACATTGTAAGTTGTTCTGTCGTGTTTGGTGGGTGGGCATGTTGTTGTGACTGTTGTATGTGATTGTGTGACGTGTGCATTGCCAGAGTTGTGAGTTGCATGGTTGTGGAGTTGAGGTGTGTGGGGTGTTCATTTTGATATTGCCAAGGGGCTGTGCATTTTCCTTGTTGCCATCCTGGGAACGCTGGTTGATGATGGACTGTCGGAAGATGAAGGTATCATGCTCACTGGCTGTGTATTTGAAGGGGACATTGTTGGGGGTTCCACGGTGTTCTGTTGTTGCCTGCACATTGATGTGAGACATGTGCTTCCTGTTGCGGTGATTGTGTGCTGTGTCACCAGGGGGCACAGGTAGTACATGTGTGCTGTGTATTGCCCCCAACACGTGTGTGCATCCTGCTATGGCGTATGGTCCTTGCTTGGTCTCCAGCGGATCCTGCGCATTGTGTTGTACGTATGGGGACTGGGGTACCAGGGTGATGGTGATGTCCAGGACAGGTGTGGGGGACTTGGATGTGGCTGGCTGTGTGACTCCTCCGACTCTGGCGGGTGTTGTTTGGGGGGTCCCAGGGGCCAACAGGTTCAGCCAAGCCATCAGCTTTGTGTGGGGTGGGATGTTGGTTGTCCGCTGTGTTGGTGCCGTAGGCCTGTTAGGGGATGATGGTCACTAGGCGTAGGATGGTTGTCCCTTTCAGCCTGTAGTGGACGGTGACATTGTCAGATGTTGGGTCTGTGCGGCTGGTACGTTTCCTGGGGTTCCGCTGTCTTTGTCTGCGCTGCGTCTGTGGTGGTCTGGGGGGGGTGTTCCGGGTGTGGGTTGGGGTCCTGGGGTGGTGGAGGTGGGTGTTGTGGCCCTCTTGGGTGTCCGCGCCGCATGATGGGTGGCTCCATGGCATCTGTTGCCCTTCGGATGTGGCCCTGGGCTGTGCTCCCTTTTGTGGTGCTAGCTGCCGTCCGACTTTACACCAGGTCAGAGCAGGTGTAAATTTCCTGGTGCTAACGTGCCTTATCACCTGTTTTGTGTTTTTATCACCGATGTGGCTGGTCGTTGTGATTGTTGAGTTGTGATGTTGTCTCGGCTTTTGGCATGGGAACGCCTACTCTGCATCTCATTAGCGATATTTGCGGGGGTCCTCTGTGGCGATGTTTTTTGCGGCTGCTATCGCGGGTCGCGGGTAAACTGGTGCTGTGGGCTGTTTACACCGGCTTGTGAATGGGGGTAAATTTATCATGACTTTGGCTGCGATAAAGTGCCGTTAATTCGGCGATAGCTCCTTGTAAATATGCCCCACAATTTTAGGAACTTTGGGCTTCTGTCCTGCTACCAGTCTCTGCTTTAGTGACAGTGGATTCCTTGTATTATTCCACGTGCTGGGGCTTGTATTATTGCCAGTGGGACTATGAGTTGCTGCTATTTTCTAGACCCTTTCTTATAATCATGGTGAAGTTCCGAACTGGTTCCTGAATGTTTTCCAGAGCTTTAATGATAAAGGACCCTTGTTGCCCTAATCTGGTACCCACAGTTTTGAGGGGCGTGCTGTTCTGAGCTGCTACCAGTGTGGAATTCCTTGAATTTAAGAACAGTGGGGTACTGTTTTTTTCCAGATTTGAAAGCTTTGGTTTGATTAGCCTGTGTTTTAATAAAGAACCAGATTTACTAACTGACCTGTTTTTTGCATATCTGCTCCTCATGGCCAATGACGGAGGGCAGCTGACTGAGAGTACCTGAAGACCACAGTTTTAAGGACAGTTAGATCCTGACCTCCTATCAAAGTTTGGCCTTCCGCTTTAATGAGAGCCTGTTTCTGGTTTTCGTCTAGTAGATGGGGACTGAGGTTTGATGAGAGGGATGTCTGACTTGCTGCCAGCGTCCGGCCCTCCATTTTAAACTTCGGGATGTTTAGACCTGCTCCCGCTGTGTGTGCCCCCAAGCTTCAGTGAGATAGGAAAATATGCTGCAAATGTAGGGCTCCCTTAGTTCTGGAGCAGTGAGATCCTGACCTATTACCAGTGCCTGCGCCCTCTGTTGTAAGTGACTTGGGTTTTGGCCCCTTGGCCATGTCTGTGCTCAACAGCTTTAATGATAATGTAGTTCTTGACTGTCTCTCAGTTTTCAGTACAATGAGGTTTTGACTTGCTAACAGTTTCGAAGCTTCTCGGCCAGTTACTGGGGTTCACTGTTGTAGTTTACATTGCCATGCTCCCAGTTTGGGAATGCAGTTTAAAGCCAAGGGAAAAGTGAGGACACAAACACAGAAACATATTCATTCACAGACACCCAAAAAACTGATACTCTGGAAGAATGAGATCGTGGTACTTCAGTAGAAATTGGATGAAAGGCCTTTTATTACTGTTTAACGTGTCAGTCCTGACTTTATTTCCTCTAGGAAACATTTATAAGAGTTAAAAGAGCTAAAATTCTTTGGAAGGGATTTCTTATTTTGTTGTGATCTAGCGCGGCTAATATAAATTTCTCCTTAGGACACGAATCCAGGTAAAACATTCACGTCTATTAAACCATATGTCGGTGGGGCCCATGACACCGCATATCATACATTCATTCATTTACTGGATTACACACCAAGGAGAAAATGTGGTGCTGGAGGAACGGGATACCTTGTTAAATTTGACAGAATAATACCTCAGACATCATATGCATCAACTTTTGATCCTGTCAGTTCTAAACATCAAGGTATTCCGCTCTTTGGTCGATGGACCAACTAGTAGAATAAGTTGATGGTGATTAAGACCAGCTCAATCACTCTTAAAACCTGTTAACCTTTAAACTTATTAATGAACTAAAGAACCACAGACTCATTTTCAGTTAGAATGAAGTGTTATCTAATTTCTCAATTGCACGTGTGAAATTCTTTGTTTATTAATCACTTTTAATACATTAATAACATTTATATGAAAAGTCTAATAAAGAATAGAAAATTATGCATTTACCCATTTGGATGCAGATAGGAATGGTTCACCAAAAAGAAGATAAACCGCAGATCACAGAACAGAACTCCCAAACTGACTGACTGTCCCGCTGTTAGACTTGGCACCATTGGCGTGGGTCTCCCTTCCATTTTTTGCTGTTGCCTCTTATGTTTTTGCTGGTTTTAGATGCTTTTGGGCACTGTGCCACTGCTGTTCAGTGCCACAGTGCAAGTGCTCCCTACTGTAAATTGATGTGTTGATTAGTGACTCCATGATTGGGTTATTTGATTTACTTGTCAGACCCTAGTACAGTGCAACATGGGTGCCCAGGGCTTGTAAATCAAATGCTGCTGGTGGGCTTGCAGCACTGGTTGTGCCACCCACAGAAGCAGCTTGTAAAGTGTGTCTCAGGCCTGCCATTGCAGAGCCTGTGTGCCGGGTGTGACTACCATGTCGACTTGGCAAGTGCACCCCCTTGCCAGTCCCTAAACCTTCCCTTATCTTCATATCAGACACCCCTAAGGTAGGCCCAAGGGCAGGGTGCATTGTAAGTATAAGGTAGGACATGCCCTGGTGTGTGTGGCATGTCCTAATAGTGAATTACAGCCATTTTCGTTTTTCACTATTGCAAGGCTACCTGTTCCCCATAGGCCAGAATGGGCAGTTTGATTATTACACCTTATAATCCTAACTGACCCAGGGAACATGGTAGAAAAACGAATTTAGTATGCCTGAACTCAGAATGATAAAATACATCTTTTAGTGAAGTTGGTTTTAACATTCTGTGTTTGAAAATACCACTTTTAGAAAGTAGGTATTTTCTTGCCTAACCATCCAGCTGCCTCTGCTCAGGTTGTGTATTGTATGTCTGGGTTTGTGAGTGACAGGGGCTGGGGGATTCCAGGAGGCAGGGTGAGTCAGCACTAGGCTGAATAGGTCTGCCTGAAGGAGGATGGGTGGGAGGAGTTGCACCTGGGTCTGAATAGGGCTGTGCCTGCCTTCCACAATGCTGGCTCCACCTCCTGCCGGGCGTCTGATGGCTCTGCCCCTCACTCTCAAAGGAAAGAAGGAGTCATGTACACAAAGTGCTCCAAGACTGACCAGAACTGGTTTGGACTAGGCATGGGCCTCTCTGCCTTCAGAGAACAAAATATTTCTGTGTATAAATACTGGGGCCCAGACCCCATGAAATTAGATCACTTCTGGGAAATCAAGAAACCTGTTGCCAAGGAGAAGAACCGGAGAAGCTGAAGGAGGAGTACTGCCCCTGTGCTGTTTTGCTGATTGGGGTTGGCCTGCAGTGGTTGCTTTCTGCCAAGGACAGGAGAAAAGACTTTGCTGTGCTTATCATCTTGAAGAAGAGAATCTCCAAGGGCTTGAACTGAGCTTGCCTCCTGCCTGAAGTCACAGGGACACAAAGACTTCACCCCTTCTGTTTGCCTGCATCTGGAACTGCTGTTTCAACTACTAACAGAGGGAAATTGCAACACCGACGCCGGCGAGCAACGCCGTAACCTGCACCGAAGCCGTGGGCACCGCTCGTGAAGAGCATGACGCACCGCCTCGACTTGCACCGTAGGCCCGACGCCTGCCGACGCTGTGCGACATCGACTCCGAAGCCGTCATCGAGGCCGCTGCCTGCACCGGAGCCGAGGACACCGCTCGTGACGCTCACGACGCACCATCCCGACTCGCACCGCAGCCCCGACTTCACCGACGCCAGGGCTTCATCAT
Source organism: Calotriton arnoldi (assembly GCA_963921515.1). Lineage (NCBI taxonomy): Eukaryota > Metazoa > Chordata > Amphibia > Caudata > Salamandridae > Calotriton > Calotriton arnoldi. Next base: position 2,107,126 of record CAWUFW010000107.1, on the reverse strand, counting down.
CGCGGAGCCGATCCTCGGCGTGGGTGACCCCCGAATCCATCGACGCCGCACCATCGTAAGGAACTGCCGCCTCGCCGCCATCCGTGACGTCACCTCCCCGACACAGTAAGGAACCAACGCCTCACCTCCCCTGCGCTGCAGTAAGGAACCGAGACATCACCTCCCCTGGGGTCATAAGGAACCGACGCCACCGGCGCCAATGAAGCATCACCTCCCCGACGCCGTGCACCGTCTTTGTTTTCATCGAATTCCAGGTACTGTTCTTTGTGGGTCTGCTCGACTCTGGGCCCGACGACGCGCACCTCACTTTGGGATTTCCACCGGTCACGACGTCGTGATAACTCCAAGTGGAGTTATTTGTTGCTACAAGCTTTATTTGATTGACTATCCTATTTTTGAAGATAACGTGAACTGTCTCTATCATTTTAAGTCTATTTTTAGATTACAGTATTGTGGATTTTTGCTATTGGGTCTTGTGTTAAGTCTATATAAAGATTACTTATTTTTACATACAACCTGTGTGGTGTCCATCTGTACTGTTTTCACTGTATTACTGTATGTGTTCACAAATGCTTTACACACTGCCTCTGAGATAAGCCTGTCTGCTCGTGCCAAGCTACCAGGGGGTGAGCAGGGGTTATTTTAGGAGTGTATCCCCCTTATCCTGACTAGAAGCTAGGGTCCCTATTTGGACAAAGGTGCAAACCATTGCCAACTAGAGACCCCCAGTTCTAACATTGGTGATCAGCGGTGAGGATTTGGACTTGCATTTGTGATTCATATACAGTGATTGGTGTACACTACTAGTGAGTGCAGACCAATACGCGACCACATACATTTTGATAGGACTTTTTTCCTTGGAACCTTTATTTTTGTTGAGAACTGCCAATTTTCACAATGAGCAAAAGAGGATCCATTGCACCTGCAGATATTGAATTTGAAGAAGATAGGGTTGATACCTACACTGTGCCAGAGCTCAAAGCCGTTTGTAAAAAGTTTAAAATCTCTATGAGAGGCCTCACCAGGAAGGAGGAGCTTCAAAAGGCGCTGAGGGCCTGGTTGGAAGCACGGAATGCCGGTGGGCAGCCCGAGGAGCCTGTGGAGGAGGCAGAGAATTTAGATGAGCAGCTTGAGGGGCCATTAGGCTTACCCGGGAGGAGAGTGCCTTCCAGGGAGGGCAGCAGTGTTTCTCAAAAGGGCCTGTCTCCAGAGGAGCTGGAGGACAGGGAGAAAAGCAGGATGCATGAAATGGAGATGGCCAAACTGAAACAGGGAAGCCATGATAGCCTTGAGCACAAGAAATTGGAGTTAGAAAGTAAGAGGTTGGCCATGGAAGAAAGGAAGATGCTTTTAGAGCATGAGAGAGTGGTGAGGGAGCTAGAGCTAAAGGCTAGGAGCCTAGAAATCACTCCCTCTGGTGGCAGCACACCTCCAGTGCCTGTAGAAGGAAGAGTGTACATCCCCAAGGAGGTTATTAAAGATTTCAAGAAGGGGGAGGACATTGGGCAATGGTTTAAAGCATATGAGATCGCCATGACATCACACCGGGTCCCTGAGAAGGATTGGGGAGCGGGGTTGTGGGGCCGCTTTACAGGTGAGGGAAGGGAAACCTTGCTAGCCTTGCCCACAGAGGATCAGATGTCCTATGCCCACCTGAAGGAAGCTTTAGTGGCAAGGTATGGGTTAACTCCAGAGCTTTATAGGCAGAAGTTTAGGAACTGCAAAAAGCTGGAGTCTAGTACCTGGGTGGAGTATGTGTCTTATTTTTGCAGAGCATTGGATGGATGGGTGAAGGGTAGCAAAGTAGATGACTTGCAGGGGTTCTATGATTTAATTGCATGGGAGCACTTGTCCAGTAGTTGTTTTCCAGAGCTACGCCAGCACCTTGTTGACAGTAAGCTGACTAATCCTAGGAAGCTTGCTGAGGAGGCGGACCGCTGGGTCAGTACCCGGGTCCACAAGGGTCTTGTGGGAGACTCCACCAAAGGTGGGCAGGGTCCCCAGCAGAAGAGTGGGGGGACAAGGGTAAACAGAAGGAGTTCCAAAAAGGGCCCCAAAGTAAACCCCAAGGGAACCAAGGTAAGGGTTCCCAGCCTCCCACTGAGAAAAGACCATGGGTCCCAACAGATAAGTCTGTTCAGAAGGGGCCCAAGGCATGTTTTAGTTGTGGTCAGGTGGGTCACTTTGTAGGAAGTCCCAAGTGCCCCAATACCGTGACCACTGCACCCACTGGTGCACCACCCCGGCAGATGGCTAGTGTAGCCCTGGGAGAGGAGTTGGGTGCCCAAGGTGGGTGGGGTCCCGCAGAGATGTCCCTGGTCTCTTTAGGAAACAGTGAGATGGTCCCTAGGACCCAGTTGCCTGATAACACTAGAAAATACAGGCAGTGGGTGACCATCAATGGCCATAGGGTGGAGGCTCTGAGAGACACCGGGGCCAGTGTGACAGCTGTCAGTTGTCGGCTGGTGTCTGAGGAGCAGGTGGTCCCCAACGTATTCTACCCCGTAGTTGCCGCTGACAACTCAGAGAGCCACTGTAAGGTGGCCCAGGTTCCCTTCGAGTGGGGGGGTCTCAGGTATCCTTCAAGTAGCTGTGAGGCCAGCCATGCCTGTTGACTGTCTGCTAGGCAATGATTTGGAGAGCTCCCCTTGGGCGAAGGTGGAGCGGAGGTCTCATTTGGAGATGTTGGGTCTGCCAGAGTGGGCGTGTGTGACCACTCGGTCAATGGCAGCCAGTAAGGGTATTCAAGAGGACCTGGAGCCTGGAAGAATGGCCCAGGTGCCTGCCTTAAAGAGAGAAGGCAGGGGGCACGGGAAACCGGCCCCCGAAGTTCCCACGGTCCAGGAGGAGGCAGACCTTGAGGGGGATGCCCTGGAACCTACAGGGGAACAAGTGGCTGAACTGGGGGACCTGCCTGAGCTGACCCATTGGCAGCAGGAAGGAGGCCCCTCCAGGGAAGAGTTCTGCGAGGAGCACAAGAAGTGCCCTTCTCTTGAGGGCTTGCGGCAACAGGCTGCAAGCCAGGCAGCAGGTGATCAGTCTGGATCACACTGGATCTACTGGGAGAATGGTCTCCTGTATAGTGAGCCTAAGGTTGCTGAGCCTGGGTCAGCCCGTGTGCTGGTGGTACCCCAGTGCTTCAGAGCCTTCCTACTGGGTCTGGCTCATGATGTGCCTTTAGCAGGACATTTGGGGCAAGACAAGACCTTTCAAAGGCTTGTCACCCACTTTCATTGGCCCCAAATGCGCAAGAGTTCAGATACTCATTGCAGGACCTGTCAGACTTGCCAGGCAAGTGGTAAGAGTGGGAGGAAGCGCAAGGCTCCTCTCCAACCTTTCCCTGTTGTCAGCACCCCCTTTGAGAGGGTGGGTATTGACATTGTGGGGCCTCTGGATCCCAAGACAGCCATGGGCAACAGGTTCATCCTGGTCTTGGTGGACCATGCCACCCGGTACCCGGAAGCCATCCCTCTTCGGACAGTGACGGACCCCGTGGTGGGACGTGCACTGATGGGGATTTTCTCCCGCGTGGGGTTCCCCAAGGAGGTGGTGTCTGACCGTGGTACCAACTTCATTTCCAATTATATGAAGTCCCTGTGGCAGGAGTGTGGTGTAACCTATAAGTTCACCACTCCTTACCACCCCCAAGGTAATGGGCTGGTTGAGAGATTCAACCGGACCCTTAAAGGCATGATTATGGGTCTTGAAGAACCCATGAGGCGTAAGTCGGACGTCCTCTTGCCATGCCTGCTCTTTGCTTACAGAGAGGTGCCCCAGAAGTCCTTAGGGTTCAGTCCCTTTGAACTGCTGTACGGCCATCCTGTAAGAGGACCTCTGAGTCTGGTCAAGGAAGGCTGGGAGAAAGCTCCCAGGAAAACTCCCCAGGATGTATTTAGTTACATGCTGGCCTTCCGGAACCAGACTCGGCGTTTCAGACAACTCGCTGAGGCGAATCTGGAAGCCAGCCAGGAAGAGATGAAACGTTGGCATGATCAGAATGCCACTCTGATCGAGTTTCAGCCTGGACAAAAGGTTTGGGTCATGGCCCCAGTGGAGCCCTGTGCGCTCCAAGATAAGTGGACCGGACCATTTGAGGTGGTGGAGCGCAAGAGTGATGTCACCTACTTGGTGGACTTGCAGTCTCCCAGGAACCCCTTGCGGGTCCTGCATGTGAACCACCTGAAGCCCCACTTTGAGAGGTCTGAAGTGGGCATGCTCTTAGCAACAGATGCTGGAATGGAAGAAGAGACTGAACCTCTTCCTGACCTCCTGTATGCAAAAGAGCAAGATGGGTCAGTGGATGGTGTGAACCTCTCTCCCACCCTGACCCCTGAGCAGCAGAATGACTGTCGCCAACTGTTGGGACAGTTTTCTGATCTGTTCTCCCTGACTCCCAGTATCACTGAATGGTGCATCCATGATGTGGACACTGGGGACAGTCCTCCTGTGAAGCACAAAACTTACAGAGTGACTGACAGGGTGAGAGCTTGCATCAAGGAGGAGGTCTCCAAGATGTTTGCCTTAGGGGTGATTGAGTCCTCTAACAGCCCTTGGGCCAGCCCAGTGGTCTTGGTCCCAAAGGCTGCCGCGCCTGGTGCCACACCCGAACTCCGGTTCTGTGTGGACTACCGAGGACTCAATTCAGTCACCAGGACTGACGCGCACCCCATCCCCAGAGCTGATGAGCTCATTGATCGGTTGGGGGCTGCCCGGTACCTCAGCACGTTTGATCTAACGTCTGGATACTGGCAGATCGCCTTAACTGATGGGGCCAAAGAGAGGTCAGCATTCTCCACACCAGATGGGCACTACCAATTCCGGGTGATGCCCTTTGGGATGAAGAATGCCCCTGCCACCTTTCAGAGGTTGGTCAACCAGGTGTTGGCTGGGCTGGAGGATTTCAGTGCCGCCTACCTGGATGACATTGCAGTGTTCAGTGCCACTTGGGAGGAACATCTGCACCACCTCTGGGAAGTGTTGAAGGCGCTGCGGAAGGCAGGCCTCACGATCAAGGCGAGTAAGTGCCAGATCGGGCAGGGTTCTGTGGTGTACTTGGGACACCAGGTTGGGAGCGGCCAGGTGGCGCCCCTACAGCCCAAGATAGATACCATCCTGGCTTGGGAACCCCCAAAACCCAGACAGAGGTGAGAGCCTTCTTAGGACTCACCGGGTATTACAGGAGGTTTGTCAAGGGGTATGGCAACATTGTTGCACCCTTGACTGAGCTGACTTCCAGGAAGCAGCCCAGGAAAGTGAACTGGACTGATGCCTGCCAAAAGGCTTTTGATGCCCTGAAATCTGCCATGTGCACGGCGCCCGTGCTTCAGGCGCCCAACTTCTCAAGGGAATTCATTGTGCAGACAGATGCTTCAGAGCATGGTGTTGGGGCTGTGCTTTCACAGATGAATGAGGAGGGCCTAGACCAACCTGTAGCCTTTATTAGTAGGAGGTTACTCCCCCGGGAACAGAGGTGGAGTGCGATTGAGCGTGAGGCATTTGCTGTGGTCTGGGCACTGAAGAAGTTGAGACCATACTTGTTTGGGACTCACTTCCGGGTTCAGACAGACCACAGGCCCCTCAGATGGTTAATGCAGATGAGGGGTGAGAATCCAAAACTGTTGAGGTGGTCCATTTCCCTACAGGGGATGGACTTCACGGTGGAACACCGCCCTGGTACAGAACACGCCAATGCTGATGGTCTGTCCAGATTTTTCCGCCTTAGTGATGAGGACGCCCAGGAGGGAGGGTAGTTCTCCCCACATTTCAGCTGGAGGGGACACGTGTTAGACTTGGCACCATTGGCGTGGGTCTCCCTTCCATTTTTTGCTGTTGCCTCTTATGTTTTTGCTGGTTTTAGATGCTTTTGGGCACTGTGCCACTGCTGTTCAGTGCCACAGTGCAAGTGCTCCCTACTGTAAATTGATGTGTTTAATTAGTGACTCCATGATTGGGTTATTTGATTTACTTGTCAGACCCTAGTACAGTGCACCATGGGTGCCCAGGGCTTGTAAATCAAATGCTGCTGGTGGGCTTGCAGCATTGGTTGTGCCACCCACAGAAGCAGCTTGTAAAGTGTGTCTCAGGCCTGCCATTGCAGAGCCTGTGTGCAGTCTGTGACTGCCATGTCGACTTGGCAAGTGCACCCCCTTGCCAGTCCCTAAACCTTCCCTTATCTATCATATCAGACACCCCTAAGGTAGGCCCAAGGGCAGGGTGCATTGTAAGTATAAGGTAGGACATGCCCTGGTGTGTGTGGCATGTCCTAATAGTGAATTACAGCCATTTTCGTTTTTCACTATTGCAAGGCTACCTGTTCCCCATAGGCCAGAATGGGCAGTTTGATTATTACACCTTATAATCCTAACTGACCCAGGGAACATGGTAGAAAAACGAATTTAGTATGCCTGAACTCAGAATGATAAAATACATCTTTTAGTGAAGTTGGTTTTAACATTCTGTGTTTGAAAATACCACTTTTAGAAAGTAGGTATTTTCTTGCCTAACCATCCAGCTGCCTCTGCTCAGGTTGTGTATTGTATGTCTGGGTTTGTGAGTGACAGGGGCTGGGGGATTCCAGGAGGCAGGGTGAGTCAGCACTAGGCTGAATAGGTCTGCCTGAAGGAGGATGGGTGGGAGGAGTTGCACCTGGGTCTGAATAGGGCTGTGCCTGCCTTCCACAATGCTGGCTCCACCTCCTGCCGGGCGTCTGATGGCTCTGCCCCTCACTCTCAAAGGAAAGAAGGAGTCATGTACACAAAGTGCTCCAAGACTGACCAGAACTGGTTTGGACTAGGCATGGGCCTCTCTGCCTTCAGAGAACAAAGGATTTCTGTGTATAAATACTGGGGCCCAGACCCCATGAAATTAGATCACTTCTGGGAAATCAAGAAACCTGTTGCCAAGGAGAAGAACCGGAGAAGCTGAAGGAGGAGTACTGCCCCTGTGCTGTTTTACTGATTGGGGTTGGCCTGCAGTGGTTGCTTTCTGCCAAGGACAGGAGAAAAGACTTTGCTGTGCTTATCATCTTGAAGAAGAGAATCTCCAAGGGCTTGAACTGAGCTTGCCTCCTGCCTGAAGTCACAGGGACACAAAGACTTCACCCCTTCTGTTTGCCTGCATCTGGAACTGCTGTTTCAGCTGCTAACAGAGGGAAATTGCAACACTGACGCTGGCGAGCGACGCTGTTACCTGCACCGAAGCCGTGGGCACCGCTCGTGAAGAGCACGACGCACCGCCCCGACTTGCACCGTAGGCCCGACGCCTGCCTACGCCGTGCGACATCGACTCCGAAGCCGTCATCGAGGCCGCTGCCTGCACCGGAGCCGAGGACACCGCTCGTGACGCTCACGATGCACCGTCCCGACTCGCACCGCAGCCCCGACTTCACCGACGCCAGGGCTTCATCATCGCGGAGCCGATCCTCGACGTGGGTGACCCCCGAATCCATCGACGCCGCACCATCGTAAGGAACCGCCGCCTCACCGCCATCCGTGACGTCACCTCCCCGACACAGTAAGGAACCGACGCCTCACCTCCCTGCGCTGCAGTAAGGAACCGAGACATCACCTCCCCTGGGGTCGTAAGGAACCGACGCCGCCGGCGCCAACGAAGCATCACCTCCCCGACGCCGTGCACCGTCTTTGTTTTCATCGAATTCCAGGTACTGTTCTTTGTGGGTCTGCTCGACTCCGGGCCCGATGCCGCGCACCTCGCGGTCGGCGCCGTACTTTGGGATTTCCACCGGTCACGACGTCGTGATAACTCCAAGTGGAGTTATTTGTTGCTACAAGCTTTATTTGATTGACTATCCTATTTTTGAAGATAACGTGAACTGTCTCTATCATTTTAAGTCTATTTTTAGATTACAGTATTGTGGATTTTTGCTATTGGGTCTTGTGTTAAGTCTATATAAAGATTACTTATTTTTACATACAACCTGTGTGGTGTCCATCTGTAGTGTTTTCACTGTATTACTGTATGTGTTCACAAATGCTTTACACACTGCCTCTGAGATAAGCCTGTCTGCTCGTGCCAAGCTACCAGGGGGTGAGCAGGGGTTATTTTAGGAGTGTATCCCTGTTATCCTGACTAGAAGCAAGGGTCCCTATTTGGACAAAGGTGCAAACCATTGCCAACTAGAGACCCCCAGTTCTAACACCCTCTAAATGCCTCCTCAATCGGACCTCCCATGCAGATTTCCCGCAACGATCTCGTTCCTTCCCCAGTCAATTTCGAAGTCCAAAAATGACAGAGTCCTTTCGTAATATTGAGGTGGAAAAATGGAAAATAGGGAAAAAAAATGGTATGGCAAGAAAACACCATCAGCAGCAGTAGCATCAATAGCAGCGGCTTCAGCAGCAGCAAAAGGAGCAACCCCACACCACATAAGAGTAGACCCGCTTATACCCTACTTTCTAGCTTACTACACAAAAAGTTGCAATCCTTAGGGGCAAGAATCACGCTAATTGGTCCATTTGAGGGGTGGTGATGGTCACCTCATCGCCCTCCTTGTTCAAACTGGTTTTGGGGACAGTTAAGCATAAATAAGTCTCATGACTTCTGGGTTAAAGCAGTCCAATTTGTCCATTCATTTTGTTGCAATCTCAATGGTCACATTTTAGTTAGTCCATTGTTGCTCAGTGCTTTTCTCTTCCATTCCCACGAATACTTGCTGAGTCTTTCTTGGCACCCTCCTTATGGTAGGTCAGTACGACCTTGACATCTCTCACTCCGTGCACAAGCTGCACCCACGTGATTTAGTTTCTCTATTTCTTCCCCCCAGAGGCCATCATTGGCTTCTCACGTGACCTCATCTGTCTCGGCAGCCATTTTCGCAGCATGGCCTAACAGGCCCGAACGAACTATCATAAGAACAAACACAACCAAAATTAAAACAAAGAAAATAAGCCTTTCTGTTTACCACCCGCCATTCTAAAGACCCGTGTTAGGTGTTACCTAGCAGAAGCGACATTTAAAGCCATTTTACTTACCATCTGCATTCTTTGCCACAATACAAATTTACTACATAGCATAAATCATGCGATTTTACTCTAATTAGTACGCAAATCACAATATTAGGGTTAATCAACTTCACAATTGTAAATAAATTAGATTTTGCACAAAATTGCGGGTTACCCTTATATAGTGTTTACTAAAAGTGCATTTGTTGATTACTTCATGCTCCTTCAAACAATTAGTATTGTTAATTTATTAGGAGTTCATTAATTTTCCAAGGGGGGTAAAAATTATTTTATTTACCCTGCTCCATCAGTTGAACTATATGATTCAAAGTGAAAAGAATAACCTGGATTTTGCAGATTTTCCCTTTTTAGTACCAGTCTTGACATACCTGTTAAATAGATGGACCATGTCTGTAAAATAGAAGCCGGGTAGCCACCCTAATAGCTACATTACAGCAATGCAACTTAAAACTTAGAGCCACGCACTCCTGTCCTAATTACTCTGTACTGCAGAGAAGATGTTCCAATTTTCCGCAAAACTCAATTGCTGAAACTCCCTGGTGTGCACATTCAGGAAATGCACGATTTGAAAGTTGAGGTGGAACAGTTGCTAAGGAGAGTTGATTTCACATTGCCATTCGAACTTTTACGATTTTAGTTGACGATAAAGAAGTGGTCCTGGATTCTAGTATGCTTCAGGATTCTGGGAGAACGCAGTAACAGTAAGGTGCATGTCTGAAGGTGTGTGTGATACATTAGTTTTGCTTCATCCAGGCGGTGAGTTCTGCTGCACACAAAGCCAACTGACCATCCTGTTGTGATGGGCTCCTTGGAGATGAAGTGCTGGTGGCAATGTCCAAAAACAAAATGGAGTTACTGGATCACATCTCCATGAAGATGAGGTTATCGAGCGACAAACCTAAGCTTGTAGTGGGCACAATGAGTCAGACCTTGTTTGTGGATGTGAAGAAAGATGAGTACAAAAGGGCATTCTGTTGCAATACTTGGAGCCTGACTCCCACGTCATCTTTGAGCTTTCTGAAACTGGTACTAGCAGATATGCAGGCTTGAAAAGCCGTCTTTTGAAATAAATCCACTTCAGTGAAACATTGGCTAGAATGCATCAGAAACCGAGTGCGACCATTGGTGCATGTGTCGTCAACCTGAGGGCCATTGCACAAAATATTGACTTTTTAATATGGTGACACCTAAATATTGTGTCAAGAATATTGTTAGTACAAAAATCTCGTGTCACAGATTATTTTTGTTAGAAATATTGTGTTTTTGGTAAATATCATTTTAAATGCTATCCTTTTATATTAGATTGTTTATTTAAATATATTTGCAAATAGTATTGGGTTTTTGACTAATTTAATATATATTAGTAACATATTATTAGAAGGTGTTCATATTGTTAATATAATAGTTATTCATGCATAGTTTGTGATTTAAAATGTTTCATTTATTTTTTAATTACATTAGTACTTTATAATGTAGTAGAGCGTTGTTTGGTTTGTAAGGGAATGTGGTATGAAGTAAACTAAAATATAATTAACTGAATGTTATTGTGAATTTGTATTGTAAATGAAATATTAAATTGATTAATAATTATGTAATTTTTTTTAATTGTTATCTTATGCTAATAAGTTAAATTTGTTAGTAATATATAATATTTGTTTTACTTTTTGGTAATTCTTTGTTTTTAGTAGTGGGTTGTTGGGTTTGTAGGAGAATATGTTGGAAATCTAATTAAATTATAAATAATTCTATATTAATGGTAATTACTGTTTATTGTTGATTAATTATTCGATTTATTATAACTTAAGTAGATTGTGTTACTTGTTAATTGTTGTTTTGTTTACATTTTACCGTATATTTAAATGTTAATATTTTGGTAAGTAGTTTATGTAGTACTAGCAATTTGGTGGTTTTTCTAGGGGAGTAGTGGGGAAGTTATTGAAGTTATATTATTTTTTTAATGAATTTCTAATACCGTTTTTGATAAATATTTCTGTATTTCTATGGTGGACATATATGTACATTATTTTTTTTAAATATTTATTAACTGTTTTGTTTAGTGTTTTTAATAATAATGTTTGTAAATTTTATTTTTAACTTATTACATTTCGAAGTTTGTTTTTTGGTAAATTGAATTAAATAAATTGTGCTGATTTACTATTTAAGTTATTTTTTGTATTTAACTTTTTTTGTAGGTGGGGAAGTACAATTTATTTAAATTATTTGTATTTGTTTGTTTGAAGTTTATAATGTATTTTGTAATATTTTATACCATATAGTATGCAATTTTTTTTTATAATATGGTTTTATTTTGTTCCGATATTAGGTATTTACATGTTTTATATAAAATAATTAGGAGGTGGAATGCTATTTGTAGTCCCTACAAAGTCCAATACTTTCCCTACTATTGCATAAACGGGAGTGGAAATAGTAAGTCTAACCCCTCCGGACTCCAACACTTTCTTTAGTTTTGCTTATACTGATGTGGCAATAGTAACTCTAAACCCCTCCGGCATCCAACACTTTCCCCACTTGTGTTTATAGTGGGTGGAGTTGGAATATTTAATATAACCCCTCTGGGTTCTAACAATTTTCCCACTTGTTGCTTCGACTAGAGTAGGAATAGTAAATATCACCTCTCCGGAATGCAACACTTTTGCTACTGTTGCTTAGACTGGAGTCGGAATAGTAAATCAAGCCACTCATGAGTCCAACACTTCCTTTACTGTTGCTTAGACTGGAGTGTAACTAGTAAACTGAACCCTTTTAGAGTGCAACACTTTCCCTGCTGTAGTTTTTTTATGTTTAATGTTTGTTGTAGGTAGGAAAGTAAATGTAATTTAAATTCTTTTTATTTTTTATTTTAAGTTTATTATTTTGTTTTACTATATATTATGTAATTTTTGTTTATATGATTTTATTTTTCTGCAATGAGGTATTTACATGATGTGTATAAAATGATTAGGAGGTAGAATACTAATTGTAGTCTCTCCAAAGTCCAACATTTTACCTACTGTTAGTTGGACTGGAGTGGGAGTAAAAAATCTAACCCTTCTGGAGTCCAACACTTTCTTTAGTGTTGGTTAGACTAGAGTGGGAATAGTAAATGGAACCCTTCAAGAGTCCAAACACTTTCTCTTTTGTTACTTAGGGCCTTATTAGGAGTCTGGCGGTACACAGACTGCCAGACTCACGGTGGCGGGCTCCCGACTGCCCTATTATGACTAGGGCGATCGGGCCACACTGGGATCACCGCAACCGCCAGGGAACCACCATTCCCTGGCGATTGCACAGCAGTCCTGAAGCTGCAATATGCTTGGTGGAGCATATTATGAGTTTCCTCATCACCACACTTTTTATGGCGATGCGACTGCCATGAAATGTGTGGTGGTGAGGAAACAAAGGGGGCCCCACAGGGCTCCCCGGTGCCTCACGCAATGTGATGTGCACAGGAGGGACCAACATGTGCCCCCCTGTGTGAATGCACACCAGTACCTGCACGGCATAAATTTGAGCTGTCCATGCCGTGCAGGTACTGCCTTTGATGTTCCAATTGCAATGCCTATTTCATTCGGACCGCCCTGGGAACGCCAAAGAACCACGCGCCAGACAGGAGAAAACTCCTGATCTGGTGGGCGGTTTCTACACAGGTTTGGCGGTGCGGGAGCATGGTGGTCCTGCTCCCACACCGCCAAACTCATAATGAGGCCCTTAGTATGGAATAGGAATAGTAAATCAAACCCCTCCGGGGTCCAACACTTTCCGTGCATTTGCTTTGACTGGAGTGGAAATAGCAAATCTAATCCCGCTGAAGTCCAACTCTTACTCTACTGTTTATTAGGATGGAGTGAAATTTGTAAATTAAGCCCTTGCAGAGGTACATACTTCATGTGATGTTTGTTAAACAGTATTTATAGTAGTTATTTTTTGTATTGAGTTTTAAAATTGTACGATTAAATGTTTTCTAATAATTTGTATTTTATCACTTCTGGAAAAAATGTGTTTGCTTTTAAAATATAATGTTCTATATTCATTGTATTATGTAATTATTTCATATATTTTGTTATATATGTTTTTATAATTGTTCTTATTGCTAAAATTATTCATTGCATATTTGCAATGTAAATATGTTGATAACATTTTTAATGTATATAAATATATATCAAAATTAATATACTTACCTTGTTCTGGATGATATTTCATCCAATGATATTCTTGACCCAATATGTTTATCATTTTAATAAGTATTGAACGACGATATTAAGGTACACTATATTGACACGATATTTATGTGCCTCGATATTTTTGTGCACAGTATTTTGCCATACAACCATGGCTTGTGTTCAAGCAGAAAAAAAGTAGTCTGAGGCTGCACATGGTACCAGAAGATTATACAAAACCCATCTTAATGCTTAATGGAGATCCTTGAGAACTCTCATCTGCTGAAGAAGACACAGACATTGCACATTCTTAGATCATAATTCTCCATAGAGGAATCCTCCTTTGACTTTCCGTGTGACTTTCTCCCAGGTTTGCAATTTTGAACCCATTCTCTTGCACCCACGTCGCAATGTTAGACTTCCTGAAAGACAATCCAAACATGAACTGAAAATTGTGAGTTGCTGTTTAAGCAAGTGAGTGATGAAGATTTGTAGAGTATGTCACCTGTGTCCAGGAAAAACACTAATCAAAGGTTGGTGTGGACCCTACTGCTACAGCCAGGGAATAGGAGACTGAAGGCCAGCGAGTCATGCTCGGGCACAGTGACTGACCTCTTACCTAGCCTGACATGCTTCTGTTCATTACTTGTACATAGTTTGCAATAAGGAAGGCTTCCTGCAGTTTACTACGTGCTAGTTGTTTCTGAGACAACATCCTGTTACGTTATAAAGATATAATTTTTGCAGGATCGCAAGTCATTCATTCTAGAGTTTTTTCCATGTTTATTTTATTAAAAGAAATAACAAATTTTACATTTTGTCTCATTCCAGCCTCAAGCACACGCTGCATAAAATTCTAGAGTCACAAACATATATTCAAAATCACAATCTGTATTCCAATGATCTTTTTAAGTATTCTGCCGACCGGCCTCTTTTTTCTCTTCAACCTTAAAGTCAGCACGTGTTCCGGTGCTCGAATCCCAGCGTTGTGCAGAACGCCTTGGTTTCGAGCGTACTCGCTCGTACTGTGGAGAGTAACAGATGGTTTTTGACGGGCAATAAAGAGGCTATCTCTGTAAGAAGAGACACCACTTGACATTTATTTTTGGATGAATCTACAGCATAGGGGATAAGGACTCATGGTCGTATATATTGGTAACGGCTTGGAGGATTTTACCATTGATTTTATCCAGGACTGAAGTACAACTGGCAGGAAGGCGCAATCCTAGAACTTACACAGTATTGATCGTACAGCCCTGAGGAAGACATGAGGTACGCACCATAAATGAGGAAACACGTGTTGGCTTTAAGCCTAAAAAGAACGAAGAGGCCGGCAGGCCGAATAGTTATAATGATCATTGGAACACAGATTGTGACATTGAATATATGTTTGTGTACTCTAACATTTAATGCAGTGTGTGTTTGAGGCTGGAATGGGATATATACACAGTGGTCTTTCATCACTCAAAGTGGGGAATTGGGTGATTCTCCCTACTACTTGGAGCACCCTCATAGCACTCAGCTAGATATTGTGTGGGATCCTGGAGTGAGCGCCAGATCCCTATTCCATCAACCCCTCACGAGTCTTAGGGGGATATGTACAAAAGAAGTGGCGGAGCGTGTCTTTAGCCTCCTGGGCTTAACGACACGCTCCGCCATTTCGGAAACGCAAGGCTGCACCATATTTACAAGAATGTGGTGCAGCCTTGTGTTTCCTCCTGCGATGACGCTAAGTTTAACAACTTAGCGCCAACGCAGGCACCCTTGCACTAGGGTGCAAGGGTGTCTGGGTGCAGGAAGGTGTCCCTTCCTGCACAGAAACAATCCTAAAATGCCATTTTGTAACTTTCATGTGTGCTGCTTCATGCAGCACACGTGAAAGTTACAAAATGGCATTTTTTAAAAAGGTTTGTTTATGTACAGGAAGGGACACCTTCCTGTACATAAACAAACCATGGCATTTTGCTTTTTCCATGTGTGCTGCACAAGGCAGCACACATGGAAAAAGCAAAAACGAGGAGAAATAATGCATTTCTCCTCGTTTCGCCAACTTAAGGCCAGGATTTTCTTGGTCGTAATTTTGGCGCTGCCTCCTATGTACGCCACCCTTGTACGTAGGGGGCAGCGTCAAATACAATGGGTGTTGCGGTGTAACGCCCACCACAACACCCACTGCACGCCCCTTTCACGCTAAACATAGTGTGAAAGGGTGCCTTATGTAGAAGGCAGCGTTAAGCCACGTTAAGTGACGTTCCCGTGGCGATAGGGGCTTGTACATATGCCCTCTAGTTTGAAAAAAAATTCTGTCTAACACAGACTTTTGCATTTTTATCCTTGTATTCGTGGATCCTTGCAGAGAATTATAAATGTCAATCCATTTTCATTCTTCTAGCGAAAAAGATAGGCATTCAATCGCACGCCGGCTACCGTCTGTTGACATATCTCGAAATATTGTTGCAAATCAAATAGCTCTTCGACTTATCCCCCACCTGCAGAGAGAACAACTGGCTCGTCCCTTATGCAATGAGTTGGCAGCTTATCCGTGACCCTGCCTGAATAAATGTGTTCACGGCTACCGTTTATCACGTCAGTAACGCATGCAAATCCATTCTGCACGGCGGGGCTCCACAAACGAGAGCCGGTGTTGCAAGAAGTTTTCAAAGCAGATTTTTTTTAAAGCTGAAATGTAGTTAGATTCTACTTGGAATATAGTTGAACGTCTTATACCTGCTCTGTGATGGGCAAGCACAAAGTGTGCCACCCAGGCACATATGTCATTATGAAAAATCTATCATCAGCGGATTTTGTCATGATGATGAAAGGCGCGAGGGAGAAATATTTCACGCACAAATACCTCTGAGAAAGAACAGCCAAAAGCAAAACACTGCACCAGTCAATTCCCGAGATATAAAGAGCACCAAGAACACGCTGCCCGGGATATGTTCCTGCCTCATTTGAAGGCATAAATAAATAGGTCCCCAGGCCACGGTAGAGAAAGAAGAGACAGAAATATTGCACTTCAGAATAATTTGTGGTGTGCGCTGCCAAATGGCTTATTCCTAAGCACGCTGAACACCTATTACCTGCTTTACCAAAGAGCAATGCTGCAAAATGGCCACTTAATGCACTGCAAAATGGAGCTCTCGGTGCCAAACATCCACAAAACGTTTTCAGTACCACAGGAAACTCAAGCGGACTGATGGCTGCTCGCCAACAGGTGTTCTGTCTCAACCCTAATTGGAGATTTCTTTCTATTGGAATTAAAATAGAGGCAAGGCCTGTCGTACTGACTTTCGTAAAGTGAAACAAGCGGTGACATGTTTTGGGTTTGTACACACTTCACCTGTAACAAAAATAATGATCCTAATCAAATATGCTTTTAACGTTCGGCAGGCTCTCCCATCCATTGAATGCACTTGTAGATGCATTTGCGTCAAAGGCAGGAGAAAAAGTGTTTTGAGCATGGGAATTTAGAGACACATCAATTTTAGCAGGGTCTAGAGGTAGGAGTTTCTCCAGGATGGTAAAAATATTATACAAATGAAAAAACTTGTTCTTAAGTGCAAATACTCTTTAGCATTATAAGTCAACAGCCGGAAATGTACATTTTATGCATTTTCATATACAAGTAGTAGCAAAATCATAGGATTTACCCTGGAATTCGTTATTGTTAGAAATGGGGGTCTCTTGTTTGCAGAGGTAGGTACCTTTGTCCAAATAGGGACCTTTGCTTCTAGTGAGGGTGAGGGGGGATACACACTTTAGATAACCCCTGCTCACCCCCTCAGTAGCTTGGCACAGGCAGACAGGCTTATCCCAAAGGTAATGTGTAAGGTATTTGTACCAACACTCACAGTGACACAGTGAAAACACCACAAAAGAACACCACACCAGTTTAGAAAAATAAAATATCTTTATCTAAACTAAACAAGACTAAAACGACAAAAATCCAACATACACAGTTAAAGATATGACTTTAAAAAGGTTTCAAGAACTTGTACCATAGAAAACTATGGATGCGTGACTTTTCACCAAAGTACCTGTAGATGCGTGAAAGTTCCAAAAGCCAAACAGCTGCAGAGTCGGAAAACAAAGAGATGCGACTCTCCTGAGCAGTAGCGGCTCCTGGAGGAAGTGCTGGGGGGCGGTGAGGCAGGGCGGGGGAGGGACAGGGTGGAGGGTAGTAAAATCCGGCTTACGGCCGAACTGAGTTAAGTACATAAATAAATAAATAAAACGAATTACATTGCGCGCGCAATGTAATTTGTTTTATTTATTTATTTATGTACTTAACTCAGTTCGGCCATAAGCTGGATTTACTACCCCACCCTGTCCCTCCCCCGCCCCGCCTCACCGCCCCCCAGCACTCCCTCCAGGAGCCGCTACTGCTCCTGAGACCTTGGGGAGGCGATGCGACAGTCCCGCTGCACGCACGGTCTGTATGGGGAGTGATGCGTTGATTCTTCATGACAGTACCGGTCCGCAGGTGATGCATTGGACGAACTTACCGCACAGGCACGATGCGTGGAAATCCGGGATGCGCCGGCGATCGATGTGGAGGCGTTGAGCGGCGCTGCGTCGGTCCTCTTCAGCCGCGATCCCTCGATTTGTCGATTTCCGTAGTTCTTAGAGTTTCTTCTTTCTTCCAGCTCCCAAACAGCAGCCACAACATCCAGAGGCCCAAAACTGGCACAGGCGCCTCCTGGCAGGCTAGAACTCACAGCAGCAGAGTTCAGGGGAGCTGGGGGTGAAGTCTTTGTGTCCCTGAGACTTCAGAACAGGAGGCTCGCACACTTCAGGCCCTTGGAGATCTCCTTCAAGCATGGGACACAGCACACAGCAAAGTCCTTCTCCTTTCCTTGGCAGAAACAGCAACTGCAGGCCAACCCCAGACACACAGCAAGGGCAGTACTTCTCCTCAGTCTCTCCAGCTCTTCTCCTTTGCAAAGGTTCCTCTTGAATTCCAGGAGCCAGGAATGATCTAAAGTCTGGGGTTTTGGGTCTGATAATTATACACCAAAATGTCTTTGTTCTCTTTGTGCAAGGGGCTCTGAACCCAGTTCAAATCAGTTCTGGGGGGCACTCTGCAAGTGTACAACAACATCCATTGTCAGTGTGAGCCTTGGCTCCAGACACACCACAAGGGGGCGGAGCCAGCATTGTGGAAGGCAGGCACAGACCTATTCAGGTACAGGTGCTACTCCTCCCACCACTCCAAATGCAGATCAGGCCTATTCAGCCTAGTGCTGACTCATCCAGACTCCTGGAGCCACTGTACCTCCCCAGCCCCTGTCACTCCTAAGCCAGACAGTCAATCCACAAACAGGCAGAGGCACACAGGATGGTTGAACAAGAAAATAGGCACTTTCTAAAAGTGGTATTTTCAAACACACAATTTAAAAACAATCTTTACTAAAAGATGTGTTATCGAATTCTGAGTTCAGGGATACCAAACTGCATTTTTCCATCGTATCCCAATGGGAAGATATGCTTGTAAAATGCTATAAGTCAAAGAAAAAAACAGGGGAACCCTACTCACTGAGGAACCAGGGTATTAGTTATATAGGAAAGACAATGGTTCCTTTTGAATAATATGACCTATACCTGTAGTAAAATGCACAATCGCGATATAGAGGGTTAACTAATGGCAGAGGGCGAAGGAACCACCAACACAAATGATTCAATGTAATATATTTTATAGATTTTCAAAGAAAACAAAAAGATATATACAATGTTCAAATTCTAATCAAAAAACATTTGTGCATTGTGTCCCAAGTGAAGCGGGAACCTAAACCTAAGTGACAGTGTGGATTTTTATATACAAGGTTTCCACATTTCATACAAGTCGACCATTCTCAAAATAATTTCTATGTGAACAGCAGCTATATACAGTGATATGCGCTGGGCAATGGTTCGCTTCTTCTGTTCATCGACGGCGTTTCGACCCTCTAGTCAATGTGGGGTCTCTTCAGGACTAATGATAAAGGGACATCTATTAGGGGAAATAAAAAGAGCATAAGGCCCATATACCGGCACAAATGCAAAAAAATGAATGAAAAGGCCGTGTGATGGAGGGGGTACCTGAAAATGTAGCTGCGCAGCCTCGTGAAAATGATGTGCCACACGTGAGAAGTAAAGGAAAGAAGTTACTCACATGAGGACCCGTCCAGGTACTGAGGTTGTGAGAAGGAATGCAAAAGAGGTAGAGTAAAGTTAGAAGCCAGTTGATATATGTACAAGGAATCTTACTTTGCGATGTGATAATGGTTGCCCAGGGGGCTCTTACCTCAATGTGAGGGAAGGCTGGCAATCAGAAAATGAAGATCGGCCAAATCGGCTCTACGAATAGTGCGCTACAGCCGTAGCAGTGAAACAATTCCCTTAGTCGGTGAGGAGAACAGTGTCAGTGCACTGTGATCGTCTGCGGGGTTAAAGGGGAGAGATTGGTTGTACGAAGGGAAATGGTCGGGAAGAATTGTGGGCTGTATGTGCCAAATCTTACCAGGATCGATGATTTAAATGGAACCGCGGGACAGAGCTCCACGTGTTGATACTCCAAAGCAGCCACAGTCAGCTTTGCGTCCGGTACAATGACAGTGATCCCCAAGGAGGGTTGATGCTAAATACTCTATTTCCCGCCCTTAACTCTAGGGAAACGGCAGGCCTGGCTGGCGATACCCGCTGTACTGAGCAATCCGGTGCTCGGTGACCGTGAAAAGTGAGAAAATACTTCAGTGGGAAATTCAGAAATGAAAGAAAGAATGTAGGAGTGTGGCACATAGTAGGTATAGCTGCGCTGTTGGCAATTGCTAATGTTTATGCTGTGCCAGCAATAAATACATGAGAGAAGCAGGTGACTAAAAATACAGAGCACAGTAACGTGAATAAGATTACTAATATCCATTGTGCAAGCAATATTCATATAATCAGGCGTAAATCATTCTCGGTATCTAAACATGTCTCAATGAAGGCACAAAAACATAGGCAATTTTAGGAATTATTATACAACGTAACAACAAGAGTGTTGATCTGATGCTTACAATTTGCATGTAATTGCAGCACTTGACTGAATTATATAATGAGATGTGTATCTGTACAGATTTTGAAGTTTGATTTTCCGTATGTTTGCACTATTATCTCTTTGTACCAGGAATTTTAACAGACTTAATTGTCTAAATAAACTATTAAATACTTATTTATATCTGGCAAAACCTTTCTGTTGCATTTGGAGTGTGGTTGTGCTCCCTCATATTAATCTCAAGCTCATCTTTCGTAGTGGCCCTCCCTTAGCATGCATTAGAGTAATATTTAGTACATTTCAATTCACAGTTTCCATCAATGTACTTTCTTGGTTGTAGGTATAGCCCATGTGACATAATAATAGCTTTCCTTACTGTGATGTTATGTATCTTTCTGTTTTTGTCATTATCTCTGAAAATAGTATAATTGTATGAGTAATTACCAATTTAAAATGTTTTGTACATTTGTTATTTACATATATAATTATGCAAATACTTCTCTTATTTATTCTTACATGTATGTTATTCTTAGATGTTTCACACTTTGTTACAGCTTTTAAGCTGAGGGTGTTGTAATATTAAGCAGGTGCTTTCTTTTTCTGTTGATCTGAGTATCAGTTTCATTTTAGTAACTTAATGGTAATGGTAGTTTGTAGTTTGTTGGTAGTTTGTAGAGGTTGAGGCTGTTAGGTTTGTTTTGTTTTTTGTCTTTAGGGTGAGTTTCTATTTTATAATAATTTACATATACTTACATTTTATGTCTTTTTTCTGGTTTGTGATCAGTGTTGTTGGTAGTGGGGGTGTCTGTAACCCAGGTGGTACCATTTCTTTCTCCAGATTGTTCTGCAATGAGGTCCCTTCACACCACTTTGCTATTTCATTTTTGCTTAATTTTTCCAAATCTTTAGCCGATCATTGAACTCATATTTAGGGCCAGATTAAGGCCAGATTAAAATGTCACCTTTCCTTACATAATTTTAAAGGTAAACCCAACATTACATATTAGGAAAGGACATTCACTAAGAGACCGTTTGGTCCACAATGTTGTAACCACCAAAAGAGATATGCTAAACTAAGAGCTTAAAGGTTTCTTTCCTTGCAGCAAGTACAAAGATTGTCGCTATAGTAAAAGTGTAGCAGAGTTCGAAGTACCCTATGGCAAAAAGTATTCTACAATTTTTAACATGCAGTACTCAGTTTGTCATTTACATTTTAGTATGTCCCTGCGACAAAAAATATGTGGGCAGTACTATACATGCTGTTAAAAAGAGGATACATGAACACATGCACACATGTGGGCCATCGATAAGAACGATCCCCACTACATTTCAAAGAATCACATTATAGTGGTAGATCCAAACTTGCATTCTATGCCATAGAACAATACCTTGTGACACTAGAGGAGGTGATAGAACCACAATTCTGAGTAGGAAAGAATCTATATATATCATAGATATGGAGACTAAGAGTTCTGGCGGGTGGAACACAGAAGGGGAACTCAAAGTGCATCTTGAGGACAAATAATGTTTTCTTTGTAATCTGTGATAGATCCCCCAGCTCATATTTTGCTATTTTATATTTCTGTAAAAGTATGCTAAACTCCATGTTATGAACAAAGATGATTAGAGATGAATAACACAACATAACACATAACATGTATTTGTAAAGCGCACATTCACGCAAGGGTATCTTGGTGCTGAATAACAGATGTTTATTGTTGCCCAACTAAGTGGTACTCATTTTATCAATCTCAGAAAGATGAAAGGCTGAGTGGACCTACCGGGATTTGGACCTGTGACCATGAGGTCGAACACAGGCCCCTACAGTGGTTGCATTAGTCCACTAGGCCACCAGACCCGGCTTCACTAATAGATGTATCTTTATCTACACTTCAACTTTGATACAGAAATTTTATCTATGACAGTTTCTATTATGTTTTTTCTGATAATTTAAAAATGTTTAACTGTATTTTACTGTTTTCTCACACAGGATGAGGCGGAGGGGAATCTCAAGTGAGATGTGGCAATGGTGCAATGGGGCTGGTTTCCCCTACCTTTTCTTCAGTTCTGCATAGATTTAGGTGGACACTAGCTCAGCTAAGAAATCTTTTTGCATTTTGGGTTACATTTGAATGAATTTTGCTAAAACTTGAGTTTGTTGACAGATTATAATAGAGTTTAAAACTGTCCAACAATAGCCCACTCTGTCTACATTCACAATACAGCGTAAGGACAGTCATTTTCGGAAATCTAATACATTTAATGTTGCTATATTGAGTAATTGGCAATTACAAGTTTTCTTTTATAGGTGTTCGAATCTGTATAAAGAACCATGCTACAGGATAAAATTCCACTTTAGATTGAATATAACAAGATATGGTACAGATAGCCTATTTGAGAACATGATTCCCTACAATACGTGCACAATAGTGTAGATCTATATGACTTATTTTGGTTTAGATGATTAGCTCCACTATAACACTATGTTAAGTGACAACACAAAAATATCACTGTGTTTATCGATGTGTAAGGTATTATTGTAAAATAGATCTATATGCCTTATTCCATTATAGGTGATTTTCTCGAATAGAATACTATGTGAATTGATAATATTATCACAAATAGAACACTTTGTTGTGCAATGTATTGAAGCATTTATGAAATCTGACAATGCTTTACCCTATAACAGAGGTCTTCAAACTTTTTTGCTCTGAGCCCCTCCCAAGCAAAATGTTTTGAAGTTGGGCCCCCCTCAAAAAATGTATGGCAACAATAGGAAGAGTGGGAAGGACAGGGGTGAGCTCCAGGACGGCGCATAGGAGATCATTTCAGAGGAACTTTCCTGTAGCTCATAATCTACGCTATATGTGAGACTAAAAAAAAGTACAAATATATCAATCCAAAACAGAAATGGACCAAAAACACTAGGCCCCATTATTGGGATTTTGTGAGTCTGGGTCTCAATGCAACTGCACCTGCTGCACTAAACCCCTAAATAAAAGCCCCCAAAACTCCCCAACTTCCTCAAGGCATCTCTCTGAGGAAGCTGTCTCTATCATTTGTAATCTGAAAGATGACCCCCCACCCCCATATAGCACCACTTCCTCTGGGCTATCTCTTTGATGCTATCCAAGGAGCTCACAACATTCCTCTTTCTCCTGGACCGTTACTCTGAAGCCCAAAGGACTATCAGAGCGCTCCATCTGAATGTGACCCTGCTGGCCTCCTCCCTGTCACCACCTCTACTCACCTTGAAGTACATCTGCATATAAACAGAGGTCGAAGCAGAGTGGATCTATGATCAGCCACATGCCCTATGCTTTGGTTAAAAAACACCTATCCCAGAACAATTATTGTGGCCCTTGCAAGTGCCTCTGCATAAAAGTGATGGGAGGGTGGGGTTGAGTGCGTAGTTTTCCCATGCTGTGAAGCTCAGGGAGGGACACAAAGCTAAGGAGGAAACAGTTATTCTCACCAGGGTGCCTGCTACCTGAAATAATGTAAATATATGCAATTGGTTAATCACCAAATGTAAAGGCAGCTTGGAAGCCAGTTTAGTATTTAAGTTATGGAGGCACCTGAGGCTTCATGGGGACAATGAGCTATTCCTTTTGATACTTAATTTCACAGTGTTATAAGCTGAGCTCTAGAAAGTGTGCTTTTAATAGACAAATGTTTGCACTAGGCATAGTTTACCTATTACTAAAATATATATGTTGAAAACGTGTTTTATCTGAAAACACCAAATCGTTTTGCATCAGTCTACATTATACATTGTATATATAATACAATTTTAAAATAATAACTTGCATATTCAATAGTGCTTTCTGCTCCAGTCTGGGACCGTGTAGTGCTAAAAATACGCAAGCCACTATTACTCACATCTGCAGTGGTCACATTACCCAGATGTTAAAGAATATATTTCTATCTTATTAGCGTAAATTGCGTTTATTTTTCATTTAAGGTTTCTGCATTATTTTATATGCAATTAACTGAAAATGAGAAACAAAATACTTGAAGAATATGTTCTTGTTTTTAGCCACGTTTTTGACCCTGCCACTACGTGGCTAAAAGGAACACAATATTCTGTAAGTGTCTTGTTTTTCCACTTTCAGTTGCCTGAAAAATAAATGCAAGTTAAACTAATCCGATGGAATTCTTTTAAATTATGAGGTCGCCATGCATGTTTTTTTAACCAATTCAAGGACTGCATGTAAATGAAGCCACCCTGGAAACATGCCAAGTTGCGCTCCCAGGCCATCTTCATTTACAAGTTCATGTTGAGCCATTTTCGCCCCCTAGGAATGCAGCCACATCCCCCTAGGCGGGCGTGCCCCACAGTTTGAAGACCACTGCCCTATAATGTACAGTACCATACATATTACATATACTGCTTTACCTTAATCACAATGGTATGTTTTTAACTACAAAATGGTGCCTATTTTGCAGTTTGTTTTGTAGTTTTTTTCAGTCCTTTTTCGCTGTTATCATTTTTTTAACAGTTTGAATCCACAGGGGTGATCATGTAATCAAGGCCCTTGGAGGCCGAAACTCGTTTTATGTTTTATGTTTATGCTGAAAAAACTACCTTTTGATTATGCATAAACTGAGTAAGTGGTACATGTTCTTTGTTTGGAAAAAAATATATATATAAAAAAAAATATATATATATATATATATATATATATACATATTCATATATATATATACATATACATATACATATATATATACATATACATATACATATATATACATATATATATAGAGAGAGATACATTATATATATATATATATATTTTTTTTAGCTCATATTGCTATGTATTTAGTTACATGTTTTTTGGCGGAAAAAACCTAACTATTTTGGTGCTGTAATATATCTGTTTTATTGAATCGTATACATTTTTTTATGTTTTTTTAACGATTATTAATGATAATGATATTGTGTGAGGTGATATTTTTGACAAATCATGTTTATTTAAAGGAAACAATATTTTCATTCCAGATATTTTTGTTTTTGATATAAGGAAAAATCTACATTATAATCAATGATGTTTGTATTCTTGGTATTTGTGGTTTAATATAGTATAATATAGGAAGCCAATATTTTTGTTAACAATATTTAATTTCTGATATTTTTGTACATTGATATTGTGTGCATCAATATTGTGGTAGTGATCCAAAATGGTGATGGAGTGTGAGCCTCAAGGAAAAAAGTGGGTGTTGGATTACTCCTCCATGAAGACTACTCCGTGTACAGCTGGTTCAAGGCCTCACCTTACAGGTGCTACTCTGAAATGAGGGCTTTACACAACATAAAAATAATGATGGGTAGCTATCAATAATAAGATTTTTTCATCCCAGAGGTCCGTGTTTTGATCTTGTTTTTCTACCTTATATCACTAGGGACTGATGGCGGAAATCAACCCCATGATTGATAGTTACCTATGTACAATTCAACATATTTAGCAAGAAAAAAACAGTAATGCAGTATGTCAGAACTGTATCATAGGATGCCTTTGATTTTGAATAAAAAATGTATATGTGTTGGACTGAATCATATTTAGTTTGAAGTCGGTATTTTTATTGTGCTTGATATTCATTTTCAAAAAAATATTTCATGTTAAAATATTTTAATAAAAAAAATTACTTGAGCAGCGATGCCTGGTGAATGAGGTCGTTCTCACTCTACATCAAAATCGGAGATTTTTGGTGTTATGTATATTTCTACTGAGAGCTACAAGTCTTTAAAGCATTTGGTTAATATTATTTTTATTGAAAGCATTTATTCTATTTTAAACAGAAAACTCTTCAATCACCCCCAACCAACAAATGACAGATCAAGTTCAATATAGTAAAAAAAGATGGAGGTTATTTTTGTTCCTCTTGAATGGGTTTCTGTCGATTACCGCTCTTATGATTCATTCTCTGTATTTATGTTAAAATGTGTATTCTTCTCTGCAGGAAAATGCATGTGAACTGCTATTGTTGCATGGTGCTTCCTGTTATTTTATTTGTCACTGTATCTGACGTTGTTTTCACTGTCAATCTATTTGTTATGCATGTAACCTTGATTTAGCTCTTCAATGGAATCGTATAGGTTAAATAATACTTGAACAATGCGTGTAGTTGCATTGACTTTAACAAAAGCTGCTTCCATCATTGTCTATAAAGTGCAGTGAAATGAGGCCATACTCATCTTGAAATATTTTTTTCACACGAAAATGAACTTAAAATACAACATGCATATTTGATCACTTTGGCATTCGGTGCTGCTTGTCAAGGCCAGTCTTGAACAGTCATGAATAGGCATGCCCGTCTCACGGATACCAATTCGCCAATATTTCAGGAGAACCGACCCTGAACCACTCTTCAACCTGACAAATGCAGCAGGGCAATAAAAGGGGCATGTGGTGGAAAATGCTGACAGTGAAGAGAGCCATGTTTACTTTTTGTGCCTGCTACTGCCCATGGGACCAGGGATGGCATGGCAGTATGAGGGGCACCAAGGGGTAAGCCAGCAGCAACAAATGTAACAACCACTTGACATCCATGGTCTGCTTAACTGCTGTAACATAACATAAGAAGAAAAGTCATTCTTCACTTCCACAATGACTCTGTAATAGCAAAGGTTTTTATGGCGTTCTTAAGAAGCCATCAATTGTAAAATATATCCCCAATCATGTGTTGATTTAACTTTACAACAGTAGAAACAACTCTAGGTTTACAAAGCTGTGGTATCTCAGTGATAAGAAGAAATGAAATAATGGTCTCAATAGTCTTCCCCCATCTCCAACTCACCATCAGCAATCTGATTTAATGGTGGGTGCTATGATGTCACTCACTACCATGTCCGTTACCTACTATGAATCTACCAAGGTGCCTGGGGCAGCAGATCTCAACCTTGCTTGGCAGCAGATATGCTCGACAGAATCAATGATGACTAAAGCATCTCCAATCCAGTTTCTCTCTAAAAGAAAAAACATGGGAAGCAAATTTCACTGAAAGGCCAGGATAGTGAAGGCCACATATTTGAGGATGGGATGACACCATATTTATAACTTTTATAATGAAAGTGGAATGGAAGGAGTGAGCATGAGCGAGATGGGCGTGGTCAGCTCAGTGTGGCTCATTTCCATAGCTCTCCTCCCCCTAACATCTGCACATTCCTTCCTTAAGCCTGCTATCTGGCTGCGGCACAGGGGACTGGGGGTAGGTAGGCCAGGCATTCACTGCCTGTCCTGTCCTCCTTTGAAGCCTCATGCTTTGTGACTCCTCACCCTTGCACTGGCATTCCTCTGTAGCTGCAGAGCTCTCGCCAGCAGATAGCGTCTACCCTGGATAGAACGTATCACCTTATCAAGGCAGCCTTGCTAATCCTGTTAGCACTGACCAATCAGGGAAAACTGCAGGAAGGCTGGATTTTTGCTCATAGAAAAGAAAGTGTTGGAACTTATTTTCTGTACACGTTATGATAAATTCAACGAGAGCAATCTGTTGGATTTATCAATACCATTCTGTTAATTCTTTGAATTATATTTACATACTTTCCTAGCAATAGTTATACGTCCATAACATTTTGCCATGATAGTCTATGAGACCAAGTATCTATAATAGTGAACACGAAATGTGCAACTCCTCCCTCACCATGGTTTATAAAACATCATTTATAAGGACCTTGCTCATACGTACAGGACCTCCCTACCCCTGGGACACCTTGGGGGTTCGCTGGGGGTTGCCCAATATGTAGAAATGATGTAGATTATTACTTCACAGTGCTCACAGCACTAATGTCGACTATACAGGGAATTTCCTACACTGTGGAAAAATAAAATGGGCAGTTGTCCCTCACCAGGGTTTATAAAACATCTTTTATAGTGTCCCTGCTTAAAGTTACCTGACCCTCCTACCCATGGAACACCTATGGGAGATCTTGGGGGTACCTGATATGTACTAATAATGTAGATTATCACTTTTATAGTGCCCCTGCCACTAAAGTCGAGTTTGCAGTGAATTTACTTTTTAAAAGCAGGGCTGCAACTCAGGGCTGATTTTAAAATGACCTCAGGCTCTCAGCAGTGCATGCAGGCAAGTGCAAAAAAAGGCTGCTGGCCTCTAAACAACCAGGCCCTATTACATACCAGGAACTTATAGGTAGTTTTCATACCCTTGCCCTTTTATCTACTAGGGACTTATATGGTAGGTCATGCCAATTATAAGTGTACCTCCATTCATGTGTGTGTGTTTTACATAGCAGTGGCCCTGGGCCTGATTAGCAGGGCTCAGGGCACAGTCAGAGTCAGCTACCATTAGTAAGAGTCAGCACACAAAAAATGGGGATCAACAGGCCAAAAGGGTGACTTTCTAACACTTGAGGGCATCTTTTTATGTGTTTACCCTTGCAATGCATCTTTGTATACTTTTACCCTAAATAAAGCAAATCACCAAGTAAATAGGGAGACCTGCAGGCAATTTAAGTATAGATCCCATTGTATCCTTAAAAAGAGGTTCGATAAACAACAGCATTGAGCCCACCCTTACACATTAGGGGTATTGGGTGAGGACCCGAGGATGAAGCATGCCACCAGTGGTACTGGCAGGTAAGGATCCTATTATAAAACCAACTAGGTTTCCCCTCCTTTCATTTTTTTGAAGAGGTACTAGAGAGGTTTAGTCACAAGAATTCTCTATCCTATGATATATTTTGAGAAAACATTGGAAGCTGAAGGGACTCATCTTTGTTGCTTCTGACTTCATTTGCTTTTGTTTTGAGATTATTTAGTTGAGATTGTATTTCAGAACTTTAGCACTCCCAGCTTTCATTTTAATGCATGACATAATATACAAAGGCAAAGGGAATTGTAGCACCTGCCACTGTGAGAATGTACTAGTATAGCAGAATATTTAAGTATAATATTTTGTTAATTGTATTTCAATCTTATCTTCAATAGACCATGTTTAGCCTTGCCTATATTACATTAATGGCACAATCAGATACCTGTAGATAACTAGTACTGTACACTGTGCTTAGTTGTGGCTAAAGCAGCATACGAGGTGTGTCTGTCTGTCCCAATACCCTTATCCTCGTTCACGTGTTGAACTCACTTTGTGATACTGCATGATAATAGTGATAAGTGGGTGAAGGAGTGTTTGATTCATGCCATTCCTGCAAAATGAACTAGGGCAAAATAGAGGTTACCTCAGCTCCTATTCAGTTCTCTACTGCTCCCAATTTAGGTTCATGTTGTATATTTGCCTCCACATACATTCCTACATTTCTACATACATACCTTCATCGATTCCTTATTTAGAGAACAACATATTTTTGAAGGTTTTCAGCTACTCTATTAAGTCACTCTACTAATCCATTGCTTCGAGGATGGTATTCAAAGGTCCCTATATTTACCACTGAAACTAAAATCAAGAATTCTTCTATTTCTATGAATTATGAAAAAATTCTCTGAAATTCAATCACAACCTTGGATATTGTCCAAAACACACATTAAAGGTATCCTGGATTGATAATCATTTATGACTATATTAAGATGCTCCACATAAAACACCAAGAGGATCCGAAATAAAGCAGTTTACAGAACAGACATATAGATTATTCGACAATGAATATCCATTTGCAATTTTTGCACATGACATGGAAAACAAATTCCAACAGAAATGCACTACTGACCTGTCTGGGAAGAGACACCAAAATCTTCTCTGATAGTCTCTGCTGCAAGGCCATCATGCTGAATGATACTCCTGGGCCATTTGCAATTTTTTGATCCTTAATCCTTCTGGAAACACACGCAAACCCAAATGCCTCACCACCCTGCTATCTACCATGAAATCTTCAACAAACTGAACATTTTTTGACTCTTCATCCTCAACACTTCTCCTTTTCTCTCTCACTAGCAGGCAAATTCTGAACACCTTCTAAATACCTCATTTTGTCACAGTATTCCTTTAATCCTTTACACTTTGAGATTTTAGTTAGTGGTAAACAGGTGAATAAGGGTATTATGATCGGTGTGCAGAGTGAATTATGTTTCACATACGTATGGTGTGGAACGCGCCTGTAACACTATAGAGTTTCATATTCAATCACAAACAACTACCCTCAGCCCCTCTTAAGGCTTAAAGTCTTTTCTATTCTAAATGAGCTTATATAGCGCGTAGCTACCCAGAGGCATACCAGCACTGTTAGTGCACCACAGAATGATGAAAGGGGTAAAGTTAAGCATTTTGGAAAAGCCATGTCTTTAGTGCTTTTCGAAAAGGATGTTAATTTCCGAGAGATCGGAGAAAGGGGAGGCTATTCCAAAGTTTGGTTACACTGTATGAGAATGAACGCCCACCATATTTCACCCTCTTAATCACAGGTGTCTTCGTAAAAAAGGCATTAGTGCTCAGTGCTCTCCCCAGAGTGTAAAAGAATAGCAGGGGATAAGCGATCATAGGCCCTTTGCATGCAGCGCCCTATGAGCAATACATAATGATTTAAATTTGATCCTTTCTGCTATAGGGAGCCAGTGGAGGAGACATAATGCTTGCCTAGCAGATTGGTACCCCGTAAATTATACAATATACGGGCCGCAGAGTTCTGGACTACTTGTAGTTTATTTAGAGTTTATTGCCATATTCCCAGACTTTCAGGCGTGAAAGAATGAGCACCTGGACAACCAGGCTTTTAGAGATGGGAGGCAGAAGAGGGAGGATTTTGCGTAACATCCTCATCATGCCATAGCACGTAGCAGCTAATTTTACAGCCTCAGGATTAAAAGAAAGAGATGTGTCCAGCCATATTCCCAGACTTTCTTTGGCTGGTTTATAAACTGGGGGGAGCCTAAACAGCCTGGCCAGCCCAAGTCAAGGGATGGGCTCAGGTTATTGCTCAAAATCATCAGCTCTGTTTTTTCTGCATTCAGTTCAAAACAAGAGCATTCCATCCATTTGGCAACTGATTCAAAGCAGGGGCTTAAAGTGGGGGTTTCAGAATTATGACTCTGAGTTAATGGAAAAAACAATTGTGTATTGTCTGCATATGATATTATTGAGATTCTAAAGAGAAGGACGATATCAGCCAATGGTTTCATCTATAAGTTAAAAAGAGTAGGGCTCAACGAAGAGCCCCGGGGTACGCCACAGTAAAGGGGGAAAATGTTGAATGTGCAATCCCCCTTGTAAATCTGAAAGGTCCTGTCTTCCAGAATTTTTTTAACCAAGATAGGACAGTACTGGAGATTACAATGCTCTGTATTCTGTCCATAAGAATGTTGTGACTTACCTTATCGAACGCTGAGCTGAGATCAAGGAGGATGATTGCTGCTGTGCCTTCTTGATCCAAAAGCTTTTTAGCTTCTTCTACCACAGCTAGACAAACTATCTCTGTGCCATGCAAGGGGCGGAATCCAGTCTATTTAGCATGTAAACAATCACGTTTCTATAAGAAGTCTGAGAGCTGGATGTTAACATGTTTAACTGATCCCTAGCAAAAAAAAGATAGGTCGGTAATTCCCTAGCTCTCGGTGGTCGAGGTTGGGCTTTTTCAAGAGCAGTTTTACCATAGCATGTTTCCATGCCCTTGGAATCAGGCCAGTGGTTAAGGAAAGATTAAACAGTTCGAGCAGGGAGGGTGCAATCTCCTCTTTTACTTTGATTAATATAGAATGGGAGCTAGGTCCTTTGGGGACCCTGATTTGATTTTACTTGAAAGTTAGGAGAAGCTGGCCAAATTCAAGTAGGAAAATGCAGTCAACTTGGTGAGGTTGGTATCAGTCTTATTTTCCTTGAGGTTATCAGAGTAAGAATACTTGGTAGATTGAAACGTATTATAGATGACCTGGATTTTAGTCTTAAAAAAGAATGCCAGTTCATTACACCGTGCAATCGAGACTACCAGCACAGACTCTAGAAGGGTTTTCACCACAAAAACATTTCGCAAGGGAATTAGAAACACAGTTGATTTTCTCCTCAAAATATACAGCCTGGGTTTTTAAAATTTCAGCCATATAAGCTCTCATAGAGTCCCAATATTTCTGCTTGGCTAGCTCCCCGAAGCCTTGTCTCCAGATCCTTACAGCTATTTTACATTTTTGCTTAAGTAACCGTAGGTGGGAGGTGGACCAAGGAGAAGATTTTGCTTTGGAATTACTAGTGTGGGTTTTTTTTGGAGCACTAAGTCAAGTGTGGACTCCAGCCAATCAGTAATCCTATCATTTGCTGGAATTGGATCAGATCCCAGCAAAGGTCTCGAAGACTGAAGGATTTGTTTCCAGTCATCCGTAGGAAGCTTTGACCATACTCAGTTTTTCCTACGATCTAATATGGTGTTAGCAAATGGATGTCCATAGTAAATGGGATCAAAAATGATACGACCAAATGATGGGGAGGGGTTCAGAGGCCTCTAGCCTACTGTCTGTGGGAAAAAAACGGATTGAGTAGATGACCTTCTCATGAGTGGTCCCGACACCCTTTGTACAAGCTGAATAGTTTTTAGATCTTACAAGAGGCCAATGGCCTGAGTATTATCTGGGTGCTTCAGGTGGAGATTGAAATCTTCTAAAATGGAGAGGTTTGATCTAATACTAGCCATATGCCCTGCCACTTCCGGAAGGGAATGCAGGAATTTACCACTTGGACCGGGGGTCTGTATAATATTATCCCGGCGAATATGCTGTGGGAGAGAAGTTTATAGCAAAGGACATACTTTTGCAATCTAAAATATTAGCAGGTTCAGTAATGAAGCTAAACTCATCCTTAAGAATGATTGCTAGCCCTGCTCCCTTTTTGTTCTCACTATCTTTGCATGATATATAGTGTCCTGGGGGCAGTGCTTGGACAAGATCCGGCCCGGATTCGCCATGGAGCCAGGTTTCCGTAAGGAAAAGTGTGTCTGGTTTCTTGTCTTCAGTGAAGGCAAAAAGTTCTAACTTGTGGGCCGTGAGTGATCTGCAGATAATTAAGAACATTCTCTGACTACCTTTATCTGAGGTGTGTTCTTTAGCCACCCGGTCCCGCAGCAAGGAGAAGGGACAATTTTTGTATGTTGTTACTCCATCATCAACATTGATAGAGTGGAGAACGTTCTCTAGGGTTGCCACGTAATGCCATAACTTGCACAAAGGAGTAAGCTTGCTTACTTTTGAGGGAAGGCCAGAGCTCCTGGCCCGTGGTTTCCTTCAGCGCGCCAGCGGTGCGACCGTGCACCAACCATAATTTTATGTAATAGGAAGATTCCGAAGCTGGAGCGCTAACATAAAAGGCGACTCACAGCAGGCCAGAAGTGTAAGTGCAATCAGGTAAGTTA
Organism: Calotriton arnoldi; assembly: GCA_963921515.1. Classification (NCBI taxonomy): domain Eukaryota; kingdom Metazoa; phylum Chordata; class Amphibia; order Caudata; family Salamandridae; genus Calotriton; species Calotriton arnoldi. The sequence continues at coordinate 2,073,667 of CAWUFW010000107.1, read as the reverse complement.
AAATGGTTTTAAAAACAAATTGTGACATTGTTTTAGTGTTCAATAATTTTATTGGCATTTAAATAACCAAAATACAGTACAAAGATGCATAGGCTTTGCGTCAAACAAGATGTAGTCATGGTACAAAATAATTCATTGTATTACAATACATAGAATAAAATATGTGTAATAGTACATCATCTTACCAAAGAACAACATAATGCGGAACACATGGAAGACAGACATAAGTGGCACAGAAAACTAACTAAAGAAATCTGGTAAAACAATAAGGTATTGGGTTGTGTGCCTTTTTATAATTCCTTATAATAACCGGGGCGTGGCCGGCGCCAAGCAAGATGGCCTCTAGGTGAAAGAGCTCCGGAGACCCGTAACCCCCTTCTCAAAAATCTGCCACATAATCCACTTAAAGGTGACAAAACGCGTACCACATGAACCAATGGAAGCTCCGTGAAGACTTACCCATAAGTGGCAGAACTCCTGAGGAGTGGCGACAGTGATCCACAGCGAAGACCTAGACGAGCCGGGGACTCGCTTTGGCTCCACCTCCCGGTCTGGGAGGTTCGGGCTCGGCTAAAGAACACGACCGCCGCAGCCTGGATCGGGCAACACTGAGCCGAAGAGTGCGACGGCTGGGACCACGCCCGGAGCCACATCGGGAGATCCGGCATAGAAGCGAGTGGTGGAGTGTGTTGCGTAGACTCAAAACAGGTACCAGGGCCCAAGGGTAATTGAGAGGCCGGGAAAGACAAACAATCCCCAGGGCCAAAGAAGTATCCGAGGAGCCACACAAGGGCATGACTTTGGCAGAAGTCACTAGGAAGATCCCGGTAGGTGTGCAAGGAATCAGCTCCAGTGAGGTATATTCAACACCGAGGGCGACACGACGTGGCAGGCGGGAGGAGGTGAAAGAGAGTCCAGTGTAGCCCAAATAAGAGGCAGGCAAGCAAACGGCCCATGAAGGTGAACAGACCCTCCTCCCCCGGTGGCACCAATACCATCACCTTATAAAGCTCCCCTCCCCCTATGGGCTGGGCCACTAAGGCTACAGGGAGTAACACTTGAAGTAACTCAGAACTATGCGGGCTAAACCTCTGTGACCTGCCCCAGTAAAGGTACTAATAGTCACTCGGTGAGTCACGGCAGTCGAGGCAGCCCAGGGAAAGTGGACAAGGCCGAATAGTACAGAACAATAGACCTTGTCATACCGCCACATCAACAATTGCCCAAGGGTCGGGGTACCAGCTGATTTATCCCACCCAGCAGTGCCTGACAGGCTAAGTAGAGTCTGCAACCCTACGCAAATCCTATACGAGCCCGATCGCAACACAGCGGGAGGACCTAGCAGTCTAAGGGCCTGACCAGCTGCCCATCAAGATGACGGGGAGAAGGGTCAGCGAGGCACCCACCAATCCACGCTAGAAAAATACACTTGGGCAAAACCACCTGGCACTGAAGAAGTTCCCCGAGAGGAGGAACAAACAAACATCCAAGAACCAGGGGCTAATGAAGATCTCACACTTCGGGACATTATGGTCGCACTAAACAGAATACAATCCTCTCTGGAATCCAAAATAGAAACCGTTAACACATAGGTCTTGCTGGTCCAAGCTGTTATGAGTAAAATGGGTAAGAGAGTACAGAGATAGAAGAGAAAACGGAGGATCTACAAAACCAAACAGTAACGCTCAAGAGACAAGTCTATGAGCTTCATGAGACAACCAAAGCTATGGAGGCAAAACTCGAAGACTATCAAGGGAGGGATTGAATATTTCTCAGGTATGCTGTGTACTTTGATTTCCCTACATTCTAGTACACTTGGAGTGTGTGGTTTTGTAATCGGTACTCGGAATGTTAATGGATCTGTACTTCACTTCTCCTCAGGCTCTGCTTCATAAATAACTAATTAAACTAGTGTGCACTGACCTGGGACAACTCTCGGAGAAATCTCCCCATTCCCTTTAATGAACTGTGTGGACCACGTATCTTGGTGGGTAACACTTTTTTTGTCTCCTCTTTGATTTTTTGTTTTTTGAGTTCTGTTCACTTTCATGCCATCAAGGGCATTTCAGTCTTGCTTTTGGCTGCCTTCTTGTTCTCTTCTTCTCTTTTCCTCCCTTCTTATCTTGCCTATTCTTGATTTTAAGTGGCTTAAAAATGTATGTGTGTAATGTTAATGTTTTTTTGTCATTTTTCGTTCACATAGTAATAATCACTGTGAGAGACTAGCTTTTGCGCAAACCCAATTGAGTATACAACTTTACAAATGTATAAATGTATTACTGTGTATATCTTAATGGACTCTATTGTGATCCTTGCATTAGAGACGTTGTCTTGGTTGTCCTACTTAGTAGTATCACGATTTGTCTTTTTTATACAAAATGATTAAGATTTGTCCAGGGAAATATTCATTTATATCTCAGAAAAATAATAGTTGTAAATATGTTTTTAATTGTACAGTTTTTTTATTATGTTTGTATTATTTGCAGCCCTGAAGAAGCCCGCAAGGGTGAAACGCGTTGGCTGCTGCGTTTTATATACTGAATAAAAAGAATTTATAACAGCATCAAAGTGAAAGAACTACTTTTTCTGTCATCACATTCATCCTTCCGCTGTGGGATTTAAACCCTATGAATATTTGTCCAGTTATCAATGCCTCTCCCATCTTGTGTGTTCAACTATCAAGAGAGATCCAGATGCTATAATGTGAGAATCCTGGGGATCCCTGAGTGAGCGGAGGGGCAGGCAGCAGACCTGTTTGTGGAAGACCTTATCCTGAACACCCTCCAACCACGTGGCTTTTCATAATATTTCTCAGTCGAACGTGCCCACAGAGTGCCAGGTGGGTGACCAAGACCGGGGGCTCAACCGAGACCAATGCTGGCCCGCATCTTCAACGTCAGTGATCGGGACGTGATACTCCAGGCCGCACAATGCTCCCCTCCAGTGCATTATGAAAATAGCGAAATCACATTTTTGCCGGATTTCACACTCTAAGTGCAATGGCAAAGGTGTGTCTTCATGGAGGTAAAAAGAGCCCTGCCAGAGAAAAATCTGCAATACGCTATGCTCATCCCTGCCAAGCTCAGAGTGGAGGCGAAGGGGAAAGTCTGGTTCTTTGCAAGCCCAGAGGACACCTGGGAATGGCTAGATGGATGTAGAAAATTTGGGAATCCCCGTCACACTACAAAAGGCAACAAATGTCATAAGACGATAGCGGATGACCGAGAACCCATAGAGCGAGAGCCAGATAACAGGAAAAGAGACGAGAAAGAGGAGGCATCCGGAACCTCGACAAAACCACAGGCCCGATCTCTGGAGACAAGATAAGAATACACCACCTCACAAAGTAATCTCAAGCCATGCAAAATACCGCAGATGGTCGCCCCACTGCCAAAGGAAATTGGATGGAGAAGCCAAGAACTATCCCACTGAACCGTCTGGAAGACGCTCAGCAACTGGCACGGGAGATGAAGTTTTAACACATACGGACTATTATGTAGAACTATGAGGTTGAAGCGAGAGGGGGGAGGGTAGGGCACTGTGCCAGGGTCTCCACAATTAGATATAGGGAGGGACGACAGGCACTCTGTCATTAGACGCCACAATGGCCTTCAACACTGTGGAGTGGCCATACAGGTTTACAGTCCTAAATAAGATTGGGTTTGGCCCTAAATTTCAGGCATGGATAAAACTACTTTACACCGGCCCCACGGCACAAGTTGTGGTGAATGGGAGATGCTCGGTGCCCTTTAGGCTGCAGAGGGGAACCCGTCAGGGATGTCCCTTGTCGCCGCTTTTATTCGCATTGGTCCTGGAGCCGTTGGTGGTGTGGATCAGGGGTGACCATCTCATCAGAGGCCTCCGCTGGTCCGGACAATGGGAAGACCACATCTCACTATATGCGGACGATATCCTGTTGTACCTAGCTGCCCCCAAATAATCAGTAGATCGACTCATGACAATCCTCCGAAACCTGGGAGAGCAGTCTGGATATTCGATTAATTGGTGATCTATGTACTGAGTGGAGGCCCCCCAGTCCTACCCAGTGGCTGCGAGGTGAGGGTGGTGACAGAGGGTTTCAAATACTTGGGAATATTCGTGACAGACAATCCGGACCGGTTTATTACACAAAACGTACAATCCCCCTTGCAGCAATTCCGCAGTAACGTCCAGCACTGGAGGAAACTCCTGCTGTCATTGTTAGGACGGGCAGCACTTTATAAAAGGATGGCACTGCCACACTCCATATACGCCCTGCAAAACACTACATCTGTAGTCCCCCCAGCATTCGTTCCGGCAGTGGACAGTGAGGTTCGGGACTTACTATGGGACGGGAAGCCCCCTAGAATAGCCATGAAAAAGCTAATGCGTGGTTGGTACGATGGGAGTGTCGCACTGCCACATCTAGAATGTTACTACTGGGCGGCACAACTGATGGTGGTCAATCAATGGGTGCACAGACCCCAAGATGACCCGGCCTACAGGATGGACAGACACTTGCTGGGGGAGGGAGGATTCCTGAGAGCCCTCTACTGGAAACCAAAAGGTACACAACTGACAAGACCCACATCACACACAAAAACCTCTGGCACAGAGTGAACAAAAGACTGGGGTGGAATGATAAAATAACTCAGCTCACGCCACTATGGGAAAGTGAACGACTGGGGAGACTGTACACTAGTAAGGGATTCACTAAGTGGGACCTTATTGGTAAATCGACAGTGGGAGATCACTGAAACAGGGGGGATGACATCCCATTTGTGGAACTTCAGTCAAAATATGACATGACCCTGATGGAATCATTCAGGTACCTCCAAGTAAGCCATGCCCTTCGGGCTGCTATTCCACAGGGAGCTAGCCTCCCGGAGGCATCGCCTCTAGAGGACAGACTCCTAACAGACTACATGGACAAGATGGCAACTTCCCTCACATATAAAAAGCTTATGTATAACTCTTCGGATCTCCTGGCAAAATGACGGGACCTTTGCCAACGAGACTTGCGAGCGCTGGAAGAGGACGAATGGCAGGAGGCGCAGGGCTCTACCCGCGAGGTGGCAATATCAGCAAAGTTAAGATTTATCCAATTGAAAATCCTCCACAGAGCATACCTACCCAGAACCACATTAGCAAAAATGAATAAAGGATTGTCTAAATACTGTCAGAGAGCCTGTGGGCAGGAAGGCACATTCTACCACATGATCTGGGAATGCCCGGAGATTAGGAGCTACTGGCAGGGAGTGACAGAAATATTGGCGGGAGTCTGCGGGGAGAAAGTAGAACCAGAGCTGAAACAGTGCCTCCTGAATATAGGGGAGGGTAAAGATTTGAGCCCTAAGGACCGGATGTGGGTAACCCTGGGTGGTATGATAGCGAAATGTAACATAGCAAGATGTTGGTGGGTTACAGAAGTGCCTCTTCTCAGAGACTGGGTGAAAGACATGGACATCTGTATGGTCACAGAAAGGGCGCTATATTAGGGTAGGAGATGCCCGAAAAAGTGGGACTCGATCTGAGGGAAGTGGAACAACCACAGGGGGGGAATCTGCACTAGTCCAACAGAAGTGTCAATGGGGAACAGGAGACTGAGACGAGTACCGGACTCGCCGCTAGACGAAGATCCGATATTGGATTAGACACTGTGTAACAATTTATTATCAATTGTGACCAGAGGTCAAGATCGCCTGGACTAAATTGTAACTGGTTGCCTACTAGATAACGTGTAAACCTTAAAAAAAAGATGTTACAAAAAAAAAATCCTTATAATAGAGCTAATTGAAGTAAGACAAGAGAGAATCTGAGAACATGTCTAAAGATGGCAAGGAATGTAGCAAGGTGTAGCACCCGACCTTGTCACGCAAACAATGAATGTAATGAAAGGGCAAAAGGAAAAGGAGAGGAGAGGGGGGGAGTGCACAGCTAAGTCCCACAAATAGATTAAAGATAGCAAGTGTATAGACTATAATGTTTACATTATCCATGTAATGAAGCAAATTCGTCTAAGGAGCGCCAGATAATGGAGGATATCTGAGGGAAGGACCTTCTTTTTGAGTGTGAATTATGGGCACTTCTTAAAAATAAGACCCACTCCCACCAAGTATGAAACGAAATGTGGATGAAAGATTTCCATTCTGATAAAATAACCATCACAGCAACCAAGAGGAGTAGGTCTAGAAGAGCCATATCATTACAGCTTAAGGTAATCAAAGATTTGGATGCTCTGTGTCCTAATATTACTGTAGGGTAATCTAAAACTATCGAGATGTGGAAAATTGTCGACCATTGAGACTGGACGTTGTCCCAGTAGGATTTGAGAAGTCGGCAGTGAAAAAACATATGTTGATGGGAACCAGTCTCGTCTCCATAGTTCCAACATTCTCCATCCTCACAAAGTTTCAGTTTATGAAGCCTAGCAGGTGTATAGTGTGGAAGGTGCATAGCAAAGAATTTCATCTGGAAAATAGCTGGTGCAATTTTGTCCCTCAAGGCCATTTTTTAATGTTCTGCCATCCTTCGTCCGAGATGTGTCCAATTGTTTCTTTGTCAAAATGATTGACCCATTTAATGGCAAGGGAATACTGTTGGGATGGGGAGGACTAGATAGTATCCTCTATATTTTAGAAGCAATGTGACCAGGCCTAAGCCAACTTAATAGGCGACCTGGTAAAGAAGGAAGGTTTGGTTTGCTAAATTTGGATAGTTTGACTTTTAACTTTAAAAAACTGTAGAAGTCTAGTGCCAAAAGATGGTAAGTATGAGCTAAACTAGAGAAAGGTAAGGGACAGTTGTTATCATCCAAAATATCTTTGATTGTAAAATGCCCTTGGATGCCCATGTTTCCGGAGAAAAGTTAGGTGTATCACAGTGCTGCAAGCGTGGAATTTTGTAATGCTATCTGCATATACTTATCTAATTTTTGAAGAGCCCTTATAGTGTTAGAAAATATCTTCTGTGTCCATTTTGCCTCTGTGCCCTCGCTGCCCCACTGTACTGTGCCCGTGTTTTCTTCTGTTTTGTCCATTTTGCCTTCTGTGCCCTCGCTGCCCCACTGTACTGTGCCCGTGTTTTCTTCTGTTTTTCCCTCGCTGCCCCCACCCCCCTTGTGCCTATTTTGCCTTCTGTGCCACTCGCTGCCTCTCTCCATTCCCGCCGCTGCGTCCCTGCGGCCCCGCCCCCTGTCTGCCCATTCGCTGACCCTGCCTCCCAGCTGCTCCTCCCTCCCACCTCCCCATATATGGCGGCCGCTGCGCGGTGAGGAGAGCGACCCTTGACCTTGCCAGGTAGGTCGCTCCCCACCACACAGCTCCGCCTGTGCTGTCCGCCCGCTGCTGCTGCTGGTAAGCTCGCCCCTCCGCTTGTGGCCTTGGTGCCCGTGTTTTCTTCTGTTTTGTCCATTTTGCCTTCTGTGCCCTCGCTGCCCCACTGTACTGTGCCCGTGTTTTCTTCTGTTTTGCCCATTTTGCCTTCGGTGCCCTCGCTGCCCCACTGTACTGTGCCCGTGTTTTCTTCTGTTTTGTCCATCTTGCCTTCTGTGCCCTCGCTGCCCCACTGTACTGTGCCCGTGTTTTCTCCTGTTTTTTGTCCATTTTGCCTCTGTGCCCTCGCTGCCCCACTGTACTGTGCCCGTGTTTTCTTCTGTTTTGTCCATCTTGCCTTCTGTGCCCTCGCTGCCCCACTGTACTGTGCCCGTGTTTTCTCCTGTTTTTTGTCCATTTTGCCTCTGTGCCCTCGCTGCCCCACTGTACTGTGCCCGTGTTTTCTTCTGTTTTGTCCATTTTGCCTTCTGTGCCCTCGCTGCCCCACTGTACTGTGCCCGTGTTTTCTTCTGTTTTTCCTCGCTGCCCCCACCCCCCTTGTGCCTATTTTGCCTTCTGTGCCCCTCGCTGCCTCTCTCCATTCCCGCCGCTGCATCCCCTGCGGCCCCGCCCCCTGTCTGCCCATTCGCTGACCCTGCCTCCCAGCTGCTCCTCCCTCCCACCTCCCCATATATGGCGGCCGCTGCGCGGTGAGGAGAGCGACCCTTGACCTTGCCAGGTAGGTCGCTCCCCCACCACACAGCTCCGCCTGTGCTGTCCGCCCGCTGCTGCTGCTGGTAAGCTCGCCCCTCCGCTTGTCGCCTCGGTGCCCGTGTTTTCTTCTGTTTTGTCCATTTTGCCTTCTGTGCCCTCGCTGCCCCACTGTACTGTGCCCGTGTTTTCTTCTGTTTTGCCCATTTTGCCTTCTGTGCCCTCGCTGCCCCACTGTACTGTGCCCGTGTTTTCTTCTGTTTTGTCCATCTTGCCTTCTGTGCCCTCGCTGCCCCACTGTACTGTGCCCGTGTTTTCTCCTGTTTTTTGTCCATTTTGCCTCTGTGCCCTCGCTGCCCCACTGTACTGTGCCCGTGTTTTCTTCTGTTTTGTCCATCTTGCCTTCTGTGCCCTCGCTGCCCCACTGTACTGTGCCCATGTTTTCTCCTGTTTTTTGTCCATTTTGCCTCTGTGCCCTCGCTGCCCCACTGTACTGTGCCCGTGTTTTCTTCTGTTTTGTCCATTTTGCCTTCTGTGCCCTCGCTGCCCCACTGTACTGTGCCCGTGTTTTCTTCTGTTTTTCCCTCGCTGCCCCCACCCCCCTTGTGCCTATTTTGCCTTCTGTGCCCCTCGCTGCCTCTCTCCATTCCCGCCGCTGCGTCCCCTGCGGCCCCGCCCCCCTGTCTGCCCATTCGCTGACCCTGCCTCCCAGCTGCTCCTCCCTCCCACCTCCCCATATATGGCGGCCACTGCGCGGTGAGGAGAGCGACCCTTGACCTTGCCAGGTAGGTCGCTCCCCCACCACACAGCTCCGCCTGTGCTGTCCGCCCGCTGCTGCTGCTGGTAAGCTCGCCCCTCCACTTGTGGCCTCGGTGCCCGTGTTTTCTTCAGTTTTGTCCATCTTGCCTTCTGTGCCCTCGCTGCCCCACTGTACTGTGCCCGTGTTTTCTCCTGTTTTTTGTCCATTTTGCCTCTGTGCCCTCGCTGCCCCACTGTACTGTGCCTGTGTTTTCTTCTGTTTTGTCCATCTTGCCTTCTGTGCCCTCGCTGCCCCACTGTACTGTGCCCGTGTTTTCTTCTGTTTTGTCCATTTTGCCTTCTGTGCCCTCGCTGCCCCACTGTACTGTGCCCGTGTTTTCTTCTGTTTTTCCCTCGCTGCCCCCACCCCCCTTGTGCCTATTTTGCCTTCTGTGCCCCTCGCTGCCTCTCTCCATTCCCGCCGCTGCGTCCCCTGCGGCCCCGCCCCCCTGTCTGCCCATTCGCTGACCCTGCCTCCCAGCTGCTCCTCCCTCCCACCTCCCCATATATGGCGGCCGCTGCGCGGTGAGGAGAGCGACCCTTGACCTTGCCAGGTAGGTCGCTCCCCACCACACAGCTCCGCCTGTGCTGTCCGCCCGCTGCTGCTGCTGGTAAGCTCGCCCCTCCGCTTGTGGCCTCGGTGCCCGTGTTTTCTTCTGTTTTGTCCTTTTTGCCTTCTGTGCCCTCGCTGCCCCACTGTACTGTGCCCGTGTTTTCTTCTGTTTTGCCCATTTTGCCTTCTGTGCCCTCGCTGCCCCACTGTACTGTGCCCGTGTTTTCCTCTGTTTTGTCCATCTTGCCTTCTGTGCCCTCGCTGCCCCACTGTACTGTGCCCGTATTTTCTCCTGTTTTTTGTCCATTTTGCCTCTGTGCCCTCGCTGCCCCACTGTACTGTGCCCGTGTTTTCTTCTGTTTTGTCCATCTTGCCTTCTGTGCCCTCGCTGCCCCACTGTACTGTGCCCGTGTTTTCTCTGTTTTTTGTCCATTTTGCCTCTGTGCCCTCGCTGCCCCACTGTACTGTGCCCGTGTTTTCTTCTGTTTTGTCCATTTTGCCTTCTGTGCCCTCGCTGCCCCACTGTACTGTGCCCGTGTTTTCTTCTGTTTTTCCCTCGCTGCCCCCACCCCCCTTGTGCCTATTTTGCCTTCTGTGCCCCTCGCTGCCTCTCTCCATTCCCGCCGCTGCGTCCCCTGCGGCCCCGCCCCCCTGTCTGCCCATTCGCTGACCCTGCCTCCCAGCTGCTCCTCCCTCCCACCTCCCCATATATGGCGGCCGCTGCGCGGGCGCGCCTAAGGCAAGCCCGTCATATATATATATATATTAAGGAAACAGTGGTTCAGGTGTGGCCTAAATGGTCCAAAGCGAGAAAGTGACCCAGCAGGGAACACTTGGTTCTAAGATTTTGAAATTAATTCATGAGGGAGCAAAGGAAAGATCAGAGGAGAGTCATGTAGGTCAGATAAATGATAGACATTTATTTTACAACTTTTTGTATAGTATTCAGGTGCTCACATACATTTAGGTGAAAGGAAGCGTGACATGCAGGGTGATAGTGAGGTTTAAAAAGGCATCGCATTGACAACAGTATAATGAGCTCCACAGTTATTTTACAAGGAGTAATAGGAGTTCATGGTGTATGGTGGTCGACGGCGTTTCGAACCCAATAAGTGGGGTTCATCTTCAGGACAAGGGTGAGCAAGCTGAATTAGAAGAAAGGAAAATCATCCTAGGCCCATTCGTCTGTTAATGATGTGGGCAGCTGGTACTGATTTTTAAAATGGGCTGAAGGCGTGAATTAATGGCGCCAAAGAACTGAGTGGGAATGTCTGTCCAGGACTCTGTTTGCTTATTTGGAGAGAACCCGGGATGGAAAGGCAGCTGGCCGGGATGATTGGTTTTGTATTTTTAGAAAACGAACTGCAGGGCCTTTAAATGGGAGCCTGGAGCTGTGCAGACGGGAGCGTCCTGCTTCTGCCTTTGCTGGCATCGACTGGACCGCGCCCAGCGCCAGAACCCCTGGGCCGTGCGCCCCCCGCTCCAGCCTCGAGGACCGACGCCGATACGATGCCACCACACTCCACGCTCTCAACCCCGGACGGACGCACAACTGCTTCAAGGCCGCCCCGAAACGCACCCATGGTCCCTTCACCTGCCGGAACTGCAGCTACACCAGCCTCAGAGCCACCGAGGCGCCCGCCAAGAAGGACCTCAACCACCTCCGGTGCATCCTACTGAACACCCGCTCCGCACGCAAACACGCCGTCGAGCTCTGGGACCTGCTCGACACATCATCACCAGACGTCGCCTTCCTGACTGAGACCTGGATGAACGACTCCTCCGCCCCCGACATCGCCATAGCCATCCCAGACGGCTATACGATCACCCGCAGAGACCGCATCAACGCAGTAGGAGGAGGAATCGCCATCGTCCACAAGAACACCATCAGGGTCTCGAGTCTCGACCAGCACCGACGACACTCTCAGCACCGCCGAACACATGCACTTCCAGATCCACACGGACCCCAACACCACCCTTAGAGGCACCCTTGTCTACAGACCCCCTGGGCCCCGACCCCAGTTCAGCGACTCCATCGCCGACTTCATCAGCACGCACGCCCTGACCTCTACCGACTACATCCTCCTCGGAGACCTGAACTTTCACCTGGAGAACAACAACGACAGCAACTCCACCACCCTGATCGACAGCCTCGCCAACCTCGGTCTGAGCCAGCTCGTCACAACACCGACCCACTCCGCCGGCCACACGCTTGACCCCATCTTCTCCTCAAGCTCCCACGTCTCCTTCAGCCACACCACGGAACTCCTCTGGACCGACCACCGCTGCATCCATTTCACCTTCCAGAAACCCACCACACACCACCGCACCCAACAGATCCCACGCCGCTGCTGGAGCAAAGTCACCGAAGACCAACTTCAGGCAACCCTCGCTCTCAGCCCTCCCTCCGACCCATCCAACACCGACGACGCTGCCTGCAACCTCAGATGATGGATGGACGACTGTGCCAACACCCTCGCCCCGCTGAAAAAGCTCACCTACAGCGACACCACCAAAAGAGCCAGCTGGTTCACCTCGGAACTTCTAGCTTCCAAGCGTACCTGCCGGAAACTAGAGAAGAAATGGCACAGTGATAAGACACCGGACAGCCACACAGCCCACAAAGACGCCATCCGTAACCACCACCACCTCATCAGGTCCGCCAAGAGAATCTCCTTCAAAGACCGCCTCGACAACAACGCACACAACAGCAAGGAGCTTTTCAACATCGTGAAGGAACTCTCCAATCCCAGCTCCAACACCAACGACATCCCGCCGTCGCAACCCCTGTGCGATTCCCTCGCCACCTTCTTTCACCGCAAGATCGCCGACATCCACGACAGCTTCAACACCCAGACAGCCCCAACTAAGATCGATGCACCAGACCCGCCACACACCATCGACCACGACCCCCTGCCAGCCTGGGCCAGCGTGAACATCGAGGACACCATCAAGACCATGTGCACAATACACTCCGGCTCCCCGTCAGACCCTTTCCCGCACCACATCTTCAACAAAGCCAGAAGCTCCATCGCACCCCACCTGTGCAACGTCATCAATCTCTCCTTCGAGACCGCGACCTTCCCAGAGAGCTGGAAACACGCAGAGATCAACGCCCTACTCAAAAAACCCAAGGCGGACCCGAGAGACCTCAAGAACTTCCGGCCCATCTCCCTGCTTCCGTTCCCAGCCAAGGTCATCGAGAAGATCGTCAACAAACAGCTAACCCGATACCTCGAAGAAAACAGCATCCTGGACCCATCCCAATCAGGGTTCCGCAGCAACCACAGCACTGAGACTGCCCTCATCGCCGCCACCGACGACATCAGGATCCTGCTGGACAATGGTGAGACCGCAGCCCTCATCCTGCTGGACCTCTCCACCGCCTTCGACACTGTCTGCCACCGCACTCTACGCGCACGCCTCCACGACGCAGGGATCCGAGACAAGGCCCTGGAATGGACCACCTCCTTCCTCGACGGCAGAACCCAGAGAGTCCGCCTCCCACCTTTCCGATCCGAAGCCTCCGAGATCATCTGCGGCGTACCCCAGGGATCTTCCCTCAGCCCAACACTGTTCAACATCTACATGGCCCCGCTCGCACGCATCGCCAGACAGCACGACCTCAACATTATCTCCTACGCCGACGACACTCAACTGATCCTCTCCCTCACCAAGGACCCCTCGCCGCCAAAGCCAATCTCCATGAAGGAATGAAGGCCGTCGCCGATTGGATGAAGATCAGCCGACTAAAGCTGAACACGGACAAGACGGAGGTCCTCATCCTCGGCTCCAACCCCTCAGCCTGGGACGACTCCTGGTGGCCAACGACGCTGGGAGCAGCCCCGACACCCACCGACCACGCACGCAACCTGGGAGTCATCCTCGACTCAACGCTCTCCATGGCCAAGCAAGTCAACGCAGTCTCCTCCTCCTGCTTCAACACCCTCCGCATGCTTCGCAAGATCTCCAGGTGGATCCCGACAGACACAAGAAGAACAGTCACCCAGGCCCTCGTCAGTAGCAGACTTGACTATGGGAACGCCCTCTACGCGGGAGCCCCGGCCAAGCTCATCAAGCGACTGCAACGCATACAAAACGCCTCCGCACGCCTGATCCTCGACGTACCACGCCACAGCCACATCACCCCCACTTGAGGAACCTGCACTGGCTCCCCGTCGACAGGAGGATCACCTTCAAACTCCTCAACCACGCACACAAGGCACTCCACAAAACTGGCCCAGCCTACCTCAACAGACGACTCTTCTTCTACGTCCCCAACCGCCAGCTCCGCTCCGCCGACCTCTCCCTCGCCACCGTCCCTCGCATTCGAAGAACAACCACCGGCGGCAGATCCTTCTCACACCTCGCCGCCAAGACCTGGAACACCCTTCCACTAAGCCTACGACAGACCCAAGACCTGCTGACCTTCAGGAGGCTACTCAAGACCTGGCTGTTCGACCAGAGGCAGCACCCCCCCCCCTTCCCTCTCCCCAGCGCCTTGAGACCCTCGCGGGTAAGTAGTGCGCTCTACAAATTCTGTGATTGATTGATTGATTGATTGCGGAGGTTTAAATTTAGGCATTGTGATGATGGCTGGGAGAGTAAATGGAGCACACAGCCCTGCTTCTATTTCTATCCATAGTGGAGGGTCTAGTGAATAAGGAGAGTACCAGAGAGCACCTTGAGCAGCTAAAAAAGATGACTGGTTTGAACTCCGATTGGGAAGGTTGCAGCCCTCTAAAGAAATACCCTTTTGAAGGACTTTGTAAGAGATCCGGGCCCTCTTATCTCTCCAAAGAATTTTAGAAGTTAATTGATCAATGTTGTGGAAGAATGAGGGTGACAAAGTAAAGGGGCGCATGCTTGAAACAAAATTAACTCTCGGTGTGACCATCATCTTGAGGGTTTGGATCCTCCCCCACCAAGAGATGAATTTAAGAGACCATGAAGTTAGTAAATCTTTGAGTTTGGAGAAAGTCTTTGTTTCATTTGATGCAAGGGTGTCAAACCAGATTCCCAGATATTTAAGATGATTTTGTTGCCATTTAAGGCCAGAATCACCTAAATGAAAGAAGCAAAGTGGATTAAGTGGGAAGACTTCAGTCTTGTCCTTGTTTAAGGAGTAACCTGAGACTCGAGCAAACTCTTAAATAATGCTAGAGATGCTAGGAATTGCCTTTTCAATATCCTCACTAAAAAGTAATTATCATCCGCATATGCTGCAGTTTTGTACACTTTGGACCCAACTTTTATCCCCATTATCTCTCGGGATAAATTTAGTAAGTTGAGAAGAGGGTTAATGGCGAGAAGGAATAACAAAGGAGAGAGAGGACAGCCCTGTTGTGTGCCTTGATGGAGATTAAAAAACAAGGATTTGACACCATTTATCCTAATATTAGCTTTGGGATTGGCGTATAGTGCCATGATCATAGTTATGAATGAATTACCCAGATGATGCGATTCGAGCACTGCATGAAGAAAAGGCCTTGATACTTTGTCAAAAGCCTTTTCGGCATCAAGTGCAATAGCAGCAGAAGGGGTAGTGGTGAGACAGGTTTTTTCAATTACATGGCAAAAGGTTTGTATATTATTATCCCTTGAAGGCCGTTTCTTAACAAACCCCGTTTGTAACTCATATATTAGGGATGGTATAATAGGCTCAAATCTCTTGGCAAGAATTTCTGTGAAGATTTTTGCCTCAATGTTCAGTAGCTATATGGAGCGAAAATGTTTGGGATCAGAGTGATCCTTATCCTCCTTCGGGATGACCACTATTGTGTCTTAAGTTGGTGTACCTGAGACTTCCCCAGTGATAGCAAAGTGCTCCAGTACACTTTTCAAATGTACTGCTAAAGTGTGCTGAAAGGTCCTATAAAAATCAATGGAGAACCTGTCAGGACCCGGAGCTTTGACTGACCAAATTGATTTGATTGCTCTAGTAATCTCATCTCAAGAAATAGGATCATTCAGGCGTTCTCTCTCCACCTCAGAAACTGAACACATAGGAATAGATTTAAGAAAGTCTAGACAGGCAGATTTAGTCATAGGATTCAGAGGCTTATACAGAATCTCCAGTGGCGGCTCCTCCACAGGGGCGTGGGGGCATCGCCCCACTGCTTTCTCGCAGTGCGAGAAGCAGATACATAAAATGGTAAAACTACCATTTTATGTTTCTGCTTCTCGCACTGCGAGAAAGCAGAAGTGCCTGGCTGGGGGCAGGCGGGTGGGAAGTCCTGCTCAAGGGCAGAGGGGAGTGACTTGCCCACTGTTGTGGGTACTTATTGTTTGGTCAGCCCCAGGGCCGACCAACCCAGTCATGCGCACTCTCCCTTTTTTCTCTATGTAGGCTGCATGCAGCCTACATAGAGAAAATGGCTCGGCTGGGGCGCTCTCCGCTGCGCCTCACCAATCACAACGCTGCCATTGCAGTGTTGTGATTGGCTTAGGGGAGGGGAGGGAGGCTGCCTGTGGCCGCTTCCTGTTGGGAAAATGTTTAACGCGGGACCCGCCACTGGCAGGAGCTGAGGCGGCGCGGGACTCAGGACCCGCCCAGAAAGGTACGTTTTTAATTTTTTTTATTATAACCCCCCCGACCCCTACCCACGAGTACCCTACCCGCGACTGCCATGTTCAGTCGCGGCCGGCGGCATCATGACTCGCGGGCCGCGAGTCATTCCATCTGCCACGACTGCCAAGGAGGGTGGGTGACTGCAACCATTTTCTAGGGAAATTGTTAATTCATTTGAAATCTCTGCCAAAACGTATTATTGTAATTGTCCTTAGCTTATCACAGGCCTTCAAGAGTTTATTTAAGCAGAAACACACAACGAAAATACGGGGAAAAGTGAACAAAAGCAAGCATGATAACGAGACCACAGAATTATGACTGAAATATTTACTGCCTTAAACTTTTTGTCATTGATTTTATATATTGTATTGCCTCCTCTGTTGAGGTGTCAAAGGGTCTTTGCTTGTTCAGGAAGTGCTTGCATGTGTGGATGGAAAGTCGTGTATGACCTATGCAGAGATCGAGTGCTATATAACGGAAGACCAGAGTTTTGCTGCGCCATGTCTTTGAGGCCATGACGTAGCAGGAGGCAGTGGGAGAGAATGAGTAGAGGTGTTGAGAGGGGTGCTCGCTTTGGGTGCTAGATAAGGTGATATCTGAAGGAGACACCTCACACTTGAGAGCAAGAAGGCAGAGTTTGGTGTTGTTCGGTGTATGTGTTGTGAGTGCCAGAAGTGTGCAGTGATTGTGTCACAGTGGGTGAGACGTAGTGGCTAGAGTGGGAGGATGACGATATGTACCTGCTTCTTAGTGTGGCCATGTAGTTCGGCGTATCATCCAAGGAGGAAGTGATAGTAATTCAGAGGCAGTGGCTCATAGTCAGGGCCTCTGGAACGATGCGGCAAGGTAGGGCCAAATCATGAGGCAGGGCTGAGTAAATTATGTGGCAAGAAAGGGCAAATTATGCGGCAGAAGGCACAATTTGTGATTGTATTGCTTCATTATTTAATCATTTTAAAACTTGGTAATACTCTCTGGGTATTGGTTGCACATCATTAGTACCAGTTTAACATCCAAATATAGCAATACGCAACAGAAAGGGGACCAGTCCAGCCTTGCAAAGTGCCATCCACTGCACAGCAGCACATTTTGTTGCATTTTTAGTAACTTTTGAACCGTTTGAACTAGAAGCTATACATTTTTTTGTTAAAATCTGAAGATTATGTGGCAGATGATGGATTACATTGCAAATGTGGCAAATATATAATTATGCGAAAATTGCTACAGCCACGCAATCGCATTTCCAGTGGCCCTGCTCATAGTCATCTTCACAGAGGCTTTATCCAAGTTTTGAAGTTTGTTGATGGGTCCTAGGATGAAAACGTCTTGTGGAGCTTTGTGTCAAACTGTGGCTAGTGTCAGAGTTCAGGGCACTTTTGGTTGCACTCTATTGTGGGGTAACCCACAAGCTGGCAGATGCTTAAGTGAACTGAACAGCCGGGCCTTGAAACTTTGAGGAAGAAATACACAGGCATTGGAATGAGATCCAAGGGTGAAGCTGAAAGCCAGAGGCATGTAGCAGCGAGAAAGCAACTGTTTAGCAATATAAGAGGCATTTACTTTGAGGTTTGTGGCTGAAATAATATGTGTGTTTTCTTGTCATTGTTTCCTGGGCTCCGATAATGCAATGTTTATTGTTATCTGCTGTTAATAGTGTGAGCCTTTATTTTCCACCCTTTTCAATATTTTATGTGATACACACTTATATGTTAGTCAATATTGTGCAGATAGACTTCACTATTATGAAACTTATTTTCTTATCAGCTGAGATACATAGTAATTGTATTTATTTATATGACCTTCCCTTAGAGAGGAAGTGTACAAAAGGAGAGCAACATAGTGCACCAAAGAGGAATGCGAGTAATTATGCAGTGTATGGAACAATGGCTCCACTCGACGTATGCTGAAGCCTTGTGGGACATCAATACATCTGTCCTATAAATATAAGCATTATTCAAAAATATTTATGCTATTTTCAATACAGCTCAGCCAATCCAAGCTATCCAAGTCTTGATGAGATACAGGAATCCTATTACAAATAAAGTAACAAAGAGAATTATTCAATACATCTAGCAGACCATAGGAATAAATGCATAAAATGCACATTGAATCCATATGTGTATAATTTATGGATTTATCCGAAAGCTAACGTGCTCAGTGCTGTGTTGACACAACAGTGTGGGAAAGTGCAGGTGCAAGCAATTGTGTGTATATCAAAAAGAAATGAGTGATACCAGTCACAGTGGTGCCCAGCCCCTAGTGTTCTTATAGTTGTCACAAAAAGTGATAATTATGAGTATATTAGTGACAGAACATTATCATCACAGGTTTATTGATTGTTCCTTGCAGGAAATGTTGTGTTAGTTTGCTTGTCACTCGACTCACTCGTATCATTTATGTCTGTTTGACTATTCGTTGTGCTTTAAGACACTCTTTACCTTTGTGGCAAAAGCTAGGTAGGCAAGGTCTGTAGTGCTAGGCTCTCAAAGTGCCATGAAACAGTGTTGAAGTACATGTGCTTTGTAAGTGACCAATAACATGACAAAACGTAACATAACATAGGTGGTAGTTGTTAGAAATACATACATCTATAGTCAAGCGTAGGTGTAAACCTACAACTGCAGATTACATTTTTTTTTTATTGGATCCATATGAGTGTTGTGCCCATAAGAGAGGCCAAAAATCCAAAAGGGTAGCAAATAAAAGTTTCACCAGTAATAATGGAGCCCCATCTAGACCCCAGCTCATGTCGTAGTTTTGCCCTTTGTCTCTCCGACCTGTTTTAGGCTTTATGAGCTTGGCGACCACTCGCTTATTCATGAAACAACCAGTTGCCACTTTTATTCCAAATAATGACTCCTGGATGTTGAGGAACCAAGTTCAGAGATTCGAAAGGCTACAAGAAATGCCAGTGGATAAAAAAAAAAGAAAAATATAGTCTAAAAGAAGAAAGTACACAGCTCTGGTAATGCGCTTAATGGGAACTGTGAATCTGTGAGGTTATTGGGACATCTGGCCTGTGGGTGCTTCTACTGTCTGATGCGCATGCCCTGTGCATTTAGCACTATTGATTGCATGTGAGTGCGGAATATCATGTTCTGTAGTGTGCATGCTGTGTAGTTTGCAGCTGCATGCTTACAGTGGGCCATTTTGTGTCTCTGATGTGTGCTGCAGATGGGTTCTGTTTTTAATATTGATGGGCTAAAACATGTTGCCAGGGGTATGCTTCTCATGCTATGTTGGTTTTATGAGTGTGTGTGCTGTTGGTGAGTTTAGTGTGCTCTGTTGTGCAGACTTTTCTAGGATGCTTAGGTATTGTTAGAGTGCAGCAGTTCAATAAATTGAGTTGATTTGAAGGAGTTAATGTGTTCTGGAATTTAATAATACTGGAGAAACACTACAATTTGCCATAACATCTTTATACCAGCAATTGTATTACGAGAGAGCACCTTTAAATACGTGAGTTCAGGAAGTGTACATGCAAATTTACTACATAAACCTTGCTTTCTCACAAAATGGGTTAATTAAGGTTGCTTTAAAATGAGCTATTTGCCCTCCTCTTTACAATATATTCTTGAGGGGAGAACACCACAAATCCCCCCATATATCAATCGAAACACACACACACTTCTGTGTGTGCAGGGCTGTAAGTGGGATGAAGAAACTGGGGGGGGTATCTTGTAGGGGCAGCCGATGTAATTATGAGCGTGGCTTAAAACTGTTAAGCTAAACATTTGTACTTAGCATAGTGTGCTGCCCCACTGGTATTGTGCTTCTTCTGTCATTGCCTCCAGATATATAATACGAGTGACATTAAACCTACAACCAGCCAGGACTATAGGCTTTGTCAATGGTTGTAAGTTGCATAAGATAAATAAGAACAAACTGCAGCATTTCCATTATTATATACAAAGAAAACATAGGTGGTTCAGAGATGTGTTACAGGTGGGAAACACTTAGAGGCCCTGTTTCCGTTGGTTGTATGTGCTTGGGGGTCATTTTGCAAGCAGACCAGTTTGAGGATTGGGCACATTTTTGATTTGATTCTAATGTTTTCTTCACACTTGTGCTTCAAAATGCTATATTTGAATCCCCCTTTTTTTCAAAAATTTGCAGTAAATATGTGGTGTAAAACCCACCATTTGAATCCATTTTTTTCAAAATGTTCGTGCGGGGGGAGAACCCCCTGCACCCTCCTTTTACAGTTCGGGCTCGCTCGGTTATTACATTAGGGTACAACATTTTTCACCCACCACTTTCAAAATCCACCAGCCGCCATTGAGAGTCTCATAAAATTTCCTAAAGATCTCTAAAATATCAGTAGTCCTAAATTTGTGTGAACCATCAGTATCTTTAATTGAGGAGATACAATTGCTACAAGATTTAAATTTCAGATTCTTAGCTAGTATTCTCCCAGCTCAATTTCTGAAGAGGAGATTGCTTGATTTTTGCGCTCGAATTTGAATATAAGCCCTTTTGCTAACAATAGTATTAAACATATATTTAAGTTGTTTAATTTCATCTAGTAAAAATGTATCTTTAGAGTGTCTGAAATTGTTTTTCTTCTGTTTTATTTTGGACCCAGGGCAAAGAATTGGTCCCTAATATCACAATTTTTTTTGGCCATACGTTTGATAATTTGCCCTCTAATCACACATTTAAATGCGTCCCAGAGGATCACTGGAGAGGTAACCGAAGCCTCATTTTCTTTAAAAAATAATTCAATCTCATTTTTAATGTCTGAAACATCAGACTCACTCTCCAGAATCTCTGAATTCAGTCGCCATATCCGGGGACCTGTGTTTTCTGATCCAGTTTGAATAGACATGGAGATGGCAGCGTGATCCGAGATAAGAATGGGATGAATCTTAGGATCAGCAGTAGATCTGAGTAGAGTCGCATCAACTAAAAGATAATCAATGCTAGTAAAGCTAGAGTGGGGAGGAGAGAAAAAGGTGAACTCGTTACCTTTGGGATTATGGAGTCTCCAAACATCATGTAGGTGGTGTGATGTACAAAGATTAATCAATTGCTTGTGAGCTCTAGAGAGTCTGAAGTGAAAAGCAGAGTGCCGATCAAGAATTGGGTCTAGTGGAAGATTAAAATCACCACCTAGGATCAATTGAGCATCCTGGGAAATATCAGTACGTTTTTTATTTAGAGAGATCCAGAAATTCGAGTCATCTATATTAGTTGCATATATGTTCATTACATATAGATCTTTGCCATTAATATTCAGCCTGGATAGAAGCCAACGCTCATTTGAATCGTGCTCCGCTGTGACAATTGAGAGACCTGACTTTCTGGAGATAAGAGTGAGTTCACCATTCTTCTTCCCTTGTGCTTCCGAACATACAACATCAGAAACTCATCCCTTTCTCATAAGGAGGGCTTACTTAAACCCAATTTTGGTTTCCTGCAAAAGTACAATGTCCCCACTGAGACTTTTTTCCAGAATCCAACATTTTTGTTCTCTTCACTGGATGATTTAAAACCTTAGTATTAAGGGATAATATATTGAGAGAAGCAATTAGGGAGAGGTATTAGAGACTGGTGTCCGACCAGGATATTGCAGCCACGAGGGAGTACACCTACCAATAAACAGAGCAAGAGAAAAAGGAGTAGCATTATTGTTACAATACATATTAGTGCTGAGCAGAGGTGGAGAAAGGACCAAGGGAAGGAATATGGGAGAAGCAAAAAACAAATTCAGATCTCGAGATTCCCAAGAAAAACCAAGGGTCCCTCAACACCTCTACCCACCCCAGAAAGTCTGTAGGAGACAGACGTCATGTGGGAGATTGTGTAGGAGGACAGAGAAGACAGTGCAAGGGCTGGTGGGTCCCATAGCATAAATATAAAAAATATGACCTAACATGTGCAGCCAGCAACTGCCAAGAAAGAGAAAGAACATGACGCAATGTATGACATATAAATCTTTGTAAGACTGAGACCAGCTCCCAGTCACACAACACCAACAAGAGCCAAATGTGACTCAGTGAGCAGGGTAGAAGGTGTCCCTTTTTGTGGAAAAAAAGGAAAGAACTCATGCAAGAAGACCCTAGGGAAGAGTACGATATCAACTTGAATCTTAGATATTTGTAATGGGGTCTTATGTATATGTAATGGACTCTCAACTCAACAGAAGGGTGCGAATGTGAGGTAGTCTGCACCTATTGGTCCTACATTGAAAAGAAAGACATATTATGGAAAAAACCTAGAAGAAACTCCAAACGTGCATAAAGATGATCCAACAAATTTAGAAACAAATGCAGTAGATCGAAGAGACAGCACGAATAAACGCAAAGTATGTGAAGCATCAAAGAGGCCCGAAATACAAAACATCAAGGGTCAAGTTGTTGCCCCATTAAATCACAAGATTACAACTCAACTACAGAACAGTCAGATCTTTGTGACAACTAAAGAGAAAACATCAAACCTATACCCTTTTGTAAGGGCAAAGAAAGGTATGCCAGCAAAAACGAGTATATATGAAGCGCAAAATCAGGAATAAAACATATTCAAATTCTATAGTAAAGATGAAACAGAGGTACCACGAGGATCAAATAGAGGGTACACGCCCTCAACGTCTGGAACCTGGGAAAAATTTGAAATCCATCCAAACAAATAACGGTAAGACCCAACTTCCAAAATTACGCCCGCTATACAAGCGGCCAGCAATTAGCGAGCAAACAGCTGACATAGAACGTATAAATTCCAATATTCTAAACAGCATGTGGAGGGCTCGAATCCATTAGAGTTTCAGATTTGTTATCCACAAAAGTGGTGAGATCAGAAGGCTCTGAGAAGACGTGTGGTTGACCCTTGAAAGTGATCCTGAATTTGGAGGGACCTGAAAAAGTAAAAGGAATCTGCATCTCTTTAAGCCTTTGACGAAGTGCCAAAAAACTTTTACGACGAATTGCAGTATCTCTTGCAAAGTCCAGTGAGAATGAAATTCTATGACCCCTCCACATGATGAATCTGCTCTTCATCATACGTTCCAGAATTTGTTCAGAATGTTGGAGGAGTGGAGGTTTGAAAATGAGAGGACGAGGAACCATCACGGTCTTGTTTCTGAAAGTTGGTATCCCATGATCTCTCTCGATCTCAAAATCTTCAACAAAAGATATTTGAAGATATTCTGGGATCCAGGATATTAGAAAGTCAATAACCGAACTACCAGACTTTTCAGTATCCTCAGGCAGACCAAAAATGCACAGATTGCTGCGTCTGTTGCGATCCTCTTGATCAGTGAGATCTCTTCTTAACGCTGAGAGAGAGAGCGTTCCAGGTAGGGAATCCTCTTATCCTGAGCATTAGTAAAGTCCTGCCTCAACAGTACTAATCCTCGTTTCAGCGTTAGACAATCTGATGTTTAAATCGTTTAGATCATTGCGTATCCCCACCACTTCTACCTGAAGCATGTCAGTGTTCGTTTTCGTACTCTGCGCAATATCATGTACAGAGTTTAGTTTCAATAGTATTGCCTCTAACGTCAAAGAGTCAGGACTACATTATTGGGGGGATTCTGGGATCTGAGGAGACTGTTTAGCATGCTTCAATTTGCTTTAGTGTCTTTTTCTTTCCGAATAATTTCCTTGGTATCAGCCATATTTAACCTTGCTGAGCCAAAAAAAAAAAACTATTTTGTTATCTAGGGCGACCAGACTAAGTGAAACTGCTTTTACTGAACTCTTGAAAATGTGATGAGGCCAGCTGGTATCTGGACACTGAGCAGACGTTAACATCAACTGAGGAGATACCATACAATAAGGGGGGAGTCCTTAGAAGGAAAGACACCAAAAGGCACACCTTCTTTCGCCCCTCACACTCCCAAAGCAGCACAAGGGTGTTTAGGCAAGGTGACTTCGATGTATATGAGGCATGTGCACCTCTTAGTTACCAGGGAGATGGGAGATACAGTTCCTGGTCAGATGTTTCATCCAAAAGATCTCCAAATCAGCCGATTATGTAAACAGTACCTCCTTTGCCACTCTGCGATTTACACCAACCAATCAAGTTTAATCAGCACCTCCAAACCAGTCAGAGCTCAGGTATATTACCAGCAGTCAGTTTAATATAAAATAGAATCCTTGCCTCACTGTATGCTCATCAAAGTACCTCAAGAATGATTAGCAGAGAAGAAACACCCCGCAGGTGGTGATTATAGTGCCAGGAAAGCCAGGCCACTGGCTGAGGAGACAAAGGACGCTGCCATTTTGAGGCCACTGATGCACCAAATTAAGCAGGAAAACTGTATAGAGGCAGGCAAAGCGGCAAGCTTCTAGATGCTTACCCAGAATGTTGGGACACAGGAATAGATCTCTGTGTCTCTCAGCAACAGCAAAACACCTGCTCGGAAAACTCCGCCACCCTTACGAAACCTCTAAGGAGCGTAGAGTTCAGGCACCACCATGTTGTAGATTTAATTTGTCAGGGACTGAGGGAAATCAACTTGCTGCAGCGGCAGCAGAAAAGCCGCAACAAGCGTTTGTTAGGCACCGGCCGTCATCCCCTCAGCTCCGAAGTTGCAGGAGCCGTCAACACTCCGGAAAAATGACCTACAGGCTGTGAAGACACCGCCGGCCCTTAGAGAGCTCAACAAAGAGCCGCCATCCTGCTCTGGCTCCAAGCCACGCCCCCTCAAATTGTGACACTGTTTAAAAAGTATTCCTCCCCGCAATTCTAACACGCAAGCACTTCCCACTCAATTAGCAGCAAAGCAGATGATTTCTCACTGTGCGCGACACTAGCAGCGTGACAGCGAACCACCCATCATTTTATAGGAAGAGGCCAAAGTTCGAATGCTAATAATAAAGGCGACTCACAGTGGGCCAAAAGTGCAAGTGCAATCAGGTAAGTTTAAAAGGTTTTAAAGACGAATTGCGACAAAGTTTTAAGAGTATTCCTCCCAGCAGTTCTAACAAGCAAACACCTGATGTCATGTCCTTCAGAGATGTGGCTCCCACAATTTCTGTCTTAATTCTTATCTTAATTGTGACTTATAGAGCGCTCGTTCACCAATTGGTTTCATGGCGCTGGAGACTAGGTGGGTGCCAATCCGGAACAGTTTATTCATAAGCTTGTGTGAATAACCAAGTTTTAAGAGATTTTCTGAATAGGAGCAAATTGGTGCTAAGTCTAATTTCCAGGGGGATGGAATTCCACAGGCGAGGGGCTAAAGTCGCAAACCTGCAGCCCCCCTGACATTTCAGTTTAAAGGTGGGTATTGTCAAAAGGTGAAGTTGGGCTGAACGAAGATTCCGAGTGGGGGTTTAACGAGAGACAAGATTATCAATGAATTTTGGGCTATGGCCGTTTAGGGATTTAAACACCAAACATCCGACTTTAAAGGCACATCGCTGCGGAATAGGGAGCCAGTGCAGCTTCCTAAGGAGGGGCGAGGCGTGCTGCCATCTGGGCTGATTATGTATCATTCGAGCCGCTTGGTTCTGCACCAGCTGAAGTCGTTTGGTGAGGCCAAGTGGAATTCCCAGATAGGTGGCATTTGCGTAGTCCAGACGAGACAGCACAAGAGCTATTACCACCTGGACTAAAGCAGCGTGGGACAGAAACCTACTTATTTTCCTAATTTTTCGTAGTTGTAGGAAACAGGCAGAGACCACTGTGCCTACATGCGCTTTTAAGGACAGGTCATTGCCTATTGTAACCCCTAAACTTTTTACTGAGGTTGAGGGGGTAGGGGGAGGTCCCAGATTATTAGGCCAATATTGTGGACCCCATGGATTGCAAGCTCCCCCTGTCAAAATTAGTTCAGTTTTGCTGGGATTAAGTTTTAAATGATTAAGATTCATCCATTGCTGGATGAAAAGCATAATAGATTGAAAGTTGGTTATAGATTCAGGGGAATTATCGATTGAGAACATGAGTTGGAGGTCATCTGCATAATTGAAAAGGTTCACCTTCCTTTCTTTCAAAGATCTTATCAATGGGCATAGGTAGAGGTTGAACAAATGTGGTGAAAGCGAAGAGCCCTGTGGGACCCCGCAAGTTGTTTTTAGTTTAAGGGCAGTGAATTGGCCAATACGGACTGCCTGAGTGTGATTTACTAAGAAGGTATTAATCCAGCTAAGGGCTAGACCCTGAAAGCCAGCCTCTCTGACACGGTCCACTAGTATGTTATGGTCGGCCGTGTCAAATGCAGCTGAGAGGTCAAGCAATATCAGGGCCTGGTGAGTGCCTCTGTCTGCATTTTCACGTAGGGAGTCCAATATTGCCACAGTCACTGTTTCAGTGGAATGGTCAGGACGAAAACCGGCCTGACTTGGATCAAAGAATCCCGTCTGTTCCAAAAAGTTGGATAAGCATTTTGCCACATGGGCCTCTAGTAGCTTAGCCATATAGGGGAGCAGAGAGATGGGACGATAATTTGCTAGTGTCTGGGGGTCAGCACTTGGTTTCTTTAGTAGGGGGACTACTATGGCCTCCTTGAAAGCCTTGGGGACGCAGCCCTGGGACAGGGATTGATTTAAAAGGGCAAGAACTGGGTCTGGAAAGGCCATAAAGGCTGCTTTCAAGACATGAGGGGGGAAGTGATCCAAAGGGGAGCCAGATTTAACTTTAGCGAGTAGTTTATTCAAGGTCTCTATATCAATAGGTACAAAGGAGTCCAAGGAGTGGGGGTTCCTAGGTGAAGGCGGGGTAATATCATGTGGGAGCCTGTGTGGGATGCTGGCTTTAATATCAGTAATCTTACAATAAAAAATTTATTCGGAGAGTCACACAGGGCCTGTGACGGCTTGGGTTTAATTAGAACTCTCTCAGGGTTTGATAATTCATCAACTATTGTGAATAATTCCTTAGCTTGATTATTAGAGTTGAGAATTCGTGTTGAAAAATAAGCTGCCTTAGCTGCGGAGATGGCCTTCTTATAATCATGTAAGGCCCGGACATAAGTAGTTTTTCCTGTTTGGGAGTAATCCTGCCTCCACTTTCTTTCCAGTTGACGAAGGGAGCGTTTTTGAGAGTTTAAGTCAGGGGAAAACCATCTCTGAGCCTCATGTCGACGGGTAAAGCTGATTTGTTTTGGTGGAGCATGTATGTTACTAGCCGCAAGTAACCAAGACGAGAAAGATTTTTCGTATAGGTTAACATCAGGTGTGTGACACGGAACTGTGTTGATTAAAGTGGCGATAAAATCGTTATTATTAATGGAGAGCCATTTTCTCGCCATTCTTCCTCCTAGAGTGGGCACTTTCCCTGTGTAAGAATATTTTAAGGAGAATTTTACCAAGTGATGATCAGACCATACACAAGGCATGATAGATGGAACTGATATCACTAAGTTGGCAGTCCATAGTTGATCTAGGATGTGGCCTTTTGAGTGGGTAGCTGAGGAAATTTGTTGAATAAGATTCATATTTTTTAATAATTCTGTCAACTCGGTGGATTGTGGTCCTCCTTGAGGGTCATTGGCCCAATAGTTGAAGTCCCCAATTAGGAGAATTCTAGTATAGTTAGTAACTAAAGGTGCGATTTGTTCAGCTAACAGATGTGGAAACTGGGGCATGTACTGAGGTGGCCTATAAAGTAATATGCAGATGAACGGGGCCAAGTTAGATTCAAATTTTATGACTGCACTGTCAGTGACGGAGAGATTAAGTGGGGTAAGGGCGGTAAAACTCAAGTTTTTATGGATAATGGCCGCTACTCCACCGCCTGTCTTACCCGATGGGCGGTTAGTTTGTAGAATATAGTATTCGCAGGGTAGGGCAGCTAGGATATCAGGTAATGCTTAGGTATGCACTTCATCCCAGTCTATCTAATGATGTGACGAGTGCATAACACATTTACCCTACATTACTGTCATCTATCACTATATAGTTAATCTAACTGGGACTCAGTCTTCCTATTTTAACCACGTAGATCTAATGGCTCCCACAGTCATCTGCTGATTCACTTCCTCATCCTGCTTTGGTTCCTATAATAACACAGTAGATCTAATGATGCAAACAGTCATCTGCTGATACACTTCTACATCCTGCTTTCCTGGATTGGATTTTCCCAAATCTTAAACGAAGAACTGGGGGAGTGCGTGGTGTGCAAGAGACACTAGACCGGTTTACTTAGAAAGTTTTGAGCACGCTTTCACCATAATTGGGTGCTTTTCATCATTGGTGCACTCCTAATGCAATGGTGTGAGCCTCTAAATAAGTTTGTCTGCTACTCTAGCTGACTCCTAAGGCCTCATTTATGAGGTTTTGCCGTAGGGCAGCGCAGCAGGCCTTGCTGCTGCGCTTCCCTATGGCAAAAGAAAAGGGCAGGAATGTGCCGTATCTATCAGATACAGCGCATTTGTGTCCTTTTCCCCTGCGCCGTCACAATGGGGTGCTGTGCGCCAACGCAGGCACCTTTGCACCATGGTGCAAGGGTGCCTGCGTTGCGGGGATGATTATTTTTGTACAGGAAGGGAAACCTTTCTGTACAGAAATAATCCCAAGAGGCTTTATCCTCTTTTTATGTGTGCTGCAGAATGCAGCACACATAGAAAAAGAAAAAACGAGGAGAAATAAAGATATTTCTCCTCGTTGTGCCTCCCTTACGCCTCCCGAGGGGAGGCATCATTTTTTGGCACTGCCTCAGATTTACTATTTTTTGTAAATCTGGGGCAGTGTCAAAAAGCCATCGATGTTGCTGGGAACGCCCCCAGCAACACCCATTGCACACCCCTTTAACACAGAAAACTGCGTTAAAGGGACTGATATTTATCAGGCAGCAATAAGCCAAAAAAAGTGGCTTAGTGCTGCCTGACAAATATCACACAGGCTTCTGCGCCAGGGAACGTCACAAAAAGTGACGTTCCGGCAGCACAAGGGGCCAGGCCCCTAGTGCTTTTCTTACCTAGCACAGTGCCAACTGTATCAGCCGCGGTCCGTGCACGAAACATCGGTGGGCCCGTGGGGCCCGGTAAGGGGGGCTTTCGAGGGACGATGCAGAGGGAAAATTAATAATTTATTTAATTTTCCCTTGGCCTCGTCCCTCGAAATCCTCCCTTACCCGGCCCCACCGCAGTAGCCTGCACGGACTGCGGCTGAATTGTATACTAGCCACAGATCCGTAGACTATATTCAGCTAACCCTATTTGATCCAGGGCAAAGTGGTTAAATTGCATGTGAGTGTAGAGGTAAGTCAAGTTTGTTTCATCCCTAAAACAGTGTCACTTTATTCGGCTATTCAGTTCCACAAAAGATTAAAGTAATTGCTTCATTTTCCTTTAATGAAAGGGTAATGTGTTTCTCTGCTTATACATATTTTGTATTTTGCAGGTTCATCAGTAAAAATAAAAACATGACTCATTAATTACCTTATAGTGCTGCAAGTCAAGGTGGGGTGCTCTAAGGGCTGAAACAATGGGAATATTTCTGGATTCAGCAGTGCTATCTCACAGAGTCCTGCTCATGTGCTGAGAAAAATCGGTCTTTTCTGCACGGAAATAGCGCTGCTTACTTTGTCACTGTCCTCGCTGAAAAAGTTGTGGGGCTAAAGCGGCGATAATGTTATCGCCCGTTCTTGATAATATGGCCCGTGGTGTTTTCTCTTGTGCCTAAGAGTGCATTCCCTTGAATTGTAAGACATAATGGAAGCCATCATTGTAAAGTAATGTCTGGAGTCAGTGGAACTCAAGAAAGTAGATATTGCTGTAAATTCACGGAATTGCCAAGTACCTCCTAGTTACGCTTTGACTTTTGGGAGAAACCAGGTCGAGCAGTAAATATTTGCTCTTGGATGGGGATGTAGGTTTAAATGCTCAGAAACTCGTAATTTAAAATGTTCAGTATAAAATGGATTGTCAGTTCTGTTTATTTGAAAACTTTTGACTTTTACCCTCTGTGAGGTTCAATAGTTTAGTATTATTGTAATAACTTCAGAGTTGAAACATTTCAATCCAATTCTGGATACAATCTAAATTCTAAGGGGTCGATTCCAATCTCGCTCGGAAGGGCACCGAACAAGATCCGTAGCGAGCGAGTCTGATTCGTAGCCCCAGTTTCCGGGCGACTGGTACCGCTGTACGAGCAAGCAAGTACGATGCGAGGATAGCCTCACGCCCCGACCGACTCGTACCCGTCAGCGACGCCCTCTGGACGACTCCAACTTCATCAACGCGCACCGCGCAATGGGTCCGATTTTCGAGCGACCAAGTACGGTGCGAGGGTCGGGCAGCCAGATCGAGTCAGAGCCTCCTACTCGAAAAAGTTCCGGGAAGCGGACTCCGGGGGTCCGTAGCGGACCCCCCTTCACCCGCAGCCCTACGACTCGATCACTGGGGGGGTCCCAAGGGTCCCCCTCATACATGCCTGCATGGTGCGGGCAGGACCGATGCGTCCCCGCGACAGGGGGCACCCTTGTCCGAGATGTGCGTTTTTGGTCTATTGGAGCCCATGTACGCAACGTACACCAGGCTCTCATTGACTTCAATGGTGCTCCGAGTGTCCCGAGTCCATCAGCGCTGCAGCGCATTGTACTCTGTCGCTCGGAGCCCAGGAGCCCTAGTCGCACAGAAAGCTCTACGGGCGCCAGTCGGCCGTAGGGCTTTTCCAGCGAGATCGGAATCGGGCCCTAAATGTTAGCGTTCAGCACCATAGATGATCTGGGAGAATGGGGCACCGGTGTGGTCAGGAAATTAAGGCGGGCTACAGGTTGCATTGCTGGTCTGCTTTCAATAGATTTTTATAAGTTTTTATTACTTCGGTGGCATGTATCCCTCATAAGTAAAAAAAAAGAAAAAAAGAAAAAGTTCAGAGTTATCTACAAGCCTTGTGTTTAGTTTTACAAGTTCATGATAATGAATGGCAATGCTGATGATTTTGGGGTCCCCATTGGTGCCAGATTTGGGTTCTCGGCATTCATGATGCTGAAGCCCGAGGTGTGCTGTTAATTCATTCTCGTTGACTGCCCAGTGCACAGGACGGCTCCCAAAATGACCATTTTGAATTTTTACTGTCAGGACAAATAGAAACGTATGTCCTACTTTTTAATATACTATACTCTGTCTTATGGCTCGATAGGCCTACCTAAGGGGTGACATATACATTAAAAAGGAAGATCTGGACTTTGTAATTAGTTTAAATACCAAAATTGAGTTAGCAGTTTGAAAACTGCAGTGCCAGCCTGAAATGGCAGGTTGGGACTCTTGCTTTGCTTTGTCACACTCGAGGTGGCATAATCAGTGCTGCAGTCCACAAGGGACACTTTCACTTAAATTACTATAGGGAACTTAATTTAACTTAATATGCTAGGGAAATATAAGCAACTTACACCAATTGTGGGAGAACCAATCAGACTTACATGTTGTAAGGATCAAAGCACTGACACAGTGGACCCCAGTGCACCATCAGAGTCGAAAAACCAGCCGTATCAGTCCAAAACTTTGGGAGTGATCATGCAAAAAGAGGAATTTCCTTACACCAATTTTACATTCTTGTTTTGTCCTTACTCTTTTTATCATTACCAGGAAAGAGACTAACCTTTTGCTCTTAATTTTACACTGGTTGAAGCACTATCGGTGCAGCTGCACAGCGGAGGAAGGTTCAAAGATTTCCAAAAGCCAGGTATAATCAAGTTCAAATTAGTGGAAGTAGGTAAGTTGGGAACCTTGGCACAAGAGATGCTTTTGGTCAAGAGCTGAAAAATATAGCACCTGCATGGGTCACGGCATGGCTTATATAGCCTTCTCCCAGATCCAAAAGGGCTGCTGAGTCACATGACTCCAGCAAATCCCATTGTAAATCTCACAGTAGCTCCTTGAGCCATGTGCATAAGGCTGTCAGAATCAGAATCAAAATTCCTTATTCGGTCAAATTATTGACAATAAAAGCACACATAAAAATATACATACAACATACAAAAATTAATTATCAATACAAAATTAAAAATTAAAGCTGAAAAAGTAAAAAGTCATTAAGTCATTGCTAAACGTTTGTCTCCCAAAAAAGGCCACAGCGGACAGCTACAGAGCAGCATGGTTACGTTATCCAGAAAATCTCAATTGTAGCGTAAACCATTTATATACTTTTAAAAAGGAAATTTGTTATTATAGAATAAAACTGTTTTGTGCAAAAAGCGAGACTCAGTCATGATCAATTAGCATACATCTTCCCTAATTTTAAAGCAGAGACAATAAAATTTAAAACCACATGGCCTAAAGCAGGGGAGTTTAGGTGCTGAATATACTGCAATGCTTCCTCATGTGATCTAAGATTCATGTCCCGTAAAATCAACTTGAATAATGGGATCTAAAAGTGCAAATCAGTGTGCAAAAAAACATTAAGTGCAAAGTAGATTGAGTTGAAATGCCATTAGATGGGCAATACTGGAGTAATTTAAACCAAGACTCTGTTTGAGGAAAAGCCACTCGGTAATGAATTGTACATTGTCATAAACGGGCAAGGTAAAATCTTAACTCCGGGTTCCCTATCCAGCTAAGATATGGCTCAATGTCCAAGGTTGTGGAGAGTGGAACATATCAAGTAATTGTGACCATATTTAAAGATAATACACTTCTCTCTTTCTCCCTGTGTGCAAAAACAATCTTCTTAAATTTACTTAATCACAGATGTTGGTGTTTGTTGGGGCATCAAAAAAATGTACTTAACCCAAGATCTTTGAGAGAGTTCTTAACGTATACCAACCATGGGATAGCTTCTGAAGTACTCAGGCAATCCTCCACTATTTTGCAAGAGAAGTTCAGTTCTGGAGTAATGCACACTGTATGCCATAAAGGAATAGGTGCCAAGCTTGCCTCGTCCTCTATAAAGCTTAGGCCAAGTTCACTATGAGAAATTAGACTTGGGGTAGATTTGGGAATTGATAACAATCTGCTTGAGAGTTTATTTTCTACAATTTTAAGGGGCCTAATTTTGCATAAACCTCCCCACCCCACCCCATATAAGCCTGCTGAAACTCATTTACTTTTATAGAGTAGAAGCATCTCTTTAAGTGACCTATGACCCAACTTTTTTGGAAAGCTAAAAACTGCTTCACAGGAGGCCGCCATCTTCTGTGCTCGTTGAGTATTTAGATGATCCCATGTCATTTTGGAGTCAAAAAGTATACCCAAATAATTACATTTTGAGATTTTAGTAATGGGAAATCATCCAATATGAAAAGATTTGGAACGTGTGCTTCTTGGCCCACTGGTCAAAGTAAAATATTTCTTTTGGTTCACCTGTAAGTTAAGAGCGCTCATAAAATCATTAAAACCATCTAAAAGAGTCTGTAAACCATTCACAGGATGGGCCAAAAGGACCGGGTTATCCACATACAAAAGTACGGGAGCAAGATGCGTTCCTATTCTGGGAACATTTATGGCTCTTGAGACTAAAAACGTATCTAGAGCATTTATAAAAAATAAAAATAAGAAGGGCACTAATATACAGCCCTGCCTTACACCTCGGGTAACTTTTACAACTTGTGTATAGTCCCTGGATTGTGTGCAATGGACCTTCATGAGCATATCCCCATAAGGCTGTTAAATAAAAGGTGTTGAGGGGCCAAGAGCCAGAGGTCCCTCCAGTTAACCGCTGAGGTGTTCAAGGGGCTTTAACAAACAGCTAGATGCCTAGGAGTAATCCTAAACTTGAGGCAAGATTGGTTTGATGTGCTGGATCCCTGGGAGTTAATCCTGGGTAGGGCTTGCACATACTAAATGCACTGAGTCCCTGGGAGTATTACTTGGACTAGGGCTGGAATGGCTAAATCCATGGGGAGAGAGGCAATCAAGGGTGGATGTACAGATGCTGCAATGCACCTGGAGATGGACAACAGCGGTTACAATAAAATGTAATCATGTTTTAGCGGTCAGAGCACAAGCTTTCAGCCTGGTACGCAGTGTCCCAGTGCACAGAGTGAAATACCCAGCAGCATCAGTCCAAAAAGATTTGGGGACAATCCACAAAAAGAGGTACTGCTTCACATATACTATATCACAAAAGGGGGACCCCTGTCCACTATAGTATTTTATATCAGTATTTTACATTAGTTGGAGCAACTACCACACTTGTAATACAGGATTTCTGCATTACTAACTAACCTGAATCTTTCAGCAAATATTTCAATGATTCACCTACCTGTAATACCGGCACCAGCCATGCGTAGATTTTTTAACAAACCTAGGGGGCAGATCTACAAGAAAGTGCCGCAGCGCAGCACCGCAAGCCCTTTGGCTGCGCCACGCTGCGGCACTTTCAGAGCACAGGAATGTGACATATTTACAATGATATGTCACATTCCTGTGCTCTCCCCTGTGCTGGCACACAAACAGCTGCCATGCGCCAGCGCAGGCACCCTTGCACCATGGGGCAAGGATGCCTGTGCCATGGGGAGATTGTTTTTGTGCAGGAAGGGGTACCTTCCTGCACAAAAACAATCACTACAGGCATTTTCCTCTTTCAATGCGTGCTGTAGAATGCAGCACGCATTGAAAGAGGAAAAAAACTAGGAGAAATGAAAACATTTCTCCTCGTAGCGCCTCGCTACGCCACCCCTAGGGTGGCGTAGCATACTGACGCATTTCCAGGTTTACGAATCCTCGTAAATCTGGAAATGTGTCTTGTTCCATGGGTGTTGCGTGGGAACACCCACAGCAACACCCATGGAACACCCCTTTCACGCAAAATGCTGCGTTAAGGGGGCCATATTTACAAGGACAGGAAAAGCCACGCAGGGTGGCTTTTCCTGTCATTGTAAATATGGGGCAGGGAAATGCGCTGTCAGTGCGTCACAAAAAGTGATGTACTGGCAGCGCAAGGGGCTTGTAAATCTGCCCCCTAGACTTTATGTGGCTTATCAACCAGTAACCCATTCATAAAGTCCATTAGGATCACACAGTCTGTTAAGCACCTTTAGTTATTATGACACGTACTGTCATTCTTGTTCCCTTTTATTCACCACTAATAGGAGCATGAGTATGGAAAATGTGAAAGACAACGAAACATTTCCTACAAAGAAGGAAACCAAAATATACCCATTTACAAATTAAGAGTATTAGAACCAAAAGATTTCAGTTTCATTTTTAACACTAATTCAGATCTAACTTGTATGCCTATCATCACTTATGTAAAATTCAGCATACCTCAAAGGTAACAATAACCTGATTTTTAAATCAGACACATCATGAGAAATAATATATAGACATAGGTATCAATGGGCATATATACATACACCAAGACGTAATTCTAAACATATTTTAAAATATACAGTTTCATTTACGCAGTGTTTCTTTAATTACGTGTTAGAAAGAAGCAAGTGTAAGGCAATTCCCTAAGACAAAGATTTTGACTTTTGACCTCTACATTCATAATTACTATCAGGCACATGCATCAACGTTTTTTGCGAGCACAAACTGTGCGATTCGCAAAAATCGGCCGTTTGCGCCCGCAAAAACGCCTTTTGCGATGCATCAAGGTGATGGGCACTCGCAATTTAAGGAATCGCAATTCATTGCGATTTCTTAAATTGCGATTGCATTTAAGGAATTGCAATTTGCGATTCCTTAAATGCAATGCATGTACCCCTTAGAAATAGCAAATTCGCTATTTGGGGCCGCAAAATACAGAGAAATGACTCTGGTCTGTATTTTGCTAATACCTTGAAAAAAGCACTAAAGTGCATTTTTCAAAGTTTTAGGTTGCACACACGCATGCCCTTGGGGCATGTGTGTGCGCAACATGGGTGCACATCACAATTTCAGGGGTGCAACAGGGTGTCATTTTGACACTTTTGCACCCTTGAAATTGCATGCGCAATTTGCGAGTACCTATTGGTACTCGCAAATTGCACATGCAATTTCCCATTCATTCCTATGGGCCTACATAGGAATGAATGGGAAGCTATTCATTCATTGCGACTCGCAATTATGGAATGTTTAGAAATCACTATTTTAATAGCGATTTCTACATGCATAGGCTTTTGCGAGTCCCTAATTACGATTCCTTAATAATCGCAATTAGGGACTCGCAAAAGCGTTTCTTGATGCATGTGCCCCTAAGTATTTTCAAAATTCTCAGAATATATCAATTATTTAATATTGCTCGTTCTTTGAAAGTGCAGTGTAAGAGAAATATTGATGGCTAGGGGACTGTGGATTTTAATTTATGCATTAAGGAGAAAATAAAATGTGTATAATCACCAAGAGATTGAAACCCAAAGCCACGTGTTATGGTGGTTGTTTAATGCGTACAGGGTAAGTATTTAGGCCATATCAAAGAGGCACTGTGAAAAGGAACTAAGAATGCAGTAAAAAAAAGTTTTCAGGCACTGTCAGGGTTTGTAAGTATCGCAGCAGCAGAAATGTTCAAGTATTTTGGGAGGAATTCTTATTATTTATAGTATTTTATTCTGAAAGAAATATCTTCCGCGTTAATGCGCTCTGGAAATACAGAACTTTTCTTCACTTGATACTAAAATGTATAATACAAAATAGATTCCTCAGCAAAATATATGACACGCATAAATATGACTTCTGTCCCCTGGGCGAGGAATTGGGACCTATAAATTTGCATTATGTCTTGGCTTCAAGCAAGTCACGGACTATATTGTCGTAAACACATTCTAGAAAGGAGAACTTAAAATTGAGATAGCACAACAAAGCATATTTGTAGAGGGATTTTGGAAAATACGTTGTCCATTTACCGTTACCATGTAGGTATTTGTTTAAATAAGGTTTTTAGATTGTACTCGGGTGGCCAGGCCTTAAAACGTGTGAGTGCAGTCCATTACTAAAGCGAGTTTAATCACATGAATATAAAATTGGTTTGCAACCTGTGCAGTCTTCTCTATAAACAGCCATTGTTTTCTTGTTCTGGTGTTCTATATTACAAATATCTCTCTAATGTTTACCTATTACATTTGGTTTGCTTACTCTACAAACTCAACTGCCTCAGCACACATATGTAGACGTAAATGTGGAGACGGTGGGTTACTGGTTGCAAATGTTGCCCGCAAGATGGTGGGAGGCTTTTTAAGGAGGAGTCATGGTAAGAATGAACCAGTCTTTACTGCTCTCAATGGAGAGGCGCAAGGAGCTAACTTTGATCCCAGGCGGGTGATTAATCCACATCCGCATTGTGGTCTGTGTGGAGAAACAGCCGTCATCTCAATGGTATATCTGGAGCACTGCATTCCAAGGAGGTGGCAGGTCACTGATGTGAGGAGTGTCCAACCTACCTCTCAAACAGCTCTGTGCTGGTAGGTTGAACAGGCTTAGAAAGGACTTGTAGGTCTGAATGAGGATTTTGAGTTGATTGATGCATGGAAGAAGAGTCAGAAGAGCTTAGCCAGGGGATGGGATTTTTTTGACAATGTGGTGATTTTGTCTCCTGCATTCTGGACCTTTAGGATCTGTTCAGTTGTTGTTTTTCAGGCAAGAAAAGATACTTGCATATTCTAGTATAGGTTTGGCAACATTGCAGGTTAGGACTTCGCTGACTGGGTCATTGGTATTTAGAGGGTTCTTTTGCAGGGTCTTTAATGAAAGAGGAAGTTTTTGGTCACTGCCATTATGTAGGTGGGTATAGTAAAGTTATTTTACATGTAAACAAATACGTTCCTGTATAAGTTCCTTATGGTCCAGAGTGTCAATGGTAAGAAATGAAGATAGATTAATGCTACCGATGGGATCTTTTTGCCACAGGTATAAGAAACAGTTCAGTTAGTTACTAGCCTTTGTATTTGACAAAAGACTGAACTAGATACAGACAAGTTGTTGAGATGGAAAAGTCCCCTGCATGATGACGGATATGTACCCCTACCCTGAGTGCCCAAGCTGCATGGATATCAGGACTCCTGGCACTGATTTGTGGTCATGAATGAACGTGGATGATGCATGTGCACCATGACCTGGGCCTGTCTTAAGGAAATGCGGTCTTGTAAGGTCTAGTGGGACACACGAAGCACTACCTTCAAGGTGGTAGAGGGCTGCTGCCCTTGCCAGGAGTTAAGTGACATGAGTACTGTGGTGGCAGCATACATGTTTTGTATTTAATAAGATTCAGTAGTAGGTATAGACCATTTTACCTGTGTCACTGGAATGGCACCAACCGTCCTACTCATTTAAAATTCCATTGTTTTGTACTGATCTCACCCTTGACCTCCATGATGACTGTCTGTAGTGCCTGGCAGCAGGTGATAGTTGGTGTGCTTTGTTATATGTGTGCACATAACATGGAAGCCTGTGGGTTCAATTTTGGAAGCCCAAGGCCTAGAAATACTAGTTGGCGGTGAGGAATGCATCCCTAAGCAGGAGCAGTGAATTGCTGACATTCCTGAGGGCTCGGGTGGGAACACCCGCATTGGAGGAAGGGGATCAGAGCATCCTCCGTGCACATTAAAGGTCTCTTTGATTCAAGAAAGTATTACTGGTCAGTGGGGCCTGGACTCATCGTCAGGTGAGATTGTGGATTTGATAAAGCTTTCACTGTAGGACCAGGAAACCTAAAAGAGGGTAAGACTTAGGCCTCTGAACGTTTGTGAGAAATATTTCAGTGGAGGTTGACAGTCAGGTGTGATCCCTGGTTACTCCTTTGACCTGCATTGTGGGACATTCTGAACTGCCGACGCTCCTGCTGTGGCAGAAAGTATTTTGGCAAAGGACAAGACAGAGAAGAGGGCACTTTAAAGCAGTCAAAACTCACAACACAAATTTCAAAGGCCCAGACTTTAAATCACAACTGTGTCTGGATATGGACTTTAAAAGTGATTCTGTTGAGGGGATCCCACTGAGCGAAGTATGAGACTCCCAGACATGTCTATACTTTTGCAAGAGAATGCAAAAAGTCTGCGACCGCCATCTGCCAGGTGTGGGCCACCGTGATGTTTAAGGCCTTCACCCTTACTGTTGAAAGTCAGTGATCCCCCTGATGGAGCAAGGACTCAGACATGAGACTTGCTCGGAAAACAATCCTCTCGGTTTAACTTACTAACGATTTACTAACAACGTGTTTTGTGATAAATAATACGCATTTACGTTACACACGGGAGAAAAATGAAGCTTGCCTATGTGTTTACTAACTGCAATAACATGAACGTAGGACTAAGTTGCATTCTAACACGGGATCTTTACTGCGCATGCGTCTACTACATCTACGTAGTGTGAAGTGCTGACGCTTGGAGGGAAATTCTGGCGCTTGCGCAAAGAACAATAAAATGGCCGCTTGAAAACTCACATGCATGGCACCTGCTTGCAGAAATTAGAAAATAAGTTTTATAATAACGCAAATGCAGAAAGAGAAAAAATAAATGGTATGGGCTAGAGTAGAGGTTGGTGGTATACAGTGAAATCATTTATTTTTGAGAATAACATTCTTCCTTTTGACTTTATTATTAGTGCGTATTTGGGCCTGTCAAATTTGTTTGAGTCGAGCAGACTGACGCTGCGCGACGCATGCGCCCTGGTGTGGAAATTCAAAAAGATGACTAAGGACTTGTCACGCGTCCAAGATCGGCGAGGATTGTGCCCTGGGAACATGAGGGTGAAGAGTTCATATGAAGGAACTGTATTCAAGAAGTCGATACATTTGTATTAATAAAGTTTAAAGATGTATGGGAAAGGAAGGGCGGAATAAAAGTTTGAGGGGAGGAGTTTGGAAAACAATGGTTTAAAGAAATAAATGAAGTATAAGCATGGTGTGATGATCATCCCCCCCTCGCCTGTCCAATCAGAAGTTAGTATTCTGTAAAATTGAAACATTAATGGGTGGTACATGGTAAAAGAAAGGTATAATTGAAGTAGTTTAGTTAGTTAGGAGAGCAGTTAGAGGAGCTTGCTGACACAGGAGGCTAAGCTTGTTGGGAGCAGAAGCAGCAGAAACAATTCGGAGCTTGGGATGCTGTCGGTGCTAGGGTGGTGCTGATGCTCTGAAATGCTGAAGAAGAAATTGAATGCAGAACCATCTACTTAATTTGGGTGGGTTAGAAAGAAGATCGCAGAAGAACCACAAGGAGGAAGAGAGTGTCAGAGAGGGGTGCGACGCAGTCGTCGGTATTTAGAGAGGTGAAGTATCCTGTCCTGAATCCTGTCCTGAAGTCTTTGTCTCCTGATCTATCCCGGGGGACCATCACCAGCCCTTTGGCCAAGGGGTTGGTCTTCACACCATACTTGGTAACTATGAAATTCATCATCTTGATAATTACTCTTTTCTCTCTATCCTCTTCTTTCTGAGCATAGTTATTGTGTGGATCTGAATTGTTAATGTCTATTGAAACTTGATTGAATTTGGCACTCTTGCGAATGAGGGTGTTTGTACTGAAACGCTTTGACATGGTTCCCAACCAATTAATTTAGATAAAGAATTTTAAAGCTTACCGAGTCTGGGATTACTTTATTTTTAATCAAGAAATGTGTAATAAGTCATGTTAATTATCACCATCAACTAGTTCCACCTAACTGGTCCATTGACACCTTTGCAGAACTATTTGATCAGAGAAAGGTTTAGTTAGAGAAGAAATAACTAGATCTCGAGGTATGAAAATTTATAAAACTATAAAGTTCCAGCGGTCTACTTGGTGATTAGTGCAAGAGAGTTATATGGGCCCAGGTGAGTATATGGTAGTGGAGTATCTGTTGCTAGTACGCCGCTGGATCAGTTTTCTGGTAGCAGAGCTATGGTTGTTAGTGACTACTTTGGTGATAAGTATAGATTATTGATTTTTGATTAATGTTGATTAATGTCTTTATGTCGTCTGGAAAATTCCCGGGGAATGAATAGTGGGTGGCGATAGAAACCACGCTGCAGTGAGGTTACTTGTCTGTTGGAATAACACTGAGGAGCTAGGGAAAGCTAGCAGTGTTAAAGTAGGGACTATTTTTCTGTGTAAAAGTGAGAGTGATTGATAGCAAAGAGTTCGCTAGTGAAACTTTAGGCGTTATATCACCTAGTAAGGGTAACCCTAAAGGAGTAGTAGGTTCTTCTAAGCTAGATTGACAGCAAGAGAAGTTCGCTGGTGAAACATCGGTCTCAAAATTCCCTAACGGGTGACACCGGAGGAGTAGCAGGTTCTCTGGAGCTTAGGTGAGGAGTAAGCGGAAGGTTTTACTCGCAGTGAAAAGAAATAAACTATCCTTTGATTTAGTGGAACAGACAGAGTAGCGAATGTTTTTACGTCGTTATTAACAAAGAAATTTAAAGAGAATATCGAGAAATAAAGTTTCGTATTACCTTGCAAAGGGTGGGTCAGTTGCCGGAGTGGTACTGACGTCACAGAGAGCCGCGCTGGGATTGGTAGATACAGCGGGCGTGTGACAGGAGGAGCTTTGTAAAGGAGGGGTGAGAAATCGCAGGACTTTGACTGACGTCACAGAGAGCCGCGCTGGGATTGGTAGACACAGCGGGCGGGTGACAAGAGCAGCATTGTAAAGGAGGGGTCAGTAGTGAGGAGCAGAGCTGACGTCAGGAAAAGGCCGTGCTGACATTGGTCAGAGTACGGGTGTGAGCCTGATTTGATTGGATAACCAGTTAAAAGCCGCGATAGGATTGGTGAAGAGAAGATTGTATGCGGGATTTTGTTTTGACTGTAAGTGCAAGGCGTACAGGTAGAAAATGTCAAGGGTTTGCGGAATACAATTTCCTATACCGTTCTTCAAAGATGTATGGAGAGAAAAGAAAGATGTCATTTTTTAAGAAAATAAAGAATTTCTTTGTAAAGGATAAGCCTGTGTTGACTAGAGAGGGAATTCCTATTCTGCCACCGAAGACACCAGCATCTTTTATGATGATGGAAAGAGGATATCATACTTGCGTGTCGTTGGAAAACTGGATAGAGTACATGAAGGATGATGGTGTGTTAGCGTTTCCTAAAGATGGTACGTTTAATGGGAGGATTCTTCAGAATTTGAGATTGAAAATGAATGATTTAGAACCTAGACCTAGGTTAACTCAATATGAGGCTTTGGAATAATGGGAGACTGAGTCATATGAACGAGGGAAATGCAGAGGTGGAAGGTATAGAGGATTTTTTCCGAGACACTTGTATGAGTCACGAGAAGGGCAGATGAAACAGTGGAGGAGAGCTATGGTATCAGAAGAGTTATATCCAGTGTTAATGGCTGAGGAACAATCTGGAGGAAAGTGTAAGGAGAAAACGAAACACATGAATCCGACAGGATATGGTGAATCAGTTGATGAGTTGCTAGAGGATATTTTAATTAAAAATCCACCACCATATCAAGAAGCAGCTAGTAAGGTTGTCCCTAGTGCGCCAGTAATGGGAATACCATTAACTCCACAGATTTTACATGAGACATCATACAATAGAGTGTTGCAAGATAATGAAAGAGAAGCTTTGAATAAAACTAGGGAAGAACTAGTTAAAAAAATAAGTCAATTGAATTTAACTTCTGAAGCTTTGACAGTACCAGTAACCATTGGTCCAGTAATCCCATTATATGGGGATACAAA
This sequence comes from Calotriton arnoldi, assembly GCA_963921515.1. Taxonomy (NCBI): domain Eukaryota; kingdom Metazoa; phylum Chordata; class Amphibia; order Caudata; family Salamandridae; genus Calotriton; species Calotriton arnoldi. The sequence continues at coordinate 2,031,325 of CAWUFW010000107.1, read as the reverse complement.
GATTTCCCAGAAACCACAACTTGTGACAGATCCATTCAATAGTCCTAGAAAAGAGATAGTAATCACAGATGATCAGGTTAGTGAAAGTGAGTCAGTTATTTCATTAATGGATCTCCCTATTGTGGAACCTCATGCGGAAACTCCAAAGAGAGTTACGCCCGTGAATTTGAGAGAAAGAAGACCTTTAGTTCCGGCTGGAGCTGCAGGCGCATCAGTAGTCACCTCTGAAGAAATAGAAAGGTGGGCTCAGGAAAGAGATAATCAGAACCCAACACCAAAGCTTTTAGATATCAGCAGATTGAAAGTGGAATTGGAAGAGATGATGACCGGATGTGTGGGTACAGAAAGATTAAACGTATACAATGATGAGGAATTATTGTTCCCATGTAAGAGTATAACTAGGAGAGCAAGAATATTTCATGAGAGATTAACTGAAGTTGCTTCAGAGATTGGAATAGACATAGGGAAATCGAAATTGTTACAAAAACCCTATTGAGTGGATTTTACTGATAAAGATTTGGAAAGTGTGAATGCTTCGGGAAAAAGGCTACAGATAAAAGAATTAATGAACATTTTGCGAAAGTGGGGAGACATTGATAAATGGAGAATTAGATGGATAAGAAAGAAAGAAGAAGTGCAAGCGAGAGAAGCAGCAGCTGCATTTCCAGTAAGAGAATCAGGAAAAGTGGAAAAATTGAGTCCGATGAGAGAGGTTCCAGGAGGTGGATATGTTCATGTCCCTTGGAGTAGACAAGATATTTTATCATTTACAAATGATTTTCCAAAACTGAGAGAAAAACCAGTTGAGTGGTACAAACAGGTAAAGAGGTTTGTGAAGGTTTCAAAGGTGTTATTGAAAGACTTGGATGGTTTATTTGATATAGTGGTACCTGCTGATTTATGGACAGAATGTAAGATTACAATTTATTGGTCTAATGAGGAGTATCCTAGAAATGCAAAAACAGGAGCACCTTCGGAAGAGGTGATGAAAAAGTATCACCAAGTGATTACGTATTTAAAAGGGAAAATCCCTCCTAAAGAAACAGATTGGGTAAAGATAGATAGAACAACTCAGGAACCAAATGAGTCTGTACATGCGTACTATGAACGGTTATTACAGGTGTTTAAGCAGTATAGTGGTTTTGAGAATATTGGTGACAAAGATATGGGACATTTTGTGTATCGGTTTGTATATGGATTGAAACCAGAAATTAGTCAGATGATACAGCAGCACATGGTGTGTTGGCAAAGCAAGACAGTGGATGAGATTCTAAAGTACGCGAAATATTGCGGAGATGACATTGAGGCCAGGCGTAGGAAGCTAATGGAGAAAATGATGTGGGCACAAGTAAAATTGGCAGAGCAGCAAGAAGAGAAAGCAAATGACCAAAGTAATAATCAAGTGAAAGAACAGAGTCAGAATAATCAAGGAGCGAATGGTAATACATTTAAGGGGCGAATGGACAGAGAAGAAGCGAAAAATAAGTTTCCTTGTCATGCGTGCGGAAAGCTTGGACATTGGAAGAACGAGTGTAAGAGTATTCAGAATAATAATAATAATAATGGGCCAAATCAAAATTTAATCCCACAGATGCAGAATGAAGTACTTATGAATCAGCAGCAACAGGTAGTTACTCCACAATATCAGGTGCCACCAGCTCCTATGCCAAATTTTGTGAACCATCAAAGTTTCAGTGCGAACACCGGATTTCAAGGAGAAAGTGGTAAGAATAATAGAACAATTGCACAATATTTTTTACAGAATGATGAAGAACATTCAGATACCGCACAATGACGGTGCCTGAGGGGGGAGGAAGAGGAGTGCGTGCTTGGCGCATCCTTGCCGGTAGATCAGTCAGGTCCATTCGTTGATGGGAGAGTAGAAGGTAAAGACATTACTTTCCTATTGGATACTGGTGCTACCAGGTTTACTGTGAGAACAGCAGACATCCCAAACCTACCACTCTCGGGAGAGACAATCCAAGTAGTTGGCATATCCAACCAACAGATTAGAACCCCTATCACAAAGCCAATGGAGGAGCACATTGGGAACTTCAAAGAAATGCATCGATTTGTAGTTTGTGATTGCAGTCCAGTAAATCTGTTGGGAAGAGATCTTTTGTGCAAGATAAATTGCACGATCTATTGTACACCGGATGGTGTTGCTTTCCAAACCCCCGATGAGGATGTTGTCTATAAGATGATGCTGGCCAAACAGGGAACAGAAGTAGATGAAATGTTTTCATTAATAACTGAGAATGAATTGCCAGAAGAATTAAGAACGACAGTTAATCCAGAAGTGTGGGATTTTACAGGAAAAGACATTGGGCTAATGAAGAATATAGACCCAGTTAACAGTGACAGAAAAGGAAGGTGCAGTGCATCCAAATACCCGACAGTACAAAATGAGTCCAGAAGTAAAGGCAGGAATTATTCCAGAAATTGAACGTATGGTTAAACAAGGTATTTTAAAAGAAGTGATGGGTAGTCCCTGTAATTCGCCAATAATGGGACTGAAAAAGCCCAGCGGAAAATACAGAATAGTGCAAGACCTACGGAAAATAAATAAAATTGTAATTCCCTGTTGTCCAATTGTGCCAAATCCAGCAGTGATCCTTTATCAGATACCGTGGAATGCAGGATGGTTTACAGTAATTGATTTATGCCAAGCGTTCTTTTCTATTCCTTTGCACCCAGACAGCCAGTATCTTTTTACGTTTAAGTTTGAAGATCGTATTTATGCATGGTGTCGTGTTCCTCAAGGGTACACAGAGAGTCCTTCAATTTTCAATCAGATTTTGAAAAAGTGGTTGGAATTGTTAATCATGCCTGGAAATTCTGTTCTGGTTCAGTACATTGATGACCTATTGGTGGCATCAAAAACACGAGAAGATTGTGTCACAGATACAATTGCATTACTGAACCATTTGGCTGATGGAGGACACAAGGTGTCTCCAGAAAAATTACAATTCTGTCGACAAGAAGTAAGATATTTAGGGCATAAAATAGAAAGAGGAGTTAGAAAAGTGACACCGGAAAGAATAAAAATAATCAAAGAAATGCAATTGCCACAGACTCAGAGAGAAATGAGAATGTTTCTGGGAGTGGTTGGATATTGTAGGCAATGGATTAATGGTTTTTCTATGTTAGCAAAGCCATTAATACAGATGATCCGGAAGCGAGCAAAAGATCCAATTGATTGGAATGATGACTGCCTAGAGGCATTTGTGAGATTAAGAAATTGTTTGTGTGAGGCTACCGCTTTGGGCATGCCTGATTATTCAAAAGATTTTGCTTTGTTCTGTTGTGAAAGAGAAAATTGTGCACTTTCAGTTTTAACACAGAGACATGGATTGAGTCGACGTCGAGTGGCATATTTTTCAGCCACATTGGACCCAGTAGCTTCAGCATTGTCTGGCTGCTTAAAAGCAGTAGCCGCTACTTGTATGAGTCTGGAGCAAAGTGAGTCGATAGTGATGGGACATCCGGTAAAAGTCTTTGTTCCACACTCAGTCGAGATTCTTTTGACAAGGACAAGAACACAGCACCTCACCCCTAGTCGTTTGACAAAGTACGAAAGAGTGATTTTGGGAGCTGAGAATGTGACTGTAATAAGATGTACGATTCTGAACCCAGCCACTCTATTGCCAGACCCCTACGATGAAGAAGTGAAAGATGAAAGTGATCATGATTGCTTGGACGTAACTGAGTTATGCACGAAGCCCCGCCCAGACATAAGAGAGATACCTTTGAAAGAGGCTGATCATGAGTTATTTGTAGACGGCTCCTGCCTTAGGACACAAGAAGGAAGTCTAAGTGCTGCATATGCTGTTTGTAAAATTTCTGGGGTAATTGAAGCATCCTGTTTACCTGGGATCAAGTCTGCACAAGTAGCTGAACTGATTGCCTTAACCATGGCATGTAAAAAGGTGAAAAATTGGAGAATAACCATATTTACGGATAGCCAATATGGTTTCGGGATTGTGCATGACTTTGGCCAGCTTTGGATGCAAAGGGGATTTCTGACTTCCTCAGGATTTCCTATCAGAAACAGCAAAAATGTAAAAGATTTGTTGGAAGCATTACAATTTCCAAAAGAGATAGCAGTTGTAAAATGCGATGCACATCAGGCATGAAATGACTATGTGACTGCTGGCAATAATTATGCTGATCAAGTGGCCAAATACTGTGCTAAAAATGCAGTAGCCATAAACAGAAAAATTGAAACGGGTGAAACCAGATGCCAACTTATGTACTTCTCAGTACCAGAAACATAGGATGAGATTAGACAATTGCAGGAAGAAGTTGAGGAAAAGGAAAAAGAAATCTGGATAAAGGCAGCCTGCACCAAAAGACCACATGATGAGGTATGGGTGTATCTAGATGGAAGACCAGTCATGCCAGATTGTTTGCTTTCAAAAATGGCGAGAGTATACCATGGAGCAACGCACATAGGGAGAGATTCAATGATCAGGCTATTCAGACGGAGTTGGTATAATCCAAAGTTCAGGGTAGTCGCAGAGAGCCTTTGCCAAATATGTTTAACCTGTCAACAGCAGAACCCAGGTAGAAAGACAGTGGTAAGCTGGGGAAAAATCAGAAAAGCAGAAGGACCCTTCACCAGATTACAGTTAGATTTCATTGAATTACCTCCATGCAATGGATTGAAATATGTACTTGTCATAGTATGCCTTTTCTCAAGATGGGTGGAAGCCTACCCTACTAGAAGAAATGACAGTCTTACAGTTGCAAAATTGTTGTTGAGGGAGTTAGTGCCACGATTTGGTTTTCCGGTCACTTTGGAATCAGATAGAGGCCCTCATTTTAGTAATGAAATAATTCGATTAATCTGTGCTGCGTTTAACATTGAACAAAAACTGCACTGTGCTTATCGTCCAGAGGCTTCTGGAGTTGTTGAGCAAATGAATGGTACAATCAAATCAAGATTGGGAAAAATGTGTGCATCTACAAAGCTGAAATGGCCAGATGCATTACCTCTTGTATTCATGGGTCTCAGAAGCATTCCAGACAGAAAAACAGGAATGAGTCCCCATGAGGTTCTCATGGGAAGAGCCGTGAGACAGGCATTTATTCCTGGAAATAAACTAATGAGTATAACTGATGATATGGTATTGGACTATTGCAAAGGATTGGCTGAAATGATGCGTTCTATCTCTCACCAGGTTGGAGAAGACGCAGTCGAAAGACAGCCAGACCAAGTGCATGATTTGAATACTGGAGATTGGGTGCTAGTGAAGAAACACGCAAGAAAATCGTGTCTAGCACCGAGGTGGGACGGGCCACGACAAGTCATACTAGTCACTACCACAGCAGTGAAGTGTGCAGGTCTGCCCAATTGGATTCATGCCAGCCATACCAGAAGAGTTCCGAGCCCAACAGATCAACAAGAGCCACCACTGACTGAGCAGGCTGAAGCGTCAGGAGTTGTAAACTGTGAAATTGAAGAATCTAGAGTGATAGATTCTGAAAGACAACCACATGACGAACAGCCCAAGATAAGTCGGGAAGAATGGATCCCACTGACTGAAATAATTGATGATGGTATTGAAACCCGAAGAAGAACAGAACTGAAAAGACAGGAAAGTAGTCAGGAAGAGACAGGGAAAGAAGAACACACTAAGGTGAAAACAGAAGGTGACACAAACAAACCTGGGGAGGGGAAAATAGAAGAACACGTTCAGGTGGAAGAAGAAAAGTTTGAATTAAGTCCTGAACAGGACCAGGTAGAGTTAGAAGAACAAGTTCAGACAGAAGAAGAAAGGTTTGAACTAAGACCTGAACAAGGTCAGATAGAATTAGAAGAACAAGCTCAGGAGGAAGCAGAATATACAGTAGAACCTGAGCAGGAGGAAGCAAGAGAAGGTACAAGCACAGAAAACAGAGAAACAGAACAGATTGTGCCCAAAATAAATGAAATAAAAAGAACTTTACAAAGAGATAAAGAAGGTGAAAACGCAGTACAAATCAAAAGAATCAGAAAGGGAGACAATTGGCCAACTGGAGTAAAGAAATTAAAATATCATTTGAGAAAAACTGAAAAGAAACCAGAGCAAGTGAACGAAATCACAAGTCAAACAAGACCTAAACAAACCTTAGCAAAAATAACTCAAAGAAGTCCAAGATTGAGAAATTTAAACAGGAGATACAAGGCTCCAGAGTGGACCTACGTCATTCTCAAAGAATTTGAGTCCCTGGATCTGTCTGATGAGACAGAAGAGGTTCATATTGCACAAATTGATGAAAGCAAATTGAAACCTCCTTAAGAACAAAAAGAAAAGCTAAGACTGTAAAAAGAAAAAGATAAGAGAAAAGACATTTTCTCAGGAATAAAATGGCAGACATTGAAGTTACCGGAAAACCAAAATGTGGAGTAAAAAGATAGTGTTTTAGATTTTGTTTTTGTAGTATTTTATTAGCAGCATTAGGATGGTTATTCCTAACAGTAGGAGTACCTTTTATAATGAAGACAAGTGACAAGAATAACACAGATACTAATGTTAAGGTGGATAGAATAGGAGAAACTAAAATAGAAATAGGGGTAGAAGATGAAGCAAACTATCATAATGAATCAGACTATAATACGTCCTCTAATGTGTTTATTAAGTTGTTGTTTCAATATGTTAGTACTATGGAGATTAATAACTGCTACGTGTGTATGAAGTTACCCTCATCAGTATCAGAAGGAATGACCTATCACCATATACCCTTAACCTATGGTGTGTCGTGTAGTATCTTGTCAAGTTTATTTTACGCTACAGCGAGACTTCAGTATTTTTATTCTAATTTAGATGTAGTATTTTCTGAACTACCTATTAGAAAGAATATGAATCCAGTAGCTAGTAGTACAAACGCACAGTTTTTGGGTGAATTTTTCATAACAATGAGTTCAATAGATTTAGTTCAAGCACGTAGAGACAATCTAACATGTATATTAAGAAAAGAAGAAAAAGATTTTTTGAATTTAGTAGAAGAGAGGAGACAGGATTTAATGAGGAAGGCAACTACACAGAAAACCCATGTACCTCCATGGGTTGGGAAGGAGGGAATCTATGCAAGTGGCAAGGCTCATGCTGCGATGTCCCTGGACTTTGTGAAAAGGGGAAAATTCTGCCTCCATAGGTTAAAGACAGATTATAACAATAATTACATTGGTTCCAATGAATGTGAACATAACTTCCTAATATTAGGAGGATGGGGACTAAAAGAGGGCACTGATCCTGTGTTTCCAGGAGTGTATTATGTTTGTGGGAACAATGCCTATTATAGGTTACCTGCAAGATGGTACGGAAGCTGTTATTTTGGAATAGTTTTTCCAAATATTTATCATGTAGATAAAATCAGTGGAACCATTGGAAATTCTAATGGACTAACACGTAGAAGAAGAGCTAGTTTTTCTGAAATTGTAGGAGACATTTTTAGTGCACTGATACCCTCAGTTGGAGTCATTCTAAATTCACAGAAAATTTGTAAGTTATCAACCATAGTTGATCGTCTTTCTGTAGACACTGCAGGATGATTTCTAATGATTAACACAGAGATGGTTGCAATTAGATCCATGGTTTTACAGAACCGTCTTGCTCTTGATATATTGTTAGCAAAAGAAGGTGGAGTCTGTGGCATGCTGAAAGTTCAACATTGCTGCACTTATATTCTGGACAAGAGCAGAGAAATTAAAGGATACATTGAAAACATTACGGGAATGAATAAAGATTTGACCCAACTGGAGGTTGACAGTGTGTGGGGAAGACTAACAAAAAGTATAACATCAATAGGGAAATGGTTTGTTGATTTTGGGAGAAGTTTTATAGGTCAAATAATAATACCATTAGGTATGATAATAATGGTAGTAATGTTAGTAATAATTACATATAAAGGTTGTAGAAAAGGTACGAAAGAAAAGGTACACTTGGAGAGAAAGGGAAAGGGACAGACACGAAAGAGAAAATATGATGAAATACGTTTGGAAGAAATGAAGGGCAGGTTATATAAGAAGATGCGAGATTTAGAAGGAAACGAAATTGTTGATGGAAGTTGGGAGGACAATAGAGAAAACTGAGAAGTGTTAAAGTTGGTATCTGGGATGGATGGGTAATTTTGTGATGGCTTAATATGCCATCAGAGAGGGGATTGAAGGAGCAAGGACTCGAACATGAGACTTGCTCGGAAAACAATCTTCTCGGTTTAACTTACTAACGAATTACTAACAACGTGTTTTGTGATAAATAATGCGCATTTCCGTTACACACGGGAGAAAAATGAAGCTTGCCTATGTGTTTACTAACTGCAATAACATGAACGTAGGACTAAGTTGCATTCTAACACGGGATCTTTACTGCGCATGTGTCTACTGCATCTACGTAGTGTGACGTGCTGACGCTTGGAGGGAAATTCTGGCGCTTGCGCAAAGAACTATAAAATGGGCGCTTGAAAACTCACATGCATGGCACCTGCTTGCAGAAATTAGAAAATAAGTTTTATACTAACGCAAATGCAGAAAGAGAAATAATAAATGGTATGGGCTAGAGTAGAGGTTGGTGGTATACAGTGAAATCATTTATTTTTGAGAATAACATTCTTCCTTTTGACTTTATTATTAGTGCGAATTTGGGCCTGTCAAATTTGTCTGAGTCGAGCAGACTGACCCTGCGCGACGCATGCGCCCTGGTGTGGAAATTCAAAAAGATGACTAAGGACTTGTCACGCGTCCAAGGTCGGCGAGGATGTGCCCTGGAAACATGAGGGTGAAGAGTTCATATGAAGGAACTGTATTCAAGAAGTCGATACATTTGTATTAATAAAGTTTAAAGATGTATGGGAAAGGAAGGGCGGAATAAAAGTTTGAGGGGAGGAGTTTGGAAAACAATGGTTTAAAGAAATAAATGAAGTATAAGCATGGTGTGATGATCATCCCCCCTCGCCTGTCCAATCAGAAGTTAGTATTCTGTAAAATTGAAACATTAATGGGTGGTACATGGTAAAAGAAAGGTATAATTGAAGTAGTTTAGTTAGTTAGGAGAGCAGTTAGAGGAGCTTGCTGACACAGGAGGCTAAGCTTGTTGGGAGCAGAAGCAGCAGAAACAATTCGGAGCTTGGGATGCTGTCGGTGCTAGGGTGGTGCTGATGCTCTGAAATGCTGATGAAGAAATTGAATGCAGAACTATCTACTTAATTTGGGTGGGTTAGAAAGAAGATCGCGGAAGAACCACGAGGAGGAAGAGAGTGTCAGAGAGGGGTGCAACGCAGTCGTCAGTATTTAGAGAGGTGAAGTATCCTGTCCTGAATCCTATCCTGAAGTCTTTGTCTCCTGATCTATCCCAGGGGACCCTCACCAGCCCTTTGGCCAGGGGGTTGGTCTTCACACCATACTTGGTAACTATGAAATTCATCGTCTCGATAATTGCTCTTTTCTCTCTATCCTCTTCTTTCTGAGCATAGTTATTGTGTGGATCTGAATTGTTAATGTCTATTGAAACTTGATTGAATTTGGCACTCTTGCGAATGAGGGTGTTTGTTCTGAAACGCTTTGAGATGGTTCCCAACCAATTAATTTAGATAAAGATTTTTAAAGCTTACCGAGTCTGGGATTACTTTATTTTTAATCAAGAAATGTGTAATAAGTCATGTTAATTATCACCATCAACTAGTTCCACCTAACTGGTCCATTGACCAGAGGAAAGAACTATTTGATCAGAGAAAGGTTTAGTTAGAGAAGAAATAACTAGAACTCGAGGTATGAAAATTTATAAAACTATAACGTTCCAGCGGTCTACTTGGTGATTAGTGCAAGAGAGTTATATGAGCCCAGGTGAGTATATGGTAGTGGAGTATCTGTTGCTAGTATGCCGCTGGATCACCCCTATGCCCTTGCTGGAGTAAGTTGGCAACCACTGTATTCCAGGTTGGGTCCACCATGAATGTTATGGCCGTCGCTATTGCTGGAGTAAGTCAGCTACCTCTGTATGCCAGTGGTGGTCACAGTGAAGTTTTGGGCTGTCACCCTAGCTGGAGTAAAACAGCTACCTCTGTTTGCCAGGTGGGGACCAAAGTGAATATTAGGGCTGCTCAAATTGTATTTTAAGGCCAGAGCAAGAGTATGTCGCGTGGGGACTATAAGGGGTCCATATGAAAGTCGCCTCAATGATTGAATGGGAAATAACCAGCCCATTTAGAAAGGAAGGGCTGCTCAGGGACACTGCCCAGGATGCTGATCTTAAGAGACTGTGGATATTACTTAGTGTGCTGTTGATATACATTCTGTTTTTTTATTAATTACTGCTTTTATCACAAAGTGAGCATTTGATTATGTAATCAGCTTATTGAGGTAACTGTTCATACTTTGAATCCTGTGTCTATGTATGCATTGCACCTACCATCTGTCATGTCCTGTGTCTGCACCGGATCCCAAGGAACACACCAGGACACAGGTAAGGATCTTTTCTTGCTTTATTGGTATTCCTTGTTTTGTGCTCGTAGGCACTTCCTTGCTCTTCCCTGGTCTCCCAATATTGCCCTGCCCCCCTTCCCTGATCGGAAGTGGTGTCCGGTGGCTGGCCACTCCCTTCATTCTTGTGCAGGGTCCTAGTGCCCTCTGCACCTCGGTATGACACCAACCTCTACCCCCGAAAAGTCTAGGATTGCTCGTCCCATGCTATCAATGAAAGTGCTGAAGGATTAGTTGTGGGCCGAGCTGTTCAAGACACATAGTAGTTCGGGCTTCGGGACACCAAGAGTAAAAGTCCATAACCTCCATGGTTGGGCCCAGTAACCCCTGCCTGCAGTGTGTCCCTCATGCAAAGGGTTTTGACACAGGTATTCCTGTAAACTACTCATGTTTAACTATTTATACTTTGTTTGCAAGTACTATTTTCAGGAGTCATCTCTTGAGGTTTACAAAATTTTATTTATTTTATTAGTTCCACATGAGGAACGAAAAGGATGTTTATCACTTCACAGACTTTGATAATTTTTATTTGATACTTGTATGGTATTGGTATCTATGTGTATGTTGGAAAAAGATTACTTATTGCTGGCGGTGAGGTGGGTAGAAAGCGATCATGACTCTAGCACTGTAATACTTGCAGTCGAAGCTAGTAGTAAATGGACCCATATACACACTGAGAACCTTTAAACTGTCCTAATTAATCAGCTGATAAGAGAAGAACAAAACTCTGGAAGTATGCTAAATATTTAGCTGAAATCACACACTTAGAACTCCATTAAAGAATAGGAGAGGTCTTTTTATTGACCAGGGCATAGTAAATGAAATCATTTTGGATACTTTCCAAGCACTGCTAACAGAGATGAATCTAATCCCAGCCCAGCTATCTATACCAACCAAGGTCAAGTCAATAAACATAGATGTGCTTGGTATGATGATAAAATGCTGCCAAGAAAAAAGGCTACTCTCATAGGCTCCTATTTATCGACACTGTGACAGGCAAAGTGAAATGTATTTCCAGACCCGTAGGCGGGCTTACAAGCAACTGCTAAAAACCAAGAAACTCAGCCTACAGTGACTGTTATGGGAGGAACTGAAGCAGGCAGCAGTTGAAAACAACTCCAAGTACTTTTGGAGATTAGTTAGTTTTGTCGAAAGGGGAACCACCAACCAGATAAGCAATCATATCAGTTCAAAGGACTGGGAAAATTATTTTAGTAACCTGTACAGGGTGGAAAAGGAGGAGGGAACAGAGAGGCCAAATAGATCATGGATATAGGAGCAGGAATGCCAGCCATAGAGAGATTACTCAACTACAAATTGTAACACCAGAAGGCGAGCAAGCTCTCCAGTTTATGAAAAAATAAGGCATCTGGTCCAGATGCTGTTCCATTAGATTTATATCAGATGGACCCAAGTTACTGGTCATGAGTCCTCACCAAGGGTTTTAACGCTGCCATAAATAGTTGCTGTAAACCTGCTTCCTGGAGTTCAGCAATTTTAATACCAATCCATAAAAATGGTAGTCCAGGGAATCCATCAAATTACCACCCAATCTCGCTCCTGTATGAAGCAGAGAAAATTTTGAAGAAAGTATTACTCCATAGATTACAAGGTATTGAAGATTCCGGCAACCTACTGACAGAGTTGCAGGTTGCCTTCAGATCAAAAGTTTGGACAGTTTAGCAGCTACGTTGCTTATCTCTAGCATGTTGTAAATATACTCTTATTCATAAAACCTCGATATACCTAACTATTGTTGATCTTAAGTCAGCCTTCGACTTGGTCAATCACCCTAAATTATGGGAGACTCTGGAGTGACTGGGGGTCGCAACTTCATTCTTACAAGCCATAAAAGGGCTGCATAAGGATAAAACGCTCCATTCTCAATTGAAAAGAGGGTAAGACAAGGGTATATTAGACCCTCTATTTTCACTTTATTTATAAATAATGTAATAGAAAATCTTCTGGAAATACCCCTTGATGTTTCTAAAATTGCATGTAGCAAGGTCCCTATTCTCCTATATGCCAATGATGTGGTATTAATTTTCAGTGCAGAGAATGCCATGCATAAATTGTTGACTAGGTTCGTGGATTATTGTACTAGCAAGGGCCTGGTCATGAACATCAACGAAACCAAGGCAATGGTAATAAATCCATCCCCGGCATTTTAAAGAAAGATCATGGTAAACGAAGACCGAATTGAGGTGGTCAGCCTTTGCGATTATCTAGGCATTCGTCTGAAGAGCAAATTAAACTGGAATGACATTGTAACAAAGGCAACCGTTACTTTGCAACAAAGCAGTTGAGTTGTACTTAAGTTCAGATACTAGGCAAGTTCCCAGCGCTTAATGAGGAAGATGCAAGTAGATGAAGATAGCTTTATTAGATTCTTGTTAGGGCTAGTATGTGGCACTCCCATGGTTCTCGTTCTTGAGGAACTGGATGTAGTTTCTATCAAAGATCAGGCAAGAATTAGTCAATTGTATACTGGTTTAGATTAATCAGGAACATAAAGGCCAAGAGCTATTGAAGGAGGTGAGCAGGAGCACTGGTAAAGGCGTATGTGTGTGGTCTGCACATAAGCCAATAGCTAATGGCCATGGGCCATATTAACCTAAATGAAGATCCCGGGCAGGTGGGCCCTGATATGGCAGACTTCGTTAAGAAGATGTCAAGTCTGGGAGTGCACAACCTGGTGGCTTAATCTTTGGTATAGGACTGTGGTAGGGTTCAAAGATTGCCTGGATAAAAGATAGCCTACAGAAAGAAGGCAGGTTGCATTTTGTAGAGTAGGGATATTTCCAACAAGGTCATATCTCATGAAAATAAAACATTTAAGAGAGGAGGATTCTCTCTATAACTGCTCCATAGTGGGGGTGGATACTTTAACCCACTTGCTTCTGTTTTGTTCAAAATGTTTTCCCATTCGATCCGGGTGGCTATGGCCTCACTTTGAGTTCTTTGGGATTTGCAGCATTACAGATGTGACTGAGCTATGCCATAGGATAGATAGGGAGGATATTTTCAACAATGTATCTGCCTTTCTTTGGGGGACTTGGCCAGTCGTCAAGCAAGTGACAGAAGCATAAAAAAAAGAAAAACACACACGATAGTGCTCGCAGTTTTGTATAAAGTCATATGCAGTGCAGCTAGTCATAAAACATGTAGGTATAACTGCATGGAATTGCCCGCATCGCCTTAATATCGATAAGAGCAATCTAATTGTAATAAATTGTTCCGCAAGCATAATTTTCCTTAACTATTTTGTAGGAATATGAATTACATTTTAAACGTGTCAGATGTCTACAGCATCAGGCACCATATAACTGTTAGCACTTTATATTTAGCGGCGTACCAGTTGGCGGACAGTATGCAGACTAAAGTCCAATTATACTATGCACTTCATTACTTTTTATATTTTATATTAAGTAGCGCTCCGGTTCAGGATGGTATCCAGAGGTAAGTTGCAAAAGAAGTATCTTATGGGCCCTGGTGTCCCCAAAAGTCCTGAATGCTGGGGAATATAAGCATTGCTCAACACAGACTGTAGAAGTGACATCTGTGTTAAGCTGTGAAATATCTGTTCCTCCCTATACCCTAGCTCAAAGTAGTTTACTAGGTGGCAATATATACCTGCTTCTCAATTTGTTTATTTATTACTCTCTTTTGTTTTATTATCTGAATGAGCCATTTTACATAATGTATTTTATTGAAGGGATGTTTTGATTGTTGTATGGTGAATTTTATGAATGTCATTTTTTGTAGTTAAACACGAAATGCTTTTATACTGATCCTGCTATGAAAGACTACTTTTATTGGATAAAAACATATTTGTAAGGATTTTTATTCTGACACAATAAAATTAAATTGAATTGATTACTTATTGTCAGGTACATTAATTACGTTTCAGTTTATGAACCTCTCACAAGTGGTCTATAGTGAGAAAATCATATTAGTCCTAAAATACCTTGAATAATATCTTTTTATATATATACAATTGTGTTTCAGTTCTAGGAAGACATGGAATTCCATGAAATGTTAGAGCAATGTAGGCACAGAGATGAACTGTTGGTAAATCATATACATTATTAGAAATCAGACGCAATAGCGTGATTGATAATAGCACTAAAAACATCTTCTTATTCGTAGATGTCACCACTGCTCCGGTTAAAGGTAGTGCCTAGCTACTTGATCAAGCAGTGTGGTGAAACCCATTGTCTCTATCTTTGCTCTTATCCTATTCTCCTTTCCCTTTGCCTACTTCAAACCAACATATCATTCACTGTATGGTTGGCGGGTTTTGAAAGGTGTGGAAACATAAATCACTCTCGTTGGATTCAGAGTACAAGGTAAGTGCTTTCTGACAGAATGCCATTATGGGAGTGAAGCAAGGGGCATTACAGTAAGATCATAACAGCAGTCTTAAAACATAGCTGCTCCTATCCATTCGTGCTTTCAAAGATTTGATGATGTTGAACAAGTAACTGCCCACAAAAAAGTTTAGTCTTGGTTTCTCAAGAGCATCATGGATGGAGAATTTATTTATATAAGTACACATTTCATATCGAGTACTGTATAACTGGACTATTCTTAGATGCTTGTAAGAGAGAGAACTAAAGATGAAGGCACATCTGAGATTTAAAAGGGGTGAGTTTTCAGCTATTTATTGAATGAAAGAAGGTTGTGGGAGGTGCATATGCTCTGAGGAAGATTGTCCACCAAGCAGAAGCTGGCACTGAGCAGCACCAGTCTCATCAGTTCTTGCAGTTACTCTTTGGGATCATGAGAGGTTGCAGTTGTTTAAGCAGAGTGGTCCATCGGGGATGAATCTTTATTTTTGTTCCAGAGGTATTTCACTTTGTGTTCCAAGGCATTTAAAGGAGAGGCTGAGTAGTTTTGCAAGTGACACTGCATTTTCTTGGCTCTAATTTCAAAAGAGAAAATTAGTGTGAAAGGGAGAAAGGTTAGAATGCAAAAGTAAAAACACAAAATTCGAAATGTCATACAGTCTACCAAAAGTTTCAAATCTTTTCCATTGTTAAGCCCATAATCATAATGCAAACCCTACCACTTACTTTCATATTACAGACACTAACCATATCTCTAACACTTACATTTACCCCATCTTACACCTTAATTCTAGCACTGGTCCTTCCACTAATCCATCCCATCACCTCATCTTTAACTGCAGGAGTATAGACAACTTTAAGCCTATCTTGAAACCTTACCCTTATCTGTACACGTCCAGTTCCTCTTAGTTTTAACTTTACCCTGATACACAAGCTTACCATTAACTTTTTAGTTACCTTTACCTCTACCAGAAGTTATGCCTAACACAATTTTTTCCTGAAACGTACTCGTTTTTAAACATCCACTTTCACTTTGATATTGCCAGAATGTTTTTTAGGCTTACTGATTTTCTTTTAACTTTTAGTGTTCCCAATCTTTTTTTCATCGATTATTTTCAACTTTTTGTTTTTCTCACATTTGTACTTTGAACTTTATAACAAGTACTATCACCTGTAGCCAGTCAAGGTTCAAGGTGTTCTTCGGAGCTGGGAATGACAAGGGGCTTTGCAAATCCTGAAGATGATGTGCATTGATATGTGAGAAATAGGCTTGCTGGTTGAAGGGGTTGTGAGTCCTTTAAATTTAAAAAGCAGCATCCAAAATCTGTGTTAGGCAGAACCACAAAAGTCACAAAATTTAACCTGTGCTTAACCCTCTGGTAGCTTGGCACAAAAGCAGTCAGGCTAAAGTTAGAGACCAATTGGTGGACTCCGATACTGTGGTACTGAAAATTCTGGACCTGTGTCATTAACATCATTGTAACATGACGATTTTGGTATCAGCAGACCGGTAATGCCAGGTATGCTATATCTGAGTATTTGCGTCATATTCGAGTGACGGGATCACTCTAATATTAACGATTCCCTTGTGAACCCTCGGGTTCCATTTTGTGTACGGCAGCCATTTTGTGGTTGCCCTCACATAAGGCAATGTCTCAAGCCAAAACGCGCCTTAGGGGACACGTACACTTTCAGTGACCTGGGCAAGCTGACTCCACTGTCCAGAGCCAGAACCTGTTCGGCCAGTTTTAGTTCCCAGTGGCCGATCGAGATTAGGGGCCCAGGTGCAGCATGCCATAAACCCTTCATTGCACACATCTATATCTAAATCTTATTCACACCTGTCACTGCTCTTTCTTTATGACCTGCTTTACGAGGAGGAGGTGCCCGGTTTTTTAGGGGTCCAGATTATATCTGTTGCAGGTGTTGGGCCTCACTGGGTATTTGGTTGTGGGCTGGACAAACTGAAAATGGGCTTGTCATCATGAATCTGTCTTTTCTTTTGTTGTAAGAAATATGTGAATGACCCACTGTAAAAATAAGGAATGTTTGCCTAAAGCATAATATTCTGTATAAAAGAGATAGCTGGTTTCCATGAGAAGGCAGTCTCCTGAGAACATACACATTGTTGTACTTCTAGGATACCTGTTGCTGGCTGCAGCCAATAAATTGATCTTTGAAGCCACCAAGAAGACTCTGTGTTTCTGTAGTCTGAGACAGGAAGAACTCGAGGTCATTGGGTGTGTTCCCTGGCACCGCTGGGTCCAATAAAACCCAGTACTTCAATTGGCGCCCAACGTGGGGCGATTTCAGCGGTACCGGTCCAAGCCAGAGGTCGTGAGGAGCTTCGTGTAAAATTCTGGAGGAAGGCCAACCACTTCATCGACCCCTGTATGTCGTTCGTGGTCCGAAAGTCTTTGCTGCGAGGTTCCCCGCGTCCCGACGGCTAAGAGGACTGCTGCCCTGACTATCGCCCTGTCTTGGACCCTTTTATGATTTGTAGAGCGAGACAATAGACGAGTCTTCTGGTGACGTCATCGATACCTCAGTTAAGTATAAGTGGAGCGTCTCCCAGTCCTTAGTCTTGGTTCTTAGTTTTGGGTATCCCATGGGATCTTTGATTTGTTAGGATCTTTTGATTTGGAACTTGCAAGTACCAAAGCCGAAGGACTCGTGTATTCACGAGACTGTCGTATTCGATAATCCTTTGAAGTTTGAAGCTAGACTAGTGAGCGAAGATGCCTGGTCTTAGCAGACTTGGAAATTTGTTTTGTCTTGGTTGTAATAGGGATTCCCGATTGGAGGACTCGTGTCCGGTTCCTCCAATTGGAACTCCAACCTATGAGCTCTACGTGAAGCATGGAGTGGGCCCTATCACGTATAATAACGTATGGGTTAGGAACACAAGGAAAGATGGTGTCCTAAAGTGGCCCCAATATGGTAGTTTTGACACCGAAATTCTGGATAATTTAGAGGTTAGACTTTTTAAGAAGAAAGCCCGGCCGGCGATGTTTGACTCTTTCCGCCTATGGCGAAAAGAAGCCAAACAGAAAGAAATTAAATTAGTAAAGAAGAATAAAAGAGAAAAGGGTATTTCAATAATGCAAGCTGCTATGCAGTATAAGGATGATGAAGAGGAACAAGCGAGTGAACAGCTGCACAGGCAACGTAAATTGGCAATTGATAAATGTTATCCAGTTTTGCCACCTTTTCAGCAAGATACAGTGAAGGAACTTGAGAAGGATCCTTTAATGTCTCATTTGTTGAATTCACCACCTCCTTATGCGCAGAGTGCTACAGCACCTCCGCAACCTTTAGTTGTACAACCCCCAGTTGTTGTACCTCCGGTTCTTCCACAACCACCAGCTGTTTTTCAGTTGGCACCTACTACTATGGCGCAGCCCCCTCAAGGGCTGCCACCTTTACTACCTGTTCCATCTATACTTCCTATGACTTTGCCCCCTGCATCTATTTCCCTCCACACTATCCCTTCTGACACTGCCTCTGCATTTGCTTTGTCTCCTCCTGTTTTTCCTCCTGTTCATTTGTCAACTTCTCCTTCTGTCCGACAGAGAATGACAAACACTGTTACTAGTATTTTGTCTCCTTTCTTTGGGTCACCGACTACGACCCCCGTTTTAGAGCGTAAACAATTGCGTAGCCAATTGCCCGATTCTAGAGAGAAGGGAGTATTGGATCATTTGGCGCATAAATGGGTCACTGACCCTACAAGATATGAGTTAGAGTCTGTTATGGATGTCTTCCACCAATGGCAAGCACCGAAACAGAGATATGTTTTTGACAAAATGTGCGAAGTTCTTCTTGAAAGATTAAAAGATTGTGATATGGAGGCCAATCCGCCTGAGTTGTGTCGTGTACGGTTTGAGTTTTCCAAAGGCACGATTGTGGCTTCCGATATTGAGAAAGCAGTTGCGACATTATTTTCATTTAGGAGTGAGGGTATTTCTCGACTGTTGTTTGAGCCAGAACCCTCTGTTAAAAGGAAGGTCAGACAGTATCCCATGAGAGAAGTTCCCCCAGTTTGGAAAGAAGGAGACCTAAATGCTGTTCCACCTATTCAGCCTCATTTTCAACGTGTGTGGGTACATGTTCCATGGAAGCGAACTGAAGTCCTGGCTCTTAAGCAGACTCTACCCGACCCCCGTAAAACCCTGCAGGTTATTATAAGGAATTATCACAGACTGCAGACTCCTGTGTTATGAATTTAGCTGATATAGACATGTTGTTTGGAAATGTGGTCCCACAGCCTTTATGGAGAGTGATCCGTCACACGGATCATGCGCCGGAGTTAGGGGACACATGGATTAATATCAATGCGGCAAATGACTGACAAGTAGGCGGTGCTAAACCAGAGCCTTTAGTAGCAGACCTCCCTGGTAGGATCGTTACTTACATGAAGACTTTGATGCCTGCAATGCGTGTAAATTGGGATAAATTGTCTGCATGCAAGCAGAAGAAGGAGGAAAGTGTATCTGACTTCTTCACTAGGTTTGAAGAGACATTTATCGACCACAGTGGTCAGGATATGAGTACAGAAGGTGGTCAAAGGTTGTTTGTTGACAAGTTTGTGCATAATTTGCTTCCCGAATTGTGTAAAAAATTGAAAGATTCAGAGAGTTCTTGGGCCGTTTCCTCTTCAGCACAGATATTGGCTACTGCACAATACTACGAAAATAGAGATAAAGATGAGAAAGATAGAGCAGACAAGAAAACTAAAGAGTTAAAAACAAAGGTTCTTTTACAACAAGCGTATCCGCCTCGTAGTAATCAGCGTGACTATCAGCAACCTCAACAGTATCAGAGGAATTCGCAAAGGTTTGAGTATCCTCAACAACGTGCTCTGATAGGCCCTAACCAATGTTCATATTGTAAGGAAGAAGGTCATTTTAAATATAATTGCCCTATTTTGTTGCAGCGTATGAATGGTATTTCTGGCGCAAGAGGTCGAGGTGTTCCACAAGCACCTAGAGCTAGAGGACGCGGAAATTTCACCCAGAACGCGCGCCCATTTCCTCCTCAAAATTCAATGAATAGTTTTGATCAGCAGAATAACGCGTCTGGTAGGACGGCTCAGTACTATGCTGATGACTACTATGCAGAAGGTGAGAGTATGGAAGGTGATGATTGCTAGGACAGCCATAGACAAAGAGAGGGAGTTGTTTCAGTTCCAGTAGATCAGAGTGGACCTTATATTGAGGTGATTACATCAGGTGTGTCAGAGCCTTTTCTGTTGGATACTGGTGCTACAAAGAGTTCTATTATGCACTCTAAATTCCCTGGCGCACCTTTGTCTGGCGAAACTAATGTTTCAGTAGGTTTTTCTGGCGCCCCGGTTAGGAACCCGATTTCTAGCCCTATGTCTCTTTCTGTTGGACCTTGTGAAATCGAAGCACCACTTATTCTAACGACAGGTTGTGGTGAGAACTTGTTAGGATTGGATCTGCTGAAAAGATTGTATGCGACATTGTATTGTTCTCCTTCGGGAGTACAACTCACATTGGGTAAGACAGTGGTTTCACCAATATATTTGTCAAAGGACAAACTTCCAACAGAATTGTCGTTTCTCCCTGATATTCTTTGGGCTACTGGTCCCAATGATGTAGGTCTTTTGGAAATACCGCCATATGTTGTAACGTTGAAAGCCAATGTTAAAATGCCGCGCATTCCCCAATACAAGATCTCTAATGAAGGTGAAAAAGCGTTGCTAGCGATCATTTATGATTTGATTGAGAAAAATGTAATTGAAGAGACAAGAGGTAATGTTTGCAATAGTCCTGTTTTACCTGTCTTGAAGCGTACTGACTCTTCTCAGCCACCTGTTTACAGGTTTGTGATTGATCTTAGAGAGGTAAACAAGATAGTTGTGCCACAGTTTCCAGTCGTTCCCGATATCACTGCTTTACTGACAATGATTCCAGCCTCAGCCACTTGGTTCTCGGTGATTGACTTGAAGAATGCTTTCTTCAGCATCCCTATTGCCGTAGAGAGCAGGGATATTTTTGGATTCTGTTTAGGAGGCCGAAGCTTCCGATTTCAGAGAGCTCCTCAAGGTTTTTGTGAAAGTCCTTCTATCTATAGTCAGGCTCTGAAGTCTCAGCTTGACACTCTTGTGTTACCTGATGGCGCTACCCTTCTACAGTACGTCGATGATTTGTTAGTTGCTGCAGATACTAAGGAGATTTGTAAAGAAGCCACTTTGTCATTGTTGCGTCATTTGTCTGATTTACACCACAAAGTGTCTCTTTCCAAGTTACAGTATTGTCGACAAGAAGTGACCTATTTAGGTCACCTCTTATCGAAAGAGGGAAGAAGATTGACCCCAGAAAGAATTCAGGCAATTGCAAAATTAAGTGTGCCAATGACACAGAGAGAAGTGCGTGCTTTCTTAGGTATTACATCCTATTGCAGACAATGGATACCGAATTTTTCATTGATGGCTAAACCTTTGGTAGCATTGACCTATAAAGACACGCCGAATCCCTTCCTTGGTCCGAAGATTGTCAGAAAAGTTTTTCCGAATTGCGTGATGCATTGTCTTCGGCTCCTGTGTTGGGTACCCCGACTACAGCAAGCCCTTTACGCTGTATGTCCATGAGAGAGAAGGATGTGCATTATCAGTGTTAACACAGTCTTTTGGGGACAAGCAACGTCCATGTGCATATTTCTCGTCGATTTTGGACCCGGTAGCTAGAGCGTTGCCGAGTTGTTTGAGAGCCACAGCGGCAGCAGCTGTTTCTATTCGACAGTCTGCTGGTTTGGTGATGAATAATACGCTGGTCGTGATGGTCCCACATGCAGTGGATATTTTGTTAAACAGGACCAAGACACAGCACTTAACTAGTGCTCGATTGTCAGGTTACGAGTTGACACTTTTAGCGAACCATGTGCACATAAGAAAATGCAACACGCTGAACCCAGCTACATTGTTGCCAATTATAACAAAGACAGATGTTCCGGAACAGCTTGATTGCTTTCTTAGGACAGAAGAAGAAACGAAAGGGAGAGTAGATCTTAGGGACACTCCTCTTGTAAAGTGTGATGGTACCTTATGGGTGGATGGGTCATGCTTCAAGCTTCTGAATGGTGATACGACTGCGGCATATGCTGTCACGACTTTACATACGATTGTTGAAACTGCACGTATCCCACATAATTCAGCTCAAGCAGCAGAGTTGACTGCACTTATGAGAGCGTGTGTATTATCAAAAGGAATGAAAGTGACCATATATACCGATAGCCAGTATGCGTTTGGTGTGGCCCATAGTTTTGGACGCTTGTGGAAGGAACGTGGGTTCCTCACGTCTCACGGTACGAAAATACAGCATGGTCAATTGGTGAATGAGCTCCTGGAGTCACTTACTTTGCCATTGCAAGTCGCGATTGTGAAATGCAGTGCACATAAGAAGATCACTGACGACGTTGGTCGAGGTAATATGTTTGCTGATGAAGTTGCGAAAGAAACAGCAAGAGATGTGATGAGTCGAATGTATGTTGCGGGCCCTGCAAGATGGATTGGTGACGTTGGAATGTGTGAAGATACGATAGAGAGTGTGAAGTCCATCCAAGCTGAAGCTACGGAGAAGGAATTAAGTACGTGGAGAGAGAGTACGGGTAAATTGGATGCAAATGGTTGTTGGGTTGAATTGTCGGAGCATCAGCGATGGTTGTTACCCGATACATATGTGCTTGCAGTGGTTACAATGGCACATGGGATGGCCCACATCAGTGTGAAAGGAATCTGTAAGTTATTGGCTCCAGCGTGGCAAAATGCTGGAATTCCCAAATGTGCAGAGAATGTGGTCAAAAATTGTATGGTTTGTTTGAAATACAATCCTGGTAAGGGAACCCCAACTCCAGCTGGTCATTTTGCGCCTCCAACGTATCCGTTCGAGGTTTTGCAGCTAGATTTCATCCACATGGAGAGGTGCAACAATTTGAAATACGTACTCATTGTTGTTTGTGCCTTTTCAAGATGGGTAGAGGCATATCCTCTGAAAGATAATACTGCCTTGTCCACAGCGAAAGCCCTTCTCAAAGAGTTCTTCCCTAGGTTTGGTTTGCCGAGAATGGTGTGGAGTGATAATGGGGGTGAATTTGTGGGTCAAGTGATGAAACGAGTGTGTGAAGGTTTAGGAATCCGGCAGAAATTTCACGCTGCAAATCATCCCCAATCAGCTGGATTAGTTGAGTGCTATAATGGCACTCTTAAACTAAAACTGGCCAAGATACAAGCAAGCTCTGGCCTTAAATGGCCTGATGCGTTGCCATTAGCACTGTTGTCAACTAGGATGACCGTACATTCCCGAGTAGGACTTAGTCCTCATGAGATAGTGTTTGGTCGCCCGGCTAACATATGGGGAGTGCCGAGGCCAACGAAATTCAGCGAGATTGAACACCCTGTACTGCTTGATTACTTGCATGATTTGACGGCTAAATTGCGTGTTTTACACCAACAGGTTCATAATACACTGCCTCAGGCTTCTAAAGATCCAGGGCATGCAATCAATCCCGGATCGTGGGTGTTAATCAAGAACTTTCAGCGGACAAAGAACGATCAGCCCCGCTGGATTGGCCCCTATTTGGTGATTTTGTCCACAAGATCTGCAGTGCGAGTACAAGGGAAGAAAAACTGGATCCACGGCGTACACTGTAAGAGGGTCCCTTTGCCTCTACCATATGACCGGTGGGTCCAGGAGGGAATTGCTGACTCGGAAACTGAAACAGTGCCTCGTTTTCTGCCTTTTAGTGACGCACGCGTCACAGGGACAAATTCTGAGCGAGAAAGTGACGATCTTCTCCAAAGAGCAATACCATCACCACTTCGATTGGACACTACTGAGCCTGAACTTTTGTTTTGCGACCAGACATTGCCTGGAAAAAGCCGTTATAACTTGCGACCGAGAGTCATGGACAAATAAAATGAAATTTTGGTCCTCCCATCCGAAAACCTGTTTTTGAACCACCATCCGGGTTCAGCTGTAGGGTCGTGGTGAAAAGACTTGAGTGTGTAGCCTGCGGACACAAGGTCTATGGGTCTGGTTTGTTCTAGGGCGTTCCCTGGGACATTCAGAAACACTCTCAAGTGAAGAAAACCAACCGCCGCGAACAGCACGTTAGAGGATGGAGCCTTTTCAGATGGAGAGACCTGTTGAAAGAATAAGTTTCAAGAGGAAAATATGTGCAACCATGAGCAGAAAATGTTTTCTAATTATGTGTCTTTGTATTTTACTTAGTCTAATGATGTCTTTAGTGGGGTATATCATATTCTCTTTTCAAGTGACATCTGCACCCACTGTACAGCCCATGCCTTCCTCTACTATCTCCTCACATTCTTTTCACCCTCTACCTGAACACGAGTCCGTTAGAAGATTAGAGTTTATGAACAACTCCTTTGTTCAGCTCTTACACCAACACCAGCTAGTAGTGAACAGAACCAACTGTTGGGTGTGTGGCCTTATGCCTCATACTACTGAGAAAGGTATTCCCTACCTAGTGCTGCCATTCAGCTACAATGGTTCTGTGTGGGCATACCGAACGATGTTCATCTATGCTCGCGAAATCCACCCCCTACGTTCCGTCAAAGACAACCCAAAGAATAGTGCTCTAGTTAAGGGGATAGTCGACATGATAAGGGGAACTAGTTCCTACGAAACTATCCCGGAAGATGAGACACTAGCGTATATTGGATGGAACGTGACTGGATATGGAGCGAGTCTGAGCGAGAACCAGCAAGCAAAAAGATCCGCTCCAATTTGGATTGTACCCCATCAGGGTCATCTATGTCTGCAAGGTAATGGCAAGAATCCAAGAGCTCAGTTAGGGAAGAGTATCTGCACTGAAACGTATATTTTTGCGTCTCAGACTTCCCCTTTGTTCTTAGCAGCTAGGGGTACCTACTTTATCTGCCATGATAGGGCCTACACATGGTTGCCCCCTGACTTCTCGGGCACATGCTTCGTTTCATTCCTGTTGCCTCCCACCTACACAGCTGCGGCAGATTACCATAAGATAAGAAGAATTAGGGGTGTCTTCAGCAAGGAAGACACTGCAGGACAAGAAGCGGGAGACTTCTTTAGGGGTTTTCTGCCATTCTGGGGACCTATGGCTAACAACAGGAATGTGAGGCAATTGACGCGAGTGGTTGAATCCACCATAGTCGAAACTGTCGGTGCCCTTAATAATTTGACTGCTGAGCTCCAGTCGGACCGCCTTATGACCCTGCAGAACAGGGTCGCGTTAGACATCATACTTGCAGACCGTGGTGGGGTATGTAGAGTGATCCAATCCATTTTCATTCCAGATAACGCTCCAACAGTGTACCAGGCCATCTCCAAACTACATAGGATCTCTGAATCCATCCATATAGATGAAGGAGACTGGTCGTTGATGGGATGGTTCTGGGAACTGTTATCCACCTGGGGATGGAAAGTTCTGATGGTCATTGGGATACTTCTAGCCATCCTTTTCCTGTTTTGTCTGTGCATACAGTGTGTTCCTGCCATATGCGGCCTATGTGTTACATCATGTGTAAGGAAACCTGTATCAAGGGACGAGCTAAGTAATAGGATGATGCTACAGCAACATCTCAATGAATTCATGAACATAGACCTAGACTCAGATTAGCATGAGTGTAAGTAAATTGCCTATGTAAGGGCAAAAGGAGGGTCTGTGGTACTGAAAATTCTGGACCTGTGTCATTAACATCATTGTAACATGACGATTTTGGTATCAGCAGACCGGTAATGACAGGTATGCTATATCTGAGTATTTGCGTCATATTCGAGTGACGGGATCACTCTAATATTAACGATTCCCTTGTGAACCCTCGGGTTCCATTTTGTGTACGGCAGCCATTTTGTGGTTGCCCTCACATAAGGCAATGTCTCAAGCCAAAACGCGCCTTAGGGGACACGTACACTTTCAGTGACCTGGGCAAGCTGACTCCACTGTCCAGAGCCAGAACCTGTTCGGCCAGTTTTAGTTCCCAGTGGCCGATCGAGATTAGGGGCCCAGGTGCAGCATGCCATAAACCCTTCATTGCACACATCTATATCTAAATCTTATTCACACCTGTCACTGCTCTTTCTTTATGACCTGCTTTACGAGGAGGAGGTGCCCGGTTTTATTAGGGGTCCAGATTATATCTGTTGCAGGTGTTGGGCCTCACTGGGTATTTGGTTGTGGGCTGGACAAACTGAAAATGGGCTTGTCATCATGAATCTGTCTTTTCTTTTGTTGTAAGAAATATGTGAATGACCCACTGTAAAAATAAGGAATGTTTGCCTAAAGCATAATATTCTGTATAAAAGAGATAGCTGGTTTCCATGAGAAGGCAGTCTCCTGAGAACATACACATTGTTGTACTTCTAGGATACCTGTTGCTGGCTGCAGCCAATAAATTGATCTTTGAAGCCACCAAGAAGACTCTGTGTTTCTGTAGTCTGAGACAGGAAGAACTCGAGGTCATTGGGTGTGTTCCCTGGCACCGCTGGGTCCAATAAAACCCAGTACTTCAATACTACTGACACTGCCTCCGGCTGATCCACCGGATTTCCCATCTACCAACGGCTCTCGTACCCAATTGTCGGATGGAATATCACATTCGTCATTGGCCTGCGGTAGCTGGCACTCCCGGTGCCGTTGTTGCCTCATTTCACCCCCTTTGCCCCACCCCTCCCCTTCACACTCCCTTTCCTGATTGCATAAGTATGCTATATATATGACTGTTCAAGTGTATGGGACCTGGATGTAATGTGATTCAAATTGACTTTCTCTGATCTTCATGATGCAGCATTGTTGTTATTAACTGAAAATTTAATAAACACATTAAAAAAAAAAAGATTTAAGTAGGTAAAACGCCTAAAAGCACAAAGTGCCAACAGTGGTTATCTGGTTAGGCCGGACCGGGGCAAAGTCACAAGTTCAGGCTGACTGCGATGGAATGTCGGGCGGATACAGGGGCCAGGTTAGTCCTGTCGAAAAAGTTACCTTCTCAACGTCCGGCACAAAGAATCCTGTTTGTGATGGAGGAGGAGGGAAAGTGTCGCAGATGGTCGTCCCTGTAGCCTGAAGAGCAGGCAGGTGTCACAGATTGTCATCTCTGTAGTGCGAAGAACCTGTCCGGAGTTGCGGATGAGCATTGCTGGAGCTTCGTGCTGGCAGTGACTGCTGGCTGTCGATGCTGTAATGTGAAGTGCAGATCTTGTGTTGCCGGTTGTCTCTGGTGTGTTCACTGGAGCTTTGCATTGGTGGTCTTTACAAGCAGTAAGAACATGGTATGAACAGGAGTGCTCGCAATCGAGAAGAACCCGGAACCTCAGGGTTTCTCCTTTTCTTCCAGGAAGAGCTCCATTGATGCCAAATCAAGGGTCCAGGACCTGGAAGACACCTCTTGGGGACCAGGAACTCCCTCCAGCAGAGGCCAGCAGGGCTCAGGTAGGTTCAGTTGCAGGTCCAGGTGGGTCCAGTTGCAGCAGGCCCGCTGGGCAGTTGCAGGGAAGCCTCTGGAACGTGTTATGTCCCTGTATCTCAGAAGAGGTCAGTCTGCTGACCATTGGAGTCATTTCAACTTTGGATGAAGGGAGATGGTCCAATCTTCCTTCCCAGACAGCAGGACAAGCCTCAATCAGCAGGGCGGGCCTCAAGCAGCAGGGAGGTCCTTTTTCTGCAGTATCCACAGGTCCAAGAGTGTATTGAAGAGTTGGTCTGAGGGTCCAATGTGTATACCTAGAGCCAGCTTTGAAGTGGGAGAAACATCTGGACTTCTCCTCCACATCTTGTTCTGGAGTTTTGGTTCCTCCTGTGACCTGGTCCCAGGCTGTCTGGGGTCATAAATGGCTATTGAGAAGTTCTTTTTGTGTTTGTTGAGGTAGCTCCTTTGAGGTACAAGTGTAATAGGAGACGGCTCTGCACCTCCCATCTCATCAGGATGGCCTATGCTGCCAACACCCAGTCCCCCTTTTATGACCTGTCTTTAAGGGCTACATTAAGGCCTACTGCCAACTATACCTAGTCAAATGACTCAGCATATAGGCTGCAGACACCAAATAGTCAGTAAATGAAAATGCTAACTTTCTAAAAGTGGCATTTTCAGAACTGTAACTTAAAATCTGACTTTACCATTAAACATTGTTTTAAATTACAATTCTTTAGACACCAAATTCAACATTCCTACCTGTTCCCAATTGAAAGTTATAACTTATTAAATGTAATAAAGTAACTCAATGATATCCGATGGGAGAGGCAAGGCTTGCAATAGTGAAACACAAATTTAAGAGTTTTCACTACCAGGAAATGTAAAACTTAAAATTACATACACACTGCACCCTGCCCTCTGGGCTCTTAATGACCAACCCTAGGGGTAACTTATATGCATTAAAAAGGAGGGATTAGGCCTGGCAAAATGTTTATTTTGCCAGGTAGAAATGGCAGTTTCAGCCTGCCAACCGCAATGTAAGGCCTGAGTCATGTTTTTAGGACTGCTTAGGTGAGTGGCATAATAGGTACTGCAGGCCCACTAGTAGCATTTAATTTACAGACCCTGGATACAGGTATCACCACTTTACTAGAGACTTACAAATAGATTAAATGTGCCAATTGGATGTAAGCCAATTTCACCATTTTTAAATGAGTGGGCACAACTACTTTAGCCCTGTTTAACACTGATAATGTGTGCAGAGTACTAAGGCCAACAAAAACACATTCCTTAAAAATAAGAGGCATAAGGCAAAAGGTTTGGAGGAAGGCCCCCTATGACTGACAGGTCTAACAGCAGGTCATGTTGATTTCCTTGTTTCCTGTGACAACAATGCCTGGCCACCTATTAAGAACTGTGCCTTATAGGGCAGCCAAGCCCTGGGGAATCCTCAGGCATTTTTTTGCCAAAACTGGGAATGTGTATGCTATTGGCAATGGAAATTCCTAGAACTGTCCTGGCCCTAGTTGCTTCAAAGACATTAGTAATCCACAGGATTACCTTCCCTTGTGTGCTTGGACCCTAAGGCCAATGGAGAATCCTGAGGAATCTCCAGGTGCGTGGACATCAAAGCGAAGGTAATACTTTGGAGTGCCAGTGCGCCAAGCTGTGCAGCAGTGATGGGAGCATTCTTCCACACCCCAGGTATGAGGGAATTCCCAGAGATTCAACTGACACCTAAGTCTGTTTGATAGGCCAGTGGAGGAGTGTCCAATGATTTCCTCAGCATCGAGGAAGAGAAATTTGGGGTTAATGTCAGCTGTAGACTGACTGCTCCCCCAACCGCCAACACAATCCTTCCACAATGACAAACAGCTCATAATTAGGTGGCAGATAATGTTACCTGATCTTGTCATGGGGAGGAACATGTGGCCCTGTCTGTTGTGGGGAGTAAGTGGTTTAAATCAGGCTTTGCCATTATTTATCTCAGTTACACTTATTTTCAGTGCAAAATTATTTTTTGCATACACATGGGAAGAAAAATGTTAATATATTCATTAACGAAGATGACATTATTTATACAGTATGCCTCTTTATCTGTTTTCTTGAAATATATTACTTTTCCAAGATACAATGCCAAACAACTGAAACACACAGGACTTTTGTCGCAGGCTGTCAGATTCCAGGAACAACACGAGTGGCCTCTGGATCCCCACAGAACTCCACATTTACTTATGGACAGAATCTTGTTGGCACTATGAAGAATTTACTGGAGTTAGAGATATTTACTGAAATTATCCATACAATAGCAATGGGGCCCAGTGGTTGCATTGAGAGGGTTCAAGTACACTACGAGTAAAGCCTCAAGACTACTACGCGATTGAGTGATCCATTAAGAACCAAGGAAATTCTAGGGTAATTGACACAAGAAGGCACTCTCCGGACTAAATCACCACAGGCTGAGAGAACGGTAACAGCTAAATAGACAAATAATGGAGTGGATATAACCACAGAACTAATAGGATTTCAAACCAGTATAATATTACATAAGAGTATTTTAGTATCGAAGAAACCCCCAAAAATGTATGAAATTGAACTAATTGAATATTTCTTACAAAATATATGAAGAGAAATATTAAAAAATCATGTAAAGGAAATAAAATCTGTGAGTTCTAAATTGTACCTAATAAGGATGCACTTTAGCTGTACTGTGAGTGCTACAAACATTTGTTTCATTATACTTTATTGAGCTTCTTATAAAGTCAATGATCTGCTCTCTAGAGTAGCAGGGCTATTGGTCCTCATATTCATTCACAACGATTGCTCTGAGCAAACTTCTAAAATAGGGAATACATGCAGGTGTGCTTGAACTAGTTCCACTGTTACATTTTTGACCTTAGGTTCTAGGAGCTGGTAACTATTTAGATTTCCTGCCCAAAATATTCTCAATATGCTACTCTGCAACCTGGCATTATGCTCCCATAAAGGCATAAAACATATTTTCAAATTGGTATTTGAAGCTGGGATTACAAATGAATTTCACCAGATGAGTGAAGGTATTCGATGCTCTCCTGTCTTTTGATTTGACAGGTTTGCCGTGAATCTTGGACTATCAGGGTAATTACCCTCTCCTAAAGCATGGAACGGCCCCCTTCTCCCCATCAGAGCCTCCTCCTCTCTTCCTGAACTCTGCTACAAGCTGAATACCTGGATTTTCAATTAACCAACATACTGTAGTCAGGGGTTCGACACACACTTACACAGTGCTGTGATACCCTAGTGGGTAATACCATTGTGGCTGTACAAATACACATAAATTAACCTAACCTATGCAAAGGTTAGTGAATGATGGTTGCACCACCGTCTTTGCCTTAGGGTTTGTACGCTTACTTGACAATGTAGTGGGAGAAATCAACTGAGGCACAATGGAGTAGGTGAACAAGGGGTCTACAGTGAATGTGGTGGTGCAAGACAGCACGATGGGTGTTTAAAAGGGCAAGGTAGAGAACAATGCTGAAGGTTTTGCTTGCAGCATCCACTCTAGCCAGGGTACCCGCTAATGGCTACGCCACACATGGAGTTTGCTTCAAACTCAACATTCTAAACCTGCATTCACTTCTCTACGTTCTTACGCTTGACTCACAGTTCAAAGGAGTCCATCAGGAGCCACTAGGGTTCCATCATTGCTAACTTACATGACACTACATATCCCCCTCTGTTAAATAGAAAATTAATTTTTTTTACAAATATATACACAATCATATCAATGAGTCTTTTTGGAGCTTTGACCACACTTTCTGAGCATGCCTTCGGAAACTGGGGACAGGTAGTAGATGTGTCCATGACCTGCAATAACGATGTAGGAACAACAGCTGTCACAGGGTTTTCAATTGTCCTTTCAGATCCAGTCTCTACGTTGACATCAGGGCCTGATGAGTGAGGAGCCACATGTCGGAAATGCAAGTAATCTCGCATAATAGACTTCCCAGGTTGTTGGGCAGTCACCATTTGTCATTTGCTGGTCGCAACATGACATGGCTCAACATCGAATGGAGCATCAGATTTCTGTTTTCTAGACTGACGGACAAGCGCTCAATCTCCTCTAGTGAACATGAAGTCTTTTGCATGTCGCCCTTTGTCTGCATAGGACATCATTTTTTTGTTTATGATCCAAGTCTCTTACGTGTGTTTCTTCCTCAGTACTTGATCTTCTGTCAGTCCATTGAGGTAACTTGGTCATTAGGGCTTTCTCAAACATCAAGGTTACAGGGCTTTTACCTTTGGTCAAGTGAAGGGTCAAACAGTCAATGAATCAATCAGGGAATTGTAAGCGCGCTACTCAACCATGAGGGTCTCAAGGCGCTGAGGGGGGGGGGGTCCGCAGATCTGTTTAGCCGAAGAGCCAGGTCTTGAGGGACTTCCTCAAGGTGTTCAGGGAGGGGGCGCGTCTGATGTCTGCCGGTAACTCGTTCCAGGTCTTGGCTGCAATGTGAGAGAAGGATCTTCCGCCTGCTCTGGCTCTGTGGATGCGTGGGGTTTTGGCCAGTGCGAGGTTGGAAGATCGGAGGTTTCTTTTGGGTACGTGGAAGTTGATTCTGTCGTTGAGGTATTTGGGTCCGTTGTTGTGTAGGCATTTGTAGGCGTGAGTGAGGATTTTGAAAGTGACTCTTTTCTCCACGGGGAGCCAATGGAGACTTCGTAGGTGTTGGCTGATGTGTTTGTGTCGGGGGATACCAAGGACGAGTCTGGCGGCGGTGTTCTGTATTGTCTGGAGTTTGCGGAGTAGGGACTTGTTGATGCCGGCGTAGAGTGCGTTTCCATAGTCCAGTCTGCTGGTGATGAGTGCGTGGGTGACTGTCTTCCTTGACTCAGGGGGGATCCACTTGAAGGTCTTGCAGAGGATGCGGAGGGTGTTGAAGCAGCTGGAGGTGACGGCGTTGACCTGTCGGTTCATGGTGAGTGATGAGTCGAGTACGATGCCGAGGTTCTTCGCGTGGTCTGAGGGGGTAGGTGGGCTTCCGAGGGCAGTCGGCCACCAGGTGCTGTCCCATGCAGAAGGGGTGGTACAGAGGACGAGGACTTCTGTCTTCTCTGCGTTGAGCTTCAGGCAGCTATTGGTCATCCAGACTGCGACATCTTGCATTCCTTTCAGGAAGTTGAGTTTGGCAGTGGTGGGGTCTTTGGTGAGGGAGAGGATGAGCTGGGTGTTGTCGGCATAGGATACGATGTTGAGGCCGTGTTGTCGGACGATGTCTGCGAGGGGGGCCATGTAGATGTTGAAGAGGGTGGGGCTCAGTGATGAACCCTGTGGGACCCTGCAGGTGATTTTCGTGGGGTCGGAGAGGAAGGGTGGGAGTCTGATCCTTTTGCTTCTTCCGGTGAGGAATGATCGGATCCAGTCCAGGGCTGTTACTTGTATGCCTGCGTCGTGAGTCTGGCGACTAGTGTGCGGTGGGAGACGGTGTCGAAGGCCACTGATAGGTCGAGGAGGATGAGGGCTGTGGAGTGGCCTTGGTCCAGGAGGGTGCGGATGCGTCTGTGGCAGCGAGTACGGTGGTCTCTGTGCTGTGGTTGCTTCGGAATCCGATTGGCACGGGTCGAGGACGGCGTTCTCTTCAATGAATCGTGTCAGTTTCCTGTTGACTGTTTTCTCTGCAACTTTGGCTGCGAAAGGGAGGAGGGAGATGGGCCGATAGTTCTTGAGGTCGATGGGGTCAGCTGTGGGCTTCTTGAGCAGGGGTCTGACTTCTGCGTGCTTCCAGTCGTCTGGGAAGGTGCCTGTTTTGAAGGTGGTGTTGATGGTGCGTTGTAGTTCGGGTGCGATGGCGGCCGTGGCTCTGTGGTAGATGTGAGGGGTGCAGGGGTCGGTGGGGGCCCCCGAGTGGATGCTTTTCATGGTCGAGGCGGTGTCTTCGGCCGTGATCGGTGTCCAGTTGGAGGTGGTGGGCTGGCTGGTGTTTCTGGGGGGCGGGGGGCCGTCTGTGGCACCTGGTCGATGAAGTTGTCATAGAGGTTTTTGATCTTGAGGTGGAAATAGGTTCCAAGCTTGTCGCAGAGGTCTTGGGATGGGGTGATGTCTGTGGCTTCGCTGCGTGGGTTGGTGAATTCTTGAATGACACTGAAAAGTTCCTTGGAGTTGGTGGAGTTGGCCAGGATTTTGTTGTGGATGAAGTACCTCTTGGTGGCTCTGATCTGATTGTGGTAGTCCGTCATGGCGTCCTTGTAGGTGGTGTGGTTTTCGGTTGTCTTGGTGTTTCTCCAGTTCTTCTCCAGGCGTCTGCAGATGCGTCTGGCTTCTTGGAGAGCGGTGGTGAACCAGGCGGCTTTCCTGGGACGTTGTCTGTCAGGGTTGCGTAGCGGGGCGAGCTCGTCTGCGCAGTTGGAGATCCAGGTGTGGAGTTCTCTGGCTGAGTCGTTTGCGTCAGGTGCCCAGGTGTGGTTGCCTCGGGTGAGGGTGGAGTTAAGTTGCTCGTCGGTAACCTTGCTCCAGTTCCTTCGAGGTGGGAGTGGGGCTGGTTTGGGTGCCTTGTAAGCTCAAAGAGTAGAATTTAAAACTGTTTTTTGGTTGAGCATTTTCAATAGAGCATGCCGAGCAGCTTTCTTAAGTGTACTCATTAAACGTTCGACAAGGCCATTGGCCTGGGGCCAAAAAGGAGTGCTCCTCTAATGCTTCAATTTAAGATGACTGAGAAAGTCTCTGAATACTGGACTATTAAAAGGTGGGCCTTTATCAAACTTAAGCATCCAGGAATACCGTAAAGATGCCATCTAAACTCTCGATGACTCTTTCTTGAGTGATGGATGAGAGATCTTCTATCAGTCAAAAACTAGAGTATTCATCAACAATCACCATCAGGTGATGTCATTTGTCATTTGTCAAAAGGACTGAAGAAGTCAATGGAAATTCTTGCCCATGCATGCTTTGGTAACTCTGACATGGTTAAGGTGTGTTGAGTGGTTTTCGATGAAAGGCAGTTGCATAGATGACAGGCCTTAAAGTCTCTTTCAACTCTCTCATCGAGATAGGGAAACCAGACTCGATCTTGGAGAGATCATTTTGTGGCAACAATTCCATGCTGCCCTTCATGGGCCACTTAAATTACCTGTTGTCTCAGACTCTCCGGAATAACAATTCCTGAACCTCTTAGAATAATGCCTTCCTGAGTAATGCACAGTTCATCTTTGACATTTTTAAACCTCTGGTACTCACTGTCACTGGTAAGAGGTTGAATGTGCTGGTTCCAAGAGTGATGTGCAATAATGTCTTTCAATTTTAACATGTCACTATCTTGACTCGTGGCAGTGACAATTTGCTCCAACAAAATGGCAGCTGGTGTGCTGGATTTCACAATGAAATTTATGTTGTCTTCAGTTGTCTTATCAGGCGTACCATGAAACTGTAGAGGCACTCGTGTGAAGTAGACGGCAGGGTTTTGATCTTTCCCTGGACGGTGCATAATTGTGCAATTGTATTCTTCTAATCGTAGACCTCAACGCGCAATGCGAGGAGGCATCTTGTCCTTTGAATTGCCAAAGATGTTCAAAAACACTTGAAGATCTGTCTCAAGCATGAAAGGCTTTCCATATAGGAATACGAGGATATGTTCACAAGCCCACACCAGTGCTAAACTTTCTCTCTCAGGTTCTCAATAAGCACCTTTAGTTTGGGACAAAATTCAGCTTGCATATGCCACAATTTGCCTTTGAGCATTTGGGTGCGAACTGTGCTGTTCAAGGATTGTCCCTAACCCGACTTGGCTAGTGTCAACAACAACCTCTGTATGATGCTTTGGATCAAAGTGTGCCTTTTCAGTAGCATTCTCAATAGTTTGTTTGATCTTCTTGAAGCTTTGATCACATTCATGTGACCAATTAAATGAAATATTCTTTTTTTTCAAGTCTTTCAAAGGAGCATTTACGGTGACAAAGTATTGTATATATCTAGAGCAGTAGCTGGCGATGCCAAGGATTGAATGTAGCATGGAAACTTCCTGTGGGGGACTGGCAGTTGACAATGTTTGCACTTTAGCTGGATCGCGTGTAATGCACCCATTAGAAAAGATATGGACGAAGAATTTTAGCTTTGTTTTACGGAACTCACATTTGTCGGCATCCGGAAGTAAAAGACACACTTGTGTGAGAGAATTATCATGCTCCTTCTGTGTAGCTCAGAAAACCAATATGTCATCACTATAATTAAACACATTCATGACAGGCTCTATGATATGTCGAATGACATCAACAGTTCTGCAGCTGATCACACAGCGAAACTTGGTCTTTTGTATCTCAACAGACGAATATATGTAGGAAAGGTTGTAATATACCTGCAACTCTCATTGAGCTCCAACGGTTGATATCCTTTATTCAAATCAAGGCAAGAGAAGACCTTTGCATCATTAAATTGGGTTATCATGTCGGCGATGTGGGGACCAAGATGTTGTTTTAGTTCAGTTGACTTGTTCTCTTGACACATGTCAACGCAGATGCATACAGCTCCTTCACTGTCCTTTGTGGGCACTACCACTGTGGGAAAAACCCAAGGTATTTGACCAGTAGAACGTTAGATGACATCATGTTGAGCAATGATTCAAGTCTTTTTCAACAGCTTCCTGTAAATTAAATGCAGTTCGTCTGCGTCTTTGATGTGTAATTCTATTTTCATAGTCTTGAGTTTTACTAACCCATGAAAGAATGAAGGGAATAGACTTACTATTTCATGATGAGCATTCATGTTATAGTTTACTTATATCAGTCCCACATCAGCATCTGTGCTGAAGCTAAGCAAACAGGCACTTCACGCTGTACCTTGAAGTATATGAGTGGGTACTTGTACTATCGTTTTCTTGTGTTTCATTGTTGTTTCAAATGAACCTTGACTTTTGAATGGCTTCAATGCAGCCCATTTATACACATTAGTTTTCAATGGTTTAAGTTGTGGTAATGGAGATAGTTGATTGTATTTCTTCTCAGGCATTATGTTTATTGATGCACCACTGTTGATAATAAAAGGTATGGAGCAACCATTTATCTTTAATGTAATCTTCGGACAATGTTTGAATGTTTGAATGACTTTGGTGCTTTTGCATGTTGACTTTTCTGTGACCTGTGATTTTCTTTATATGTGGCCAGTCCACCATGCACGCATTTTTCTGAAGTAAAATTGACATTGCACAACCATCATCTTCACTTTCACTTGATGTGGTTGCTTGGCCTTGACGGTGTGCGTTGCTTCTGAAGCATTCTGGCAGCCATTTTGTCTTTGTGCCATGATGCACTTCTTATTTCCTTTGCCTTGCAAACTGTTACAAAATGGTACTTCTTCCCAAAGCCTTTGCAAACCTGTCCAATGGCGGGACATTTACCTTCATGTGCAAATGAAAATCCACACCTGAAGCACAACTTCTTCTTCCATCGCTTAGTATCTCTCTGCCTTGTGCTTTGGCTTACTTTTTACGTTCTTGACGGACTCACTCTGGACACCTCCGACCTTCATGTTAGCAGCTTGTTGACTGCCATGCTCTTCAGCTCTGCCAGCCCTGAGCACTCGCTCCAGACTAAGAGTTTCTCTCAGCATTTGTCTGAATGAATCTGACAGGCATATGTCAATAACTCTGAGGCGTATAGCTTCCTTATCATTACATTTATTGAACTTAGTGTTTTATGAGCATATCCACTCTCTCAACAAATTTGTTGATGGTTTCACCATTTTTCTTTTCTTCTTGACTGAAAAGGTACCTTTTGTAATCTACATTCACCATTGGACTGAAGTTGAGAGTCAATGCTTCTTTGATTTGATGGCATGCAATTTTGGAAACTTGCGGCATTTTCTTTATGATTTCTATACTTCTTTCACAGCTAGATTCTTAAGGTATTTGATAATCTTCTTGTTATCTGTTTCCTCTAGTGTATCAATGAAATCATCAAATGGCTCTATCCAAGCAGTTCATCTGTCGCTAACATTCAGCTTTTTGGCGTTATCGAATGGTGGTGGTTTCAGGAAGGCGGCGACATTGTAACCATTAGTGGAACTTACTGATGTGGAGAGTAATGTGCTTTCCGATGCTGCTTGGTGATCTTGTTAATGCAAACCATCTCTGAGGCCTTTTGACATGCTGGCCTCTGGGTCATCATTGATAAATAAAGGGCAATGTTTCCGCTTTCTTGGTCTTCATTGGAAAAGCAAACTTTCACGATTCCGAGCACTGCTCTCTGCTTTCTGATCTTCAGAGACCTCTGGAGATGTTCTGAGCCCCACTCAGCAGCTATGGTGGTGTGCCGCTGCGAGTATGGACGACTCTGTAAACACAACACTGGGTACTTCTTCTGGGGCCACTTCTCCCAATTCTGTGGTATGATGATTCGCTTTACTCAGTTCTAGTAAGCAGATGATCGTTTCTTGCATCTGAATCGCTTTGCTTTAGGGTGTCTTTTTGTACTGTCTGGCACCTGTTTGAGCTCTGCCTCACAGCGCTTCTGGTCACAGTGTTATCTTGCAATTGGCTGTTGCTATTTGCTGCTCTTTCAACACCTGGTTGTATCCAACTTTAGTGTTATAACTCTGTATGATGTATAGCTTTAGGTTGCGTAGTAGAGCAGTATCTCTTTTTGGGCATTCCCAGCAGGCTCTTGGCTTTCTGCATTCCCTCTAGACAACTACACACAAATGAAGGGTAGGTGTGACTGAGTAGCCATGCCCATGGGTCATCCTGAGCAGGAAGGGAGGGAGGAGCTGATGCTTACACCTGAAAGGGCTGTGCGCTGTCCCCACACACATGGCTGCATAACCCCCTGGAGTGAGTCTGGAGCCAAGGCAGTAAAGAAAGGGACTCTGTGCACTTCAAACATCTCTTTGAAGTCTCCCCCACTTCAAAGGCCCAACTGGGTATAAGTACTGGACCTCTGACAACATGAACTCAGAACACTCCTGGAACTGAGGACATTCTACTCGGAAGAAGGGCTGCTGTGCTGCTGGAGAGACTGCCACTTTTGCTGAAATGCTTAGTTGTGTTGGACTGCTGCCCTCTTACCTGGGAGTGAGAAGGACTGGACAAGCATCTCTACATCCCAGAACCTAAGTATCTCCGAGGGCTTGATGGCTTGCCTCCTGTTTTCTGAAGTCTCTGGGATATCAAAGACTCCTCTCTTCAACCTGCAAAAAGCATCAGGACTCTGTCTGCTGTGAGTCCTGCTCTGCCAAGTGGTGCCAATGCAGTCCTGGGCCCTTGCAAGTGATTTTAAAGTGCTCCATCTGCCAAAACACACACATCAACATTGTTGCACCGATCGGAACCGACGCATTGCTGATGGTGTGGTAATAAGATCGACGAATCGCCACCAGAACTACTGCATCGGACCCGCCGCATCACCGCCACTGAGTGGAGAAGACCGACGCATTGTCTTTACAACGTAGAGATACTGGCGCATCACATTCAGAACCACCGCATCTCAGAACCGGTGCACCCATCATGGAACCGAACCATCATTGTGTGGAGAAATCTTCTGCATCACCCCAACTACTGCACCCCGTAACTTGTTGATTGCAACCAGGCTCAGTGTACTTTTGATCAGCAGGCCCTGCATGGTTCCTGAATCAAGCCCACACTCCATCGCGGTTGTCCTGAACTCTTCACTTTGTCCCAGTCTAGCATGACCAATTAACTCTTTAAGCTCTTACTTCTTCGAAGCACTATGTTTGCATTTAATCTTTAAAAATGTATATCTCAACTTCTACTGATTGGATTTTTGTCGTTTAGTTTTGTTTTGTTTATAAAATTATTCTCTATTTTTCTAAACTGGTGGGGAGTATTTTTGTGATGTTTTCACTGTGTTACTGTTTGATGTGTTGCACAAATACATTGCCTGATAAGTACAGCCTGACTGCTTAGTGACAACTGCCATACGCCATCCCCAAGAAAACACATAGGTAAAACAAATCTGGACACAAGTAGCAAGCAGGCCCATCCATTCTTCTCCATAGACTGCACAATGGTGGCTGCCTGTCTTATTTAAACATGGCCTTGTGGACAGCACTGAAAACATGGAAGACCAAATCAATGAAACACATATTGGTTAAAAGACTACTATACTGTGCTGATAAACTTTGATAGGCTATCAATTCTCTGTTCTGATACTTCATTACCTTTGAGATATGTCTGTGTAGATTATGTGTTTGTATATAACTATGACATTTATGTGAATTAAAATATATCTTAATATTGCTACATCTGAGGAGAAGAGTAGCTTTGCTGGTCTGTCAGCCTTTTAAGCAAATCACAAAATACGGAATCCATTTTGATAAGGTGAATACATTTTGGCTCTGCACCAATGCTTTCTGCATTAGATAACATTGCGAGCTTCATAGAAGACAATCAAGTCTCTCAGGGACGATAATGACTCATGCAGACCTTTAGCTCCAACATTTCAATGTTTGTTTTACTGATTTTACCTTTCAATGTATAAAATGCTAACCCCAGTCGTTGGAATGTTCCAATAGCCTATAGCTGATATGCCTTGGGCTTTAATGGGTGTTAAAGTACCTCTTCCTTATTTTAAGCACCATCCTGCTTTTCTGGACTATAACGTGTTCAAGACCTTTAAAAACCATTGGTGCCCTCGGCAACTGGATAGAATGCAAAGTGTAACTTCTTATTCGCTGCTGAATGCCTAGGCAAAGCACAAGGTGTGGAATCGACAGAAAGTAGAGGGTTTTTTTCCTGCCAGTGCTATGGTGACACTTAGTAGCCTGCTATCCCCCATTGACACTTATGAATGAGTTTCACATATAATCACTGATCCTCATGCATAAATATTACCTATCAAAGTCTAGAACCCAGAACCAACACCAAACAGAACATGAGCTAGACCCGAAACACCCTGTCACTGCAAAGTTAATTTGGTGGTGCTAAATTTGGTTAAATACCAACATTTTACTATGTACAGTTTTGCAGATATGCAAAGAAAAATAGAATAATGTTGCTCGCATATGAATTTACCTTAATGAAATGAAAAGACAAGAGGCATTTGGCAAAAGAGCAATACGTTGGTTTAATTAAATGCAGCGGCCGGGAGAGTCTCAACAGAATGCGTCTGAGGAAAGTCACTCTGTACAAAGTTTCAGCTGACATTATATGCATCTCGTGAGGTGCAATAAAGCAATTTCTGCATTCTTGAAAAAGTATTTCATTCATAAATTTTCACATGATAAGCGCACAAATGTCTCTCAATCTCGTAGAGAGCTAGTGTTTGCCACTGTGTATGTGTACAGATGTCTGATGTGGGGAGCACTTGAGCACTACGTGTGGTGCGCACGTTGTGCCTTGATTGGCTAAGTGTTCCTATCTACATGTGGTATCCAGCTTTGTGGTATTTTTGGGGAATGCGAGGCTTTGGCCCAAAGTGTTTTATTGGGGTCAATTTCCTCAACTATCTGTCTGTGGGATTGATCAGGGTTTTCCCTGGGTGCGGGTTTGTCTTTGGGAAGTGAGACCTCGCCTGTGACCTGTCACTCGATACATGTGGGTTGGGGTCGCAGGACCTGTCTGACCACTTATGACTCGGGGTTGATGAGGAGGTCACCATAGATGAATCCAACAGCAATTATACAAGTTCATTAGCACTTATGCAAATAATTTGGCAGTCATTAGTCTCATTTTTATTGACATTCTCAACATTGTGCGTACAGTTGTCATAGTATACATCAGCATTGTTTTACTGATATTGACATAGTTATGCATGCCTAGATCATGGCGTACATCGACATTGTTTCTACTGGTAACAATATTGTTATGGGTGCATGGATTATGGTATACATTGACACTGTTACTGCAGGTATCGACCCTTTTGGGCTGGCCAGATTATGGCATACATTGACATTGCATTTATGAGTATTGACATTGTTATGTGGGCACAGGTTCTGGCATACGTTGACATTGCATTTATTGATATTGCCATTGTGGGTCCAGCACATATCATGATATTCTTTGACATCGTATTCACCCATTCCAACGTTCCCTCCTCTAGTTGAATTTTCAACTACTCTATCCTCTTCATAGGTCATGACCGTTATAATATTCAACTGTGTGTGTGTCTGTACTGTCAGTTACTTTTTCACTAGCTATGTGCATACTTCCTAATTTGAGTACAGTAATACAAAACATTTGTATACTGTAGGATCATCTTCAGGTGAGATGTCTGTCATCTGGTCACCTAGAGGTGACTTGTCTTGGTGCAGTGCAAAAAATTTCTCTTAAAGAAGTGTTGCAAAAGTCAATTTGTAGTTAGTGTTACTTGACCTATTTGCCTTGAGAAAGTCCTTTAGGAAGCTTTGATCGAAGGGATGGTGGACCACAGCATTGTTGGTGCACTTGCAGCTCGATCGCAGACCTGTAGAATAAGAGCTGTGCGTTGTAGGTTAGCTTGGAAAAAACACATTGTTGAACAGTTGTTTGGAAAATTCCTGTGTTTAAATTTTACAGATGCACTCAATGGTTTTACTGTGGGGTGGTTTTTTCCTAGTGGGGTATTGAAAGGAGGAGCTAGAATTTTAGGGGAATGCTGAGTTTTAATCTGTTTTCAGAAGTGCTAGGAGTTTAAGGGAAAGGTGAGTTTTTAAACTGTTTTAATTCTATTTGTAATTTGGGTTCCCCCTTCTCCTTGCTACAGTGGGGACAGTACTCTTTCCGTGTGATCTGCTCTGTATAAAGGTGTGATGTTTTCATTGGGTGCAGGGATGTCCTTTTGACCTGCATGTGCTGGGTGCAATTGTGAAGGGAAGTGGATGTTTGAATTTTTTTACTAATGTTTCTGTTGACACGTGTGCATCCCTTGGGCCTCTGCACATGGCTTGGAATGAGGTTTTTCTCTAAATAGGTTGAGTTACTGGGTTATGCCTTTCTTCTGGAAGGGTTGAATATCTGTGGGCTGTTTTTAGGCTGCTTTGTGCGGGTCCCCGTGGGCGTTTATTTTCTTTCATGGACGTTACTAATTTTAATAAGGGATACTGGAGGTGGTCAGAAGGCCTTCTGTGGACCCCCGTAGCAACATGCAGGGAAATGGCTGGAACTGTGTGCTCAGTCTGATGGAAGTGATGCTAATGAACTCTATGGGTTTTCCTATGGACTAGGGTCGAGTAAATTGGATTTCTTGGAGTTTTGAGGACATTGCTGCCATCGCAGCCATCACTGCCTTCTGCGTGTTGAAGAACCCGACTCCAGATGCCGAGCTGTATCATTCACCTCATTTCTGAACTAAAGGAGGACTTTTGTTTGGTGGTAAAACCTGAGGCGGTTGAGACATACTTAGCCTGCCCAAAGGTGGACTTGGGTGACCGGTCCTGAGTTCCTGTTTTTTTGCACCAGTTGGAGGCCTGCCCTGTTCTCTCGTCAGACTGTCCTCCCCCGGAGGCGCGGTCAGCCAACCCCTGCCTGGGAGATCAACAGCAGTGGGGGCACACGGATGGCGAACTCTAGCGTGGATTCCCGGCCGACATAGCACGGCCGTCCTGAAAGCTGCCTGTTATGGCAGGTAACAAACTATGACTGGGAGAGGTATGAAGGAGATAGGTCATTTCGGGGGATGGTTTTGGACTTATAGCATGATTATCTCCTGTGATTGTGCTAAGGCATTGCCACTCCAGACAGTTACTCCTCCTTGCAGTGGTTGTGGACTGGGTCCCTGCTGTACTGAGCTCCCTGTCTGTTGTAGTGATTGCTCTGTGCTCGGCCAACTATACGGCCCCTGTTGCGATGGGGTGGCTGCAGTCTGATTTCCGTCAATCTGATTGTGCAATGCATGTGCATTGTTCTGACCTTGGTTTTGGGGGTTGATACTCTGTGGGGCTGTCCCAGTGCTCTTCCATTCTGATTGTGGTATATTTTTAGACGGCACTGGTTAGCCATGTGGCCCATTCTGTGACAATAGTGCCACTCTACAAGGCTGTTTTGGACCCAGCCTCACTGACCTCGGCCACTAGGACTGGGTGGATTCTCTCTGTGGTCCATAAGTGGAGCTCAGCAAAACCAAAGGGGATGATGGACGGAGTGTTGAACATTGCAAACACTCACCCCCAGTCAACTGATCTGGGTTTAATCCATCATCATTCTTTAGCTCACTCCGCCACCCCAGTTCAGACATGGCCATATGCAAATCAGTCTGACCCTGTGCCTCATGGGAACAGTCCAGCCCGAACTGCCAAGCCATGTCTTCCCTGGACCGGAAACAAGCATCCTGGGACCGGTTTCTGGCTTACAGCCGTCATCAGCCAGGCTATCTTGAATCCAGTGGCAAAGTGAGCAAGGGACCCACGTCTGGGCATACCCTGCCAACTTAGGGCGAACATAGCAAAACCAAAGGGGATGATGGACGGAGTGTTGAACATTGCAAGCACTCACCCCCAGTCAACTGATCTGGGTTTAATCCATCATCATTCTTTAGCTCACTCCGCCACCCCAGTTCAGACATGGCCATATGCAAATCAGTCTGACCCTGTGCCTCATGGGAACCATCCAGCCCGAACTGCCAAGCCATGTCTTCCCTGGACCGGAAACAAGCATCCTGGGACCGGTTTCTGGCTTACAGCCGTCATCAGCCAGGCTATCTTGAATCCAGTGGCAAAGTGAGCAAGGGACCCACGTCTGGGCATACCCTGCCAACTTAGGGCGAACATAGCATAAGTGG
Organism: Calotriton arnoldi; assembly: GCA_963921515.1. Taxonomy (NCBI): domain Eukaryota; kingdom Metazoa; phylum Chordata; class Amphibia; order Caudata; family Salamandridae; genus Calotriton; species Calotriton arnoldi. Next base: position 1,987,404 of record CAWUFW010000107.1, on the reverse strand, counting down.
AGCTCCCCTTGAGACGGGTGCCATCTGGACATTTGCGGCTAACGCTGCCCCCTTAAGGGCTTTCTTTTCAACTTATGTTGGTCCCATTTGGCAGTGTCTCTTTGGACCTGCTCCTGCTTCTCCCTGTCCTTCTCCTGTCTCTTCCTGTAATTGTGTAGTATGTGGGCCTGTATTTCCCACCAATGATTGGTGTCTAGCCCTACTACACTATCCAATCTGCTCTAGATATCAGTGGGTAGTCCCCTCTTGAGGATGTTGTAGAGGAATACAACAGGGGGAGCTGTGTCGATCCAGGGCTGTCCTGTCTCCTGCCCCATAGTTCTCTCATTCTGTCTAGGAATTCAGTCACAGTCTCCCCAGGCTTCATGCTCTCTGCCACCAGTCCTCCTACATCTGGGCAGTCGGGGAATATCTCTCTCAGGACCATCCATATCCGGTGTCTGAATGAGTTCAATGTAGCCCTGTCATGCTCGGTGTTAATAAACATGACTGTGGGGATGGGGGCTCAGGAGAACACTGTGTTGGTCAGCTTCCCTATGAGGCTGCTGACCAGACTTTTGATGTCATCTATAGCTAAGTTTATACCCGCTGTGTTCTTTTCAAAGCATGAGATCAATTTTCTGCCCCGTCTATTAATGGGGGTAGTTATTACCTGAGCCCTTCTTTGACCATCTGCACCCAAGGCACATAGATGGTTCCTGCTGCACCTTTCTGCAGTAGCGAACAAATCCTGGCTTGGGGAGACTCTGTTGGTTTCTGCCAGATGCATTGCTCCCATCGTCTCAGGCATTCCTGCATGTAGCAGTGGTTCCATTTCGGATCCACCATTTCATGCCAAATGCAGTCCTCTGCAAGGGCCATGTCCTCATGTTTGAAGGATTCCTCCTCCAGCCAGGGACGATCATACTGGTGGCCCTTCCTTTCGGTCCAGCAGGCCAGTAGATGACAAAAAGGCAACGCAAAGGCCTCTTCCTCCCCTCTGTAAAATATCTCTCTATGGGTTGATCTGCCTGTTCAGGGCGTTTGGGGGGAGCAGCGGACATCATCATCATCGCTTTCCTCAGGCACACGTAAAGGTGGCATTTTGCTCCTTCTGTGTCTCAATTGTGTCCTTGTCAGGCTTTCCTGACTACTTATTTCCTGGTCAGCCTCTCTTCTACGCCAATGGCCAGGTGATGTGTGTGTTTGTGTTAGGGGCCTTCCTTATGACTCATCCCTTCCCTGGGCCATCTCTATGTGGGACCTGATGCCTAGATCCTGCTCCCCTGGGGGAGGGGGAGTTGTTTCCCTTCCTTGCTTCTATTCCGAGGTGAAAGCTCTCTCTCTTTCTATCCTTAGCTCTCTCCTTTCCTCTAACTCCCTCCTGAGTTGCCTCCTTCTCTCTGTGCTACGTGCAGTTCTTCTAGACAATGTCTTGTCCTCAACCTCACTCCCTGATGCTTCCTCCATGCCATAGGACTGCTTTGCTGGAGTATAGCCCACGGCTCCCCCTTTGGAGTCAGATTGTGCAGGCCTGGCACCCCTTTCTTTCCCTCCACTGGTTGAATCGCTTACCAGGAGGGCCACAAACCTCCCTCTGACCTTATTTATGCCCGGTGGGGCATTCAGGAGCATGTGCTCCCCATTCGGCTTGGATCTGATGGACTGGGACCGATGGGTAGAGTGTCAAACCCAAGGGGACATTGCACTGGACTGAGTCGGGGCTGACTGCGTCCGGGCTGGTGAGACCTGTGATCTCCTCCCCGACTGGTGTCTTGCTGCCCCAGGGGGGTCCGGCAGCCTCCTTGACTGGTGGATTGGTGTAACCCAGTGCAGCAGCGACTGGGATGGAAGGCATCAGCGAGATCACGTTCCTGCTGATGTATGGTTGGGGTGCTTTACTTACAGGCTTGTGGTTAATCTTGTTGGCTGGGGCCACCTTGAAGAACGCCCACAGTTCTAGTAGGGCCTCTCGCCATTTTATGTCCTGTATACCTGGTCTGTATGTGAGTCTTTGTACGTTCTATGGTATTGGCATTGAACTTTCCCCCACAGGCCAGGGATATGCGTGGGCTTTGTTATGGGAGTGCCACTCACTGCAGTGCCTCTGTAGTTTCTTAGCCTGGGTAGGGAACCTCGCTTGCAAGTGGATTAGTGGGGTTTCCATGATGGACTTTGGAATCTTATTTTAAAGATTTTGCAAGTTTTTGATTGTCTCAAGATTCTTTACTAAATTACAAATTCTACTCTAAGTTTGGGGAACAGTGTACACAGGGTGGTACCAAAAACAATCTACTGGTTACAAGCTCTATAAAAATTGATGCATCAGAAAAAAGAACATTTATCAGAAAACAAAGACAAATGCAATGAAATAGTAACAACCTGTAACAAATAGCAATTGTTAGCTCAGAGCAGTATGAGTTGATTTGTAGCAATAAACTAGCAAACGTAAAATTCTGATCTGGAAAAAATGGCTGTCATTTCATAAAACATAGACTCACTAACATGACATTACATTTAAACCTGCAGCATATTACAAAATATAACAGCACCACAACATCAATAAATGCCATAAAATGGAGAATCTAAAAGAGACTAAAAGAAAAAGGCTGACAGAAAAAATTATTACTTTGTCCAAAAAACCTTAGCCCACCTTCTAGAGCCTACAGCCCAAGGAGAGGTGATGCTCCCTGAAATATACAGAGCTAAGTGAGCCTGATAGTATGTCACTACCGGCTTGGTGGACAAAGATAGTAACACTCTGTGCGGAGAAAAAGGAATAACCTGACAACTAGCAGCCCCCTGTGGCCAGACACAAGCTACATTTTATTCACCAAAGTCTGAATTTTTCTCTAACATTCAGAATAACACCCTATATCACACCAGGGGTAGTGCGTATCAACTGCCTGATGCCCAGCAGTCCAAGCGCAAAAAATCCACCTTTTCACTTCTTTTAGATCCTCCCAGTATTAAGAAAACTCAGCAATCCCTAAGAAAACCAACTTGGCATAAAAATGATATCAAGGTAGTGACCCTATATAACACACCAAGGGTCAGAGGTGTACTGTTGTGTCACGCCTAACTATTCAAGCTAAAAAGGGTGCCCCTATATAACACACCAATGGTCAGGGGTGTACTGTTGTGTCATGCCCAATTGTTCAAGCTAAAAAACTGTAGCTATCCTCACCTTTCTCTAGCGTGCTGACCAGGGAAAAAATTATCTATGTGCTTGTCCTAGTTTTTCATATGCCATATGCTGGGACTAAGGATCAGATGTAGTTTCTCACCCTTGTGAGAGCAGCCTCCATTCGGACATCCACCCTACAGATTCAGCAGAGCTTTTAATCAATTATGGCGTCTGCTCACCAGTCTTGTTTGCGCAAATGTGAATCCTTTCGGGCAGGGGTCCTTGTCCTTACGCAGCAGTTGGGCCCGATGAACCAATCTCTCCTATCTGGGTCACCAAAATGTTGCTCGGGTATGAATTTATCTTGAGAAATGAAAAGACAAGAGGCATTTGGCAAAACAGGAACAAATTGGTTTAATTAAACGCAGCAGCCGGAAGAGTCTCTACAGAATGCGTCTGAGGTAAGTCTCTCCATACAAAGTTTCGGCTGACATTATATACATCTCGTGAGGCATAATAAAACAATTTCTGCATTCTTGAAAAAGCATCTCTCTCATAAATTAACAAGTTTGGGCATCCGATAAGGACACAGATGGCTCTTGACCTCGGGGAGAACTAGTGTGGGCCAGTGTGTATGTGTCCAGCTATCTGGTGTGGGGAGCGTGTGTGATAACTACGTGTGGTGTGCATGTTGTGTCCTGATTGGATGAGTGCTCCTATCTACATGTGGAATCTAGCTTTGTGGTATTGTTTGGGAATGTGAGCCTTTGGCCAAATGTTTTTTATTGGGGCCAATTTCCTCGGACCTATTTGTGGTGCAACTATCTATCTGTGGGATCAATCAGGGTTTTCCCTGGGAGTGCGTTTGTCTTTGGGCTACGTGAGACCCCACCTGTGACCTGTAACTCAGTTGGCGTGGGTTTGGGTCTCAGGAACTGTCTGACCACGTATCTCTGACTCAGGGTTGATGGGGAGGTCACCATGGGTGAATCTGACAGCAGTGATACTCTCAACATTGTGCGTACAGTTGTCATTGTGTACATCGAAATTGTCTTTACTGACATTGACATAGTTATGTGTGTCTAGATCATGGTGTACATCAACATTGTTTCTATTGGTAACAACATTGTTTTGCTTGCATGGATTATGGCATACATTGACATTGTTACTGTTGGTATCGACAATGTTGTGCGGGCGTAGATTATGGGATACATTGATATTGCATTTATGGGTATTGACATTGTTATTCGGGCACAGGTTCTGGCATACGTTGACATTGCACTTATTGGTATTGCCGTTGTCAAGCCTGCACATATCAAGGTATTCATTGACATCTTATTCATCCTTTCCAACATTAGCACACTACATACAGGAAAACAAGCACATATAAAATGTCTCTACTTACCTATTTTTTTTACCTTGCTTTCCTTATGTTGTTTAGTTACCGCAAGTGTACTAGGCATTGTATAATCTACTATTTTTCTTTATTCTTCTGCCAGGCAGGCTGGTCCTCTTTGCAGATATTCTCTTTTTTTAAGAACAGTTATTTAGTTCCATACATCTGTAATCTGTTTGTGTGACAGATTTGACAAGTTACTTTCCTATGATTCACGCAGTTAGTCCTAAAACTGCTCTCTCTCTCTGATAGAGACCATGACATCAGAGATGATATGAAAAAAATGCTGACTGAAACAAAGAGCGCTGGGATAAGAGGCGTACTGTAATTCATGGTCTAGCTAAAAGGATCTATAAATAATGGAACACTATAACAATACACTACGAATTCACGAATATCAGCCCACAATAAGGTTCATAAGCACTAAACCAGTCGTATCTTAAAAGCCTGTGGTGTCAAACTGAAGACAGAAAAATATATTCCAAATGCACAATTGAAAAGAAAAAAAAATCATACGGTGCTTGAGCTGCTAGCTTCTCACACTTCCTTTGCTTTTGTCTGAATGCTCAAAATAGCTTTTGTTTTCGGTAGCTCTACAGTAATAGCACATTTCAGAGACATTATTGCTAGTCAAAAAGAAAACGGTTCAGAGCACAGACCTTCCTGCTCTAAACAGAGCTATAGGTAATTTGCTTTTACCAGATGGGGGAATGTAAAAAAGGCCATTGCGCAATGGCATCATGGGCTTTCTGCTGAGTGCAGGAAGTTGCATTAAAAATAAGTTCAATTAAAAACCTTTCCCGGGACTCATAATGGTTTTGACATTTGCAAAAAGTACTTCAGAAGCTGTACCCTGCAAGGTAAAACACATTCTAGAAGATTTCTTTTCAGAGCCTTATAACTGCGAAGGACACAAATACGACTGCGTAAAGATAATCACAGGCTCCTTGCATTAATCCTCAGGAGCTGTCGTTTGAATACATTAATCTGCACAACGCAGCTATTTGTTGTCATGCTGTGTTTCATGCTCCTTGTCGGATTTAGAGTATCCTATTAAAATCAGTCAAAATTATGTTTGCCTGCACACGCTCACATTCCATTCTGGAATGACTATAAACTTTAGGGATGAGTTGGATAGGTGCTACATAATATTTGGCCCTTCAGCACATCTGTCTAAAACTGTGATGAAGAATCCTGGTGGTCTGGCCATGTGGTGCTTGCTGAAGAGGTATTTTCAAACTGCTACATACATTGCCTTGATGTACCCTCTCCAACCCCGCTTCGTAGGGGTAGCTCAAAACCCCTACACTGTGCTTGGAAGAGATCTGTTGCCAAAAAGAACAGAAGAGAGAGAGACTTGTCTCCTGGCCCTAAAATACTGCCTTCCCCCTAGACAGGCAAAAACCTGGCCATTGCTAGAGGCTCAAGCGAAGAAAAATGTTAGACCAGTCAGTCTTAGAGTGGTGTTCCCCCACACTTTTTGCTTTCACCCCTTCTATTTTTGCTGAATTCATTTTTGTTGGCCTCTGGACTCTATGCACTTTAATACTGCTAACTAGTTCTGACACGCTATGCTCTCAACTTTAAACATGGTAAGAGTGGTTTACACCTGTTTCCCATATTTCATTTTACTTAAATGTCCCTTACAGAGTGGTACACCCTACACCCAGGGCCTGTAAATGAAATGCTACTAGTGGGTGTGCAGCACGTATTGTGCCACCCAAAACATGCCCCAGGCCTGCCATTGCAGCCTGAAATCAGTTTAAACTACCAATTCGACTTGGCAATATAACCTCCTTGCCAAGCCTTAAACTCTTCTTTTATTGCATAAACGTTACCCCTAAGGTAGTGCCTAGGTAGCCCATGTGGCAGGGTGCATTGTAATTAAAAGGTTGGACATGAACTTATAAGTTTTACATGTCCTGGTAGTGAAAAACTCCTAAATTCATGTTTCACTACTATGAGGCCTGCCTGTCCCATAGCATTGAATTGGGTTGCCTTATTACATTTAAAAAGTGCTTACATATGATAAGAAACAGGTAAACATTTAATGTTTGGTGTTTGAGAAATTGTAATTAAAAATCATCTTTAATGGTAAAGTAAATTTTACGTTACAATTTTGAAAATGCCACTTTTAAAGAGTTTTTAATTTGAGTTGTAATGTGGTTTTGGGATATCGCAAACGTGAACAAGAATCTGATGGCTCCAAGATGTGAAGCCCCCGCGAAAGATAGATGTGAGTGGCTTTGTTTCACCATTTGGTTATAGACACATGGCAGTTAGAGATCACAGTGTAATTCTTTGTTTTTTCTAAATTCAGTTGTTTGAAGTGTTTTCAGAATAGTGACAAATGTGTCTGCGATTCAGCTTTGATAGCGTGAACAAGAAAGGTAAATCAGAGCGAAAGAGTATTTAATTCTGTGATGAAAGTGGATTGTTAGAATGCAGTCAGTAAAAGTGTTTGTTTTATTATTTTTTGCAGCGTTCTAGTGTTCTGAGTACTGAGGGGAACCCCATAAATCAATGTTAAGGGGTCCGAAACACATCAACAGCTTTTGCATCCAAACAAGTGTATTTTATATAACAATACTGTGGCTTTGAACAAAGTAACAGTTTTTGATGTATTTGTGATTTCTCTCAGAGCCCAGTACTCTCACTGTTTGGTTCTAGCCCACTAGGATACTTGTATGCCTTACTTAAAGAAAGGTGGTTTGTGGGCAATGTACATGACATTTTTTTAAAAACAGAACCTAGGCTGTTCTTATAAGTGTCTCTTGCACAATCGTGATTTTCATTCAATTTTATTTTTGTGTGAAATGTTCTGAATTGTTTTTTCTTCTTTTCCCTTATGTAATAACTGTATGAAGCTGTTGTCCCCCTGTGTAGTGTTAAGTTTGTTGGAACTTCATTTATGAATTGTATTTTGAAATCCCAAAAAAAAGAGCAGATCAAAAGAAAGTATAAAAGTAAATAAAATAATTTATGGTTGTTGATTATAACATGTATGTGGGTGATCGCATGAGTGAGTAAGTGCTTCAAAGTATATCAGTATTGGCATCTGTTTTGTCTCATTGATAATAGGGCCTAGCGTCACTGATTATGGGCCGAACCCTGTGTTGTTCTACCGACTTTTAAAAAAGTGGCATTTTCTTGCCCTGAACTATTTGATGCCTGAAGCCTCTCCTGGGTCACTTGACTGGGTACTGTTGGCAGTTGGACTTTGTTTATTCCTCCCAGGCAGCCACAAGATAGAGGGATTAGGTGTGCCTGAATGGGCCATCCGCTGGCAGGGTTGGGGGGAGTGGAGATGGACACAGCCTCACTTGCAACTGAATAGGCTGTGCTCTGCCTTCATAGAAAGGACTTGTTACCCCTGCATTGTTCATGCAGCCATCTTAGAGCCAGGGCAGGGGGGAGTCAGGAAACATCAAGCACTTTAAAGGGAATTCTCTAGAAACTTCTTTTACTTCAAAGAACGCACCATTTATAAAACAGGGACCCTCAGACCCACTCCTCAGTTCACTTTCTGAGCCTGCAAAAAGACTCTCAGGGGACTGCCTACTGTTGTAACCTGCTGTGTACTTCACAATACTGCTTTGCTGCACCTGGAAGGGCTGCTTTGCTGCCTAGAGCCTGCCTTTAACCCTCAGAGGACTGCCCTGCTTCATTGAGTAACTACAAGGGCTAGTTTGCTGGCCTCCTGATCAGAGCCTCAGGGACATAAAATTCTTCCATCTTCATCTTTAACACATACCTGGACCCAGCCTGAATGAGTCCACCAAGGGTCCACCTCCAGACGTGGACCCTTGGTGGAGGTGATATAAGTGCCCAGATACCCAAAATGTAAAACTTGGGACTTAAAAATATTTTTGCTAAAAACTGCTCTGACAGCCAAGGGAAGACCAGGACCAACCTGCTTGTCCATCCGACCAAGGTGCATACCCTGTCAGAATGACTTTGCAGTAGCTCCGACTATGTTCTTCTCTGTGGCAGCAAATCCTGTTTAGCAGTCACTCAGCGAAGGGGTGTCCGGCCTCCTGGAACTCTCATCGGCTACAGGCTACAGCTTTGTCCCATGAAAATGTTCACCTTCCAAAAAAGAGACTAAGTCTGAACGTTGAAATCTTCACCTTGACTTCATGCAGCGGCTTCCCGACGATGGCACCTCCTCCTCAAACATCGCCTGCAGCCTTGGCCATCTGAACTTTACCTTCTCAGAACTTTTTCTTCAAAATTTCTTCTAAGTCTGAAGATAAGTGCTAACTGGGCTCAATCCACTCTTTGTATCCGACCCGCACTCCATTGTGGTCGGCCATATTGTTCGACTTTGACCTGGTCTTGCATGATCAGAGGTTTGTGGTTGGGCCTTTGATCTTTTAGGTGCTAGATTTTACTAAAAATCTTTAGAATTCATAACTCCAGTTCTACTGATTGGAATTGTGCCTTTTGGTGTCAAATTCTTTATAAAATGTTATTCCATTGTTCTAAATTTGTGTGGGATTTTTCTTATGTTGTTTTTCACTTTATCACTTTTTGTGTGCTGCATAAATAATTTACACATTGCCTTTAAGTCAAGCCTGACTGCTTTTTGTGCCAAGTTATCAGAGGGTTAAGCACAGGCAGGTAAATTTAGGAATTTTTTGTGGTAGCCCCTGATGGGGACTGAGGCTCTCACTTGAATAGGGGGTCACCCTACTTCAACAAACAACCCACTTTCTCATAGGACTCAAAGAGAGAACAAGCATTGAAAAAGCCAATAGCTCTGGCACTGGCTACTAGACTTTTGGCTTTGGGAAAACTTGTTTTGTTCTGGCATGATTTGTGCAAACCTTTATTGTTGGGGAAGCTACTGGGCACTCATTAATCTAAATAAATCATTGGCAGGGTAAAAATATTTTTGGGATTCAAAAATCATACATTACATAGTAGACCATGACACTGAAGTGCACTATTTTTTGGGTGGATGTCCTTCTTGTGAAAGGGCAGCATGCTGTAACACATCAGTGAAAGCACTATTTCACAACCATCCAGACCAGGATATCAATTTATTTGGAGGAACATTGGATGAAGAAGCTATCATCGACTATATGAATACTCAGAAAGTGTTGAATAAGGATATGTTATTGCTCAATTGACTTCCTCCCCTGGCCTTGAAATTAGTCCTTCTGGTTGTTTTTATCGAATTGTGATTTTGATGTTTGAATGACTGAAATGTGGGATTGACTCAGTATGATTGTTTTTGTCTGAGTGTGAGTTTTGAGCAAATGTAGGTTAGGGGCTGTAGACGTTTTGGGGGGTTTCCAGAGATATTGCTACTTAGCTAGGTAGATATTCTGGATGTCGTTTTGTTGTCTTTATAGTCCATAAAGGAAATATTTTTTCATGGGATTAATAACAATGAATAAATACAAAATATTTACTCTTATGAGAATAATTGTATTATGAGATGTATGAGGATTTGTATTCTGTTGTTTGTACTGTGACTAGTTGCTTATTTTATTCTATACTTTGTCTATATTTGATTACCAGGCAGGGTGTGCTCTGATCGTATAAGGGTAACTCACAGTGAAGCCAGCCAATGGCTGAAGTGGGCTGACCCATTGCCCCGTGATGCCCACCGGAGTGGGTGGAAGAAAAATGTGAATGACGCAACAGGGTAATGGATGATGTCTGGCTGAAAATCCCTACAGGTAACTATATTATACACATAACTGTAGTATAGCCAACAGATCCTAGATAACACCTCACTAAAAAAAGCCAGTCGGTCTGGCATTGGCTGCCAGCCTCTTGCCTTTGCTAATTCTTGTTTGTAAAGTTTTTGTAAATATTTCTTTACAAATAAAGAGATTTGAAAAGATAGATGAATAGAAAGGCTTGCAAGGACAGCTAGATAAAGGTGCATTGAAAAGATAGATAAAAGGAGAGGCATGCAAACATAGCTAGATAGAGAGGGTTGAAAAGATAAATAAATAGAGAGGCTAGCAAAGAGACCTAAATAGAAAGGGTTGTAAAGATAGATAGATAGATAGATAGACAGACAGACAGACAGACAGACAGACAGACAGACAGACAGACAGACAGACAGGCAGGCAGGTTGGCAGGCAGGTTGGCAGGCAGGCAGACAAGAAAATTGAAAGAAAACAAGACCAATTTGTCGTTGGCCGCGGATCCGCATTATGTTACTTTTTTTGGGCGGGTGGGTGGATTTTAGCCCAGGACCCTTCTATTTTTCTCCCTGAAACAGATAAATACATTTCATTAAAATAACCAAGGCAGTATCCTAACCTCGATGCCTTCCATAAAGAGATTATATGTGGTCTATTAGCTATCTCTAGTGGCTAGCCAGAACTTTCAAATTTCTTATTAATTCCTTCCACGCGCGCAGTCCCAGTAAATATTGCATTTATTTATTTGTTTGTTTATGTAAACAGACATTCAAATGTTGCAGATCATTGGCCTTTCTACGCTTCTACACTGCCTGCATTTCACTTCCCATAATTATTTACAAAAAGGAAATGGAAGTAAAACAATGTTGACCTTCATGACCCTCAGCAGTTGTGCCAAAAATCAAACAAAGACTGACATTAATCAACCTCTAACACATCGGTCTTCAATGAAATGTATTCTATTAAACGGATTGACACCACTGAAGTTACAGTGTGAAAGAGCAGGAGACTTTGGCAGCCGTACTTTGCCATAGAGCCGATAGATTGTAATTCCATGGTCTCCAAAGAGCTACCAGCCTTCCGAAATCATGGGCCGGTCCAGCTCCTGACAGGCCTCTTGAAAATGCTCCTGTGAAAAGTCAAGCTCCGTGGTGCCCTCCTGGAAGTCCACGGACCTTCAGCGGCCTCGTGGGTCACAGTCGGAGACAATGCTGCTCTGGAGAGACTCTTCCGAGTTCGCTGCCTAGCGACAGCATCAGCTGAGGTCTTTAAGCATGCACGTTTCTAAACTGCCAAGACTGAAAGTGATGCCCTGATATGCTGCCAGAGAAAAGAAGCCGAAGCACCATAAATGAATAGTGTGCACCTAGGAAGAAAAGAAGCTGTGGATCTGAAATGTAAATATATGGGTCCACCTGCTTCCAACTGCTTTAATTTTTGGGTTGAGCCTAGCGCAGCGCGCATGCGCTGCTCTGCGAGGCTTCTTGTAACTACTCAAAACTACTCTGTGTGGGTCTGACTCCCCCCACGCATAGGATTGGCTTTTGCATGTGTCTTTCAAGAATGAAAGCACGCAAATGGGTAAAGGCGGGTGCATGTCCCACCTCTTTTTGTAACGTTGACTCCCACGGCGTTTTGCTCTCGGGAGCGAGCAGCGGCGTGCAGGGCGGCAGCTGCATTCCTGTGCCCGCCCCCACCACTCCTCTTGAGCTGCTTGTTTTCATTTGCAGCCTGCGCTCCATGTTTGCACCTCCTCCCACTCTTCCTTGTTTGTTATTATCTGTAGCTCGGTCCGCTTTCACTTTGGGGACCGCGCTTGTTTATTTAATTAATTTTCCGCGTGATTTGCTTTCACTTTTGCGGCAGTTCTTGTTCCTTCTGTTTTTTTACAGCGCATTACAAGTGCCACAACTTTCTGGATTGAAAGTTAACTACATAAGTTCTAGTTAATTAGATATCCCAGCAGCGCACACATATTCACAGTTCCTTATTATATTCATACTTTTTCAAAACTAATCAGTGAAACGGCGTAGCTGGCATGTCACGTGCTACACGAAGCTTTCAAATTTATATAATTAGCAGACTTCCTAGATTAACACAAAAACATACATCTTTTGCTCAGCTTTACCTCGCCACTGCTTACCGCTACTTTGTGCGACCACTGTGCTTACTCACAAAAAATGCCTGTTTTTGAGAAACCCATGTTAATCATTGGGAAGTTTTGCAAAATTTCTCCCAGCACACGCTGGTAGGCCGCATATTAAAGTGTCCTTGTGTAACGTAACTAGAGCTCATGTCAAGCGCTCCAAAACCTTCGGGTCGAGTTCGCGCTATATAAATTTGCAGGAAAAAAAGAGAAATGACCTGCCCCTGTTCCAATGCAGGGAGAGGCATACTGTAAACAGCGCTACAGGTGGGGCCTGCAGCTTCGTGGCGCTTTGAAGCACAGCCCTGTGACCGAAGGGCACCTAATGCTCCAAGCACAGCCCTGTGACCGCTGCGCACCTAATGCTCCGAATTCCGTGCAGCGTGTGCACCAGGTAAGGTTTGGAAAGCTGGGGGAGGGGGGCGCGGTGTTGTTTTAAAGTTAACTACATAACTTCCAGTTAATTAGATATCCCAGCAGCGCACACACATTCACAGTTCCTTATCATATTTATACTTTTTCAAAACTAATCAGTGAAACTGCATAGCTGGCATGTCACGGGCTGCACGAAGCTTTCAAATTTATATAACTAGCAGACTTCCTAGATTAACACCAAAACATACATCTTTTGCTCGGCTTTACCTCGCCACTGCTTACCGCTACTTTGTGCGACCACTGTGCTTACTCACAAAAAATGCCTGTTTTTGAGAAACCCATATTAATCATTGGGCAGTTTTGCGAAATTTCTCCCAGCACACGCTGGTAGGCCGCATATCCAGTTAACTAGATATCCCAGCAGCCCACACACATTCACAGTTCCTTATCATATTCATACTTCTTCAAAACTAATCAGTGAAACGGCATAGCTGGCATGTCAAAGGCTGCACAAAGCTTTCAAATTTATATAATTAGCAGACTTCCTAGATTAACACAAAAACATACATCTTTTGCTCGGCTTTACCTCGCCACTGCTTACCGCTACTTTGTGCAACCACTGTGCTTACTCACAAAAAATGCCTGTTTTTGAGAAATCCATGTTAATCATTGGGCAGTTTTGCGAGATTTCTCCCAGCACGCGCTGGTAGGCCGCATATCCAGTTAATTAGATATCCCAGCTGCGCACACACATTCACAGTTCCTTATGATATTCATACTTTTTCAAAACTAATCAGTGAAACGGCATAGCTGGCATGTCACGGGCTGCACGAAGATTTCAAATTTATATAATTAGCAAACTTCCTAGATTAACACAAAAAGATACATCTTTTGCTCGGCTTTACCTCGCCACTGCTTACCGCTACTTTGTGCGACCACTGTGCTACTCACAAAAAATGCCTGTTTTTGAGAAACCCATGTTAATCATTGGGCAGTTTTGCTAAATTTTTCTCAGCACACACTGGTAGGCCGCATATTAAAGTGTCCTTGTGTAATGTAACTAGAGCTCATGTAAAGAGCTCCAAAACCTTCGGGTCGAGTTCGCGCTATATAAATCTGCAGAAAAAAAAGAGAAATGGCCTGCCCCTGTTCCAATGCAGGGAGAAGCATACTGTAAACAGCGCTACAAGTGGGGCCTGCAGCTTCGTGGTGCTTTGAAGCACAGCCCTGTGACCGCAGCGCTCCTAATACTCCAAGCACAGCCCTGTGACCGCTGCGCACCTAATGCTCCGAATTCCGTGCAGCGCATGCGCCAGGTAAGGTTTGTAAAGGTGGGGGTGGGGGGCGCGGTGTTGTTTGAAAGTTAACTACATAACTTCCAGTCAATTAGATATCCCAGCAGCGCACACAATCAATCAATCAATCATGTCACTTATAAAGCGCACTACATACCCGCGAGGGTCTCAAGGCGCTGGGGGAAGAGGGGGGTGGTGCTGCTACTGATCGAAGAGCCAGGTCTTGAGGAGTCTTCTGAAGGCCAGTAGGTCTTGGGTCTGTCGGAAATTGGTGGGAGGGTGTTCCAGGTCTTGGCGGCGAGGTGGGAGAAGGATCTGCCGCCGCCGGTCGTTTTCCGGATGCGGGGGACTGTGGCGAGGGCGAGGCTGGTCGAGCGGAGCTGGGGGGTGGGGGTGTAGAAGCTGAGTCGTCTGTTGAGGTAGGCTGGTCCGGAGTTGTGGAGTGCTTTGTGTGCGTGGGTGAGGAGCTTGAAGGTTATCCTCTTGTTGACAGGGAGCCAGTGCAGGTCTCTCAGGTGGGGTGTGATGTGGCTGCGTCGGGGGATGTCGAGGATAAGACGTGCAGAGGCGTTCTGGATGCGTTGCAGCCGTCTCAGGAGCTTAGCAGTCGTTCCTGCGTAGAGGGCGTTTCCGTAGTCCAGCCTGCTGGTGACGAGGGCCTGGGTGACTGTTTTTCTTGTTTCGGTGGGGATCCACTTGAAGATCCTGCGGAGCATTCGGAGGATGTTGAAGCAGGATGAGGAAACGGAGTTGACCTGCTTAGTCATGGAGAGGGTGGGGTCGAGGATGACCCCTAGGTTGCGTATGGTTCCTTATCATATTCATACTTTTTCAAAACTAATCAGTGAAACGGCATAGCTGGCATGTCACGGGCTGCACGAAGCTTTCAAATTTATATAATTAGCAGACTTCCTAGATTAACACAAAAACATACATCTTTCGCTCGGCTTTACCTCGCCACTGCTTACCGCTACTTTGTGCGACCACTGTGCTTACTCACAAAAAATGCCTGTTTTTGAGAAACCCATGTTAATTCTTGGGCAGTTTTGCGAAATTTCTCCCAGCACATGCTGGTAGGCCGCATATTAAAGTGTCCTTGTGTAACGTAACTAGAGCTCATGTAAAGTGCTCCAAAACCTTCGGGTCGAGTTTGCGCTATATAAATTTGCAGAAAAAAAAGAGAAATTACCTGCCCCAGTTCCAATGCAGGGAGATGTATACTGTAAACAGCGCTACAGGTGGGGCCTGCAGCTTCGTGGCGCTTTGAAGCACAGCCCTGTGACCGCAGCGCACCTAATGCTCCAAGCACAGCCCTGTGACCGCTGCGCATCTAATGCTCCGAATTCCGTGCAGCGCGTGCACCAGGTAAGGTTTGTAAAGGTGGGGGTGGGGGCCGCGTTGTTGTTGCGAGGTCAGTTTCATAACCGGGGCAGAAGAGCCTAACTATAGTAGAGAGGGGTAATGCACAGGTGCACAGCGGATCAACTGCTGTGCGACGTAAAACACATTGACAAAGCCAATAGATTTGGCATAGCTGAAACCTTCTGGCTTTGCCAATGCTTGCTATTGTTTGGTAGTGTCATTTCCTGTTTGCAGCTCCCTTCTTCTGCACCTGGCCTGAACTCTGCATGTGTCCCTGGGGCCCTGCTTGTTTTCAGCCTCAGTCCCCCGAGGAACGTTCCTGTTGGTGCACAGTTAACACTATTGTAGTATATTAAAAACATTTAATTATGCAAGAGAAAATGAGCATCTAACGCAAAAAAATATGTTCTTTTACAAAACATGTGCGCTAATGCTTAATACTATGTTGTTGTATTTTAGGCACGTACATCGGAGTACTTTCCTGACCTTTATATGTGAAAACAAATGTTTTCAATCCCAAACACATGTTCTTTACTGCAGTGATGCTTTCATCTTTTACTACCTATCACTGGATGCAAGCCCAATTACTGGTTTGTATACAAACCAGCAGACACAGACACAGACACTACTTTATCACAGCCTGCTGTCTCCATCCTGTAGCACCTCTATATCTTACAAAAAGTTGTGAATACTTAGCAGCCACTGTTCCCAACTTACAATTGCTCGTGTTCTACATTCCCCTTGTAGGAACCCCCACCATCTGCACCCCCTCCAGTAGCCCCCTCTCTCTCTCTGTAAATACAGTTCAAATACTGACGTGTTTAACAGTAATGTTAAAAAAATATAGATTCAAAGCATACCAAATTAAGTTTACAACTGTATTAAACTGCCTACGCGCTACCGTAAGACACACTATTCACGCACAAATAGGAGCATTTGGGTACCATCCATCTACCCATCTGTACGTTCTTGGCGCCACATTAATTAACATAGGAGTTCACTTCGACAAAGCCGGCAGCACTTAACATTACCAACAGACTGAAGTCGAAACAAAAACACTGCTATTAAACCTCTACTGCTAATGTTTTCACCCCTTGCCCATTCACACCACGTCTGTCTCCATCCTGTCTCCACATTAATTTAAATGTTGCGATTGATTCTTTGTTGGCATTCATATATAAAGGCAACAGAACCACCACCAGAAAAAATACAAATTGAAATATATGGAATAGGAAAAACAGAGCAAGAAATCAGTACCATAACAACCCAAGTGCAAAATACAGAAACCTATCAATCAATGGATATTAACAATGAGCTTCTAATGGACTGGTTTCAGATCAATACAGATGTTGAAGACTTATCCGATGCACTTATGCCATATTTACCGCGAACATGTGAAGTCATATTTTGCAATGGCATTATTATAGAAATATTAAAAGATATTGCAACAGTGTAAATATATCTAGGAAACGTCTATAAATGTACATTATAACTACTATTTCTTTCAGCTCAACTCAATTCATACTAATAAAAATGTTACGGACAAACATCATGCAAAAACATTTGCAAATAAAAACGTTGTCAGTTATTCCAGTAAATATATAAGAAATAATGTTACTCCCCAATAACTCTTTTATGTGCCAGATAAATTCACTTCCATTCAGTAGATACTTTCTACATTTGTCCATCCGTATAATAGGTATTTTATGTCCCAGGCAACTGGCACTATTACAACTTTATACACCCCCTAACTATATATTGGAGCTCTTTTGCAGAAGATTTTCAGATTCTAATTGCTTTCAAATAAAGCCTTTACATAGCCATATAGAAAAATAACACACAACTAACAAAACAATGTATTTGAATTTAAAAGCTTACAAAAGACATTAACCGCATTACACTACGCACATAATTAATATCATTACAATTGTTTTTTGGGGGGGTGTAAACTTACATATACCACCAACATACACACCAGCAAAAAACACTACACACATACATACCACCAACACACATCATATCACAACTCACCACTACTTTCCACACCATGCCACTGCCCTAACGTCACTACACTAAGCACAACTTGCACACAAAATTTACAGTATTGAACACAGCAGCTACATTGCTCTACAACATACCTTAAAAACATTGCCAATATCTCTGGCTAAATACTTATAAGGTCCCAAAGGCGAGACCTATTGGCTATGCCAATGCTTGTTTCATAGTTGATGGGTATTGTTTTATATCTATAGCACTGCGGTTTTAAATGAAGATATCTGCTTGCCTGTGGTATGGACGTAGATCTTTTTGTAGCTTTATATACATTTTAGTCCAGCATGTCTAAAGCACTGTGCACTCCCCTTTGGATAACGTTATCCCTTTATTATACTCTGCAGTGGTTCCCAAACTGCCTGCTGCGCTTCTATTTTTGCTGCGCCCCTGGCTAGTTTTGATGGCGCACTAGGGTGCCGTGGTGCACAGATTGGGAATCGCTGCTTTAGTGGGCAGAAGCAAAATGTGAATGACATAACAACAGCCCAATGAATGAAGAGAGCTGGCTGAGTAAGGATAATATTCAAATAATTTTTGTAAAATCAAAAGATTTTGGATAACTCGAGACTCAAACAAGCATTGACACTTAGTTTAATCAGTCACTCATGCATCATTGCATGCACTCAGCCACTCATCATTAATGCACTCAGTCACTCATTCTTGCAACCTTTGATCTACAAAGCCACCCACTGGCTCGCTCTTGCTTTCACTCGCTCAATGATTCACAATTCCACAGGATCAATAATCAATGACAAGGCACCTTCATTTGTAAACCACATCTGTTGCCCTTTAGAGGTGAAATTGTACTCCCATTGGAGCAGCATAATTTAGTGCCCAGCCCTTTCATATTCGACGTACATACATTTTCAATGTGTGTTAAATTGTATGTGTTAAATGTCTGTATTTTATTACTCATTTGTAGTAAGTGGCTGTATGTTCCCTTTAATGAGAGCCATTCATATATTTATCTGAATTATAAATGTAATCACCATGAAACGAATGTATACTCTCTTTTAAATTGCATTTTTTACAATCACTTATGGTAAATGTATTCATTTAGAGCCTGTTTAAATCTAATGTTGGCCTAATCTGTAACTAGGCCGCAGTGTACATGTTGCGTTTTATAAAGTGTTTTGTAAGCGTCTTGTTTTTCCCTTTCTTTACAGATGTATATCTGATGTTTCATCTAGGTCCTTGTTAGTTTAGAATAGGTTCATTGTTCATTTTATTAGACTAGCAGACTACTGATCCCTTAATTAACTTTTGGCCTTAGATATGAAGACTGAGATGGTGGGAGATACCATCCTCTACCAGGCAAACAAGACGTATGTTACATCCAAGGTCGTCCAGATGATTGCTTCTTTGATGGAAGCTGGAAAACTAGCAAGTATACCTGCCCCCGAGAACACAGTCTTTTGAATGCTTTGTTCAGTGGAAGATGATAAGGAGAAGCTTTCTGGAAACTTCTTTCATGCTTTAATTGAGTGCTCAGACCCTATCCTAACTTTGCTGGGAGAATATCTCTCTCGACTCTGCTGATTTCCTTTGCCCAGAGTGTTAAGCTTCATTGCTTGAACCATTTAATCTTTAAATCTAATTCATCTGATGCTGACACCTTCCTCATAGAATATCCTCTTGTCACTTTCGATACTTTTGTTGGAATAGGGAATTCCTCTATGGAACCTGTTTGGGTCATATTTTGCTTGTTGTATGTTATCTTGTTCTGCATATTCTTTTTGTTCATCTATACATTTAGACTGCATGAACACTTAAATATGTAAGTTCTTACAGTATTTTTCTATCAATTTTGCTGATTGACTAGAAATGTAACCTGAACTAAGGGCTACATATACAAAGCATTTTTGCATTTGCAAACAGCCCGATTCTGCGAATTGGCTGTTTGCGACTGTAAAAATTATTTTTGTGATGTACAAAGCCCAATTTGCGATTCAGTAATCTGTTACCGAACCACAAATTGAGTTTTGCAATTCAGTATTTAGAAGGGGCGTGTTGAAGGTGCCCCTTCCTAATACCAAATTGGAATGGTATATACAAATGTTTTGTGACTGAAATGCTGTCGCAAAACATTTGCAATTTACCGGCAATTGAAAGTTGGGTACCGTGATATCTAAAGGTTTGTCTTGACCTGCCCTCGAGGCACAATCCAGACCTTTTTTGATCTTTGGCACACATTTTCAAAAATGTCAACATACAAGGATCGATATCAGGAGTCTCTGTGGCTTTGCTGGGAAGGTCAGGTCTGGGGCATTCGACACATAGGGGCCGATTCCGATCTCGGCCGGTAGGGCACCGAATCGGATTCGGCTTAACCGGATCCGATTCGGACCCCTCTTTCCCGACCGATTCGTACGTGCATCCGGGCGAGCGAGTACGATGCAAGTGCACGTGAAATCGCCGACCGACTCGTTCGCGGGTCCGAACCGCTCCGACCGACTCCCACGGACACGACTCGCACCGCGCAATGGAGACGTTCCCCGGCCGGGCAAGTACGATGCGCGCTCGAGCAGTCCGACCGACTCGCGCCGTCCGGCTCCAAAGGGCAGTCGGAGCCGGACTACGGGGTCCGTGTCGGACCCCCTGTGCACGCGTAGCCGCGCGAGTCGCACACAGGGGGGACCCATGGGTCCCCCTACCTGTGCATGTACGGCGCGATTCGCATCGACGCGTACCCGCTGTAGGGGGCGCCCTTGTTTTCCTCACACCCATTGAGTCAATGGGAGCCCGCGTACGCGTTGTACGACCGGCTCCCATTGACTTCAATAGGAGTCCGACCGAATCGAGTCCGATTGCATGCGTACGCATCGTACTCGTTCGGTCGGGCTGCTAGAGGCCGATTCGGTCGGAAATCTCTCCGGGTCCGGCTCGGTCGGAGTGATTTCCGCCCTGAATCGGAATCGGCCCCATAGTCTGCTTCTGACCTCTTTGCAAAAGTTTTTACGTGATCAGCTTTGCATATAGTCTGCCACAGAAGGGGCCTGGGTCCACTCTGACGATCTAGGCTGTATGTTATTTTTTTAGGTCAAATGCCAAAGGGTTGGGAACCAAGGAGGGCCCAGCTTCAGACAGTAAAGGGAATCTAGATTTCTTGCATTTTTGTTTCTTGGGTTTAGCTAGATTGTTTTTGTTTCTTGTGTTTAGCAAGATCAGAGAGAGAACACTAGGTGGAAACTGTATCTGTATCAATGGGAATATACATTTGTTGGAATGGCTTAGAGGGGCCATGGACACTATACCTGTGGTCTCCCAACTAGTCTTGTGAGAGCTTTGCTAAAGCCTTAGTGTGAAGCCAATTATGAGACTTGGTCACAACATCGTGGTGGGGGAGAGGGGGTGACGGCGCATCTCACACTTTTGTAGAAGTGGAAAGTGATGCTTGAACTTTTTTCTACCTCTTGGCACACTGTTCAAGGTGTTCGGTAAACAGTTGCAGCTCTGTTGTTAGTGCTTTATTAACTGACTGCTACACTGAATGATCTAAGGCTTCAACCAAGCCATCCTCAAAATAATATTCGGGTGAAACCTGAGGCTCATAAGGGCCATATTCATCAGGGTCATAGGGTTCGCAGTCAGACAAAGTGTCACCCAAAATGTTGCCAAGTCAACAAAGAGAATAAGGCGGGAGCAGCCCTGTCATGGCCGGGCAAAATTAAGATGCAGAAACTAGTGTAAAATCACTGCTCCTTGGGCAAGGCTCGTGTTCACTATTATTACAGCTCTGGCATGCTCTACAAGGCAGGACATCAGCTGGGAGCTAGGGAGCAAGTAAGCGCTATTTCAAACCTCTGCCTCAAAAGAGCAGATGAGGACAATATGAGCCTCCTGTTCTTGCACCCTGGAGTTGCCATGTCCTCAGCCGCGTTTGATCTTTGCAGGCCGCTGCATGTCTCAGAGTGAGTGCGTGCAGCTATAGAGAGAAAGAGGACTGCATGTGATGCCCAATCGGGCTACACACATGGCCCTCACTCTCATTAATGCAGGTGGCCACTCGGGCAGGCAGCCTTGGAAAGAGGGAATCAGCAGTTCAGGGTCATAATGTGACAGTACTCACACCTTGGGGCGAATGGGTGGAAGCAGGGGAGAAGGGGAGCATGGTGGGAACAGCCATGTCTAACTAATCAAAGCGTGGGTCACTCAGGGCAGGGGAGCTGCTGTAAATACTACTTGCAATACTGAATGGCAACCACAAGAATAAAAATTCTTCAAAATATTAAAAGTAACAGAGAATCATACCTTCCGTAATAGCCTGACATGTAGCATTAACACAATATATAGGACGTATAGCAGTTGCTCAAAACTGAAAGGCACTTTTTTTGACTGCTGAGAAGCAAAGGAAGAGGCAGTAAGATGGTGTATCTCAGTTTGATACCTGGAAAGGACTGTGCTTGGTGGACTGAAGAGGATAGGGAAGATAGTGTTTTGTGGTGATTCATGGGATTTATAGTTGTTCAAACATTTGTTTAATTGTTCTGATTGACTGCTGTCAAACTACAATGAAGAAAGAGAAGCATAATATAAGCCTCAGGTCGTGACATAGAATCACCCTCATGCTTCTATAGTCCACCATAAGACACTCCCTGCCCATTCATCTTACTCTTGCAGGTTCATGCTTTCTCCCTTTATGATTCTTTTCCGTCGATTCCTTCCTCTGTCTTTCCGCTTTGTGTATTTTACTCTCTTGCTCTCTGTAAATGCATGATGCAGGAAAATAAGTTCCGGTCCACAAAAATGAGTGCCAGTCTCCCCCACTGGCAACTAGCTGATCAGATTAAGCACTGCTTTAGCAAGTGGTCAGCATGATTGCTCTAATAATAGCTTCCGGAGGTTTCTGATACCTGGGGATGTCTATTGCTACCCAAGAATTTGAAGTTTAGGCAGGTAATATGACCCCAGTTCTAGATGCACTACATTTGACATCTGGGCCCCTTCCTTTATCCATGTTGGGAAAAATGGCCCAGTTCAAAATGGTGGTGCTGTGAAAATTCTCTTAGATTATATACAATTCTTCATACACAATGCAACTCAATTCTACTGACTGATAACTTCTATTCTGTGCTCATTTTTTGGGAACAGCAAGGGATCGAGGGAGGTTATGGCCATGTGCTGTCGGTGCTTGGCTCATGGGTCTGGCCAATGCCCTTTCTTGTTTCCATGCTTCTCAATTGACTGTGGTTGCAACTGATTTTCTGGCTTTTGGTCTGATCTGACTCATAGCAGTGAGCTGTGGAAAATGTGTAGAAGCAAGCTGCTTAACATTTTAAATGGTAGATGTATGTTTGGAGAGATATTCACAGCCACATTGGTGGTTTTCTATGTTTGAGGCACCCAGTGAAAAGTTCACAGGATTGACTAATGGGTGCAACCCTGTTATGGACAGATTCATGTGTCCTACAATTGGATGAAGTTGTATGGGTTTGATATACGGGGCGCCCCAAAGATTTACACTTTGCGGGCAATAGTCTTTGACACTGATACAAAATCATACACTGAACTACAAGAAGAATTTGGACACTTTCCCTTGCAGTTTTATTGCTGCATACATGTCAGACATGCGTTGACATCATGACTTTCTGGTTTAGAGACAGCATCAGAGTTCAATTTATTGGAGGCAAAATTTGACACGATTCTTGAGGTTTTACTGTACATTAGTCATACATACCCGCAACACCTTCGCTATACTGAGTTCCACTGGGAGAAGGGTCAGGGTTTCCTGGTAGATGGAGACAGTAAAGGGCTGTTATAACCCGGCACGAGAAAGCATTTAATCTCAATTTTGGCTAATCCAATTTAATTTTTTTACATGTTGTACACTTCACCAGAACCTGACTATGGCATAAGTATTGAGACTACTCTTTAGTCTTCAGTGTGTTTACCATGTTAGGTTGAGGAAGGAGATGTTAGTTATACAGTACGAGGTGTATTGTGGGAGGGAGTGACTGAAACCAGTCTGAGATGTGAGGGTGGCAAATAATTCTCACTGCCCAGATTTGCTTATTGACTATGCTGGAAGACCTATAGATCAACAGGTTTAGGTAATCTCTCATCATTCTTAGTCTAGATTTCGCAAAAAGGGATATGGCCCAGCATTGGAGAGCAATGTAGGCTCAAGGCCTCAATAAATGAGTGGTGGGTCTGGAAACCTACAGATTGTTTAAAGTGGCGTATATGAGGTGTGCCAGAGCTATCTGAAGCAGTAGAAGATTTGTGGACCATGGATGTGTTACCTAGGGGTATCCGAAGGGATGATATAGTCTTAATATTTGCTCAATACATGTGATACTCTGGTGCAAGAATTGTGCCCCAAACCTCTTTTTGGATCTATGATCAGATCTAATTTATACCAAAGCAGTTTAAACTGCATACTTTTTACTTGACAAACATTGAGGACTTGATTCACACACAGTATTGTAAATCTGCACCACAGGTTTACTACCCCACATGGGTGCAGGTACATATTTTTAAACTCTCACATCTTTTCAACATTCCAGCTGTCTAGGTGTAATGCTGGAAATGCTTTGATAATCCCATTTT
The DNA here is from genome assembly GCA_963921515.1 of Calotriton arnoldi. Lineage (NCBI taxonomy): Eukaryota > Metazoa > Chordata > Amphibia > Caudata > Salamandridae > Calotriton > Calotriton arnoldi. The sequence goes on along the minus strand of CAWUFW010000107.1, from coordinate 1,963,457 downwards.
CTGAGCTAAATTACACAATCTGCAAAATCATGCGAAACAGGTTTGCAAAATGATTGGGTCCCAGGTCAGATGATTCCAATTTTGTAGAGGACATATTTATTTTTGAAAGGTATGCAATATGATCCATTTAAAAAACTTGGCAATGAGTTTGACATTTCTGTTAATGCTTACATCTGTTAATACAACTGCTCATACACACCCGCCTGCTCCTGCCCCTTATGCCCATACACAGCCACCTCTGTGCCCAACCACACATTACACACAATCACACACACACATACACACACACACCCTATGCTGCTCTGCTCACACACTACAGCCTTTGCTCTCTGTTCTCTGACCAATTTGCAAGTGTGCTGCCCTTCTTGACTTGCTCTCACACACATTGCCCCCTACACTTTGCCATCTCTCTTCACACACTGCCCTCTCTGCTCCAGGCAGTCTCTTTTACTCACATACTGCCCTTCCCGCCTCCTCTGGTTGCACACTGCTTTTTCTAGTCTGTGGCACTTCTGCTCACACACTGTCCTCTTTGTGCCCTATCTTCTCTGATCATGCACTGCTCTCTTCGCTCCGTCCCCTCTCCACACACACACATTGCACCCTCTGCACCCGCTTTACACTCTCTGCAGCCTTCCCATTCTTCTCAAAATTACCCTCTCTGGTCAGTGCCCCTTCTGCTCTCACAATACCCTCTCTGCTTCCCATCTCCTCTGCATGCACACTGCCTTCTCTGCTCCCAGCCCCGTCCTGCTCTCACTCTGCCCTCTCTATACCCTCATCCCTCTGCTCACCCATTACCCTTTCTTCTCTCTGACCCTTCTGCTCAACATTTGCTCCCTCTGTATCATTGCCATTCAATTAATGGCTAGATTGGTCGACCTCGGAGCTGGGGAACCGGGTTCGAGACTCTGCAGGGACTCTCAACATCCTGTGATTCTGGGCAAATCACTTAATCTCCCTGTGCCTAACAAAAATGAATGTGTGCATCTGTAATGCAACTGGTGCTCATGTAACGCGCTCTGCTACCTTCGGGCCTAGTTTGCGCTATTTAAAACTCCCCAAAACAACCCCCAAAAACTTGCCCTCTCAGAATGCACACTGTACCTGCAAATGTGCAGTCCCCAGTGCTGGAATTGCAACAAATGTACACTGGGAAACCATGAATTGTGGGGTCAGTGTGTGGTAATGGAAAGGGGGTGGAGTCAGGAGGGGCGGAGCCATGAAAAGCAGAGTCTGACAATAAAGTTATACATTTTTTTTAAACTCTATTGCAAAGACATTGGCAACAAGGACAAATGTGACAGCAAATCTGTTGTTGCTTACTTATTTGGTCATAAAGTGGCTGAATTTTATAATGTCTTATGGGGTTAAGGCACCTAATGCATAGATCTCTGTGTGCTCAGCAACTTTGAGGGGATAATTATAAACAAAAGAGAAATCTGGTCTGGAGAGATCTATGTTTTGTTTCATCACAGTTTTGACTTATAAAAGAGCGTAGTGGGTTAAGCCCACATTCCAACATGCAGATCACAGATTTAATGTAGACAGATAAGTAGTTACTGCTTTTGACACAGAGATCCTTTTGTTACATATAGTTCGTACTATTCAATCATTTTAATATAGCACATTGAGTTTTGAACCAGCATCAAGAATCTGCATGTGAACTGCAATGCATGGAATTAGAACTTTATTGTTTTTTCCAATCTGTCATTATTCTAAGGTTGCTAAAAAGGGTTCCCAAAGGTTAGTATTGAAGACTGATTAGTACACAAACCCTAAACACTGCATTTCTTTATAAATTCTGACTTTGTGTTTTCTCTGACCTTGCACTCTTAACATGTAGGTGTGTTGGTAGGTGGTTTATTAGTAGGGGTAAGTAGGTAACTACCACTAGTAATAAGGTCACAATCACTATAAAAGGTCCAGTTAAGGTCTCAATAAATTATTCCCTTGCTTAACCTTTGGAAGCTGGCTGCGAGCAGGCAGGCTTAACTTAGGACACAGGTGTGTAAAGTATTTAAAAACATCAATTCATTAAATAAGTAAGACACAACACACAATACAAACCCAACACCAATTTATAAAAATAGGAAATATGATTAACATGACACCAAAATGACAAAAATCCAATGTAGAGAACCGGAGATATTAATTTTTTAAGATTTAGGGGCCGATTCCGATGTCGGACGGACTCAGGTTCGTCCGACATCGCCCAGGAGCCGTAACCGACCGACCTGCTGTCGTCGGTTACGGCCCTGCAGTATCGATGCGACCGAACCCTGTTCGGTCGCACTCGTATACTGCATAATGGGAGCATGCATTCCGAGCGGAATGCATGCTTGCATTGTGAAAAGCAGGGGTGCAGTTCATCCCTGCACCCTGTGGCCGGCACCCCAAGGTGCCTGCCACCAAGTGCAGGGATCAACAGAGGGGCACCATAGGTGCCCCCAGGCCGCCATTTGGCGGCCTCGCACCCATGGGGGCACTACTGGGGGCCCCCAAAGATAGTTACCGACTGCCTTTTCGGCCGGAAAGACCGACACGAAAAGGCAGTGAAATACTGCCATCGTACTCCCTCGGTCGTGAAGAGGCGGCCGGGGGAGTACTGAAGGATTTCCGGACGGCGGACGGGCTCTCCGAGCCCGTCGTAGCCATCCGGAAATCCGAAGTCGGATTCCTTCCGACCGAGCCCATCGGAATGGCTCGGTCGGAAAGGAATCCGGCCGGCACGCTCCGATTCGGTCGGAAGGGCTCCGACCATCGTTCGGTGCCCTTCCGGCCGAAATCGGAATCGGCCCCTTTGTGTTTTCTAGTGTCTAAAAACGAAAAGCACCAACTTGAGACATCTGGACGTGCTGGACCAGGACAAAGTCAAAGATTGAGGTCAGATATACTGACCGGGAGGCCGAGGTCAAGTTTTTATCTTTAGTCAACTCCTGGAAGTCTTGTTCACAACATGATCCAGCGGTATACCAACAACAGATACTCCACTACCATATACTCACCTGGGACCATCAAACAACACACATTGAGTAAAACCGCTGGAGTGGGTCAAAGTTTTATATTTATACTTCACAATGTTCAGGATTAGTTATGTACTCTTTCCTAACTAACCTTTCACTGATCAAAAAGTTCTTTCCTCTGGTTGATGGACCATTAGTTGAACTAGTTGATGGTGATAATTAACATAATCCTTAACTACTCTTTTTATTTGAAGAAAATGATCACTGACTCAGGACGTTTTAAAATCTTTATCTAAATTAAATGCATGTGAACCATTTCAAAAATACATTGTAGTCACCATCATTCTTAGGAGAGAAATAGAGAAATTCAATTGATTAAACATCAAACATATACTTCGGACTCATACAATAATTAATGCTCAGAAAAGGAGAGGACAGAGAGAAAAGAACATTTGCAAATAACGTGCAATTATAATTACCAAGAATGGTGTGAAAGACCAACCCCCTGGCCAAAGGGCTGGTAAGGGTCCCCCAGGATAGGTCAGGAGACAAAGACTTCAGGACAGGATTCAGGACAGGATAGTTTACCTCTCTATAATACCGACGATTGCGCCGCACCCCTCTCTGACACTCTCTTCCTCCTCGTGATTCTTCCGCGATCTTCTGATCTAACCCAATTAAGTTAGGATAGAAAGTTCTTCTTCAGAGTCTGCATTCGATTCTTCATCAGCATCCCCAACTCACATCATCTGGACGGACAGCATCTCGACCCCAACTTCCTTCTCTAACTAACTAAAGCTACCTTAATTATACCTTCGTTTCTTCATGTTCCACCCACTAAAGTTTCAATATTGTAAATATACGAGATCTAATTGGTCAGGCAAGGGGGGATGATCATCCCACCATGCTTACATGTCACTTTATTCTGTTAAACCATTGTTCACAAACCCATCCCCTTAATTTTTATTCAAAACTTTATTCCCATCCACTACATGTATCTTTTTCGAAACATTAATATCACTATGAAGAATAGAACATCTCATTGCTGAACTTTTCACCATCCGTTCCCAGGGTATTGGAACTCCAATCTGGCTTCCGTTCAAATGTTCTGTCATTGACCTTCATGACTTCATTCAGAGCGCATGCGCAGGCATCGCGTCATTTCATCCAGTCCGGTTATACAGGAGAGGCCCAAATGCGCACTAATAATAAAGTCAAAAGACAAATGTTATTTTCACAAAATAAATGGTCTCACTGTATACCTCCCACCTCTACTCTATTCCCATTTACTTATTAATACTTCTCCTGCATTAGCATTAGGAAAATAGCTTGTTTTAGTTTCAGCTAAGCAGATGCCATGCACGCGAGTCTTCAAGACTCCATTTTAGTGTCTTCTGCTCATGCGCTAGAATTTCCCTCCAAGCGTTAGCTCGTCATATTGCGTAGTTGCAGTTGACGCATGTGCACAACAGTTTACCCGTTTAAAGCGGTATTAGTCCGTTTTCATTGTTATTCACATTAGTACATACATAAGCAAGCTTCACTAACCCGCGTGTTCATGTGGTGCATATTAGTTATTCACAGATTACGTTTAATAACTTGTTAATGAGTTAAATGAGCGTATTGCCTCCGAGCAAGTCTCTTTCTTACGAGACCTTGCTCCATCAACAGGAGCTACGGAGCTTTCAGTGGGGTGAACCTGAAATCCAGATTGGGTCACGGTTTGATGACTGTGGCTTGACTCTCGTCGAAGGGTCCAATAGGGTGCAGAGTGCCACCCTGAGGTATGACCACTTCCTCCAAAGTGTGCATCTTCTTTACCAAGAAAGCAATATTCTTTCAAAATCCAAAATGGAGAAACTCTCTCCTGGAGGTTAGAATCTGGCTAAGCCATCCTACTGGTGTGGTTAAGTTTCCCTTACATTCCCCTTCCAGCCCCACTGCTAATCTAATTACTGGGGCTCCTGTCTGGCTGTGGGTGCAGGATGTGGAGGTGAACCTGTGTACTGTCCTAACTGTAATTCCCTTTTTGAAGACCAGTTTGGCTACTCCAACCCATCCTGCCTTTTGCACTGCAGCTACAGTTCTCCTCTGACCAGATGCTCCCTTTGTCTCAGCCCAGGCCACTTTATTTCTCATTAAGACAGCTTGGCTCAGCCTGGCAGAGGCCTGCCAATCAGAAAAGGGCTGCTGAAACGATGGATTTTGGCTCATCATAAAAGTAAGTTCTATAACTTCTTTTCTGTGATAGTTATAACAAATGTAACAGTGGCAAGTTGTTGGATTTATTCGATCATTTTGACTTTGAAGTATATTTTTAGCTCAGTCCTATCAATAGTTGTACTTTATTAAACTATTCCCATGTTAGCCTGTGGAGCCAATGTGCTACAATGGGGAATATTGAAATTGATAGTTTTTCCTTCACCAGGGTTTATAAAACATCTTTTATAATGTCCCTGCTCATAGTTATGAGGCACCCTACCCCTGCTGCATCTATGGGAGATCTTAGGGGTGACTTATATGTAAGAATAAGGTAGTTTAAGACTTTGGAAGTACCTTTAAATCTAAAGTCGAATTTGTATATAATTTACTTTTACCAGCAACCTGAAAATCAGGACTGCCTTTAAAATGACAGAAGGCACCACAGAAGTGCACACTTAAGTGCATTAAATCTTCTGGGCCTCTAAATTGTCATGCCCTAATATATACATGGGGCTTACATGTAGGTTGTCATGCCAATTGTAATTAGACCTCATTACCATATACCTTTTAAACAGAGCACTGGCCTGTGTCGGGTTAGCAGAGCCCAGCGCACAATCAGAGTCAGTAACCACCAGTATCAGTCAAAACATGGGGGTGATCAGTGCAAAAAGGATGACTTTCTCACAACAGGGCCATATGTACACATCATTTTTGTGGTCAGAAATGGCCATATTGGGCTGTTTCCAGCCGCAAATATGCTTTTATTTATGTATAAAACACACATTGCAATTCCATAAGACATTACCGAATCACAATTCGTGTTTGTGATTTGGTATTTGGAAGGGGTGTGTTTAGGGAGGTCATTCCAAATACCAAATTTCAGTTTTTACCGACTCCTAAAAGGTAGTGGTAACTATTCGCAAATGGAAAGGGGTTTTACTGTTTGTGAATGCCCAAAAAAAATCTAAAACCAGGCAGTGGTCCAAAGAACCACTGCCTGGTCTTAAAAAATGAAACTTCAAAATTTCATTTTTTATTTTTAAAAGAAGCCCATTTTCCTTTAAGGAAAATGGGCTTCATTTATAAAAAATGTTTGCTTTTTTGAAAAGCAATCACAGACATGGTGGTCTGCTGAACTCAGCAGGCCACCGTCCTAGTGATGGCTGTGATTCTTAGTGGGTTGCAAATTGCGATCTACCTCGTTAATATTCATGAGGTATGTCAATTTGAAACCCACTAGGAATCACTATTGAAAAGATGTAAGTTTTTCTAAATCAGGAATTGCGATTTCTTAATTGTGATTCAATAGGAATCACAATTAGTAAATCATAATTCTAGATTTTTGTACATCTGGCCCATAATGCCTACCTGTAAGGACAATATGTTACTCCTCCATCTTGTATCCCTCATTGTCTTATTTCCTGTGCATTGATTAACAGCATGCTTGATATATTGAATCTGGGTAATGTTTGCATGTGATGTAAAGCTTTACCACCCTATAGGGGGAGGAGTAGCACTATAAAAAAAAAAAACATAGTAAGTGCTATTTTGTTATTTGGGTGATTACTCTTACAGATCAATACATCTGATGTTCCTACAGTGCATGCTTATCTCTTATATACATGGGTTGAACAAAGTCAAAAACCTGTCTCCAAACCATAGTTTCTCTTGAGCACTTGTGAAATTACAGAAAGTTAAAGAAAGATATGTGCCTCCATTATATTGGCATCTAGGGCTTAGGTTATAGATAGGAGCCACCCAGGATAATATTTGAACAAAAGTAGGCCTGATGGCCTTTAAATCAGGCCTTTGTTTTGGGCACAAGTGGAAGTGAAAATAAGAATGCCCCTTTCCTCACTTGCACTTCGCTGTTTGGAAAATAAAGCAGACAACGTGCAGCCCTACTGAATGTGTCCCAGTGTCGGCAAATTATATATTCAGTATATTTCATGTAGGTCCATCCCGGATGCTGGATCCAAATCAATATTAGCTGCTGGATCCTGGGACCAGCTGGATCCCCCTCATTTCCTGCACTGGCAGTCCCTCACCTGAAATATTGCTGGGGTCCAAGATCCAGGGCCCCACACACAACACTTGTATATATGCATATTTTCATACTAGAAAAAATAGCTATTTTTGTGCTTTTTTCTTCGTCATTGGAAAATATTTTTCCCAAGAAGTTACACCTCAGCAATTTGTTCCATTTCCTTCATATCCTGGAAATGGAATAACTCCAAATCTCTGATTGTTTCGAGACAGAAGTGCTTGAATGTTGCAGTTTATGTATTCCTACAAACGTACTTTTGTGTATATAGTTGGGTTTCCAGAGCATTTCTGCCCTGGAACATCCACTTCCCTCAAGGAGGAGGTTTACGGACAGGAACCATTTGTGAGACTAAGGGCAAATTGATCAAATAGTTGCATCGCCCTTGCGCCACACAATGGGGCGCAAGAGTGACACAACTCTTAAGTTAGATTTATCTGGCCTTGCGTGGCTTGATAAATCGCTCTGCGTTACTCTGCCCCAGGGAGGTGTTCCATGGGTGGAGTGTGGGTGTTCCCACGCATTCATCCATGGATTTGGGGGCATTCCCAGGTTTGCAATTTCTGGTAAACCTGGGAATGCTTCAAAATGCTACATCTCCCTAGGTAAGGCACAACGAGGAGAAATATCTTTATTTCTCCTCGTTACTTCTCTTTCTGTGTGCGCTGCATTCTGCAGTACACAGACCCGGGTTGGTGACTCAGTGGATTAATGTGTCCATTGTAGGGGCCTGGCTTCGACCTCATGGTCACAGGTTCAAACCCCAAAGGGTTCACTCAGCCTTTCATCCATCTGAGGTCGATAAAATGAGTACCATTGAGTTGGGTAACAATAAACATCTGTTGTTCAGCGCCAAGATACCTCCGGGTGAATGTGCGCTTTACAAATACTCATGTTATGTTATGTTACACATAGAAAGAGGAAAATGCCTCAGAGAAGTGTGTTTGTGTAGGACACAACGCAGGCCCCCTTACAGCATGGTGCATTGGCGCTTGGCAGTACATGGTGCGCCAGTGCAGGGAAAAGACAGGAAGGCACTGTATAATGTAAAATACAGCGCATTCCTGCCCTTCCCTATCACGCAGCGCAGCAAGTCAGTAATTTTTTCATAAATATGCCCCTATATACTTCACAAGGGACTTTTGTAAAAGAAGCTATTCGAGCACGTATTCTAAACCTCCTCGTGCAGATGGCTTTATGAATGAGGCCCAATGTGTTTACAGGTTATACTACTTCTCGAAATACATATTCATTTTCTTACGCTTAGTTATTTCGCAAACTAGTTGCATTTACTTTTTGAAAACTCCAGATAGTGTCAGTGGCAGAGGGATTTCTTCTCGCGACCCTATAAGGTCCGTAAGTACTTTCGGCTCGGCTTCTTGAATGTGACGGGAAATGCAGGCATCAGGCCGACAGGGGAAACCTTCCTACGCAATCTCTTTGTGATAAACAAGAAAAGAAAGAGAGTATTGACTTTGAAAGGGACGGTGAATGATGACTGTGGTTCACTGCGTAACCGCTCTGTTGTTTCTCGTAAAGATTAAAGTTATTTCCCATCCTGCATTCAACAATGATTATGGAGTGGCTTTTAGGAGGCAATTCCCAGCAGGCTCGGCTGACGCGCCTATTGACCCCCGTCATAGCTGAGAATGCGAGCAGAGGCTGCCTGCTTTCCAGACCTTAATTGTGGATGAAGACAGCCATCCGGACAACATTGCATACCAGCGATTAGATCTCGCGTCACGGCTGACATAGAAGGTGCAAACCAATTTCCTCCAATGAATAAAAAGAATTCCAATAGCGGTCGACCTACAGGACAAAAAAATCTAAAATCCCTGGGGTCACATTGGACGCAATGCGTTGTCCCGTGAATGGAATGGCAAACATAGACATTCAATGGCAGGGTTGAGAGAAATGTTTGGAAAACATGTAGCAAGAAAGCTCCGTGAAACGTAGATATAAGTGACAATCATCAGAGTGTTTTAGTGCCGTCGATTAACTCAGAGCTTTGTCTCTGCGCCTTCATGGCTTCACCTAGGGCAGTGCTTTGAATGGGCAGGCACCGTCGGGTACTGTGTACCTGCGCTTCTTTCATTTCAAAGAGTTCCAGCAACTCTATATTTGCATTTTAAGTACTAATCTGAAGTTCAATATTTTATGATTTGTTTTATTCTGACTTACATGGTACTTATTTTCATCATGCATCGTTGATGATTTGGTGTGGATGGATTCAAGCAGTGCTGGAATTGGAAAAAATGTACGCTGGGAACCCATTAATTAGGTGTCAAGGTGTGGCAGAGGAGAGGGGGTGGAGTCACGAGCGGCAGAGTATGAAAAGCAGACTCTGAGAGTCAACCTATACATTTTTTTTTTTTTTTTAAACATCAGCTGTAATGAAATTGGTAACAATGGCAAATGTGACAGCAAACCTGTTATAGCTGCTTAATTGGTCAGAAAAGGACTGCATTCTAAATTATATTACAGGGTTAAAACATCTGCTGACACCATCTCCCATCATATCCTTATCCAATGACTGCACTAAGCCAGCAACCAAGGTCTTGCACTTCGTTGAATTTGCTTCCTTCTGACAGGACGCACTCAGTAGGTCAGACTGGCGCCCTTCACCTCGGACGCCATCAACCTCATCTTTGGAGTTGCACAAGGATCCTCACTCAGCCCACTCTATTTGATCCCACTCGTCAGCATCATCCCTGCCCATGAAATCAACATGATATCCTATGCTGATGACACCCAGGTCATACTCTCCCTCTCTGACAAAACACCAAACACCCGGACGAATTTCTCCACCTATATGACCGAAGTCGCCAGATGAATGTAAACCATCTGCCTCAAGCTCAAGACAGACGAAGTAGCAATCTTCAGCAAAGACATTTCGCTCTGGGGCTTCACCTTGTGGCCTGCCAAATTCGGACCCACATCCCTTCCATGCAACCGATGCAAAGATCCTCAGAATAGTAATTGGCAACCAACTTACGATGACAGGCCAAATGAACGCAATCTCCACCTCCTGCTTCCACCCACTCAAGATGCTCAAAAAGATCATTAAATGGCTCCCAACCAACACTCACAGGACATTTTTCCAAGACCTCATCACTAGCAAGCCGGACTAGCTCCACTGGCTCCCAATACACAATTGAGTACTTTTCAAAAGCCTCAAACACACACATACAAAGCCTAACACAACATTGGTCCCACGTTCCTCAACAACTGCATACATTTTCACTAATCTACCAGACACTTCTGCTGAGCTGGACTCCTATTAGCACCCCCACCCACCCTGCAAATGCAGAACCAGATTCAGCGATCCTGCCTTCTATTGTGACTGCTAAACCCTGGGAATGACCAGCCCCTCCACATCAGAGCCCGCCTCTCCCCGCACAGTTCCCGCTTTAGTGCTATGATACCATTCTAGGTGAGTTGTGTGCTAAACAAATACACATAACATAACAAAATATAACACAACACAACACAACATAACATAACATAGCATAGCATAACAAGATCTTTGTGCCCCCAGCAATTTAGAGGGGTTTATATTAGTGGTAAAATAACTCTTGTGGTTAATGCAGTTCTGGGAGAGTCCTGTGTTTCATCCAATCTCAGTTTGACTCATAAAGTAACATAGAGGGCTACTGTGCCTGCTGCAAAACACATCATGTAACATGCAGATCACAGACTTGTATTTTATGTAGAAAGTTACGTGGCCTACTGTTTTTGACACTGAGATATTTTTTTTACTTCCAGCTCATAAGTTGCAACCCTTCGAATATAGCACAATGATCTACAAACAAAGTCAAAAACCTGCTTCCAAGTCATCATTTCTGTAAAATATTTGTGAGGTGATAAGCTATGTGCCTTTGTTACCTTCCATTGCATTGGCATCTAGGTGTTGGGCTTCAGAAGGCTCCGACCCAGGATGATAATTGAACAAAAGAAGGGCTGATGACCCTTTATATCAGGCCTTTGTTTGTGCCTAGCTGGAAGTAAAAATAAGAAAGCCCCCTTGCTGCCTGATGGCTGCGGCACGGAATTGAATGCAGACAACATGGCGGTGCTGCTGAATTTTGTACCTGTGTTGTAAAATGGCACCTTGATAAATTCAGCATATTTACCTCAGTTGGCCAGATACCAGATCCGGACCATAAATTGCTGCAGGAACCAGGACCCTGCACAATCCTCTACTTTCCAGCGCTGGATTCAAATCAATTCTAGCAGTCTTTAATTATTTATTAAGAAAAAAAGAAATTAAACGTATGCAAAGATGCTTCAAGGAAAAAGCACCAGCTGACAACCTGTGGTACTGTAATGTCCCTGTGCCTATTGTTCCTTTGTCACCAAAGATTTCTATTTTTGGGGAAGCGTGTCCGGCAGTGTAATATGGCAGTCACATAACCACAGCACTCCAGGTCGATGCTGATTATTTTTCATTTATCCTGCTTTTGCAGCAGCCATCCAACAAAATCAATTCTTACCCCACCTCATTGACAACCTACAGGGCTGCAGGAACTGTGAAAGAGGACACTTAAACACCCAATCAGCGTGTATTATGACTGATTGCTATGACGGGCCTGGGCTTAGGGTAGTGACAGGAGACGTGGAACCATTCGGACAGACACGGAAGGAGGAAGCAGAGGAAATCACCCTTAATGGTGAGGTTGCCACCTCTCCTGCCACCTTGTTGCACTGTATGCGATCTGATGTGCAGGAAGGCCTGTCAGGGCCATCAGGAGGAGAGTGATGGGCAAGTTTGACTGCTGCAAACCACTCTGGCCTTGGAATTGCCCAATGCATTGTGCATGGTCATCAGCACATCCCTGGCACCCTTCCTAGACCCCATGACTACATCGGTGGTCGTCTCCATGTGGCCCTGAGGCAGGCCTCGGGGAAATGGGAGTCACTGGAGATCTACAGCCTGTGCATGAGTGAGAGGGGCCCTTGCAGTGAACATCTGATCTTAGGACCCCCGGCCCACAGCATATGGTTAGTCCAGGGGGAGAAGAGCTCAGAGGCAGGAGTGGGGGGTGTTGCGCTTAACCCTGCCCCTTGGCACAAAGGAATGAGGCAGGAGGCATATGGAATCGATTAATATCAGATCACAGTGCCCTCTATTATATTTGGAGGGAGGAGCATCAGCCGCCATTTCTTGATACATTAAATGAATGGCTTTGAATTCAAGTGTGATGATCCGAGAGGAGAGACACACTCGATCTGCTTTCTCCAGGATGCTGAGTTGGGGTCTTGGAGAGGATGTGGCCTTACGGCTAGAGCGGTCAACCTCGACGCTGGGGAACCAGGTTCGAGCCTTGGCAGGGATGCTCAACATCCTGTGATTCTGGGCAAATCACTTAGTCTCCCTGTGCCTAACAAAAATAAATGTGTCCTCGTGTAAGGCAACTGGTGCTCATGTAAAGTGCTCTGATACCTGAAACCTTCGGGTCAACTTAGCGCTATATAAAACTCCAGAAACAAAGACCAGGAGCTTGAGATCGGGACTCACTAGAGATATGACGGGTGGCAGCCTCTGCCCCCGTGCCTTACCAATTTCCTCTGGTAGACTGCTCGTGTCACTCTTCTTTGGAGTTTTGGCACGTCTAGAATGTAGCCACCTGGAGCCCATGATCTTTACTACCCAAAGCTTCAGACTTCCACTACCATGGTAAAAGACAAAGCTCTTCCCAAACAAAGGAAGCTTGACACATGTGCCAAATTGATACAAACTGGAAGGGAGTTTCAACATGTTCCAAACTCAACTATGCAGTGCAGATAGACTGGTGCCAACAAGTCATTCAGTCCTCGCTCTTGGCACTCAAAACAAAAATTGGAGAGGAGGCTGTAGATTAAGCGTGGGCGGTAAACTCCGCCCTGCTGGCGGAGTTTGTGCCACGCTGTGCACCACCTAGAGCACGGAGTTCTGTACAAACTCCGCCTAATCCACAGGGCGTAGCTGCGTTTACCAGCGCTCACCGATCAGCACTGAATTTGCAATGATGGTTGCTCGGAGAGTGTGGTGAGGGGCGAAGGCCACAGCCCTTCGCCAGTGTGATCCGCCTGCAAGGTGAGACAGACAACTGCTCTTGGCTATGACTGATTAGGAGGAAAAAGGCAGATGTGATGCTAGCCTGAGGGCGTCATCGTTGGAAATAGCCGAGTCACTGCCTTCTTATAAAGGAAAACGAGGTGCACTCAGTCGAATTTGTATGGAGGTGGTTCTGGTTGTCGAAGGGTGGTCTGCAGAGAGAGAGACCCAGACCCTATAGACTCTCGCTACCCACAGAAAGTGCTGGAAGCAGCAGCCTGTTGAAGACAGTGCCTGTGTGCAACTAGCAGCATAGTGCTACCCAGTACCCTAGTGCCGAATGAGGTAACCCAGAGCCAGTAGCAGAAGCAACTGAGTACAACCATCACCCACGTGCACGTAGCAGCCTGGTACCAGCAGAAACCAGCAACAGCAGAGTACCAGCAGCGCTTGCACTCTCTGAACCCCCGCAACCAGGTGTTAAGTAGTCATGCAATGCAAGCAGCCAGTCCTGGTCAAGCAGATGAACGGCAACCACCTTAGCAGCATGGAAATGAACTGCAGCTACCAGAGCGCCTACAGTGCCAACAGCAATCCCGTGGCTGGTAAAGTGCATTTATAACTCATCTCTCTTGAACAAGGCTTTGCTCTGTTTGAACTGGAGAAGTGTGTCTCTTCTGTGCTACTACTTGTGCTGCTTCCGTGAGCATAGGGAGCACCCAACCTCCATGTCTGTAAGGTGCCATCTCTGTCCTGCCTTCACCAAGCACCCGCCTCATCACCTGTGCCTACTGCGCCCGCCATTTATCCAAGAACTAGTACACATTTCTTTGTATCCGTGCAAGTGCTGCCATTGTATAAGCCATGTTGAAGAATTTCACTTGCTAATGTGTGCGTGTATATCGTTACCGTTGCTGTGTATAATAGGAAATCCGTGCTCATGTAAAGTGCTTTATAGGTTATTCATTACTGAGATTGTTGTTAGTTTTAATTGACTTTTGAGAGGATGAAAAGCCTGTTTGATGCCATCAATATTCAAGCACGTGACCTAACGATGGCATACTGCAGCAGCAAGCACTTGGCTTCTGTGGTTATCTTATGTGTCTTTGTGTAGCGCTAAAACCAAGAGCGTCAACACAAAAGGAAGTGTAGCCATAATTATGTGCATTCACACAACCTAGGTACCCACTGGGCAACAAGAGAGCTGAATGGAATTTGGTAACACTTTCTATAGAGTGGCACGAAACCGCAATCATTGGCAGCAGGCATGTTAGCTGCACTAACGTTTGTGTGTGATGTCTGTGCAGAATTGGTTCTTCCCTTCCAAACATTATAAATTAACTTACAGCAGGGATCAATAATTCAGCAGACAGTGTGCACGGATACAGAAGGTGTGGAGGTGTCGGGCTGCCTGGGGAGCGTTCAATCTGACAGCAGTCAGTGGATATGAAAGTTGACAGATATTTCTGGAGCGCAGAATCTCGAAACTTCCCTAGCTGCGCTGGAAGCCAGGCTTTCTTCCCCAGCTGACGGTGCTTGTGTGCATTTTTTTAATTGGAGGTTGATGCGCAGCTCTGTGTGTTCATTGTGTGCTTGACGGGCCGAATATATGCATCTTTCCAGGGCTTGGAACAGATGAGCAGAAATCCGCGTAGTGCAACTCCTCGAGCTCCGTCCACCCCTGGTGTAGATGTGACCCTCCACAGACAAGACCTTTGTAACATCACCGCTCAGATAATTGAAGCAGAAATCCTTTTGCCACACTCGAAGCAACAGTTACAATCCTTTGCCAAATGGTTCCGAATTTGAATTGTACCACTAGGGAAATGGCTGCCTACATCCATGACACAGAGGGCCACTCTAGACACAACAGCCTGCACCTCTTTGGAGGCGTGTGAGGGGATACAACTGAAACATTTTTGGAAACTTGGCTCAAATCTTTCCTGCCGGCAGATCAGAAATCTACATGCTTCCTGACTTGGCATGCCCACTGTTCCTTTATTCACAATCTCCAGCAAGCCCCCCTCCAGGCCTATTATAGCCAGACTCCTCAACTAATAATGACAGGGACCTCAGCCTCCGAATGCCATAAGAGGGCAGAGAGATCAAATATGACTCCTGTACGATCCTGATCTTCTGGGATTAAACTAGACTAGAACAGAAAAAAGGAAGTCCTTTGACCAGGTAAAAGAAAACCTCAGTGCTATGGAGATTAAAGACATGCTCTTATATCCAGCCAAGCTAAAAGTCATTCACAACACGGATAATCTTCGACCAACCAGAACAAGTATAGGATTCGGTGGAAGAACGACCTAGGTTCCTGCTACCAACCAAATAATGCTGGTGGGGAGGCCTATGAAGACAACTGGTACTGAGTGAGGCCAGTGAGATGCCAGTGCCTGAGGTCTCAATGGAGAAGGAGAGCAGTGGACTAGACACCCGGGACTGGAAACCACAATGTGAGCTACGGGATAGTCCTCGTAGACACAGGTGATGGTAGCCAAACATCCTCCCAACAGGGGTGACAATGGAGGATCGCCCCTAGAGGGTTTCATAACAGTCTATGAGGAACTGTTCAATAAGACAAACGGAGTTCTCCCATGGTGAAATTGCATTGAGCCTCCTTTTTTTACTTCTGAGTTACAACAAACATTGGGCGACAGATGCTTATGGGGTGGAAGTAGGGGGATAGGGAGGAGGAATTACATTTTTTGTCTAGTTAGGTTTGTTATGGCACTAGGCAAATATACATTTTCGACACACCTCATAGATGCATCAGCCACAACCACACATCAAAGACCCAGACCAGTTCAGAGTGAACAGCATCCGCAATACATTTAAAAGATGGGCAGTGATGCAGTATGTGAGGAAACATTCCCCAGATTTTCTCCTAGAACAAGAACTGCGCTTCCAGCTAATAAGTGCCCCTTTTTCGGGGGGCGGAGCTTGCTCGCGACCAAGATGGCCGCTTGAGCCGAGAGCTCCGACACACCGACAGCCGATCCACCATGAATCCTGCAACTGAGCTGCATGTGGGCCGAGTGAAAACGACCCCCACGACTCCTGAAGCCTAGCTGCCCAGTTTGGACGAAAAATCGCGGCGCTCCGGGCTCCCGGGACGAGCCCCTGTGGTCCGTGGCCGTGTGCGGACCTGAACTCCTGCTGGAGACCTGCTTTCCTACTGCGACACACTCTCCGAGGGTTGGAGCGTGTGCGAGAGTTTGCTCTCGACCCCTTGCCCCTTCTGCAATTGGGTGATCAGTGGGGTGCAGGAAGACGGAAGAAGAGCGCGAGCAGGTGCAACCCGGACCGAGCGCCCTGCTGGAGCCCCCCGCGGCAGCTGAGAGAGGTGGCGAGCTCGGGCGCACTGAGAGCTGACGTGCGCTCGGGGTGCAGCGGGGAAACCTCCGGCGCGGCGCCTGGGAGTGCGCGGCGCGCCCCTTCGTCCTGCTATTTGGACTGTGTTGCTGGGGGCTTGGCCTGCCTGCCGCCCAGAATCGGGCCTTGGATATTGGGCCGTGATTGACGACTCCGGAGGTACTGGACGGCGGGATCGCGCAAGGGGGGCGGCGGACGGGCCGCAAACTTCACGGGTGCTGGCAGTTGACCGCTGAAACCCCGCAGTGCAGACTGAGGTAGGAGACGACCCCTGAGCGCAGAGCCCCGCAGCGCCGTAGAGTCCCGGCGAGTAGAGCCCTGCCTCCTGCACACAGACTACGGAGACAACTGCTGGGCCTACCTGTTCCTTAGTGTCCCGGTCCTGGGGCCAGACCCGGGTGCGCGTGTGCCTAGAGAGTGCCTGCCACCGACGCCAGTGCCCTCGAGGCCTTCGGTATATCTGGGGGCCCTGAAAAAGGAGCTGCGCAGGGACTGACTGGCCAGTCGTGCTGGTCTTAACGACCCTGGTGCTGGGCCCGGTTGGCGACAGGAGAGTCACCAGTGCAGGACACGGGTTTGCCAACGGCGGTGACGCCTTACAGAAGTGGGACCAGGGGAGGTGCCTGGTCGGACGCCGAGATGGGCCGCGTTGACAAAACGCAACCGAAATTGTCGTTTGGCCAGAAGAGATCTAAGTCCAGCGACACCCCACATGATGGTGCGACGGGGGGGCAGGATGACCCGGCAGACGACCCAGGACTGGATATCAGAAACCTGCTGCGATCCATGGAGAAGAATTTACAGGGGGGCATAGCGACGCTTGGCACCAAGATGGATGCGCTGTCCTACCGCATGGACCGTATGGCTGAAAGATTGGACAAACATGCCGAACGCCTAAACATGTCGGAGCACAGGCTCACGGAAGCCGAGGAGGCCCATATGGTCTTAGACTCGGAGCATAAACAACTGGGGAAAATCATGCAGATCCTCCAGGACAAGACAGAGGACCTGGAAGCGCATTCTCGGCGCTGTAATCTCCGGATTACGGGCCTCCCTGAGACTACCCAGACGGGTAACATGGAGCAATTCACGGAGCGCCTCCTGAAGACTCTGCTAAGCGAGGACACATTTTCCGCCATGTTCGTGGTAGAGAGAGCGCACCGATCCCTGGGCCCATGACCGCAACCGGGTGCTGCGCCTAGACCGATCATAGCGAAGCTGTTGAACTACCGTGATCGGGATGTGGCACTGCGGACAGCCAGAGAGAAGCAGCTGTTGCACTTTGAAGGGTCTACTATTTCTCTTTTCCCTGACTTCAATGTTCGTGTTCAGGAGGCTCGGCATCAGTTTGCCCTCATGAAGAAACAACTCCGAGACTTGGGGGTGGACTACGCAATGCTTTACCCGGCAAAGCTCCGGGTCAATCGCCAGGGACGCTCCCACATTTTCACCGACCCCAGAGCGCTCCAGAAGGCATTGAAGGACTGGACGAAGGAGCGACGACGTCGCCCGGTGAAGCAACTCCTCGATGAGGCAACTGGTGGTTCTATGGCTGACCAGGATTAGACACTTGCTGGTGCCTATGTGTTGATTGTACATGCAGTTTGGGGGGCTTCCAGGCTTGCACTTGCTCACCAGTGAACCCGGGGGGTGTCTGATTGAGAGGGGTGGGTTTGATAGGGTGGTACCACACCTGGGCACAGTAATGTGTTAACTTTAATGCGGACACACCATTCTCCTCCCCCACAGTCCAGGATGAGGTTTGAATTTTCGGGGAGGGTAGTGACACTTCGAGGGGCCTGTGAGGCTTACCGATCCCACGTAACGCAGATAACGATCTAGCCTAAGGTGTGGGCACCCGCGGTACAAGCTTGGCGCCATGGCTCGCCTTCGAGTTTATTGGTATTATGGATTTTGGCTCATTTCCCGGGGAGGCATTTGGGATCGCAGCTGGGGTTATTGCATTACACGCTGTACACAGTTGCGTATATTTGCTTTGACGGTGTTCGAGGTGCGACATTATGAACGCTGAACGTTTCCTTCCATTTGTCCCCTTGTAGGGAGAGCAACATCCGCCCCTGCGTGATCCACACTGGGGAATGCATTTCTGGTTGGGGGGAGAGGGGAGGGAATGTATTATGGGGGAGGGCACCGGTTCGCAGCCAAGTTGGGGTGGGGCAGGCGTGGGTGGGGGTTATTGAGATTTGTCATGCACCTTTGTGAGATTGTTGAAGAGGACCTATCTGGGTTGAAGATAGTGTTGGGGGTGGGGGGTCATACTGTGCGGGTCTTGTTGGGGTGGGCCTGCCGTGGTTGGGGGTGGGAATGTTCTGAGACTAACATCTGACATCACATCATTACATGTTGCTTCTGTGTCGTTACACAGGGGTTACGTAGGCGTACATTGTTGCGAAGCACGCCATTTTAGTAGGACTCTCCCTAATGGCGGATAGCACTGCGTCGAACAGCCCCTCTCCGCTGGAATCAGTTGTGGTGCTTACTTGGAATGTCCGTGGCCTTAATGACAACAGGAAGGTCCGGAAGATTTTACATTACTTGTATCGCCACAATGTTGACGTCGCTCTCCTACAGGAGACACACTTACCTCTTGACAGTCCCTTCTTGCGCGCTAGGGGTTTCTCTGGGAATGTGCATGCGGCTGGCTTCACCACACATGTGCGGGGGTGCTGACCTGGATCAATCACAAGACGATGCTCCGTATAGTGCCACTGGAGACGGACGGAGAGGGCAGATATGTCCTTTCCAGATGTATTGGTAAGGGTTTGGAGCTGCACTTTCTAAACGTTTACGGTCCCAATTACGACCATCCAGACTTCTTTAGTAAATTGACTGATCTAGCGCTCCGTTACACCCCTGGGCGGATACTATGGGGTGGGGACTTTAACTTCGTTCGGGACCCAGCTTTGGACAGGTCGGGTGGCCCAGACAGGCGACTTTCCGTGGCAGCTAGAGTGATGGAGACTTCACTGGTGGGGTTGGATATGTGTGATGTGTGGCGGACCAAACACAGTGACCGGGTTGGGTACACACACTACTCCGCTTACCATGATGTCCATACTAGAATTGATTATTGGTTTATATCCAGGGACCTGTGTCCTCTTGTTAACGCTTGCAGCGTACCTATTCGGATCACTCACCCCTGCGTTTTGTCGTTGGAGTCCTCCAAGAGACGAATCCCCCCCTTCCTGTGGCGCTTCCCGCCCTATTCCCTACTCGATGCCGTTTTCAAGGAGGAAATGGCTATGGCGATTGAGACTTTCTTCGAGACCAATGTGGGCTCTGTTGAGTCCTTTCAAACTGTTTGGGAGGCCTTTAAGGTATATATTATGGGGGTGGTGATCTCGAAGCATGCGGGGGTCTTGAAGGCGATCCGTAACAGACTGACGGCTTTGGAGCATAAGATTGCGAAGCTTGAGAACGTGCTCCGAGGCGGGCACACGGCTGAGCTCAGCCTAGAACTGACTCGGACATTGCAGGACTACCACGAGGAAGCGGACGCGGAATTAAAGCATCTTGGGAAATACGCTATAGCCCGCACGTATGGCGAGGGTGAAAGACCGGGGGCTGTGCTGGCACAGCTCCTGCGGCAGCGTAAAAACGCTAGGGCGGTCCCGGAGTTTAGAACGCCTGATGGGGACTCCTTGTTAACGGACGATCAGGTGGCAGAACACTTCCGAAGCTATTATGAAGACCTGTATGCCTCTAGGGGTTGCAGTCCCGACGAACAAATACTAGACTATCTCGAACATATCAAACTGCCGAGGCTGTCCAATTGGCACCGCGAATTCTTGATGCGGCCGATCGAAAAAGATGAAATAGTACTAGCTCTCGCTGAGATGAGAGCGGGGAGTGCGCCGGGGGGGGACGGTCTTACTGTTGCTTTTTATAAGGCGTTCTCGGACCTTCTCTTACCACACCTGCATACGCTATTCGAGGATATGTGCACTACGGGTATGATGCCACCGTCCATGCGGGAGGCGATTATAGTTGCCATCCCCAAGCCGGGTAAGCCTACGGATGAGTGTGCTTCGTATCTCCCCTTGTCCCTGATGAATGTAGACACTAAGCTGTTCGCAAAACTCCTCGCCAATCGCCTGGCCCCCCTTGTCCCTACCTTGGTGGCCCCGGAACAGGCCGGTTTCATCCCCAGTAGAAACCTGATGTACAATTTATGTATGGTATTCACGGCCCTACAGCATACACGCCCGGAGGTCTCGGCGATCGCAGTATTTTTGGACATGGAGAAGGCCTTCGACTCGGTCGAGTGACCTTTCCTGCGACAGGTCCTTACTCGTATGGGGGTCGGTGCAGCGTTCCTACAACTGATCAAGGTACTCTATACCTCTCCCATGGCGCATATCAAAATAGGCTCCCTGGTCACTGAGCCAATCCGTATATGTCGGGGTACGAGGCAGGGCTGCCCCCTGTCACCGCTCCTGTATGCACTGGTGGCTGAGCCCTTAGCCTGCGCTTTACGGGAATACCATGGTCACAGAGGTCTCCGTTTCCCGACCTATCGCCTGATCGTCTCCACATATGCGGATGACACCTTGTTATACGTCCGGGACCCGGAGACCAACCTCTCGCCAGTTTTACGAGAGGTCGTGCTGTTTGGCGCTCAGTCCGGTCTGAGGGTCAATTGGACCAAATCCATTATGTTTCCCCTCACTCCGGCTACGACTGCTCTTGTACCAGAGTACCCATTGCAGTGGACCACAGAATCGGTGCGGTACTTAGGGATCAGGCTGCACACTGACTCTGAGGTGGTCTTCAGAGAGAACTACGTCGTTGCTGTGGCAAAATTGGAGGAGGATATAGACCGATGGATACGTCTTCCCCTCTCTTTGTTGGGCAGAGTATCACTCATGAAAATGATTGTATTGCCACGCTTCCTATTCCTCTTTACGAACATCCCCCTGGTGCTGCCCCGCATCTTCTTTCAATGCCTAAAATCCTTATTGGTGCATTTAGCCTGGGCAGGTAAGCAAGCACGAGTTGCCTGGCATATTTTAACGTTGCCCTATATGTCTGGAGGGCTTGGAGCCCCTGACCTAGAAGTATACTATAGAGCCGCTCAGAGCTCCAAAGCGTATCACTGGATACATGGGCCATTCGACATTCCCCACGTGTGGATTGAAGCCATAGTAGCTGCGCCCCGGCCACTTCCGGCATTACTGTTTCTGCCCCCAGATAGACGCACGGGCATCCTTGACTCCTTGAACGCGGTGACACATGCATGGCACTATATCTTGGAAAGTCAGGCCGGCAATATTTTATATTCCCCTGTGGCCCGTCTTGAATGGTGTCATTGGCTTGCGCCCTGTTCCGAGCAAGGGGGTTGTGGCTGCCCTGAGAACGCTTGGTGTACATACCATCGGTGATCTCTTTGTGAATGGCACAGTTAGATCGTGGGAGGATATGCAAAGCGGGGGAGCGACTCCAACACCCCTTGCACAATTTCATTTTCATCGAATCAGGCACGCACTCAGGGATATGTTGGGGGGTGACGTGGCGGAGCCACCCGAGGTCCTGGCTCTGACAGCGGTTATCAAGGCGCAGACACCTGCTAAGATGGTCACTAAGATCTACAACTTTGTATTGAAGGAGAGGGGAAACTCTTACACCAAAGCACGGCTGGCCTGGCAGCATGACTTACAGGTTGACCTTACGGACGATAAGTGGCTCTATTGCTGCGTAAGCACTAGACGGGTCTCGCTGAACGGCAGACACAGGCTAGTCCATTTTAAATTTTTGAATAGGGTGTACTACACGCCGGACCGTCTGTTTCGTTATGGGTTACGGGAAGACTCGCGATGTGAACGTTGTGGTGAGCAGGTGGCTGATTTTCTTCATTTAGCCTGGACGTGCCCGGGGATAGCGGGTTTCTGGCATTTGCTTTTACTGAAATAAATAGGATCACTGCACTGCTGCTGGTCCCCGACCCGTTCCTGGCTCTGCTCGGGTATTCCAAGCCTCTCCCTAAAGCATTGCGACGCCTGGTAGATATGTCCTTACTTATTGCAAAACGGTGCGTAGCGATGTGCTGGATGCGAGGCCCCGTGCCTACAATCACTCAGTGGTCGGCGGACATGAGGTATTGTTGTACCCAGACTGAAAATTTCAGTGAATTATTACCGCCTTGCAACAGACCAAAGAATTTTTGGGCCCTTTACCAAATGGGCGCGATGGCCCTTGCTCACTCGTCTGCGGGAGCGACTGCTGCACCTCAACTGTCCGTACCCCCGGACCTTTGCGAAAGCTTGGGGCATACTGAGGGAACATAGTGGAATGTCATTGGTATGATATGCTTACTGCGCTAGCTAGGATATATGGGGGCGGAGGGGGGGAGAGGGTTATGACAGATTCTGGACCTGGAGAATGTAGGTTGCAATTTGCTGGGCTGCTGGACATGGGTCAGCGGGGTCCAGTTCTGTACGCCACATGTTACTGCTTATCTTCAAGATGTATGTCGATGTCTCATGTTCGGTATGTATAAAATTCAATAAAGAAATTTAAAAAAAAAAAAAAGTGCCCCTTTTTCGGGAAATACAGTATTTATTGAGATGTAAATATAGCATGTGTGCTCATAGATCCTGAGGGCATTCCTACATTTAATGCAATTGTGAAAATTGTTTTTTACGGTACCTTGACTGCTTGCCTACGTGAACAACTAAAGAAGCTTGGTGATGCCGATTTTCCATAATGTAACCATTACACAGAGGTCTGGAGAGTATTTTCAGTTTCTGAGTGCCTGGTTGCCCTTGCAGCTGCAGACATCAGAGAAATACCTGACATTTGTGGAGAAAAAGGCAAACAGATGATTTTGATATTAAGAATCTAAACACTGTAAACCTGGACAAATAATTATTATTATGAAGAGCTTTCATAGAGAGAGTACTAGTTCTGCTGAACATATACTTTAAAATTGATGGAAAATATAACAGTGAGCCATATTGTGTAGTGTACTAAAGAAATTCAGGGGGACATCAAAGGAGGTAGGGAGCGAAAAGGGTACAAAAGAGGACTGGATGCAGTTGGCCCTTAAAATAGGATTCCTAAGAGTTATTAACATTTCATTAAGATTCTAGTTTAAATGTTTTTTTTTTATACTTACATATTCAAATGTAATTCACCTTTCAAACAGAATGATATGTTCAGGGTACTCATTCTCACTCACTGTCACTCTCACACATAATCCCTCACACTCATTCTCTCTGTTACTCCCTCGTACCCAGCCCATTCATTCTCACTTACTTTCACTCACTTGTAGTCATTCTTACTCTCACTCACTCATTATCACTCACTTATACTGACTTACTGACACTCAATTTTACTCATTCTCACTCACTACCTGTAATTGACTCTCACTCACTTTCACTTACACACACTTGCTCGCACATGCTCACATACGCACACGATCTCTCTCACTTGCAAGCATACTTAGCACAGCTGACAGTGAGAGTCCCATTCCAGCTCCTTGAATTCCATGTTTTATTATCCTAGGAGGTAGTAACAAGATATCATTCACTATTAGTATAGCAACAAATGGCTTGAAAACAAGGAGAGCAGTACCCAATATCCATCAGGGCAAGCCCCCTCTTGGCACCTCCATAGCTAGGGGTCGCAAGTGGCAAGTTTACAAGGGACATGCCTGGGGTAGCAGCTGCAACTCATGGTTATCTCTAAATGGTGTTCATGACAAAAATCGCACACCAATTTAGAAAAATAGAGTAAATGTAAATAAATTATTTGACACTAAAATGACAAAAATCCAATCAGTAGAATCGAAGTTATGAATTTTTAAAGTTTAAGGTAAAAATAAGAGCTGTTATTTTTCAAAGCGCCAACCTTGGAGATCCAGCCCGCGAGACCGGCTCAAAGTTGAAAATATGGCCAACCACGATGGAGTGCAAGTCAGATACAGGAAATGGATTGGACCCGGTCAGCGCTTACCTTTGGAATCAGAAAAAAATTCATGAAAAATGTTCTGAGAAGGTAGAAGATCAGCAGGGTAAGGCTGCAAGTAATGTCCGAGGAGGAAGCTTCGTCTCGG
This sequence comes from Calotriton arnoldi, assembly GCA_963921515.1. NCBI lineage: Eukaryota > Metazoa > Chordata > Amphibia > Caudata > Salamandridae > Calotriton > Calotriton arnoldi. Next base: position 1,938,756 of record CAWUFW010000107.1, on the reverse strand, counting down.
GGAGCCACTGGATAAATTTGCAGTGAAGACTTCCAAATTCGGATGTAGTCTCTTTTTTGGAAGTCGAAACATTTCAGTGGGACAAGGCTGGAGGCTGGAGCCTATAGCCGACGAGGGCTTCACAAGTTCGGAAATCTCTTCTGCGAAGTACCGCAGAACAGGATTTTCTGCTGTGGAGAACAATGTAGTGGGAGCTGCTGCAAATTCAGGCCAACTGGTGATGCACCTTATTTGGATAGATGACCAGGTTGGTCCCAGTCTTCTCTTGCTTCGCAGAGCAGTTTTTAGTCAAACATTTTCTAAATCTCAAGTTTTGGAGTTTGAACTGAAGAGTGGGTCTGAAAATCCTATATTTATATCTGATACGTTCTTTAAAGTAGGAGAAGTTTCTAGCGAATTCCCTTTGAAGTGCTTCGAGTTTCCTGCCTCCCCTGCCTTGGCTCCAAGCTGGCTGCATGAACAATGCTCTGGTGTCAAGTCCTTTGTGTGAAGGCAGGGCACAGTCTATTGATTCGCATGTGGAGCTGTGCCCAGCTTCGCTCCTCCATCAGGGCACATCTAATCCCTCTATTGTGTGGCTGCCTGGTAGGAATAAACAAATTCCAACTACCAACTACACCCAGACATGTGACCCAGGCATAGACTGCAGGCACAAAATAGCTAGGACAGGAAAATGTCAATTTTCTAAAAGGGGCATTTTCAAAAGTGTAATTAAAAATCTGACTTTATCATTAAAGAGGATTTTAAATTACAGTTTGTTAGACATCAATCATGACATTTTCATCTGTTCCCAATCAAAAACTGGCACTTATTAAATGTAATAAGCCAACTCAATGTTATCCTATGGGAGAGGAGGCTGCACAGTAGTGAAAAACAAATTTAGGATTTTTTAACTACCAGGACATGTAAAACTTAAAGATACATGTCCAACCTTTTAATTACAACGCACCCTACCCTATGATCTTCCTATAGCCTACCTTAAGGGTGACTTATATGTAACAAAAGGGGAGTTTAAGGCTTGGCAAGGGGTTTATATTGCTGAGTCGAATTGGCAGTTTAAAACTGCATCTAGGCTGCAATGGCAGACCTGGCACATGTTCTAAGGGTCCACTTAAGTGGGTGGCACAATAAGTGCTGCACACCCACTAGAAGCATTTCATTTACAGTCCGTGTGTACATAGTATACCATTTTATTATTGACTTATAAGTAAATAAATTACACCAATCAGGTGGAAGCCAATTTTGCCAAGTTTTAGAGATTAAGCACAAGCACTTTAGCACTGTTCAGCAGTGGCAACGTGCACAGAGTCCTAATGTCAGAGAAAAGGAATGCAGAAAATAGAAGGGTAAAGGCAAAATGTTTGGGTGAAAACCACCCTGAGGCTGACAGTTCTAACACCACCTATATCAGGGTGCTGACATGATCATTGAAAGTAGTGGGGCATAAAATGTTACCCTATATTTTTAGCAAGCACACATAGTGAGTGATGCAGACCTGTTCTGGTTCATCTCTGTGAGTGCATTTTAAAATATGAGGTCAAACAGTGCATAAAGTCGCAAACACTCCCATGGGCAAAATCACCCTGTTTGGGGCCCCTTCCCTTCCTTTCTGCTGACCTTTTCATGACGGGGTCTCCGCCATGAAAAGGTCGGCGGAAATGCAGGTTGTGGTCAGCACAGCTGTGCCAGCATCAGCACCGCAGCCAGTGATCACTGTTCTTCTAATGTAGCTGAATTAAGTCTCTGGTGTTTTGCTTTGCCTATTAAACCTGAGTATTATTTGCTTGTATTTTTCTTCTCAATCTTGATCTTCTGTCAACAATTCTTCTTCTGAGTTTTCTTGTGAAACATTAATTCTTTGTTTCATAAAGCTTTCAGATTATTTTGTTGCGCAACCTGTGCCTAAGCATCTTGTGATAAACTGTGGAGTGAAGGTTCACATTTTTTTGCCCTTTTTGGCCAACTCACACATAATATCCTAGAACAATCTCTAATGCAAACCTAATTAAAAATGGATTTCTCTTAGCTCTCTAGCTTACTTATTTTGTTTTCTTTTAACCGGAAGTCTTAAAATTATACATTTACTATCCTGAGGGGCCCATCCTTTTTGGATTTAATAAATGGGATTTGGTGCCTCCTTGCTCTTTCAGATACAAAATCAGTTCTGTAGTGTCTCCAGATTGCCCCGACCCCCAAAGAATGGCAGGACACAGATAGGACTTGTAGTTTCTTTATTACTCGGCCTCGCAGGCACGTACTCTTGCTCCTATGGTTTCCTCGAGCTGCCCCTGTCCCCTTCCCTGACCGAACGTCGTGTCCGGTCACTGGCCTAGTTCCCTCTGCACGTCGATACAACATCTCCCCCTTTAGTGGAAAGAAAATAGAGAGAGAGAGAGCGAGAGAGAGAGAGAGAGGGAGAGAGAAAGAGAGAGAGAGAGAAAATCAGTGCACGGGACAGAAGAGACACTGTTTGCTTGCTGCCCATCACTATAGTTCCTCGATAAGTCTCTTTGGCTTTCCGCTCACTCTCTTCGGACAAAACATTTCTGTTCCTTCATTTGCTGTCTCTTCAACCTGGTCTCGTCTTTTCTGCTGTGTGATGTCTCTTCCATGCTGTCCATCGTTCCCTGTTGGACATTGTTTGCATTGCTCTTAGGCGCTGCTTCTCCTTCTTCCCCAACTGATGTCCGTACTCCCTTGAAGTGTGAGCGGTTTCTGGTGATTCGGTAGGGGCCTGCTGCAGCCATTATCATGGGCCCCTTTATTTTTGTTATAGTTAGTGGTTCTCTTGAAAAAATCTGTCCGACTTCCTTGTTTGTCGTTGATGCACCAGCACTGAGTCTCCTTGCTTCAGCTGCGATGGCGTGGCATGTCGCCGTGCGTCTGCATACTGTTTCATTTTCCTTTTTGCCTCGTGATCCCTAGCGGCAATGCTGCTGTGATCAGGTGGTGCTTCTGCTTCCAGCTGGGGCAATCTCGTCTTGCTTGTTCTTCCCAACACTAGTTCTGCTGGGCATCGTCCCGTGGAGCTGTGTGGGGTGTTTCGGTAGTCTCTTAATATTTGGCCCAGTGCCTGGCCCACTGAAATCTGTGCCAGTTTGGCACGTTGTACTGCTTTCTTGATGTTTCCCATGAACCTTTCCACCATGCCATTTGCTTGAGGCCACAGAGGCGTTATATTCCTGTGATGTATGCCCATGTACGCCATGAATCTGCGAAATTCCTCCCCTGAGAATGGTGGCCCATTGTCTGTCTTCATTGTTTGTGGAGAGCCCCATGCTGCAAATATGTCATCCAATATCAGCAACTTAGCTGTAGCTGACGTTGATGACACTTGTCATACAATGGGGAATCTGGAGTATTCATCAATTACTACTAGCAGGTAGTTGCCAGTTTTCAGCGGTCCATAGAAATCAGCTGCCAGTGTTGTCCACACTGCCCCAGGGAGGTCGGACATGTGTAATTGTTCTGGCTTTGCTGGCCTTCCCGTTATTTGGCATGGGTGGCAGTTCATTATTGTGTCTTCCACCAGTCGATCCAGCCCTGGGAACCATACCTTTTCCCGTAACATTTTTTTTGTTGCTACTATGCCTCTGTTGGACTCATATGCTAGGTTCACTGTCTGCCGCCGTAGTTTTTGTGGTATTATTATCCTTGTTCCTCGCAAGAGAATTCCCTTTTCTGTTTCTCATAACTCTTCTTGTATGTGCTTGAACGCTAGCATTTCCTACTTTCTTACTCCTTCTCCCATGGGGCTGCTGCTGTTTACATGTCTCCACCTTTGCTGTTGTGTTGTTGTTTTAATTGCTTGCAGTGTGGCATCACTGGTCGTCTCTCACTCCAGCTCTTAGATTGTTATTGGAGCAGGGGTATTTTGTCTTAACACGATTTTAGGTTCTCCTCCGCCATGGACGTTATCTCTGGTGCCCGTGGTAGTGGATGCCTTGACATGTAGTCAGCTGGGTTGTGTTCCTTTCCAGGTTTATGCCCTATCTTGAAATCATAGTTCATAAGTCGTATTCCCCAACTCTCAATGCGTGGTGGTATTTTTGCGTTGGGGTTTCTGTATATTGTTACTAGTGCTTGGTGGTCAGTTACAATGGTGAATGGTTTCCCATATAAGAACATGTGGTAGTGCTTGATTGCCCATACTACTGCCAAGCATTCCTTCTTAGTTTGTGAGCATGCCCTTTCTATGTCCGATAAGCTCTTACTTGCATACGCAACAACTTGCCTGGGCGCGTCTCTTCCGGGCATGTGTTGCGCTAGAATGGCTCCTAGCCTCAATGGGCTGGCGTCGACAGTGAGCTCAGTGCATAGCGATGGGTTGAAATAGGCAAGGTGATCTTCTGCTGTGACCGCGTGTCTGATGGCTTCAAATACCCTGTTGCATTCAACGGTCCATAGACATTTCTGGCCCTGCTTTGTTAGTTCCCTAAGTCAGCTGCTCACTGTGGCAAAGTCCTTTATGTATCGAGCACAGTAGCTCGCTAGCCCAAGAAATGACCTCATGTCTGCTACATCTGCTGGAGGTCTTGCTTTTTGCAGTGTTTCCACTTTCCTGGGATCTGGCCTCATTCCTTTTTATGAAAATATGTGTCCAAAGAACACTAGTTCTCCCTTTCCCAGCTCACATTTGTCCTCGTTTAGGTTCAGGCCTGCTTGTTCCAGCTGGCTGCAGACCTCTCGTAGGGCCTTGTTGTGCTCCTCGTCCGAGCGTCAAATACCAAGATATCATCGCTGTAGTTTAGGCTGTTTTTTACTGGCCGTATTACCTGTCTCACTGTTTCTTGAAATATTCCTGCCGCTGATGATATTCCGAAGCTGAGTCGCTTGTAGCGAAAAAGACCCATGTGAGTGGAGAACACCGTGATGTATCGTGATTGTGGATCAAGCTCCAGTTGATGGTACCCTTTGCATAGGTCTAACTTTGAAAATCTGCATGCTCCAGTGAGACAGCTGATCATGTTATTTAGGTGAGGGCCTGGATGTCGTTCCCTCTCAATTGCCATCTTTGGGATTCGCATGTCAAGGCAGATGCACATCTTTGATGTGTTCTTTTTAGGTACTGCGACTTTCGGAGATACCCATGGAGTTGGTCCATCCACCGGCTCTATGATGTCTTGCGCCATTAGGCTTTTTATCTCTTCTTCCACTTGTGGTTGCAGGTGTATGGGCACTCTTCTGTGATGCTGCGCCATTGGTTTGACTGCTTCATTGATGTGCAGTGTTATTTGTTTGTCTCTCAGCTTTCCTAGTCCTTGTAATATTGCCGGGTGTTCTCTCAGAATGTTGTGCCATTCTGACAAGTGATATGTCATCGCTAGGAGACCCGTCATCTGCGCGGTAACGTTGCTTAGTAGACACGGTGCTGGGATGTCTCCAGGTAGGACATGTACTTCTTCCTTTATCGATCTGTCTTTGTATGTTAGTGTCTCTACGAACTTCCCCATGTTCACCACTGGTTTCCTTGAGCCCCATGTGAAAACATCAACTGTGGACGGTGATAGCTGTGGTTTCTGTCTCATCTTTTTGTATTCTGACATGCATATGATGTTGCATGTGGCGCCACTGTCCAGTACGAAGCTTGTGCTGGGATCTCCTACCTCAATGTTCACTATTGCCGTTTTCTTTATCTGTTGTTTGTCCACTAGTTGGATGTGCTCTGGTGTGCGACCCTGTATTGGTACGTCCAATATCAAATATAACCGTTCTGCAGCCTCTTGCGTATTTGCTCCATCCGACTCTGCTGACGGACTGCGGTTTTGTGTGTCCATGTGACGTGCATATCTGCTGGTCAGTGGCCGTTGTTTTGCTGGTCTCCCTCGCTCAGGTTTTAATTGCCCACTCATGCAGGCACTCGCAAAATGGTTTTCCCTGTTGCATTTTTGACACAGGCGCCAGTATGTGGGAATTCGAGTCTACAGCGATAGCACGTTTTTTCTTGTTTCTGCTTCCGGGGTGGCGGTGTTTTGCCACATTTTCTGGCATTCCCAGCCATGCAATTAGCTTGTTCCACCGTCCGTGCTCTCCCGTTTTCCATTTGTCTGGCATGTGCTGTTGCTCTGGCCTCTGCCCAGGCCAGTATCAGTATTTTCTCCAATGTGTAGGGTTCTTTTAGTATTCGGGCACAAAACTCCACTGATTGACAGCCTTCGATGATGCGCAGTCGTATTGCCTGCTGATTGTCAAATTTGTCGAATTCGCAATACGCAACCAGTTTGCGCAGTCTGGTTGTGAAGTTGTCGTGGGACTCCTCTGCCAGTTGGTATGTGGTGTTGAATGTGTATCTCTCAAAATCCACGTTTCTCAGAGGGTCAAATTTGTCGGTCAGACACTTCATTAGTCCTTTATAGGTTGATATCTGTTCTGGAGGGAATGTTACCAGTAGGTCTTCAACCTCATCGCCCACTAAGTTTAAAAACAAGTCTATGTTTTGCTGGTCTGTGTACTCTTTGCATGTGGCACGCATGTAGCGTCCTAATTGTCTAACCCATCTCTCCCAGCGAATGCATTTTGTTTGGGGTCCAAGAGGCTAAAAGGCAGTGGTCTGCGGAAGATTGCATTTGCGGTGGTGCTTTCACTACCTTCTTCTGTCATGTTGGTTATTGCACAGTGTTGTTACTCCTTTTTATTCTTTAATTATTCACTCTGTTCCTTTGTCTACCTCTTTCTTCTGTTAATTTCACCTTTTTCCTTGTCTTTTCTTCACTATTTAACTCTTGCCTGACTTTAAAATGGCCACCTGGCCTTCTTTGACGCTGATTGGCTGTTCGGCCTGACTTCAAAATGGTCACCGAGATCTCGCGAGATCCACTATTTCCTATATTGCCTGACTCTAAGATGGCCGCCAGAGCTTCTCCCTCTTTGATTGGCTGTCCCGCCTGGCTTCAAGATGGCTGCTGAGTTCTCGCGAGATTTCAGCTTGAAATCTTGACGGGAGGCTTGGGGCTTTCAGATGGCTTGGCGGGAGTCTGCGGTCACACAGGTGTTTACCGCTTGCTGTTGGGCAGTCGCAGGGGTTTGCTTACCGCACTTCACGTCGGGGTGGGCTCCCGACCTCGTAGTTTTGTAGGCTTGGCACGCGGACCAGGGTGGGCTCCTGGCTCCGTGCTTCTTCGTGCGACCGGGGTGGGCACCCGTCATCGCATTTTAGGCAAGCGGGCCAGGGTGGGCGTCTGGCTCCGTGAATCTTCTTGCAACCGGAGTGGCCACCCGACGTCGTGTTTTCCTGGCAGGTGGACCAGGGTGGGCTCCTCGCTCCGTCAATCTACTTGCGACCGGGGTGGGCACCCGGCATCATGTTTTTTTTACATTTTTGCCTGTGGACCAGGGTATGCTCCTGGCTCCGTGTTTTGTTTTCTCGCAGGGGCACAGGCACACGCGCCTGGTGGTGGTTTGTTAATCCCACCTTTGTGTCGCCAGTTGTAGTGTCTCCAGGTCACCCGACCACCAAGGAATGTCAGGACACAGATAGGGCTTGTAGTTTCTTTATTACTCGACCTCACAGGCACGTCCCCTTCCTCCTTTGGTTTCCTTGAACTGTCCCTGTCCCCTTCCCAGACCGGAAGTCGTGTCTGGTCACTGTCCCCTCCCATTGGTCTTATGCAGGGTCCTGGTGCCCTCTGCACCTTGATACAACAAGTTCTAATGAGTAGTTTCCTCTATTAGCCTAGATGCAACTTTTTCTATAGTGACATTGTCCTCCAGTCTCTCTGGAATACCTACAAATCTTAAATTGAATTTCAAAGATCTATTTTCTAAGTACTATGACTTGCATACTAGTTTTTAATGCAGAATCCCTTTTTTTTACAATTAATACTCTTCAGACTTATTAATTTTTCCTTCAACCTCCATATTTTTCAATGAGAACTGCTGGAACCAAATATCAATTCTTCTCAGGTGTGTTTTGATATCACCAAGTTCATGTTGTAACTTTTGCTGTCAGTGTAGGTCCACAAGATAACTTCTAGTTTCCTTTTCTCTCCAGCCTTTTTCTACTGTGGGCTGTTAATCAGAAGAGAACAAATATGCGCCTTTTCAGAATAAGCTCCCTGTTTCCCACTGCTCCGTGATTAGGTTGTGCCTTGATTCTTTTGATATCTTTGCTGTTTATAGGAAAGTCTGGGATTTGATCTAACAGTGGTGTAAGTTAGTCATTCTATTTCCTGGAAAGAAAGGAGATGTTGTTTTATGAGTGTGCTTCTCCTTGTGGAGTGTGAGATGGCTAAGTGGATGGTGAGAGAAGATAGAATGTGCTAAAGGATAGATTAAGAAGTGTGGAAACAGTTGTTGAATTATGTAATCTGTTTTGCAAATCACTTCACATGCGGACACTTTTCCTAGCTTCCCATTTTAGAAACTCTGGTAACACCCGCACCTCCCAGGGCAAGAACATTGCAACACGGGAAAGCAAGAGAAAAAAGAAGGAGAAAACTGTATAGCAAACTATGTACCAAGAATCTGGAACAAATTCCAGATTTGATATGTAAGATTTTGTTCAGCACTCTAACATGGTATTCCAACTTTATATCAACAAAAGATCATGCATTGTTCAATTATAATGGATGAGGAACATGTCTCCAAGGATTTCATGACAAGCAACAATTTTCATTACTGAATTCTCCTTAATTGACTGATAATCCACCAAACATTTACAAGTTGTAGCCAGAGCCAATGCATTTCATTCTATGCAAACTTCTCCAGGGCTCATAGTTTCTTGCTTTCAAATAAAGTGAATTTCTGATGAAATTCATATCCACATCACATCCTTAATAAAGGTATTGCCACCAAATTCTATAGTTTCTTGCTTTCAAATAAAGTTAATTTCCCTTGAAATTCATATCCATATCATATCTCTTATAAAGATATGGTCACTAAGGGGCTCATTACGATGACGGGCGGAGGCACAACCGCGGTGCTGGCGGTGGCGGAAAATGCCTTTTTCCGCACACCAGCAGCGGTCCTCGCGCCCGCCATATTACGATGGGCAAACATAGCCCATTTTCCGTCCGCTGCGGAGTGACGCGAACCGCCAGAAATTTGCGCCCGCCACCGCGGTGGAGGCAGCCAATAGAGACACACCGCCATGCGGAATGACGTCCCGTCCGCCGTACAAATTACGATGCCGCAAACAGCCCATCACACCGCAGAGGAGAATCCACCCACCCAGAGACGGCGGAAGCACGACAGTGGAGCACGAAACCAGACTCCCGGTCCCCTCCACCCGGTCCTGACCGCAATGAATCCAGTTCTACAAGCCTTTCCGGTGCTGTACCTCATCCACTACCAGCAAATAATGCACCGTCGCGGACAGCAACGCAGGTACGCAAATACACAACTTCGCACACAACCACAACACACAACTACTGTGCTGACATACGGTTCCTGTCCACATCAGACACTCTGATGGGGACAGGAACATATCCCCCAGTGTACACACACATGTCCCACCTGATAGAAACTCACCCCTCCGCATCCAGGTCACCCATCAACCGCGAAATCACTGCAATGTCCCGGTCACGTCACCACAGCCGTGAAGATGCGGGAAAACCTGCGCACAATGTAGTAGGCAGGGCAGGTGCCAGGCATGGGCAGTCTGGGCAGGTTTCCAGGGCTCCACCTTCACCCTACCCACACTAGGCCTCCCACAACCATCTGTGAACATGCTGTGTGCTCCTCCTGTGCCCCCCTGCACAATCAATCTGCCAGGTGTAGCCAGATCTTGCAGCCCACACACCAAAGGACAAGGGAGCCTGACTTGGAAGGTGGGGGTGAAGAGGAACACCCTGCACAGAAGCTCAGGGGCTGGACAACCTCCTCCTCACACCCACCTCCAACTCATGTGTAGCAAACTGAGCATGATCACAAAATGAAGACTCACACTGCCTATGAACATCCACTGAACTGTCCACACTGCCTGTCAAGTCACACACAAACACCCAACACTGACACCCAGCCACATACTCATACCATAGGTCAGCAGCAATGGAAGACCAGAAATGGCCCATCCAAAAGGGAAGTGTTTAGTGCTGGAAAACCATGGAGCAAGCCACTTAGCATCTGTACATCACATGCAAGAGAAGGAACATATCACACCACCCTTAGGCCAACAAATCAGACATGGGTGGCACAGTGAGTGAAATTAAACCAAAGTGACCGCAGGGGAGCAGCTCAGGGATACATCAAGGCAAGCCATGCACAGGCACAGGCATGATAGGAAGTGTCTGAAGTCATACAGTGACCAGCCACACATCTGTGTCAACTTACTTGACATGCGTATGTCATCAGCACATCACACATGGCTCATTGTCACACTCCTTGACTGTCAAACACAAGTAGGACCTTCACACATGCCCCTCACCCAAGCACCTCACACCTGCAACACTCTGCACCTGTGAGAAACACACATAATGGTGCAAATAAGGTCCTGTGAGTTCACTTACAACCAATCACACACCCTGTGCTGCATCCACAAACATCACACTCACACTCAGGGATGCCTGAACCAATGCTGACACAAAAACAACTGTCAAACACAAAGCTCACAAACAACATCCACAGCAGTCCAACAAGCCCAGACATGTGCAGCCAAAGAGAGGAAAGGCAATGTGACCCTAGTCAGAACAGGAGTACACAACATCGCCACTCAGGGCCAATGCACAGACACCATACCCCAACACAAACAAGAATTGCATCATCAAAAAACATACATGAACACCAACTGGGATCAATGGGACAATCAGCTAACACAGACAGAGACACCACACCACTCATCCAGTGAACATGGTGTCATAGTGTACCACAAGCATGCACATGCACAATCCTGACAAGTGACCAGCCCAAAATAGGAGGACAAACCACTAGTGTGCACTCCAAACAAGCTCAGGAACAAGAATCCACCTTGCTACATGTGACAGACACACAAGTAATGCACACTAAACCTGCAACACACATTTGAATGTATCACACAGCAACAACTACTTACACACAATGTCATGCAAATAGAACCTCACACACACATAGCATCTGCCAGTAGAAAGAGCCAACACAGGCCAAACACTGCATACATCCACAACAAACACACAACAGATGCACAGACCAATCCATGTTAGCAGTTAATGTTAATGTTAATGTTAGCAGAACTTATAAAGCGCACTATCACCCTACGGGTATCCTGGCGCTCCGATATGCATACCTTGCCGAGGACAGGGCTCATTAAGAAAGGAGAGGACTGAAAATTATACTCTGGGAAAAAGCCAGGTCTTTATTTTTTTCCTGAACTGCAACAGGTCTTCCATCTGTCTAAGTTCAGTTAGGAGTTTGTTCCACGGCTGCGGCGCTGAAAGCCCTTCCTCCCAATTTTATTCTTCTAAATCTAGGCACTTTCACCAATTTGGCTGAAGATGAATGAAGATTACGGGTAGGGACATACCATTCAAATTTGTTCTGCAACGGTATAGGTCCAGAGCCATGCAGAGCTTTAAAAACAATACAGAGTGACTTAAATTGTATCCTCTGTGAGACTGGAAGCCAATGAAGCTCTGTAAGAGCCTGAGAGGCTGAAGATCGTCGTGGTCTCATTAAGGCTAGTTTAGCCGCTATTATCTGGATCCTCTGGAGTCTCGCAATCAAATACCTTGGGGACTCCAACAGTAAGGCATTGCAATAGTCGAGCCGACTCAGGATAACACTTCTTACTATCAGTGCTCTGGGTTGGGTTGGTAGTAACGGAAGAATCTTCCGAAGCATTCTAATAATGGAGAAACTGCTCCCGACTATTTTATTCACTTGAGTTTCCAAACTCAGCTTGTCATCGAAGATAACTCCCAAATTACGCACAGTCTCATAGGGTATCAATGGTGTATCCGTAGGGATAGGCCACAAATTAGCTGGAAGTGGAGGTGGAACGTTTCCAGCCGTACAGCATAGGATCTCTGTCTTATCGCCATTGAATTGCAATGAATTGCTTTTTAGCCATTGTGCCGTGTCCTGCATACATGCATGGACATTTTCCAGTGATGTAGATTCGTTACCCTCCAGTGACAGGATAAGTTGGGTGTCATCTGCATAGTTCACCAAATTGACATTATGAGACTTAATAACAGCAATCAGCGGACTCATATAGATATTAAATAATATCGGGCTAATCGCAGATCCCTGAGGGACGCCATGCTCAATGTTAACAAAGTCTGATATGGGGGAGGGATACTCCTTGTCGTCTGTTGGATAGATACGATTGAAACCAATTCAATGCCATACCCTCAACCCCAATTCCTTCAAGCCTTGTCAGCAGGACCTTGTGGTTGACCGTATCGAATGCGGAAGACAGGGCCAGCAGAATCAATTTGGCTGATTGTCCCCTGTCTGCACGCATTCGAAGATCATCTAAGACGGTCACCAAGGCAGTCTCGGACCCATGTCCTGGACGGAAACCGAATTGCACGTCTTCTAATTTGTTGTTGCTGTCTAAAAACTGGGAGAGTGTCTTGCTAACCAGACGCTCTATGATTTTTACCCGGTATGGTAAAATAGAGATGGGCCTGTAGTTTTTTGGGCATGCTGGCTCAAGCGTGGCTTTCTTCAGAAGTGGTGTTATTATTGCTTGTTTCCAGCAGGCCGGTACTAGCCCACTACTCAAAGATTGACCACAGATCGATCTGAGTGTCTGGAAGAGTTCTGAACCTAGTTCTTTCCATATTTTATGTGGTAATGGGTCCATGGGAGAGCCTGAAGAAATGCTTAGAGCTGTTTTATTAAAGTCCTCCTCTGAGGGTATCTCAAAGTGATCTAAAAGACCCCAATTGTCTGCTCCTACCTGACCCTCCTGTGAATATTGTACTGACCTCCTGGTCGTACTACTACAGTCTTCTTTATCAGCCATATTGGCCATTTGCAGGCCATCAATAATTTTTCTAATTTTGTCCTCAAAAAAGGTTGCTAAACTATCACAAAGGTCTTGCATATGGTGAATCTTATTTTTTGTGCAATCAGGGTTGGCAATATCATTAAATATACTTCTAGTACTATTACACGCTTTCAAAATAATGTCTGCAAAGTACTCTGCTTTTGCTGTGGAGATTTCTTTTTTATAGTTGACTAATGTCACGTTCCAGGTGGTTTTATCCTCATCTGCATATACCTTTCTCCACTTCCGCTCTGCCTGCTTACAACCCTTTTTCAAGTTTCTCAGTTTTTCACTATACCATGGGGCAGCAGGTCTACATGGTTTCCTGTGATTTTTTAAAGGGGCGATCTGGTCAAGCCTGTTGTTTATCTGATCGCAGAATGTCACGTAGTTTTCCTATACCTGTTTATCTACCTCAAAGGGCTTATTTACCAGGAATACCGGAGATTGTTTTGCCTTTTTCAGGAGTCCATTCCAATCCCTGCCTTGACGTTTATTTACCATACTTGAGGATTAAATGTTCATTCTGGGATTATGTACTTGAAATTTAATTAAGTAGTGATCAGACCAGCCCATGGGCAGGATATTTTCCATTCCTACTGTATCTTTTTCGGAAAAAATAATATCCAGTACATATCCTCCCCTGTGTGTTGGTTCTGTAACCCATTGCTGCAAATTCAAGTTCTCGCAAGATTGGAGGAGATTTTTATAAGCTGTGTCTAAATTCCCGTTGGGCCATAGATTAAAATCCCCCAAAATGAGCAGTCTGGTGTGGGTAAGTGTCATGTTACTAAAAACATCAATTAAATCTTGTTGTTGTTGAGGACTGGCTGCCCCAGGGGGCCTATAGCATACTATGCCGGTCAACACATGTCCTCTGCAGTTTTTCAATGAAAAGCCTAGAAGTTCAGCATCCTCCGCCTCATCAAAATCCATTGATGTGAAGTTCCATTTCTCTTTAAAAATGATCCCAACCCCACCTCCTCTAACACTAAGGGGCCGATTCCGATCTCGGCCGGTAGGGCTCCGAATCGGATTCGGCTTTACCGGATCCGATTCGGAGCCCTATTTCCCGACCGAATCGTACGTGCGTCCGGGCGAGCGAGTACGATGCGTGCGCTCGCGAAATCTCCGACTGACTCGTTCGCAGGACCTTACTGCTCCGACCGACTCGCACGGGGACGACTCGCACCGCGCAATGGAGACGTTCCCCGGCTGGGTAAGTATGATGCGCATCGCGACCGCTCCGACCGACTCGCGCAGTCCGGCTCCAAGGAGCTGTCGGAGCCGCACTTTGGGGTCCGTGTCGGACCCCCTGGAAGCGTAAGCACGCGAGTCGCACACAGGGGGGAGCCATGGTTCCCCCCTACACGTGCATGTACGGTGCGACCCGCATCGACGCGAACACGCTGTAGGGGGCGCCCTTGTTCGCGTCGTGCCCATTGAGTCAATGGGAGCCCGTGTACGCGTTGTACGACTGGCTCCCATTGACTTCACTGGGAGTCCGACCGAATCGAGTCTGATAGCATACGTGCGCATTGTACTCGTTCGGTCGGACTGCTAGGGTCCGATTCGGTCGGAAATCTCTCCGAGTCCGGCTCGGTCGGAGAGATTTCCGGCCCGAATCGGAATTGGCCCCTAAGCCGTGGCTTATGAAAGGCTTTGTATCACGATGGGCAAGCCAATCCCAACTCCAAATCTGAGTCAGGATGCGTCCAAGTCTCTGTCATAAACAGGACCTCTAAGTCCTGTATTTCCAACAGCAATTCAACCTCCAAATAATGTTAGGGCATCAATTAAATCTTGTTTTTGTTGAGGACTGGCTGCCCCAGGGGGCCTATAGCATACTATGCCGGTCAACACATGTCCTCTGCAGTTTTTCAATGAAAAGCCTAGAAGTTCAGCATCCTCCGCCTCATCAAAATCCATTGATGTGAAGTTCCATTTCTCTTTAAAAATGATCCCAACCCCACCTCCTCTAACACTAAGGGGCCGATTCCGATCTCGGCCGGTAGGGCTCCGAATCGGATTCGGCTTTACCGGATCCGATTTGGAGCCCTATTTCCCGACCGAATCGTACGTGCGTCCGGGCGAGCGAGTACGATGCGTGCGCTCGCGAAATCTCCGACTGACTCGTTCGCAGGACCTTACTGCTCCGACCGATTCGCACGGGGACGACTCGCACCGCGCAATGGAGACGTTCCCCGGCTGGGTAAGTACGATGCGCATCGCGACCGCTCCGACCGACTCGCGCAGTCCGGTTCCAAGGAGCTGTCGGAGCCGCACTTTGGGGGTCCGTGTCGGACCCCCTGGAAGCGTAAGCACGCGAGTCACACACAGGGGGAGCCATGGTTCCCCCTACACGTGCATGTACGGTGCGACCCGCATCGACGCGAACACGCTGTAGGGGCGCCCTTGTTCGCGTCGTGCCCATTGAGTCAATGGGAGCCCGTGTACGCGTTGTACGACTGGCTCCCATTGACTTCAATGGGAGTCCGACCGAATCGAGTCTGATAGCATACGTGCGCATTGTACTCGTTCGGTCGGACTGCTAGGGTCCGATTCGGTCGGAAATCTCTCCGAGTCCGGCTCGGTCGGAGAGATTTCCGGCCCGAATCGGAATTGGCCCCTAAGCCGTGGCTTATGAAAGGCTTTGTATCATGATGGGCAAGCCAATCCCAACTCCAAATCTGAGTCAGGATGCGTCCAAGTCTCTGTCATAAACAGGACATCTAAGTCCTGTATTTCCAACAGCAATTCAACCTCCAAATAATGTTAGGGCAGAGACCTAACATTAAGCAAGCCACATGTGAGGGTATCTCCTCTAACAGCATCATGCCCCAGTCCTACAGTCTCAGTAGGTTTATATTCATCAGCCTCCCCCACTGACTCACCTATTGCCCACAATTGTTCGCTTGTATATCGGTGGGCCGTATTCCCCATCTCACTTCTCCCCAAACTGACAGCATAGCTGGTGCTGTGTGCGGCCGGTGTGCGGACGGGCGCAGACGGGCTTGCCTTTGGCGCACCTTCAGCGCGCCTGCTGCGCGGTCGCTCTAGCTGACGCTTGAACAGCTAGAGCATAACCCGGGAATGGCGGCCCGCCCTGAACTAGCGGGACCATCACCTAGCAGCAAGTAAGTATGTTTGAGCAAAGTTTGGTTTAGCGGCAGAAATAATGTGCAAGAACGCGAAGGAACAATCAGTGCAGATTCAAATTCATAACATTTTAAAAGAGTGATTAAAAGGTTTAAGCATCTAAAACAAATTTGGCCCTTAAATGATTAAACGCTCCCCCGAAGCCGGTAATGGATTCCTGCAACGACTTGGCAGCACTGCGCGGTCGCGTCAGCATGCCCTCTTGTAGGGGCTCGGGTTACGTAACGCTCTAGCTGACGCTTGAACAGCTAGAGCGTAACCCGGGAATGGCGGCCCGCCCTGAACTAGCGGGACCGTCACCTAGCAGCAAGTAAGTATGTTTGAGCAAAGTTTGGTTTAGCGGTAGAAATAATGTGCAAGAATGCGAAGGAACAATAAGTGCAGATTCAAATTCATAACATTTTAAAAGAGTGATTAAAAGGTTTAAGCATCTAAAACAATTTTGGCCCTTAAATGATTAAACGCTCCCCCGAAGCCGGTAATGGATTCCTGCTACGACTTGGCAACACATTGCAAACTCAGCTGGACATCAGGGGGATGCACACCAGGCAAGTACAAGGCAACATACACTGACAGCACTGCATGCACGCCAAGCAGTGTGTGCACAACAACCAAACCAGTAGCACACATATCTGAGGGCCACACCATGAACGCCCAAAACACAAATCATCACAGCACAAACATAACATCACACTCAGGAATGGTAGCAGAACCTCAGCAAACACACATACAGCTTACCCATCACCCACAGATGCACAACTCAAGGAAACCCAGATGCAAACATCATGACTAGAGGACTGTGCCGCTCAAACATATGGACTGCACATGAGCAACCATGACAGCAAACCAGTAGAAGAAAATGGCACATAACTAATTTGGAAACTGTCCTGAGTGTCACATTGGTCCTGTACACAGTTCAGCCTCACACAGCATAGTGTCACACTATGAAGTGGTGGGAAGGCTCACACACTGGCAAGCCATGGGGTGGAAGACATGAGATTGAAGTGGTGTGTACGTCAGTAGTGGACAGGTGAGGAGTGTACAGAACACAAACACATAGAGGAGTTACCCACAATGTGTAGGCATCAGAAGCACATATAGGGGATGGCATGACTCCACATACCACATACCATCATGGAGCCAAAATGGGTCAAGTGACAGCAATGCATGAGAAAACTCACAAATGATGTCAGTGTGGCTGAGCAGGTCTGCACAGTGAGCACAAACAGTAACAAGACACATGGCTGATCAACAAAACACAACACATACTTGGCAGTCACACACTCTGCATACTCACAACTGGCAGCAACAACAAGTAGGTGTCCCCCAGGAGTGCAAGGACACACCAACACAAGGCACAGTGCCCAAACTACAACTCCTACATGTGCCCACAATCTGAAGCACATGGCAGACAATTGAAACAAACAGACACTCATTACCTGGATCATACATGTGTGCAGTTGGCATAGCAGGGGCACACACATATCAACACTACTGACAATGACAGCCCATCCACACTGTATGACCACTCAAGCTCACATATCCAAATGTAGCCATGTGACTAGGAAGACAGGCCTACACAAGATGACCACACATCAACACTGCTGTACACACATCAAGAAAGATCACACTTATATGATGGACCCTGGCCACCCCGCAAGTAATCCTGTGGATAGGATTCACCTCTGTTGTGGGATTGCAGCATACATTACATGTGTACGATTTAGCAAACATGACCCTAGAATGATTAGGATAACAGTAGATCATCACAAACACCCATCATTGCACCCTCAATCCTCAGAGTCAACAAGAAAAAATGTGCCTGTCACCTCTGGCAAACTCAGAAAAAGTAAAACAAGCAATTTGCAATGTTAAAGTTGCATACAGAGCATGTGTCACATGCAACCATACCCATCCAGAACACATTTCATTTAGCAAGGACACTGACAAAGCAGACAACAGGAGTAACTGTCTTTATTACATATTACCCTGATAGGCATCAAAATTATAAAACAGCAAGGCCAGTGGCCAGTCCATAGTTCAAAGTATGTACATGTGTGTATGAGAACCTGCACAGGGAAAGGGCATCCAAAGTGACAAACAGCAAGGCCAGTGGCCAGTCCATAGTTCAATGTATGTACATGTGTGCATGAGAACCTGCACAGGGAATTGGCATCCAAAGTGACAAACAGCAAGGCCAGTGGCCAGTCCATAGTTCAAAGTATGTACATGTGTGTATGAGAACCTGCACAGGGAAAGGGCATCCAAAGTGACAAACAGCAAGGCCAGTGGCCAGTCCATAGTTCAATGTATGTACATGTGTGCATGAGAACCTGCACAGGGAATTGGCATTCAAAGTGACAAACAGCAAGGCCAGTGGCCAGTCCATAGTTCAAAGTATGTACATGTGTGTATGAGAACCTGCACAGGGAATGGGCATCCAAAGTGACAAACAGCAAGGCCAGTGGCCAGTCCATAGTTCAAAGTATGTACATGTGTGCATGAGAACCTGCACAGGGAATGGGTAACACCGTACACTGCCATGGGACTCACCACAGCTCGGGCGACACAAATGGGCAGTCCAGGCATTGCTGTGGGAGAGATGGGTTTGGGAGGGGGACTTTGAATCAGACCTGGCTGTCAGTTGAACTGGGAAGTGGCTGATTGTCGGGGCCAGTTGGAGGACTAGACCTGGGAGAGAGAGGAGCAGCTGAGGTAGAGGCATCAGTGGCTTTGTGAGCCGGAGGGCTGCTTGGACCGGGTGGCCTGGTGGCACGGGGAGGCGGAGACATGCTGCAGTGAGACACAGTGTGTGAGGGAGAATGGGGAGGGCTGCCTTTCCACTTCTTGGGGATTCGATAGGTAAGAATTGTCTTGGTAGGAGTGGGAAGTGGGGCGGGCACAACAGACTCACTCCCCACCAAAGGTGCATCACATGCAGGTGGCTCTCCCTGTGGGGATTTGGTGGATCTGGTGTTATACTTGGACTGGCCTTGCCTTTTCCCCTCCATCTCTTGTTGACCAGGTGAACCCCCAACATTGCTCTCCTGTCCCAGCTTCACAGGGGTGTGGGTGGGAGTTGAGGTTGTGGGTGAATCTGCCTTTCAGATCTGTTTCTGCGGACTCTTTGCAGGCACCAGCTTCACAGCGGGCAGGGCAACTGTGTGTTTGTCTTTGGGAGCAGGTTTGGGGATGGGAGTGTCCTTGGATGGGGCTGATTTGGATGTATGTGAGCCTGAGGCCTGCTTCTTGGCCTGATGGCCCGGAGTGTCACCTGAAGGGCTTTTGCCTTTGCGCTCCTGTGTGCCTGGTTATAGTTTTGGGGATGGTGTCTGTGCTCTGGTCCACTTGGAGTGCTGCTGTTGTGTGCTGTGTGTTGAGTACTTGGAGCCTGAGGGCTGTGGTGTGTGGTCACTCTCGTCAGATGTTGCCACTGGCAGGGTGGTTGCTGAAGGGACTGGAGCTGGACTCTGAGCCTGTGACAACTGAATGGCTGCCGTCACTGTGGAGGACAAAGACTGGACAGTTCTGTGTAGCCCACCCACGTCAGAATGAATCCCCTCCATGAAGGCAACTACCTGTGCCAACTTCTTGTCATGATCCTGGAATGCATTCAGGAGAGTAGTCTGACCCACACACAGCTGGCGCAAAAGGTCCACAGCCTCAACACTGAGGGCAGCAGGGGAGACAGGGGCAGGGGCAGCGGTGTCTGGGGGGAAGGACACTCTACCCTTCTTACTGCTGCGGGCACGGGCAGCACTATTGGTAGTAGCCGAGAGGGTGGGCACTGGACGATGTGTGGAGGAAGAAGAGGCCGATTTCCAACTCCCTGTGTCCACCAACATCGAGGAGTCACCGCTGGAGTCAGATGATGTTGAGGTTGGTGTTTCTGGGTGTGATTCTTCAAGGGCACTCCTGTCCCCCTCCGAGGCGCTGGTCACATCAGTGTCAGTGTGCTCATGTGTAGCAGTCGTGCCAGATGCCTCACCACTGGTGTCCGTCCCCTGTCCCCTGTCCTTCTGTGCCCTCGGTAGATGCTGCAAAAGACAGAGACGTAGGTTCAGTATGGTGCCATACTCACAAACATCACATGCAAGCAAAGTACAAAACTAGAACATAATACCCCCATGTTGCACACCACCCTGTGCAATCTGCAGGTGCAACCTTAATGCAAAACTCAGAAGATGCATGGAAACATGCATAGTTGGCATCAATGACCCAGGTGACGATCACACAGCCAAATAGCTGGCCCGTGCCTCCTGGTAACCTGACATACTGATTACTGTAAGCATACCTACGTGTCTGTAGGTGAGATAGATGTACATCTCAACATGTTGTCACAGTCACATACGGAGTCACTTTAAGGGGCCAACACAGATACTGACTCAAGAATGTCCTCATACTATGGCCATGAGCTACAGATGTCCACCATGTTGTGCCTTGAAGCACAACGACCGTTGCACATTGGTGTCAGATGTGTAGTCCTCACAATTTTGAAGTCAGGCACTGCACACATCGTAGAAAGCACACTAAGATGAGGCACACTGCTATACACTTCCCGGTGCTGTCTATGACACCCATAATGCAGCAGATGTCAGAAGGCCACATCTCATCTTGCAATGACAAGGGCCATTATCCAAAACACATGAGAAAGTACACGTAGCAAAAATGCATGACAGCTGCACTCAACACAGAGGCCACTTACAAGCCATTGCATCACACTAGAAACATCACAGAGCTCCGCACTGGCTCAGGGTTGGGATACATGCAGTCACTCACACCCAAAGTCACCCTTCGCAGAATACTCACCCCCAACTTGTTGCTGATGGGCCATCAAACGTCCATCCAGCTCTAGCTGTGTCACTGCCAAGATGCGGGCCATTAGTGGTGCCATGCTCCTGTGCGCCAACCTGCCAGTCCGAGGGAGCAGCCCCAGCGTCATCTCTGCCATGTTTTTGCTCAGCCAGCAGATGTCATCCCACCTCTTGTGACAGTGTGTGTGCTGTCGGTTGGAGACACCCAGAGCCCGCACCTTGCGTGCAATGTCCCTCCATAAGGCCTTACGCTGGCGGACTTTAAGCTGCAGGCATGGAAGACAAGAAAAGGAAGTTTCAGTGTCACTGGGTTATTTACCACTGTGTCTCAGTACAGGAGCATGCACAAACTTAGCAGAGCTATACAGATGTGTTCAGATCACTGTGTCATGGAGGTCACATTTAGGGACATGATCTTACATTCTCACACCCTTCTCATAAGGTCTGACTTGTGCAATCCACAGGCCTAAGTCAGAACATTGATGAATAGGGTGGCAGACAACACATATGTCTCACTCTGTCCATTTACTGATGTGTCCCAGGAAAATTGGGCAGTATCTGTGCAGGCCAGGGGGACTCACACTGAGGTTAAACGTGGGCCATCAGAACATTCACATGCATGTACAATATGAGAGGGCAAACAGTGCCTACACATGCGAGTCAGTACATATAATGAAAACAAGGGAAGGGGGATGTTTTAGGAGTACATTAATATGATGTGTCATAGGTGCATTTCCACCAAGAGTGTCACCCTCAGGCATTTCAATCTTGTGCATGATGCTGACATATCCATGGTGGCAATATTAAAAATGGACACACATCATTCAGTACCCTCTGGACGAAACACATTTGTAATGTCACAAATTAACATGTGAAAAGCTCATGGACTCTGACATCCATTAGCACAGGCAATGTCTGTTCTGACTTCCACTTTCCAAACCAGCAGTGTGACTGTATGGCTGCAAAAAGACTGCATGTCCCTTTCATCCTGAAATGCAGCCATGGATCTGTGGAAAATAGGCTACAAAATATATTGACATGAAGTCAGCATGCTTGGCAGTGTATCACACAAACTTGCACTTACAGGCACATACTACAGCAGATCAACTTCATGTGTGCACTCTTTGCACTCGCCAACTTTCACTCTGAAACACTTACCATTACATCAGGAGCACCATATAGCCTCCCATACTGTGAAAGCACCTCTTCCACCAGGACCTCCAGCTCCTCTGTGGTGAAGGGACGGGCCCTGATGTTCTCAGTTCTCGCCATCACTGGGTCCAGGAGACAGGAACAGCAGCAGTTGGGGATGAAGAATGGCAGGCAGCAGTGTCTGGATGCAGTAGAAATGTGTGGCTCTCTCACAGACATATATAGCCCCCTGGGGTTGTTTCAGTGGTAGTCAGATGCTGCAATTGGTGTTCCAGATCAGCTTTTTCCAAATGTAACCAATGTCTGTCCCTGCGGTAGCGGAGCACACCTACTGCAATTTTCGAAATTGTATTTCACTACCGCGAATGCAGTTCCCATTGGCTGAATGGGCATGGGCATTGGCGGTGTCACACCGCGGGGCCCAGGCGGTCGCTACCGCAATCGTGCATCTTTCAATTGCATCCAATGACCGGCCCGCGGTAGCGGAGAACGCCTACCACGATTTTCAAAAATGCATTTGTCTACCGCGATTGCGGGTCCCATTGGCTGAAAGGGCATGGGCATTGGCGGTGCCACACCGCAGGGGCCAGGCGGTTGCTACCGTGATCGTGCATCTTTCAATTGCATCCAATGACCGGCCCCGCGGTAGCGGAGCACGCCTACCGCGATTTTCAAAAATGCATTTGTCTACCGCGATTGAGGGTCCCATTGGCTGAAAGGGCATGGGCATTGGCGGTGCCACACCGCAGGGGCCAGGCGGTTGCTACCGCGAATTGTCATCTTTACGTTGGTGCCAATGGCCGTGATTGCGGTGGTGGTGCACGCTTACGGCACCTATGGACACATCATGCTGTAGCAATGGCAATGGCCAGTTTTCAGCATTGAACAGTAGACACTTACTATGAATCATGCCACCAGATAGTGTAATTCAATGCTAGTGTGACATTTAACTCACTGATGACTACACATGCCATGACAGTGCACAGGATTTCAAGCATTGGCATGTACTCCCTCACATGTCACTTATGATGTTGTTGTGCATGTACACAGATCTGTTGTGTGATGGACTCTCAAATATGTACACATGTCAATGTGTGAGATGGCTAAGCAACCCACAGTAATGACGGACTGACTACATAATGTGCATATTTCACTGTGTAGATTGCTGAACTCATGTTGATACTTGATCTTTATGCACACACTGTGCTCATTGTGTTGGTAATGTGTGTCCTGTCCGAATTACGCAAGAAGGTGTGGCAGGTACAGCAGCTACATAGACGCCAGCAGTGTTGCTGTTTCAGACATGTGCTGTGTCAACTACTCTCAGGGCTGGTGACACAAGATGTAGGAATGTACCTTTCGGCATTCACATAGTCTGAATCTGTTTTGGGGGTACTCACTGTGTGAATACTGGACACATGCACAACTACTTTAGATCAAGGTGTCTCTACATGTGACTTGTGCTGTAAGCTGTAGTTTCAGGCCATTCATTGTTGGCGCTGTGTCAGTCAAAACGTAAGATGTTGGACGCATCTCAGAGGGGAATTGAAATGTGTCCCCTTTTATCCTACATAGGAGGCGACCAAATGTGCATCGTCCATTCACATTGCTTGCGGACATTGAGGATGAGGACATCATACGGAAATTCCGTTTGGATCGACCTACCCTTCAGGACCTATGTGCTCAGTTGGAGCCCCATCTGAGGCCTCGCAGAACCTATCCAACTGCTTTGACACCAACATGTAAGGTGATGGCGGCCCGGCATTTTTTTGCAACTGGTTCATTCCAGTACACGGTGGCCAGCGCAGGTGGGATGTCTCAACCAATTTTCAGCATGGTGCTACGTGATGTCCTGTCCGCTATGATGACCTACAAGGACAGCTACATCCGTTTCCCCAGTGGACATGAATTGGCAGCTGTGAAGGGGGATTTTTATGACCTTGCCTACATCCCTAATGTTGTTGGTGCCATTGACTGCACACATGTTGGCCTGATTCCACCACAGGCATGTGAGCACATCTACAGGAACAGGAAGCATTCCCATTCCATCAATGTGCAAGTGGTATGCCAGGCAGATATGATAATCTCCCATGTCTGTGCCGAATTCCCGGGATCAGCCCATGACTCCTACATCCTGCGTAACAGCATCGTACCACAGCTAATGGCAAATCTGCATCCGGAGCGTGCGTGGATTGTGGGTGAGTACGCAGAGTCAAGTAGCATGATGTATGTGTGACATGCTGTCCTCTGCCACAGTTATATTACTAAGTTGGTCTGTGTATCTCACACCTAGGTGACTCTGCATATCACAACCGGCCTTGGTTGCTGAGCCCACTGAGGAATCCCAGGACCCCGGGTGAAGTCGGCTACAATGAGGCCCATGGGAGGACATGTCGTGTGGTGGAGCATACTTTTGGGCTTCTGAAGTCTCGATTTCGGTGCATGGACAGGACCAGAGGGGCACTGATGTACTCTCCCCAAAAGGTGTGTCAGATCGTAGTTGCATGCTGCATGCTCCACAACCTGGCATTGCACAAGAAGATCCCCCTGATCCTGGACGATGATGAGCAGCAGATGCCCCCGCCTGCAAACCCACACATGTCCAGTGAGGAGGATAGTGGAGAGGAGGAAGGTGTCGACCTGCGTCAACAGCTCATCAACCGTTACTTCCCTTGAGTGTGAGTGACATTGTACAACAGTGCCATTGTCTGCTGTCTTTGATGGTAGTGAAAATGCCTAGGGGACCTTTTTAACTACTGCCTGTTGTTGGCTCTGTGCTGATGGCTGATGTTTGTGGCACAGCGTAGTCATGACCAGCCACATTGTTGTAATTTGGCAGCATTTAAGTTAAGCATTAACTGAAGACAGCCTGTATTTAGAGGCTAAATTGTCCGCTTTGTGGAATCCATTTTGTATTTCTGGCAGCCATTTTGGCTGCCATGTGCTACCATGTGCTCGCCATGTGCTCTGTCCTACCTTCCTGTCAACTGCTCTTGAAATCTGCCTAGAGACAAGTTATATTTAGTTCCTCTTGCTTTGCACATGCTCAGTTGAGCTTGCAGCTGTTCCGAGTTTATAAATATCAGGATGTGTCTACTAAAAGTAGAAACTGTTAGCTCCACCCACTTGTCGACTGTGCATTCTCTGTATGACCTTATATGTGCCTAAAACCAGCATTTGTGTTAGTACCGCCTTCATTTGAGCCCCTGTGTGGGTATAAAAGGACCAGGATCCTTCCATTCAGTGTGCTACTTCATGCATTACTGAAGGGTGATGTGCGAATGTTAGCTCCACCTCATGAGGTTTAATAAACTCTGTCTTTTCTATTTCCAGTTTCTGTGCCAACTTCTTCCTAAGTGTCTGAGGACTCTGTGCAGAGAAGGAGAACCCCTAAGCACTGGTAGGCCTTGCTGAGGCTCACTACAACAAATTGGCGCCCAACGTGGGGCTCATCAGCGACTCGGATGCCCGAAGGACTGGTCGCGACGAAGGATTGGAATCTCGCTTTTGGACGCGATCGCTGCCTGAGGAGACCAGAGTCTTGGCACCCACGGCGTTTTTCCTTTCTTTCTGATCTGACCATCCCGGCGCCGCCGGTCCTTGACTGAGATCTCTTCTGTTGATTCGCCGTGCAGTGACCATTTGGTCGATTTGAGAACTTGGCAGTTGGAACCTGGACACCATTTGATTGGTAAGAGCCGTTTTGCGGCACTTGCTGTTGGTTTGATGCCTTTGATTGGTAAGGTAGTTTTAGTAACACTTACTGTGGCTTTGTTTGTATGATTGGCCAATTTTGGAATCTGTTTTGTAATTATATATGTATTGCAATACATATAGGCAGGTAATGAGGAGAATTTTCTCTATTTAAAATTGTTTGAACAGCGCAACGTACGAAAAGTACCTTAAGCGCTACTTTGATTATAATACTGCATATTTTGCACTATTTTTTGGCATGCCTGTTTTCAGCACACTTCGTAGGATGTGTTGCTTTTGTAGTGGTACCAATTTGAGACTTGACGAAGCACAACCAGCCCCCCGGAGGGGACGCCTAATAGGGATATGTATATTAAGTATGGTATTTCTTCTATAATGTACTGCACGTTATGGAACAAATATACTAGTAAAGATCCTGAGTTGGTTGTCCTATGTATGGGTCATTTAATTTGCGAAAAATTCAGTATGTGGAACAATGTATGTTTAAACGAAAGACTAGGCAAGATATGTTTGATTGTGTGCGAATGTGGGAGAAAGAAGTGCGTGAGCGAATGAAGCGTGAGCAAGCCTTGATTGACAAAGAACAGCGAAAGACCATTTATGCGAAAGCATTAGAGTTAAAAAACAAGGAGATGAGAGAAATTAAAGAGAGGGAAGATAGGGAACGCCATTTACAGGTAACTGGCCAATATGCTGTTAGGCAGCCCCTTTATCCTATCCTTAATAAACCGCAAGATGATTTCCTGTTATTAGATCGTTCTCCACCTCCGTATATTTTTCTTCTGCTCCTCATGAGTCAAATGAGGACTCTTTTTCAGACCAGGACAAAGCTCGAGAAACTCGTTCCATGTTATCTGCTGAGCGTGCATCTGACATCAGATCTACTGCGCGTAAAGCCGTTCGTAGTACTACCAGTGCTTCTGAACTTTTAGATAGTATAAAAGGATGGCAGGAAAGGGAGCAAATATATTTTACCGATACATTTGCTGCAGAGGTTATTGAACGATTTAGGAAGTATTCGGTAGAAGTGGAGCCCGATGATGTAGCAACTAACTGTAAACAATTACGTGACGGTCTTTTTGTCTTCTCCCAGGTGGCTGACACAATCAGACGCTTGGTTAAACTGCGTGTTGAAGCAGCCCGTTTGCAAGAGGAGAAAAAGGCAGCAGAAGCAGCTGCACTAGCATCTCAGATCAGCATGGCACGAACTTCTACTCCTGAAACAGATAAGAATGCTGTAATTCATGTGAAACCCATGCGGGAAGCCGCGCCTTTATATGTTCCTCCTAAAGGAACGGGTACAGAGGATGATAAGACTTCTCTTAATGCGAAAGGGTACTTTATTTATAATTGGGTTTACACTCCTTGGAATAGAGCAGATGTTATGGCCCTTAAAAATGCATTGCCTGACCCGCGAAAGAATCCAGCAGCCTTTTATGAGGAAGTTGAGGGTGCAATCAGCTCTTGTACTATGACTCTGTCTGATATTGATTTGTTTTTTGGATTAATATTACCACCTGATATGTGGAGAACTGTGCGCAAAATAGATGATAATGCGACATTTGGAGCATTGTGGAAAGATTTAGAGCGGTTAGATGAAGATAGAGAACCTGCACAGAAACCGTGTCAGTTAATTTAAAATCTTCCGGCAGCTATATTAGTTAAGTTAAAGACGATCATTCCCCCTAAAAAGATAGATTGGACAGTGCTAGCGTCTTGCAAGCAAAAGGTAGATGAATCAGTTTCTGACTTCTTCACACGCTTTGAAGAAGCATTTCACGATTTTAGTGGCCAGTCATTGACAGATGACACAGGTAGGCATCTGTTTGTCGATAAATATGTCGCAAACCTTTTGCCAGGAATAGCTAGTCGCTTAAAGGCCAGTGAGAGTTCATGGACTACATCTTCTCCGGTTTCTCTTTTAACTATGGCCCAGTATTATGAGCGGCAAGAATTAGAAGCCAAAGGTAATGAGGACAAAAAGTCTAAAGAGTTGAAAACAAAGGTTATGTTGGCTCAAGCTTATGGTCCGCCTTCTAGAGATAATGATAGAGGTGGACGTGGATCTTATGGTTCGTCCTTTCCTTCCTCTGCCCGTTCGAATTTGTCTGTTGATCAGTGTGCGTACTGCAAAAATTTGGACATTGGCTTTCTGATTGTCCAGTGCTGCGTGCTCAGCAGAATCTACGTGGTTGGGGACAAATGAGAAATCGTTCAGGATATCAAGGGCCTAGAGGAAGCGCGAATGATCGTGCTCGGTTTGATGCTAATACACGTGGGCAGAATGGGTTTAACACTTTTGATAGAAGGAACCAATATCAAATGTCTGACTATGTGCCCTCTGATTTTCAAGATTCTGCTTATGCATAGGATTGCCTAGGATGGGGTAAGGAATCAGTTGAAGTTCCAGTAGATCAGAGGGGTCCCTATGTTACAGCACATGTTTTGGGTTCTACTGATCAGTTTCTGGTTGATACAGGAGCTACTCGTAGCGCCTTGTCTAAACAATTGGTTCCAAGGACTCCCCTGTCTGGCTTAACCATTACATCGATAGGTTTCGATGGAACACCTTCCCTTAGCCCATTGTCACAACCACTTGCATTTGATATTGATAAGTTTACTGCTCCATGTCCGTTTTTGCTTTCTCCAAACACACCAGACAATATTGTGGGTCTTGATATGCTTAAATATTTTAGGGCTACGATACGGTGTTCTCCGGAAGGAGTACGGGTTATTTTGAATGACAACTACCCTATGATTGAGAGATCTTGTATTGTTAAAGAGGACATTGCACTAGCCTCACTCCCTAGTACTTTGTGGGCTACTTCGGATACTGATGTAGGGCAAATGGTTATTCCACCAGTACATATTAGTGTCAAGGAGGGCGCTTTATTGCCAAGACTGCCTCAGTATAAAATTTCTCGAAAGGAGAAGAAGCACTCACACGTATTGTACATGATTTAATTAAGGTGGGGGTTGTGGAAGAAGTTCCTTACAATATTTGCAATAGTCCGATTCTTCCCATTTTGAAAAAAGATACTGACACTAGGATTTATAGATTTATTATCGATTTGAGAGAAGTCAACAAGATTGTAGCACCACAGTACCCTGTAGTCTCTGACATAACGACATTGCTTACCCTGGTCCCTCCAACAGCAACTACATTTTCTGTAATTGATCTGAAGAACGCTTTCTTCTCGATTCCTATTCATCCTGATAGCCGATATTTGTTCGGTTTCACTTTGAATAATAGATCATACAGATTTTGTAGAGTTCCTCAAGGCTATACTGAGAGTCCTAGTATTTACAGTCAAGCATTGAAGAGACAGCTTGATTCCTTTACCTTGCCTAAAGGAGTGGCTCTCATACACTATGTCGATGACATCTTGTTGGCAGCCGATACACCTGAGCAGTGTGAGAAATGCACTTTGTCTTTGCTTTCTTTTCTTGCTACACACCACCATAAAGTATCACGAAAGAAATTGCAATATTGTAGACCGAAGGTGACCTATTTAGGACACCTTCTGTCTAAGGAGGAGCCGTGCACTGACACCAGATCGCATTCAAGCAATTTTAGACACCCCAGTACCTTCCACGCAGAAAGATGTCCGTGCATTCATTGGTCTGACTTCGTTTTGCAGGCAATGGATATTGGGTTTTTCACACATTGTTAAACCCTTGCTAGCACTTTTGACTAAAAACACACCGATCCCCCTTCCATGGACAGATGAATGTCAAAATGCTTTTTGTCAGTTGAGACAAGCTCTTTGCTCTGCACCAGTGTTAGGCACACCAGATTACACGAAGGCTTTTACACTCTATGTACATGAGAAAGAAGGATGTGCATTGTCAGTTTTAGTACAGACACACGGGGACAAACAGCGTCCTTGTGCATACCTTTCTGCAGTTCTTGACCCTGTTGCTCGTGCATTGCCTGGGTGTTTCCGTTCAGTTGCAGCGACGGCTGTGTCCATACGTCAGAGTGAAGGGATAGTTTTGTCACACAAACTGTTGGTGCTAGTACCCCATGCAGTAGATGCCCTTTTGAATCAGACTAAGACTCAGCACTTAACTAGTGCTCGTTTGACAGGATACGAATTGACACTGCTAGCACCTCATATTACCTTGAAAAGATGTGCGACACTGAACCCAGCCACTTTGTTGCCATATCCTGCGACTCAGTCTCAGTCAAAGGAGCCTCACGATTGTATATTCCTTACTGAGGAACAGACAAAGGGTCGCATCGATTTGCAAGATACGCCCCTCCCAGATGTAGATGGGGAACTGTGGGTTGATGGGTCCTGTTTGAAGTTACCAGATGGCACGACTTCAGCTGCTTATGCAATTACCACGCTTGAGACAGTAGTGGAAACAGCTCGCATACCTCAGAAGTCAGCTCAAGCAGCTGAACTAATAGCTTTGACACGAGCGTGTGAGCTTAGCACTGACTTGTGTGTGAACATTTACACGGATAGTCGCTATGCTTTTGGAGTGGTTCATGATTTTGGCCTACTCTGGAAGGAAAGAGGCTTTCTTACATCCCATGGGATGCAGATAATGCACGGAGAGTTAGTGCATAATCTCTTGACTGCACTTACATACCCAAAGAAAGTTGCTATTATGAAGTGTAGCGCACACAAGAAAGTGACTGACAAAATAGGACAAGGCAATGCCTTTGCAGACCGCGTAGCCCGTGAGACTGCGATGCAGCGAAGCACTACACCCATGTACGTAGTGAAATCACAAGCTGAGCGTTGGCATGATGCTAGAGAGGAAGTATTGGATATACAGAGATCTGCTTCTGTGGAAGAGCTTGAGCAATGGTCTAAAGAAGGAATATTAGATGATGAGGGTTGTTGGCGTAACAAAGACATGAATAAATGGAAATTGCCTGCGGCCTATTTACAACCTATGGTTCAAATGGCACATGGGCTGGCACATGTTGGAGCTCTAGCAATAACTAAATTGCTTACACAAGTTTGGGAGCATCCTGAAATTGCTAGCACAGCCAAAAGGGTAGTACAGTCCTGTTTGATCTGTTGGCAGTATAATCCTGGAAAAGGGACACAAACTCCTACAGGAGGGTTTTCTACACCAACTGCACCTTTTGAAGTTTTGCAGATGGATTACATCCAACTCGAACGCTGCAATAATCTGAAATATGTCCTAGTGGTGGTGTGTGCCTTTAGCAAATGGATAGAGGCATACCCTACGAAGGATAATACTGCTCTCACCACAGCAAAGGTGCTTCTAAAGGAGTTTTTCCCTAGATACGGTGTTTGTAAACTTTTGTGGAGTGACAATGGACCTCATTTTATTGGGCAAGTTGTTGAGCATGTCCTGAAAGGATTAGGGATCAAACAGAAATTCCATACAGTTTTCCACCCGCAATCAGCAGGATTGGTGGAAAGGTATAACGCTACTCTAAAAACAAAGTTGGCGAAAATACTGGCTTCCACGTCTCTAAAGTGGCCAGATGCCCTACCTTTGGCATTGTTGTCCATAAGATCGGTGCCACATTCACGATCAGGTCTTACCCCCTATGAGGTGGTGTTTGGGAGACCAATGAACATTTGGGGAATTCCTAAGCCACGCCCCATACATGATGTTCCTTGTGTTCTGATGAATGATTATTTGGCACAGTTAACTGACAGTTTGATTTCTATTCATCAACAGGTTCGAGAAGCTCTTCCTGACAGATCTACAGGTGAGGCCCACGAACTCCGTCCTGGTGACCATGTAATGGTCAAGGTCTTTGACAGATCGAACAGCTTGGAGCCAAGGTGGCGAGGACCAGAGCAGGTGCTCCTTGCGACAAGGACAGCAGTTCGAGTGACAAACAGAAAGAATTGGATCCACAGCACACACTGCAAACGCGTGTCGCCTGCCTTGGTGGAACCTGCTGTGTTGACCGACCATCGAGAGATTCTGGAGACGGAGAAAGGCCAAGCTATCTCACCTGACGAATCTGCGGAAGTCTTCCCGGACCACACGATCACTGGAGTATCCAGATATCAATTAAGACCGAGGAAAGGATCTGCAGTTTTGAAAAAGACTGGTTGAGCTACCACCCTGGGTTAGTGAAACGGAGAGCCATTGTGGCAAGGGGAGGGGATCAGCCCTGTATTAGTGTAGTGACACCCGCTTTGGCCCATGGTGAAGAAATCAGCGGCTGCCCAGGGAGAAGAGCTCCAACGACTGTTTTCAACAAGTTTTCAGAAAGATCAATCATTACTGCTGCTAAAATGAAAAAACAAATCATTTGTGCTGTAGGGTTTGTTGTTGCTATGGTGGCTATGGCAGCAATTACGTGGTACATCGAGAAGGTGGCTCCTGTTCGACAGCTTTTTGTTGCCACTACAACAGTACCCGTGGAACACCACTACTTTACTCTTCCTTACCATGAGCAAAAGCATCGACAATCTTACCTGAACAATACTTTTATCCAGATGTTGCACCATACTCACAATGCTACGAATACTACCAACTGTTGGGTGTGTGGGATGATACCTGCACATCAAAAGAAAGGAGGAACACCTTTTATTCCTCTTCCATTTTCTCACAATGGTTCTTGTCAAGCTTGGTATGCGCTTTTGTTTGCATATGGAAAGCCTTCAGTAGGTGGGATTATTTTTCAACTTAATAAAGTATGTTATCAAAATAAAGAAGGTTATCCACAAGCCAAAGGGACTAAATGGGAATGGGAAGAGTATCAACCGGACAATATTTCAACACCATATGTTTTCACAAATGTGAGAATAATAAAGAACATTGGACCTTTTGTGATTTCTGTGACAAAAACTAAAGCAGACTTGTGTATTTGTAGTGTTGGAAGAATTCCAGTGGGGAGGAGCGAGTGTACTGTAATCCTGACCATTGAAGGTGCCAATAAGAGCACTTTCACAGCCTCGCATAACACGTATTTTGTGTGTGGAAATAACGGATATTATCAATTACCTGTTGGGTGGTCAGGAATCTGCTATGTATCTTTTCTGTTGCCCCCTGTGTTTCTGGCACCTGCATTGTATCACCGTGATTTTAAACTGTACAATGACATTTCCAAAAACAGAAATAAGAGGACAATAAGTATGGATGAAGTTGACCAAACCGACACTACCCTACAACAATATGTTGATTTCAACTTGGGCTTATTTTTCTTTGTGGGTGCTGCATTAAACAGCAGGAAAATCCGACGACTGACTCGTGTTGTGGAAGCTGTTACTAATCAGACAGCTATGGCACTTGGGAACATTACAGAGGAACTACAGATTGCAAGGATTGTAGCACTCCAGAATAGGATGGTGCTAGACGTGATTTTGGCTGATCGAGGTGGTGCATGTCGCATCATCGGTAGCAGCTGTTGTGTATTCATACCAGATCACTCACCTTCAGTATATGACGCAATATCAAAATTGCATAAGATTGCTGCAGAAATTCATCCAGAGACTGGAACTTGGACTTTTGCTGGATGGTTTTGGACTCTTGTTTCTGC
Organism: Calotriton arnoldi; assembly: GCA_963921515.1. NCBI lineage: Eukaryota > Metazoa > Chordata > Amphibia > Caudata > Salamandridae > Calotriton > Calotriton arnoldi. Next base: position 1,905,518 of record CAWUFW010000107.1, on the reverse strand, counting down.
TTGGGGCTGGAAGCTACTGACTATCCTGTGTGTAATAATTATAATATTTTTTACATGCTGTGTATGTATCCAATGTGGTCCAATGCTTTGCTCCATTTGCATTTCTGCTTGTATACCTGCCAGAGGGAACATTGCTGAAACAAAGGCCCAACAAATGTTGAATAAAGAGGTGGCCGAAATAATGTTAATAGATGTACGGGATGAATATCTAGATTACCCCAGATAAACGAATGTCTTCAGCCAATGCTGAAAGGGTCGTCTGTTGTAATTTGGCAGCATTTAAGTTAAGCATTAACTGAAGACAGCCTGTATTTAGAGGCTAAATTGTCCGCTTTGTGGAATCCATTTTGTATTTCTGGCAGCCATTTTGGCTGCCATGTGCTACCATGTGCTCGCCATGTGCTCTGTCTTACCTTCCTGTCAACTGCTCTTGAAATCTGCCTAGAGACAAGTTATATTTAGTTCCTCTTGCTTTGCACATGCTCAGTTGAGCTTGCAGCTGTTCCGAGTTTATAAATGTCAGGATGTGTCTACTAAAAGTAGAAACTGTTAGCTCCACCCACTTGTCGACTGTGCATTCTCTGTATGACCTTATATGTGCCTAAAACCAGCATTTGTGTTAGTACCGCCTTCATTTGAGCCCCTGTGTGGGTATAAAAGGACCAGGATCCTTCCATTCAGTGTGCTACTTCATGCATTACTGAAGGGTGATGTGCGAATGTTAGCTCCACCTCATGAGGTTTAATAAACTCTGTCTTTTCTATTTCCAGTTTCTGTGCCAACTTCTTCCTAAGTGTCTGAGGACTCTGTGCAGAGAAGGGAGAACCCCTAAGCACTGGTAGGCCTTGCTGAGGCTCACTACAACAACATGATGTCTATGTTGGTGTTGTTTCTCATTGTAATGTGTGCTGGGTTGTGTAGCTTGATGACTAGTGTTGTGTACTGGCTGTGATGGTATCACCTGACAAGTAAATGTCGTTCTCTTGTGTCTTTCTAGGTCCCTTCACCCTCTCAATGCCTCGTCACAATCAGAGCTTCTGGTACATCGGAATCAGAGTCAACATTGTACATCCTGTGATAAACATGGAGCTGACACAAAGACATAGGTGTGTAAGGAGTGTTTATTTACAAAGGGTGTTTGTGACAGAAAAGTGATGTATGAGAAAATGGTGCTAGGTGAATTAATGAGTTTTCAGTGATGGTAAACGAGACAAAAGAGTAGTCACCACATTGATGAGGTGACACAGTCCAACAGACACCTGCCATCAACATGGCAGTGTGGGTAAGGATAGTCCACATAGTCAATGTCAAGGTGAAGAGAGGTGCCATCATGGCTGTCTCTTTGACCTGTGTTTGGCTCGTGGTCTGTCACCGGATCCTCCCGTTGTGTTTCTCGGACGGCCCCTTTTGCCATATCCAGGAGGGGCCTTTGCTGCGGGCTCAGCAGGGTCTGAGGAGTCATCCAGTTCCAGCTCACCCCTCTCCGTGGCCGCAGATGAGGTGGTGGGAGTATCAACCTGCAGGCCACTGGAGGGAGGTTGAGCTGTCCTTTGGGCCACAATACTGTCCCTCAGAACCCCCACAAGCTGGCCCATGAGGTCCACGATTTGGCCCATACATGTGTCCAAGGACCTCACCAGCAGGCAGAGCTCATGCAGATCTTCCAGACCCTGGCCCATGAATCCCTGGGTTTGTTCATATGCCCCAAGGACTCTGGCGATGTTGGCCATGGCTTCGGTCCCAGTGTCCTGTCGATTTTGTCCCCCAGTTGACCTACCACCTGCCCTGCTGTCCCGGACCTGTGGCGTTACCACTCGAAGCACCCGCAGACTCTCCCTGCCCTCATCTGATTGTGGGGTGGTGTTGGTATCCTCTGAGGCAGGGAGAGTGTTGCAGGCAGCACTGGTGGTGGTTGAGGCAGCACAGGTTGTTGCAGCAGGTGTCAGCGTGGTTGTTGTTGCTGAGGTAGTGGTGGTGGGGACAGTGGGGGCCTGGGACGTGGTGTGCCCTGGCAGTCCTGATGGGCCAGGTTCGGCCTCCGCATCCGATGAACTTGGTGAGTCTGCATCCGAGGGTCCATGTTCCGGGGGGGAAGACTGGCTCTGCAGGTTGGTGTTGTCATCTGCAGCTGTCAATTGTTGATCTCCTGTTGAACAGAGGTGAAATGGTCATTGAAGGGCACCCCACACACTGGGTGTTAGACGTTTGGATGTTACATGTGATACACCACACAGTTTACATTGCAATCACGTGGTATGGCTGCAAGATACTGAGCATCATGACATGATGTTGATGTACACACATTACTTGTCCATGGTGTGACATGTCAATAGATCCCATGTTCCAAGTACAGATTTTGTCCTTACAAGGACATGTCCTCATCTGACAACTAGAAGCACAACAACTTTATGTGAAGTGTCTTTTCGGTTTGCTCTGCATGGAAGACGTTACATCTGAGCATGAACTAGCCATTGTAATCTAAAGCATACCTTTGTCATTGCATGTACTTTACTTTCTTTTTACAACTGACCATGCATGTTTTGTGTTCATATGTGCCTTGATGCTCTGCCCCATGTCACTTACACATAGCATTCAGTGCTGTGCATGATTGGCCCCTGAATTTCTTCAACATGTGATTTGGTGAGTCAAACTGAAATTTCTGTGACAGTTACATACACATTTCTGTCTGCACACTGGAAGTGGCTATTGGATCTAAGCCAAGTTGGCTGACATGTGAGGGCTAGTGTGGTAATTTGCTCCATGCTTTTTGAGAGTAATGGCAGGGTGCATGCACTGTCTACCTACCTGTTCTGTGACACAGTTGAGGGGAATTGCTGCCACATGATTGGGGGGGTGTTCCATACTGCTCTGCTGTGGGACAAGAGGGCCTGGTGGGAGTTGTAGTGCTGGCTTCCAAAGCACAAACCACCCTCCCTGTTAATATGGCTGCCTCCCTGTGAAGTGGAGCAGAGGAAGGGAATGGGCTGCACATGGCTCTTGGATGGGGAGTATTCCATCCTGTTCAGGGGTGGGACAAGAGAGCATAAGATGGCTACCTACCTGTGAGTTTGATGGGGCTATGCAATGGCTGCCACATGGTTGTGGGTGTGGGGAGTGCTCCATCCTGCTCATCTGTGAGACAGGGGGCCTGGTGGAAGTTGTAGTGCTGGCTTCCTACCCACATACCTCCTCTCTGTTAACTCCTTAACCGCAGCGCAAATTCCGCCGTGGTGCGGGAGTTCTATTGAGTGGGCGGGGCCGCATCGGCCAACGGACGTGCGCAGCACTAGCGAGGTAGTGCTCGCGACGGCCGTTGGCTGACGCGCGCACGGAAGGGGTTAAGATGGCTGCCTCCCTGTGAGTTTGTTGTGAGCAACCCCCCTCCCTGTCAAGATGTCTACCTACCTGTAAGTTTGTTGTGAGCAAACCCCCCTCCCTGTTGAGATGGCTACCTACCTGTTAGTTCGATGACCGAAATGCAATGCCTGCCACATGGTTGGGGGGAGTGTGCCATCCTGCTGGGCTGTGGGACAAGGGTGCCTGTTGGGAGTTGTAGTGCTGGCTGTCTATCCACAAACACCCCTCCCTGTTGAGATGGCTGCCTACCTGTTAGTTTGTTGTGTGCAAACCCTCCTCCCTGTTGAGATGGCTACCTACCTGTTAGCTTGTTGTGTGCAAACCCCCCTCCCTGTTGAGATGGCTACCTACCTGTAAGTTTGAAGAGAGCAATGCAATGTCTGGCACATGGTTGTGGGTGTGTGGAGTGCTCCATCTTGCTCAGCTGTGGGACAAGGGTGCCTGGTGGGAGTTATAGTGCAGGCGTCCCACCCACAAACCCCCCTCCCTGTTCAGATGTCTGCCTCCCTGTGAAGTGGAGCAGAGGAAGGGAATGGCTGCACATGGCTCTTGGATGGGGGAGTGTTCCATCCTGCTCAGGGGTGGGACAGGAGAGCATATGATGGCTACCTATCTGTGAGTTTGATGGGGCTATGCAATGGCTTCCACATGGTTGTGGGTGTGGGGAGTGCTCCATCCTGTTCAGCTGTGGGACAGGGGGGCCTGGTGGGAGTTGTAGTGCTGGCTTCCTACCCACATACCCCCTCCCTGTTAAGATGGCTGCCTCCCTGTGAGTTTGTTGTGAGCAACCCCCCCTCCCTGTTAAGATGTCTACCTACCTGTAAGTTTGATGAGTGAAATGCAATGGCTGCCACATTTTTGTGGGTGTGGGGTGGAGTGTGCCATCCGGCTCAGGTTTGGGACAGGGGGGCCTGGTGAGAGTTGTAGTGCTGGCTGCCTATCCACATACACCCCTCCCTGTGAAGATGGCTACCTACCTGTTAGTTTGATGAGTGAAATGCAATGGCTGCCACATGGTTGGGGGGGAGTGTTCCATCCTGCTGGGCTGTGGGACAAGGGTGCCCTTGTGGGAGTTGTAGTGCTGGCTGCCTATCCACAGACACCCCTCCCTGTTGAGATGGCTGCCTACCTGTGAAGTGGAACAGAGGAAGGGAATGGCTACACATGGCTCTTGGATGGGAGAGTGTTCCATCCTGCTCAGGGGTGAGACAAGAGAGCACAATATGGCTACCTACCTGTTAGTTTGATGAGTGAAATTCAATGGCTGCCACATGGTTGGGGGGAGTGTTCCATCCTGCTGGGCTGTGGGACAAGGGTGCCTGGTGGGAGTTGTAGTGCTGGCTGCCTATCCACACACACCCCTCCCTGTTGAGATGGCTGCCTACCTGTGAAGTGGAACGGAGGAAGGGAATGGCTACACATGGCTCTTGGATGGGGGAGTGTTCCATCCTGCTCAGGGGTGGGACAGGAGAGCATGAGTTGGCTACCTACCTGTAAGTTTGATGAGTGAAATACAATGTCTGCCACATGGTTGTGGGTGTGGGGTGGAGTGTACCATCTGGCTCAGCTTTGGGATAGGGGGGCCTGGTGGGAGTTGTAGTGCTGGCTGCCTGTACACATGCCATGGTAATGTTGCTAGCTACCTTTGGGGTGAATCAGAGGGACTGAATGTTGGTTCTGTGAGAGAACTGTTGGGGAGAGCATGGTGCACATGAATGCATTTGGGCCTAGGAGGTGTCGCTTTGTAGTTGTGCAAGACAGTACATGGCATTGTAATGGTAGACACTTGGGGGCCGATTCCGATCTCGGCCGATAGGGCACCGAATCGGATTCGGCTTTACCGGATCCGATTCGGACGCCCTGTTTCCGACCGATTCGAACACCCGTCCGCGCGAGCAAGTACGATGCGAGCGTACGGGAAATCATCGACCGACTCGTTCCCGGCTCCGAACCGCTCCGACTGACTCGTACGGACTCGACTCGCACCACGCAATGGAGACGTTCCCAGACCGGGCAAGTACGATGCGCGCCTCGAACAGTCCGACCGACTCGCGCCGTCCGGCTCGAAAGAGCAGTCGGAGCCAGACTTCGAGGGGAGCCCCCTGTACGCGTAGCCGCGCGAGTCGCACACAGGGGGGACCGATGGGTCCCCCCTACACATGCATGTACGGCACGAGTCGCACCGATGCATACCCGCTGTAGTGGGCTCCCTTGTTCGCGACGCACCCATTGAGTCAATGGGAGCCCGTGTACGCGTCGTACGACCGGCTCCCATTGACTTCAATGGGAGTCCGACCGAATCGAGTCTGATAGCATGCGTCCTCATTGTACTCGTTCGGTTGGACTGCTAGAGTCCAGTTCGGTCGGATATCTCTCCGAATCCGACTCGGTCGGAGGGATTTCCGGCCCGAATCGGAATCGTCCCCTTGATGGTACTTACCAGCCTCCACTCCCCCGGGTATTCCTGTGAGACTCTCTGGATGCAGTATGCCAAGCACCTTCTCCTCCCATACGGTGAATGTTCGTGGTAGAATGGGAGGGCCACCGCCAGTCCTCTGAGCCAGCTCAATGTTCTTGTTGTTCTTCTCTTTCACCTTGCTCTTGAGATCATGCCACCGCTTCATGATCTCCTTCTTGGAGTGCGGGATGGTCCCTACTGCATTGACCTTGCTGACTATCCTTGCCCACATTTGCGTTCTGGTGGCTAATGGTGTCTGTTGGACCAGGTTTCCAAACAAATGTGGTTCTACTCTGATTACCTCATCTACCATCACTGACAACTCATTGTCAGTGAATTTGGGCATTTTCTTCTGTGACATGTTGTGCAAATGTGTGAAAGGTGCAGTTGTGAAGGTGGTGGTGGTGATGTGTGTGGTGTGTGTGTGTGTGGTTGTGGTGGTGAGATGTGTGGTGATTTGCCTCTCCTTTGTGCTGGTTCCTTCAGTAGTGGAGTTGAGCAAAGGATTCTGGTCAGGGAAGGGGCTGGTTTTATACTCAGCTATGTGGGTGTGTCTAAATGGAGTATTGATGTCAGGTGTGCAGTGTGGGTTGACCTGGGATTTCTATTTTTTTACTTGCCATGGGGATGTGTCATTGGGGTGTGTTAGGTGTTTTTTGAGGCTGAGCCAGGTTAATGGGTACACTTGGTAGCCTTGTTGTGTGTTTTTTTTGTCGACCGCCATTACTGTTCCTGAGCCACCGCGGCGGTCAGAATACAACAGCCCTTCCGCCGGCTCTCCCATTCATATATAGTTGCGATTGCGGCGGTCGGATACAGCGGATCGTTCCGCTGTCACCGCAATTGTATCCTAATTTAACGTGCGGTCAATCCGCTGGCTGTGCGGCGGTTTTGGGTCTTTCCGCAGCAAATCCGACCACCACGGACGGATTTTCACCTGCTCCCGGCGGTCTTTCGTGGAATCCGTCAGCCGCGGTTGGAGTTTTCTGGCGGTTCATTCTAATCTGGCCGCCGGTTTTCCTGCGGTACACGCGGACGGTTAATTTCCGCTAACACGGCGGCTGGGATGGTTTTCCGCCCGCCATCGTAATCAGCGCCAAATTCCATTTCAAAAGAGACCTTCCGATAAACAGTGTGCTATCAGTGTCCTCCTGATTTGAGAAGCAGCCACCCTTCTCTTTCACAAGAAAAATGAACAATTCTTTCTTTTCTCACCTCTCTGCAAATATTTTCCTCCTCGTATGTACCCACCCTACTCCTCTTATTATTACCTGTCTCATAGCCCAGAACCATTGAGTCATGTCCGCAATATGGGCATCCTACATTGATGCTAATGTTTCAAGGCATTGGACGCTTTGTGCATGGTGCAGAGACAGAATATCGACGTGGAAATATCGAATTGCATTAATATCGACTCAAGAATATTGATGATGTAAAATATCGAGGTAAGTTTTTTCGTAGTTAAAAATATCGAATTTTATGTAATGCAAAAATATCGATTTTGTAAATTTCGGTGTCAAAAATATTGTTGTAAATTATATCGATTTTTTTTTCTTTAATGTTAGCATTTTATTATTATTAATTTAGTATTAGTTTAAAAAAAAAAAAAATATTATTATGCAAGCTCTCTTTGACATACACAGCAGTACGCCTACAACCCTGGGGCCGGCTACACTGGTACTTAACAGCACTGTTCAAAGCAACGCTTCCCACATCCCGGGGCCGGTCAGCGCTTTGCTTACCCTTGACATTGTCGCTCAAGTTACAAAGCCATGTCGCCGTGCGTCAATAATCTTGTATGCAACTCCAAAACACTTTTAATATGAAAAGAAAAAAAACAAAAGAAAAAACAAACACACAGTGAGGTGTCAGATCAGTCACTTGCGCCTAGACATCAGAACTTGTGAACTAGCACGACTATGAGGTTCTAACTCTGTCGCCAATCCCCTCAGGCACCCTCCTGGTATCCTCTTTGATCTCCACCTATGTGCGCTTTTCGTTCCGGTCCCCCTGTTTAATCTGGACGCAGCAAGGCCCTCCACCCGCGAGACCCACCCCGCCCCTCAAGAACTGCATCCGCCTCTTATAATACTAAGGTGCTAGCACCCACCTCTGCGCCTGTCTCTGTTTCCGCTGCCGCACCCCTCCCCCCGCCCCTCAGATACGTGGTGTATAGACCCCAAAAGTTCTTAGGTCTGCACCTCGGTGGTAGCAGATCGCTAAAATGTTCTGATTGTGTGCAGCAGTAAAGGACGTCTTGCGACCATTGCGGTATCGTGGGTAAAGGTCCCCTCAGCCAGCACATCGCTACTCTACGTTTCGCCATCAACAGTCCCATATCTACCAGTCTTCGAGCAGCTTTCGGCAACTTCCTAGAATAGCCCAGGAGCGCCACCAACGGGTCAGGGGGGATCTCCAGCTCCGCAATGGTACTTATCTCACGGAATATATTTTCCCAGAATTTAAAAACACCAGGGCAATCCCACGCTAAATGTATAAAGTCCGCCGTTGGGTAGCGACATCTTTCGCAAACTGCATCCTCTCGCAGGCCATACCTATGTAATCTCTCCGGGGTGTAATACACTCTATTAACATATTTAAAATGAATCAGTCTATGTTTGCCATGCAGAGAAATGCGCTTCGTGTTGGCGCAGTAATATGACCACATGTCGTCGTCAATAGTGATGTCCAAGTCTCTCTGCCAGTCTAGTCTTGCTTTGGTGTAGTGGTTGGCTCTCTGGGACATGGCCAGCTTATATAAATTGGATACTAACTTGCGTGGGGATTTTGTTTTGATGAGATACGATAGTTCTCGGATCTCAGGTGGTTCATCCATATCATCCCCGAGTTGCTGCCTCAGTGTGCTGTACACTCTGTGATACTGAAAACGCTGAAGTGGGGTAGGAGTTACTGCAGCGGATGTAACTGCGTCCCACGTTTTAGCAACCCCGTCTGAGAAGAGGTCTCCTATTTTGTGGATGCCCAGCGCACGTATCGCCTGTACCACCCCCCTGTCTCTGCAGGGGGCCAACCAGGCCGCCCAGTCTGTAGGCATTTCCGGAGAGTACAGTAGTGCCCCCGCCGTTTGCTGCAATATGCAGTGCCATGCGTGCCGAGTCGAGTTAAGGGAGTCTAAAATGCCGGTCCTGCGGTCGATTGGTTGAAAAATGACGGCCGGTAGAGGGAGAGGAGCTGCGAACAGCTTCTCCAGCTTGAGATATGGGATATTATCCACACCGTGTATGCAGCTGTGTGCCTGCGCCCCCTGTGCCACCCTATAGTACAGTTCCAGGTCAGGTGCTCCCAGCCCCCCTAGATGGTAAGGTAGCGTGAGAATTCGCCATTGAACACGAGCCTGCTTGCCCGCCCACGCCAGCTTCACCATCGCTTTCTTAAGTCTGGCAAAAAAGGAGCGCGGAAGCACTATCGGAATGTTTGCAAACAGAAAGAGGAATCTAGGTAGCACTACCATCTTCATAATAGATACCCTGCCAATTAGCGATAGTGGAAGCCCAATCCATGTTTCAACATCGTCCTCCAGTTTGTCTACTGCTGTCCCATAATTTTCTCTAAAAACAATTTCCGGGTCTGTGTGCAACCTGATGCCGAGATATCTAACCAAATCTACTGACCACTGCAGCGGAAACTCCATCTCGAATGGGGAAGTGGACTGAGCCCAATTGATCTTTAACCCCGAAAGTGCCCCAAAGTGTACCACCTCTCGCAGGACCGGGGCTAGATTGTTCTCGGGGTCCCTCACATATAGCAGGGTGTCGTCTGCGTACGTGGAGACTACAATGTCGCAGGTGGGAAATCTGACTCCCCTGTGGCTATGATATTCCCTGAGCGCGCACGCCAGGGGTTCAGCGATCAATGCGTAGAGCGTCGGTGACAAAGGGCAGCCCTGGCGTGTCCTCCTTGTGATGGGGATTACGTCTGTAACCAGGTTCCCGAGCCGGATACGCGCGTTAGGAGCGTTATATAACACCCCAATCATTTGCAAAAAGACAGGGCCCAGTCCCATTCTAGTTAGCACCTGTCGCATAAAGGGCCACTCCACCGAAGTGAAAGCCTTCTCCATGTCCAAGAAGATTGCGATTGCTTTTGTGTCCTGCCGGATATGTTGCATTGTACCAAAGATCGTACGCAAATTATACGTGAGGTTTCTATCGGGGAAAAACCCGGCCTGTTCCGGGGCTACTAGTTCGGGGGTCAAAAGGGCCAGCCGAGTAGCCAAGATCTTCGCAAACAGTTTAGTGTCCACGTTCAGCAAAGAAAGCGGACGATAAGATCCACATTCCTCCGGGTGCTTACCTGGCTTGGGAATGGCCACCAATATGGCTTCTCTCATTGTATGTGGCATCTGTCCGGAAACACACATATCGTCAAACAATTCCATTATATGCGGGAGCAGAAGGTCTATAAAAGTCTTATAGAAATTCACTGTAAGTCCGTCTGACCCTGGGGCGCTGTTTACCTTCATTCCCGCCAGAGCCTCTAAAATCTCATCTTTTTCTATGGGGAGAGATAGGAACTCACTATGTGTGTCAGATAAAAAGGGTAACTTAATGTGCTCCAGGTACGTTAGTATTTCCTCATCCATACCTGACAAGTGCGAAGCATTGAGGCCCGAGTAATATCGTTTAAACCTGTTAGCAATATCTGCCTCCTCAGTAAGCAAGTCACCCTCTTCTGAGCGAATCGCGGTAACGGAGGTCCTACCCCGTCTGGCTTTCAGGATATTAGCTAGCACTGATCCCGGTCTATCTCCTTCCCCGTACGCGCACGCTGTGGCATATTTTCCCAAGTGCTGCACTTCGCTGTCCGCCGCCTCATGATATTCCTCTAGCAGTGTCCTCATTACCTCTGCGAATTCCCCATCTGTTCCTGCTTGCTGGCTGGCCTCCAGATCACCCAGTTTTTGCTTCAGAGTCGATAGTCTCTGTCTGATGTCCCGTAGCACCCCGGAGTGCTTAGACATGGCCACCCCCCTAATGTACACCTTAAACACCTCCCATACAATCTGAAAATTGTCCACTGACCCTATGTTAGTAGCAAAAAATGTTTCTATCGCCTCTGCGATCGCTTCTTTAAACAATGGGTCCAACAAAGAGTAAGGGGGGAAGCGCCATGTAAATGGGGGAATAGTCTTCCTAGGGGTGGGCAAGATCAGCAGGACCGGGGAGTGATCCGACAGAGTGCGCGGCAGGACCTGACAGGTGGATATCTGTGACATAAGAGGGGATGATACGAACCAATAATCAATACGTGTGTGTAGATTGTAGTAAGCAGAGTAGTGTGTAAAACCGCCCTCCACAGGGTGAAGTTCTCTCCATACATCTATGAGATCCCCGCTGATCATGGCCCTTTCTACAGCTCTAACTGCCGACGCCGGCTTTCTCGGCGGCCCTCCCGACCTGTCTAAGCTCGGGTTCCTGACCAGGTTGAAGTCACCGCCCCACAGCATGCGTGCCGCCCCGTGTCTGCTCACTGTGGTAGCCAGTGTGTTGAAGAACTCAGGGCAGTCACAGTTGGGGGCAGTCATAGTTGGGGCCATATACATTAACCAATAACAACTCTAGTCCCCTACCCTGACAACGGGAAATTACGAACCTACCGCCTGTATCTGCCGCTAATAGTTGAAGCTTATAGTCGGATCTGGGGTTGGCCCATGCCATAACTCCCCGTGCATGAGTCGTGAAACCTGTTGCATTGACGTTCCCCACAAGGCCTCTAGAACGCATCATTGGACTCTGCAGTGGGAGGTGCGTCTCCTGAAGGAAGGCAATGTCTACTTTGTGTCTGGTAAGGTAGTTCAACACTTTGCGCAATTTGCGGTGGTCATTAAGGCCCCTCACATTCCACGTTAATGCTCTAAGGGATTCCAATGGTGTCTGCTCGGCAGCCTCTCTAGTCGTTAACATACTGTCTGTTGTGTGCAACATAGTGTTGTGTGTCCTGCGAGTGACTTGTGTGCAGTGTAATATCCGGCATTAATATTGACCTCACTAAACTCCCAACTACAAAAAAGAAAACCTGACCCAACCCAACCCTCCCACCCCCCCACTGCGAACCACCCCCAACTCGGTCACGCTGCATCCCGTGTAGGGACATCCCACACCTCCCGCCACCCACCCCCAACTTAGTTATCTGTAGTGGTGGTTATCACTTGCGGGCGGAGGTCGCTCTGTTCACTACTTCCAATTCAATGCAAGGTTGTCCCCCGTCCCAACCTCCCAGCACAGCCTTCCAGTATCACCCCCACCACCGATCCGCCATCCATTGCAACACGTGTCAGTGTGTAATTCCGCAGCCCAGTGTCGCCTGTCGTTCAGCCTCGGGCCTCCCGGCGGGCACTCCCCATGTCCCTAGCTTTCGCTATGCACTAGACTTCCGAATACTTTCCAACCACAATATACCTAATAACAAAATGCAGTTTAGAGGAAGACCTGCATAGTGGTGTGGCTGTGAATGTTCGCCTCTGCACAGCTTTATATAAACCTTACCAGCAGACTACCCGTCTCCTCCCCGCCCCCCCGGCACCCAGAATACTTATCAAGTGTCCGCCACTGCATCGATCTCAGTCCTGTTCCTCCAGTGATCCACCAGTTGCCTCATCCTGAAGCTGCCGCTCCGGGCCCTGCCGCTGCTCCCCCTTCCAGTCTTTAAGCGCCTTCTGTACTATATTAAATAATTTACAAAAATGTTTTTTCATTATCCATTTTAATATTTCTGGTAAATTTACAGTATGTGAAATAAACATACATGTTAATATATATTAAATATTATATTTTTTGTTTTTTGATAATATAATATTTAATATATATTGTACAATTTTGTGCATATTTTTGGAACATTTGTAAATTTTTTACAATATATAAAAATAATTTGAAATGTTTTTTATTTTAATGTTATTTCTCCATTCTTTTCTGTGGAGAGTAAGGGGTCGATTCCGATCTGGGTCGGAAAGCCCTCTGACCGAGCCGGATCCGGAGTGTTTTCCGACCGAGCCGTACCCTTGGAGTCCGACCGAGCGAGTACGATGCTGCCGCATGCTGATGGACTCGGCTCGGTTGGATTCCCATTGAAGTCAATGGGAGCCGGTCGTACGACGCGTGCATGGCCTCGCATCAGCTGAATAGGTACGTCTCGCAAAAGGGTGCCCCCTGCAGTGGGTACGCGTTGGTGCCCCCCTGTGTTCGACTCATTAGGCTACGGGTGAAGGGGGTCCGGCACGGACCCCCGAAGTCCGCTTCCCGGAGCTTTTTTGTCCCGGAGACTCCGACTCGATCCGGCTGTCCGAATCGTGAATTGTACTGGCTCGGTCGGAAATTGACTCCATTGCGCGGTACGGTTCGTCTGCGACCAAGTCGTACGGAGCGGTTTGGACCCGGAAACGAGTCGGTCGACGATTTCGCGTTCATTCGCATCGTACTTGGGCGTCCGGACCTCTGTACGACTCGGTCGGAAACAAAGCCTCCGACTCGGATCCGGTAAAGCCGAATCCGATTCGGAGGCCTTCTGACCGAGATCGGAATCGACCCCTAAGTCTTTTTTTCAATTTTATTACTCAGCCATTTTTTTCTAGTTTTCTCACTTTTGTATCTATCTGTTTCGTTTATAGGTCATTTTGGAAGATGGAACCTCGCGGTTGGGCGCTGCGTTTCGGCGCTTAAGGTACGTTTGTTTTAATTAATTTTTAAGGTAGTTTTAGGGTAGGGATGAGGTAGTAGTAGTGTAGTTAGGTTTGTGAGAACTGTGGGCCCCATTAGGATGGTGGGCGGACTGAAGTCCGCCCGCCACCCTAGTGGTGCTGGGACCGTCCGCCAGCAGTGCGGCGGTCCCGCACCACCAATTAGGATGCGACCGCCACCCTGGCGGTCGCATCCCGCATCTATAACATTGCGCCGGGTGCTGCTGTAAGCAGCACCCGCCGCAATGCCAAAGAGGCATGTTGTGCATTGCCATGCACAATGTGACAGGCACCGCGCGGTGCCTGCCACCTTGAGCATGGCAATGTAGGGAGGTACCATAGGTACACCCCAAGGGCAGCCACCCACCCCCCCGGGGGCCCGCAATGGGCCCCCAAAGCAATTCCCGCCAACCCTTCCATGGCAGTATCGCTGCAATGGAAAGGCCAGAACCGCCAGGCATCATAATATGGATGGCGGTGCCTTCCAGGCACCGCCACCATATTATGCCCGAGTTCCACCCGGCCGGCAATTGTGATGATTGCCGACCGGCGGAAAAGTGGCGGACGGACTTTCCGTCCGCCGCGGTACCCCCCGCCATGGTAATATGGGGGGGGGGGAAATGTGGTTGTGATGGCGATCCGCCCGCCATCATAATCAACCCCATAGTTTGTTTGTTTTTGGTGTAGTTAGGTGTTGTTTTGGTAGTTTAGTGTTTTATGTGTTTGCCGTAGTGTTAGATTAGAGTAGAGTGTTATGTAATGTTAATTATGTGTCTTTTAATTGTGTTATTTTGTGTTTATTGTTAATGTTAATGTTTGTGGGTTTATACGTGTTATTGTGGGTGGGTGTAGTTTTATTTTTTTTTACATGTTTTCCCGATTGTGAACGGATGGTGGTCTCGACCCTTTTTTTTTTTTTTTACAAAAAAGGAAAATGTATTTTGTTAATTGAAAACAAGAATTTTTACATTTCCTTTTATTTTTCTTGTTAGTTGGAGCGTTTTTTTTTAAGCTATTTTTGGGGTTTTTGGGGGTTTCGTTATTGAGAGGATTGCGTCGTTGGAGGCTTTTTTTCTACAGTTTAATTTTTGCGTTTTTCTTTACACAAATTCTTGGGCTTTTGAGGGTTTCGTTATTGACAGGATTACGACGTTGGATCATTTTTTCTACAGTTGTATTTTTGCATTTTTTTGGGGTTCCCTTTTCTAATGGATTTATTTTTTGAGTTATCTTCTATAGATTTATTGGATTTCCCTGATCATCTACTGCTACATAACTGTAAGTTATTTTTAATTATTATGGGTGGGAAATGCTTTTAATTAGGTTGATTTATTTGTATTTCTTTAATTTAATATTTATAATATATCATATATATTTGTGCTATTTTTATATTTTACATGACATAGTTATAATTATTCATTTTAAAAAAGAGTAGAATTATGTTGTTTAAATGTTTTGAAGTTTTAAATGTTTATGGTGTTTAGCATTGTTGTTTTTTTATAGTATAGATTTAGCTATCATGTCTAAGTATTCTAGACCTTTGGTGTTTGCAAATAGTCTAGTTTTATGTTGTAGATATTCATACATCGTTTTAGTTTGTTTATTTAGTTTAGGGCCGATTTTTGTTAGGGATTGCTCTAGTCTGAGCTCTTGAAAGCTTTGTTCTTTTTTAATACCTTCTATTTAGGGTTGGTAGTCCTCTTCCAATTGTGGCTTGGAAGGTATTGTGCCATCCTTCCACTGCATTGTTTGTTTTTGCTTTTTGAGCTAGTGTACTGTCATATACGTTCCACCAAGGTATTTGGAATTTGGGTTGCCTGCGGTGCCCTGACCTATGTAACCTTCTCACCCAAGTATCTTTGAAGTAGTCTAGGAAGGAAGTTAGTTTTGTTTCATTTGCCTGATAGAATGGGCTTTTAAGAATTAGATTGTAATGGTTTGCTACTTCAGTTGTTGGTATATAGGCCAGGGCTATGAATTTTTTTATTTGGTAAGAGAAGTTGCTATTGGTGGCGTAATCTATACTTAAAGTAGATTTTTGTAGGTGCCTCCAGATACTTTGATTAAAGGGGTAGTAGCAACCTTGTATTGCGGTGGGTGGGTATAATTTTAAAATTGATTGTTCAAAATCAATGATGATTTTTTGCGGAAATTAGTTGTTGGTATATTGTTTTAATATTGTTAGGAGCTCTATGTATGTGGTGTTTTGTTTATTAGGGAGTAGTGCATATATGGAGGGTATGTTAGTATCTTCATATTTGCAGTGAATTGTGTATAATTGATAGAAAGGCTTGGGGCAAACTTTGAATGTGCAATCCATCATCCATGTTTCACATTTCTTAAGTATTTGTAAGTTGCTATTTGTTGCAATGATGAGAATTTGTTTTTCATGACTTTTGTTATCATGGAGAAGGAATTTTTCATCTTTGTGAGTGATGGTATATTCAGGTAATATTTGTATTTCAGCAAAAGTTTGAGGGGTGGGTGGTGTTTGAGCTGTAGCTCTTTTAGTTCGGGAAATTAATCTCTTCAGAGTGGGGATAGATGGTAGTTGTCCTGTAACATGCTCAGGTACCCTATTTAACACATTTTTAAGTATTTGGGTACTTGTTTGTTGTGAGCTGGTACTTGCTTCTCTTATTGTCTCGAGAGCATCTCTAACCTCACTTTCTGTTACATTGGGGGATGGTTATGTTCTTTGACATTTACTACATTGGTTTCTATTGTAGTGGCTCTACCATAACAAGAGTTAGAGTAATATTTATTGCATTTCCAATGTGTTTTGTTGCCACTCATTTTCTCTTGGGTATAAGTGTATCCCATGTGGCAGAGAAGTAGTTTCCCTTTTTGTGAAGTAATTAATTTTGCTCCCTCTGCCTTTTTTGGGTTAATCTGTGAATATATGTATATATATTTATTAATTACACTATTTTGAACAATAAACATTTAGTATAATTAATATGTTTGAAAGAAACTTAAATGTATTTTGTTTTTATTTTCTTGATGGATCTTCTTTCTATTGTTGATGTTTACCCACTTGGTTTTTTTCTGTTGGTATAAAAGCAAAATGTTATTGTTATTAAAGTGTTACATTTTATTGTGTTATTTTATTTATTTAGCTTCTATTTTTATTTAGTTGAGAAAAAAAGTACTATTTTTCGTTAATGATGTTTTTTTCAGTGATTTTGTTGTAGGTTGTAATTTGTAGAAGCTGGCAAGAGAAAAATATTTGTTAGTTATATTTGCTTTTTAATTTATTTTATTTTGTTAATTAGTCTGATGTATTTGTTGGTTAATTTATATACTTACTTAATTTGATCTTTTTCTGTAATGTTGCTTTTGTCTCTGTTTTTGAAGTTAATTCTTGCTTTGTTGTTTCAAGGTGAACTTTTATTGAAGTGTAATCTGTGAAATTTAAAATAGAAGGTTTAGTTTTAGTTTATTTGTTTGTTTAGCTTTTTTTGACTATTTATTTTATTGGAAAAATAAAAATACTGAATGCAGTTGGTGAAGTTTCTTTCGTTGATGTTGTTTTTTGTTGAATTTTGTAGAAGCTGTTAAGAGAAAAGTATTTGTTAGTAATAATTCCTTTTTTACAAAATGTATCGTTTTTTAATGGTTAGGTCTAATTGTTGTTTTTTTATATACTTACTTTGTATTATAAATTTCTATTATTTTGATTTTGTATTTTTTTCAAACTTAGGGGCTCATTAGGATGGCAGAAGGCCCGCCACCTCCAGCCCGGCGGTGGCGGGCCCTCCGCCATCTGATTACCTATTTCCCCCACCACATTAGGATGGCCGGGGGAATCGTTCCGCAAGCGTGGCGGGCGCAAAGACCGCCCGCCACACTTCCACCACAGACAATCGTTACGATTGCCTGGCGGAGTGGATAGGACCGGGGTACCGCCCGCCAGATTACAATGCTGGCATCAGCCAGCCTTTCCATGGCGGTGGAACCGCCATGGAAAGGCTGGCGGTGGCTGGATTCGGGGGCACGTTGCGGGGCCCCTCTGTGTTGGGGGAGGTGTTGCTGCACTGGGGGGGTACCCATGGTACCCCCCTGCATTTCCCTGCACTGGGTGGCAGGCATCGCGTGGTGCCTGCCACGTAGTGCAGGGAAATGCACAGCATGGCAATTTGACATTGCGTACGGTGCTGCAGCCAGCAGCACCGTCCGCAATGTTAAATACCCTGGATGCGCCCGCCATAAGGGTGGGTGCATCGTAATTGCTGTGGTGGGACCGCCACATGACTGGCAGGCGGTCCCACACACCGCAGCAATGGCGGGCGGACTCAGGTGCACCCGCCATCGTAATGAGCCCCTTAATGTTTGTTTTGGGGTTTTTGTGTGGAGTTGTTGTGAATTATAATCTGTGAAAAATAAAACATTATGGGCCCGATTCTGATGCGGGTTGGAAAAGCTTCCCAACCGAATCGGTTGGGAAATGGTTTCCGACCCACTCGGATCGGGAAAGTCCAACCGGCAGAGTAGGATGCATCCGGATGTTTCCAGATATGATTTGGTTGAACTCCCATTGACTTCAATGGGAACATTTGTTCCTAACCGCATCAGAATTGGGCCCTCGGTCGGGAAGACACGTTCCCGATCCGATTTGGAAGGAGCAAATGCCGTTAGGAGGCCTTCCTAACCGCATCAGAATCAGGCCATCGGTCGGGAAGCTTTTCCAACCCGCATCAGAATTGGGCCCTATGTTGTAATTTTTGTTAATTTGATTATTTATATTATTAAGTGTTTATTTTTATTTATTTGTAATTAAATAAATATACAAAGGGGTCTATTACGATGGCGGTTGGATGTGCACCGCCGGGCCGGCAGTGGCACCCGCCGGACCGGCGGTGGACATCCGCCTGCGATCGCAACCAAAAAACCGCCGGTCAAATTAGGATGGCGGTGGTGACCGCGGTGGTGGGAAATTCCGACCGCCTCTTTTCCGCCGGTTGCCATCTGCACTCCTGCCTGGCGGATGGAGCGGGACCAGGATAATGGTGGCGGTGCAGAGCAGGCTCCGCCGGCTGGATTATGATGCCGGCAATAGCCAGCCTTTCCTCAGCGGTCAAACCGTCATGGAAAGGCATGCAGAGATTGTCTTCCGGGGGCCCGTTTCAGGCCCCCAATGTTTTGTGCGGGGTGTGGGTGCACTGGGGGGGTACCCATGGTCCCCCCCTACATTTCCCTGTACCAGGTGGCAGGCACTGTACAGTGCCTGCCACGCAGTGCAGGGAAATGCAGGACATGCTCCTTTGGACATCGCAGTGGTGGTGCGGGCAGCAGCAACCGCCGCAATGTTAAGGCCCGCGATCCAACCGCCGTGGTCGGATTTCGACCGCGGGTCATCGTAATTCGACCGGCGGTGATGTCGCGGTCCATGCGGGCAGTCTTTTCCCGCTACCATGTTGGTCGGGGAGGTTTTCCGACCGCCATCGTAATAGGCCCCTTACTCTTTTTAGTTGATGGAGTGTCCTTGGTAGATGTTCTGGTTTTGTCGATTTTTGTAGAAGCTGTTAAAAATAAAAGAACATTTGTTAGCTATGTTTTGCTATTTTATTCAGTTTAGTTCTTTTAAATAATTTAGGTTAGTTGTTGGTAAAGTCATATACTTACTTTGTGTTATATTTTATTGTTGTTGTGTACGTAATTATTTGTGTTGAATTTTCTAGAAGCAATTTTAGTGATGTTGAATCTGTTATATATGAAGGAAATTATGTTATAGTATTTTACAAGTTTTTTTATTTATTTAGTTTTGTGCTTACCTTTATTGCGGGATGTTTGGAATAGTTTTTGGTGTAGTTGTTTTTCGATTTGTCTTCTCTCTCTTAAACGTTCGCATTTCCTCCGTGGTCGTCCGTTATACGGTAAATTTTACAATTATTTGATTTTTTTTTAGTGTTTGTTTAATTAGTTAGAGTTTTCTATTGGTTTGTGTTTGTGTGTTTTAAATTTATTGGTTGAAATAGCTTTTTTGAATTTTTAGCTGTTACCTTGTAATTCATATAATGTTTATTCTGTTTATTTATTGTTTGTTTTTATTTTTTTATTGTTGTTATTTAATTTTATATGTAGATAAATCTTTTATTTTTTTATATATTATATTATATATATTTATGTTTGTTTATTTTCGTTACTTTTGATTGATTTTTTATGTTATATTGTTTGTTTATTAATTTGTTTTTGTATATTTAATTAATTTGTTTAAATTAATCTGGTTAATTTGTGATTAATTTTATTGTTTATTTAAATTAATTGGTATATGTTATTTTATTTTATTATTGTAAATAGAATTTTTTATGTTAAATCTTTTTTTCCGATATAGTTAATATGTATTTTATTGATGTGTTGTCGATATTGTTTGTATCAATATTTTTGATGTGTTTCATTTTATTTTAATGTTATCAATATTTTTGTGTTTTATATTTTTGTCGTCGATATTTTTGTTATCGAGATTTATTTAAACGATATTTTTTTATCGATATTAGTGTTATTTCTATTTTGTGTATTGTGTGTCGATGTTTTTGTTTATGATATTATTGACTCGATAATTCTGTAGTTCGATGTTATGAGAGTCGATGTTGTGCGGGTGATCCTTTGTGCATAGCCTGCGCTTGGGTTTCACTTTTAATCTTCTACAAGGTGAGCAATGTGCAGTATAATTTATTGGGGGTGTTGGGAAACAACTGAAGATGATGTGCATTAAGTGGGAATTGGTGCTCTACTTTTTCTTGCAATTTTTTTCTTTAAAACTCTAAAATGACATATCTCCAAATGTTTGTATTCTATTTTAACAATATTGGTCTTTTTGCTATTTATATGAGTTTCTATTTGTTTAAAGTGGTTTGGGAATTGTATTGTGTTTTGTTCCCTGCCTTGAAATTGTTGGTACTGTGTGAACTCAACAAACACTGCTCTGGGGGTTGCCTGTACTTGTGCCGTAGCTTCTAGGAATTGAGCAACGATTCTTCAAACTGACCTAATCAGAGTGGATGTACAAAATTGGTAGGGACACCACCTCGCAAATTAATAATCCCACTCTAGACAGGAAGAATGTTGCCAAGCATGTCCATTGTTTCTATAATGGTTCACCACTATGACAGGATAAGCTAGAATGTTCCCACGCATAACCAATGCATCATCAATGTGCCACTGCTATGGTAAAATATTCCAGAATATTGTAAAGCAGGTCCATTGTCTCATGGATAGGTGAAAGTATGATGGTGGAAAAAGTGGGGAGGCAAGATTAGATTTTTTTTAATGAAAAGTGTAACGAGTGCATGGAGTGAACATCAGCACATCAATTTAAGTTCTGCAACAGTCAGGGTATCAGTTGTACCGGTAAAGCAAGTATAAAGCTGTCACGATAGAGACCATGTATGTTGTGCATTGAGTGTGAGTGAAATGGATAGTAGTGGATGTATCTGGCTGTCATATCTACAATTATGTTGTTAAGGTTGTAAGATCTGGTCTCAAAGACCAAATTTTCCCGCCCATTTGGGTGTTGAAGTCTTCTGATTTCATTTTTGTATTTATTTAAGGAGTTTTATCAAGCATTTACATGCCAACCAACTGCTACTTCAGAGTACTATGAAAGTAAGAAAAAGCAAGAGGTAAAAAGGCGGGTCAGAGGGAAGCGGGCTGATGCTGTAAGGCAGGAAGACTGGATAAGGTATGAAAATAGTTTTAACTGGTGGGCTTTTTAACAGGGGCAGATTAAAATGCATGTGTGGTGCCTGTGAAGTTTTCAAATCTTTCCTGAACTGGTGAAGGTCATCTTGATTTTTCAGCAAGGATGGCAAAGTACTCCAGAGACATGATCTCAAGACTTCTAATGACTTTCCTCCAAATGTAAACTTCTTTGGTATACATTGATTGAATTGGAATGTGATGGATATTCTCAAATTCCTTTTTGAACTGTATGGTGAGGTCAGTGATTGGGTACAAGGGGCACATTGATATGATACCTTATGCATAACGCATAGTATCTTCCGTTTTATTCTGTGTCAAAGCAGGTGATAGGTTCGAACTTTTGGAGGACAATGAAAATTCTTGCTGCTTGATTTTGTGTTATTCAAAGTTTTTGTAACTATAATGTTTGTAGACCTACTGTTAGAAATTGGAGTTTCTGGTTGGCAGAGGTATGCACCCTGTCCAAGCAGGAACCGCAATCCTAGTCAGGGTAGGTCACAAACACACCATAAACTAACCTGTGCTCATCCTCAGGTAGCTTGGCAAAGAGCAGTCAGTATTAACTCAAGAGGCAATGTGTAAAGTATTTGTGCAACACATCAAACCGTAGCACAGTGAAAACACTACAAAAAGACTCCACACCAGTTCAGGGAAATAGAGAATAATTCCATAAATAAAACAAGATCATAATGGCAAAACTCCAAATCAACAGAAGTTGAGATATGATTTTTTTAAAGGTTAAATGTGAAAATGGAGCTTAGAAATAGCGCTTAAACACTAAATTGGTCGCTCTGGCCCGGACAAAGTCAAGAGTTCAAGCTGACCACGATGGAGTGTGTACCAGATACAGGACCCACGCAAGGCCCACTGAGCAAAAGTATCTTGATCATGGTCTCAAACAATGAGATACGGGGGGCAGCCAAGCGATGCCTTGGGGATCCCTACGCAGTTGGGTTGATGCACTGGATTTCTTCACGCAACGGCGGTGATGCATCGGATCCGCGAGCGATCCATCAGGTTCATGGCGCAGTGGTTCCGGATATGATGCACCATTTTTCTCCATGCTGTAGAGGTGATATATGGCTCTTCTCCACGCAGTGCAATGGCGGTGATGCAGCGGTTCCAAAGCAGCAGTCCCAGAGGTGATGCAGTGGTTCCGTATGTGAGATATTGATCTGGTTCCAGCAATGACAGTGATCTGTCAGTTCCAATTGGCACAACGGAGTTGATGCGCGGGTTCTAGCATTCGCAGCACTTTATACTCACTTCCAAGCACCCATGACTTAATTGGTATCACTTGGCAAAGCAAGACTTGCAGCAAGCAAAGTCCAGGTGCTGTTTGTAAGTTGAATTGAAGTCGTTGATATCTCTGATACATCAGAACAGAAGGCAAGCCAACAAGTCCTTGGAGATACTTAGATTCTGGGATGTAGAGCTGCAGGTCCAGTCCTTCTCACTCCCAAGCAACAAGACAGCAGGCCAGCACAACAAAGTAGTCCAGCACAGTGTCAGTCCCTCCAACAGAACAGCAGTCCTTCTTCCTGGTAGACTGGCCTCAGTTCCAGAAGTGTTCTGAGTTGGTGGTGTCAGAAAACCAGTGCTTATACCCAGTTGGGCCTTTGAAGTGGGGGAGACTTCAAAGGGATGCCTTTGAAGTGCACAAATCCCTGCCTTTCCTGCTCCGGCTCCAGACTCACTACAGGGGGGTATGCAGCCCTTTGTGTGAGAACAGGACACCGCTGATTCAGATGTAATTGTCAGCTCCTCCCTTCCATGCTTCCCAGGATGGCCCATCAGGATGTGGATGGCCCATCAGTCACACCTAGGCTCCCTTTCTGTGTAGCTGTCTAAAAGGTATGCACAAAGCCAGCTGCCACCCAACCATGATGTGTATTCAGAGACAGACAGAAGACACCAAATGGTTACAGTAAGAAAATGCCAACTTTCTAGAAAGTATCACTTCAGAATTGCAATTTAAAATCAAATTTCATCCTAAATTGTGTTTTAAAATTGTAATTCCACAGACAACAAATTTGGGGATCCCATCTCTGCCCAATCGGAAATTACACTTATAGAATGTAATAAGGCAATCCCAATGTTATCCTATTGGAGAGATAGGTCTTGAAGTAGTGAAAAACAGATTGAAGAGTATTTCACTACCAGGGCATGTAAAAATTAAAAAGGAAATGTCATTCTTTTTATGTACACTGCACCCTGCCCCTGGGTCTGTCCAGGGCCTGCCATAGGGGTGGTCTATGTGTAATAAAAAGTAAAGTTTTGCCCTGGCAACTGGGTTAGCTTGCCAGGTCGATATGGTAGTTTAAAACTTCCCACATAGGCTCTGCAGTGGTTGATCTGAGACAGGTTTAAAGGGCTATTTAAGTGGGTAGCACTGGTCGATATGACAGTTTAAAACTTCACACATAGGCTCTGCAGTAGTAGATCTGTGACATGTTTAACGGGCCATTTAAGGGGGTGGCACAATCAGTGCTGTAAGCCCACTTTTAGCATTTAATTTACAGGTCCTGGGCACATGTAGTGCACTTACTAGGGACTTATAAGTAAATTAAATATGCCAGTTGTGGATAAGTCAATGTTACCATGTTTTCAAGTATAGAGCACATGCACTTTAGCATTGGTTAGCAGTGCTAAAGTGCCCAGATTCCCAAACCCAGCAAATAGAGATCAGCAAAGACAGTAAAAACAGGAGGTCTGAAGGCAAAAAGTCAGGGGAAACAACGCCAAGGATGCCAGGTCTAACACCTGCATAGAAGCTGTTGTAATAATCTAGTGAACCTTGAGCCCACTGGTACAACACAAAACATCTCCATGTCATGCTCCTGCAGGGGCCATCCTCAGGCAGCGTAGTGACAGCCACATGCCAACTCACCAGGCACTCTAAGTGCAACAATCTGGAGGTGAAGAGGTACACCTGAACCTCAAACTAAAGTCAATACTAAGGGGCCGATTCCGATCTCGGTCGGAGGCGCACCTAACACCATTCGGTCGGGAAAAAAGCCATGCAAATGCCTGTTTCCCGACCGATCCGCACATTAATCCGAACGAACAAGTACGATGCGCACAACAGCACAGATTCCGACCCAGTCGTACTCACCCAATCCAGGTCCTGTTCCCCGACCGAGCCGGATCCGTAAACGCAGATTCGAGTCGCCCGGAAGCCAAAAAGCAGCCCCGTCTGGCCGGACAAGTACGATGCGCTTCCCGTACGCGCCGAACCCGTCGCTACGCACGGCACGTCAAAGCATCTGGGAGAGGCGCACATAAGCTCCGATTCGCGCCACAACACGATCCACGGCTACGAGACGAACACGCAAGCGACGAGGACGAGGCGAAGCAACGACAAAGACGAACGAGACGAACCAGCCATGAATCCCATCGTTCCGATCCTACCAATATTCTACATCTACCACCGGAACAGGCACGGACGCGTACGGCGCAGAAGGTAAGTCAGACACCAACCACAAAATCAAACTACACGTACCCGACATATCACACACACACAGAGGGATGCACAAATTACTTACACCAGAAACAGTAGCACCATAGGGGCGGGATGCCCATCACCAATGCCACACATACACATAGGGGCCCGGATGCCTGTCACCACTACCACCTCTATCCAGGGGGGGCTGGATGCCTACCACTACTACCACCTCTATCCAGGGGGTGCCAGATGCCTACCACCACTACCACCCTTACCCAGAGGGTGCCAGATGCTTACTACTACTACCACCTCTACCCAGGGGGTGCCAGATGCCTACCACGACTACCACCTCTACCCAGGGGTGCCAGATGCCTACCACTACTACCACCTCTACCCAGGGGGTGCCAGATGCCTACCACCACTACCACCCTTACCCAGGGGGTGCCAGATGCCTACCACTACTACCACCTCTACCCATGGGGGGCTGGATGCCTGTCACTACTACCACCCTTACCCAGGGGGTGCCAGGTGCCTACCACTACTACCACCACTACCCATGGGGTGCCAGGTGCCTACCACTACTACCACCTCTACCCATGGGGGGCTGGATGCCTACCACTACTACCACCTCTACGCAGGGGGTGCCAGATGCCTACCACGACTATCACCTCTACCCAGGGGGTGCCAGGTGCCTACCACCACTACCACCCTTACCCAGGGGGTGCCAGATGCCTACCACTACAAACCACCTCTACCCAGGGGGTGCCAGATGCCTACCACCACTACCACACTTACCCAGGGGTGCCAGATGCCTACCACTACTACCACCTCTACCAATGGGGGCTGGATGCCTGTCACTACTACCACCCTTACCCAGGGGTGCCAGGTGCCTACCACTACTACCACCTCTACCCATGGGGGCTGGATGCCTGTCACTACTACCACCCTTACCCAGGGGTGCCAGGTGCCTACCACTACTACCACCACTACCCATGGGGTGCCAGGTGCCTACCACTACTACCACCTCTACCCATGGGGGCTGGATGCCTACCACTACTACCACCTCTACCCAGGGGTGCCAGGGGCCTACCACTACTACCACCTCTACCCATGGGGGCTGGATGCCTGTCACTACTACCACCCTTACCCAGGGGTGCCAGGTGCCTACCACTACTACCACCTCTACCCATGGGGGCTGGATGCCTACCACTACTACCACCTCTACCCATGGGGGGCTGGATGCCTACCACCACCACCACCACCCTTACCCAGGGGGTGCCAGATGCCTACCACTACTACCACCTCTACCCATGGGGGGCTGGATGCCTGTCACTACTACCATCCTTACCCAGGGGGTGCCAGATGCCTCCCACTACTACCACCTCTACCCAGGGGGTGCCAGATGCCTACCACCACTACCACCCTTACCCAGGGGGTGCCAGATGCCTACCACTACTACCACCTCTACCCATGGGGGGCTGGATGCCTACCACCACCACCACCCTTACCCAGGGGTGCCAGATGCCTACCACTACTACCACCTCTACCCATGGGGGCTGGATGCCTGTCACTACTACCACCCTTACCCAGGGGTGCCAGGTGCCTACCACTACTACCACCTCTACCCATGGGGTGCCAGGTGCCTACCACTACTACCACCTCTACCCATGGGGGCTGGATGCCTACCACTACTACCACCTCTACCCAGGGGTGCCAGATGCCTACCACGACTACCACCTCTATCCAGGGGTGCCAGATGCCTACCACTTCTACCACCTCTACCCAGGGGGTGCCAGATGCCTACCACCACTACCACCCTTACTCAGGGAGTGCTAGATGCCTACCACTACTACCACCTCTACCCATGGGGGGCTGGATGCCTACCACTACTACCACCTCTACCCAGGGGGTGCCAGGTGCCTAACACTACTACCACCTCTACCCATGGGGGGCTGGATGCCTACCACCAACAACACCCCCACTCACAGGATGGCAAATACATGCCACAAGAAGCACACACCAGCAGAAAGAATGCAACACAAAGACATCCCCCCAACACCATGACAAGCGTGTGTAGACTGTGTCAAATGCCTACAACACTGAACAGGACTGTGAACATACAATGTGACCCCCTATCACAAGTGCCACACATAAATGTGTGTGGCACCCACAATGCAAGCAGGCCATGACCATTGTGGCAATGGGGTCCAAACCCCCATCATCACAGTGCCCAAAATGTAAGTGTGGGGTCCATAGCTGAAGCACATATTGAACATTGTGGCAATGGGGTCCAAACCCCCATCATCACAGTGCCCAAAATGTAAGTGTGGGGTCCATAGCTGAAGCACATATTGAACATTGTGGCAATGGGGTCCAAACCCCTATCATCACAGTGCCCAAAATGTAAGTGTGGGGTCCATAGCTGGAGCACATTTTGAACATTGTGGCAATGGGTCCAAACCCCCATCATCACAGTGCCCAAAATGTAAGTGTGAGGTCCATAGCTGAAGCACATTTTGAACATTGTGGCAATGGGGTCCAAACCCCCATCATCACAGTGCCCAAAATGTAAGTGTGGGGTCCATAGCTGAAGCACATATTGAACATTGTGGCAATGGGGTCCAAGCCCCCATCATCACAGTGCCCAAAATGTAAGTGTGGGGTCCATAGCTGAAGCATATTTTGAACATTGTGGCAATGGGGTCCAAACCCCCATCATCACAGTGCCCAAAATGTAAGTGTGGGGTCCATAGCTGAAGCACATATTGAACATTGTGGCAATGGGGTCCAAACCCCCATCATCACAGTGCCCAAAATGTAAGTGTGGGGTCCATAGCTGAAGCACATTTTGAACATTGTGGCAATGGGGTCCAAACCCCCATCATCACAGTGCCCAAAATGTAAGTGTGAGGTCCATAGCTGAAGCACATTTTGAACATTGTGGCAATGGGGTCCAAACCCCCATCATCACAGTGCCCAAAATGTAAGTGTGGGGTCCATAGCTGAAGCACATATTGAACATTGTGGCAATGGGGCCAAACCCCCATCATCACAGTGACCAAAATGTAAGTGTTGACAAAGAAAAAGCTGGAACTGCCAAACTGCATGGATGATTCCTGGTCACAGAACAACAAACACATCAGTGGCAAAGTAGTGCTTGTGTCCCATAGCAACATAGAATGGGGGAGGCAAACAGTGCAGTGCAAATAAGACATACCTTTGGCCATGTGCAGACAAACATCACCTATGGGGGCTGACACTGTCAACATTCATCAATGACACAATGACAGAAGTGACCATCAGAATGCAGACCCACATATTTGCACCAATGGGCACACAAATTCAGATACCCAGTGGAGACTGTAGATGTGAGGTGAACAGATACCATACCATGGCAACAATGGGACACACACACAATGATCATTGTGCTGACTGATGACCTAGGAGTCCCAGGGACAGCAGGGCAAACACACCAAACAACATACAGCCAATGGCACACCTAAGATATGCCAATGCAGTGGTGCCGATGCACATACACAAACAGGCATACCCACACTGCACATCAAACACAACAGGTGAGGGGGTACCAGTGTCCCCAGGCAACCACACAACACATGAGGAGGCCTGAATACCAATTACACAGATGTGCATACAGTGCCACACAAAGGTAACTCATGGATCCAAATCCCCTATGTGGGCAATCAGGCATTGTCAGATGAGAGGGAGCAGAAATCACACATGTCACACAAGCATGTAGGAACAGCAACTGACACAGCAAGACACAGAGACACCACAGCACTACCCCCAGGGCCCCCACAATGTGGTGACCCTGGGCTGCATTACAATCCCACTGTGATGACAAAGCTAGATGTCGTTCACACTGTGAACCACAGTCATGTGTCCTGAGCAACAAACTACCATCACACCTACACAAGCACAAATCAATCAGCACGGCCTGTCAGCCAAGGCCAACATGGAGGCAGGGGTCTAGCCGGGCAACAACTCTCATCTGCACACACTCAACACCACACACCTCGACCTCCAACAATGTGCAGCAGTGAAGCTCACATGCACTGGTGACATTACACATGCACCCATGACAATCCCACGGGGGGTGGTGAGAACCAAGGTGCAGAAACACATCACACATGGCCACTCAACCAGACTCCTGAATGTCTGACACACTGCACACTACGCTGTACATGGACATGACGGCAATACCACACCAACCAATGGGATCCCAGCCACAGTCACACACCTATGAAGAAGCCAAGGTCACCCACAAAGAACACACATAGACAACTACCAACATTGCAGCCCTCAGGAGTGCCAGCAGTCACACACACAACGTGTCACAACCAATGAAAGCTAACACAAACAAGAAATCACATGACAGGAGTAAACAACAAGTGCAAAGGGGAATCCTGACTGTGACACATCAGCGTCTGCCCACAAACTCAGCCCTGACAGCAAACACACCTATGGGTGACACCCTGATGACCAGTAATGTGCCATGCACCCACATCACAGAGAACCCAGGGAGAAGACTTTGGGGGAACATAGGTCAACTCAGCAAGCATCACAAACAGGAACATCACTAGGGATCCCAGCATGCACAGCAAAATGGAAGTGAACACACAGACATGCTCATACAACACACACCTTGGGCGCACGAGATGTCACAGGAGTACACACTGCCATGAGGGGACTCCACTCCTGTGTGAGGAAAGCTGTGCCATATGTCGCATCAGTAGGGCTCCATCATGTCAGCAGAACACTTGGTCACACAGTCAACAATTAGCACAAAATGAAGGCTCCCGTCACATCAGCCTGGTCATGGGAATGTCAACGAAATCAACAGCACAGATCCAACACACATGTATAGCAAGTTGCACTGACAACACAGATGAGACCTTCCCCATTGATGCCCAAACCTGCATGTCCAGTGGAGATGGCCACACGGTCAGGGAAGTAGACTAATTGAACAATGGCAAACACAACAGATGTGCATGGGTGGAACCCACAGATGTGACATTGCTAATGTAAGTAGGAAATCCCATTGCCAAATATTGAAAACATGACCCCCTCAGATGCTGCTAAGGATGACATGGATACACCACAGGATAGGACACTGTCCCCCTGGACCACATGGGTTCCTGCACAGTAACACTTCATTTTCATGAGACCAAATATCACCATCACTGCAGCAAGTGCATGGTTAGCGTCATCAACATCATGTACATCAGAAGTAAAAGCACTAGAGAACAGAAAGTTGCTTTATTCAGCATATGTGGGCTCAAAACTTGGAAAAACTGTAAGGAATCAACAAAGGCCAATGGCCAGTCCATCAAGGAAGTCAATACAGGGTGACAGTGGCAGATGTCACCCTACGCATGCCTGCACTGATCAAAACCAGGGACAATCCCCTAGGAGGGGCATACGGGGGGCAGGCCAGGCACCGCAGGGACAGGATCAGGGCTCACCAGGAGGAGGCAGGGAAGGGGTGGTGGGTGCTGGAGAGCCACTGACAACTGCAGTGGAGATGTCTGACATGGTGTGTGCCGGCACAACTGGGGGGCATGACTCAGATGTTGTGGGTGCCGGCACGACTGCAGTGGACCCTGCAGATGGAGTGGACAGGTCCGCCACTGCAGTGCCCAAGTCAGACAGGGTGATAGTGGACTCCACTGCAGTGCCTACCTCCAGGGGAGGAGAATGGGGATCAGGTAAGGTGGGCAGGACAGGGGGAGGACACCCTCAGCACATCAGTGGTACAGACAAGTGCAGCGGGGGTGTGGGGCCGGAAGAGCAAGTGGCAGGGGGTGAAGGTCTGACCCTTCTGGGGATGGTGTATCTGTGGGTGGGGGATCCTGGGGCAGGGTGTGGTGGGGGCACCTGTGGAGTGGGGGCCTGAGGGATGGAGGAAGGAGACTTGGTGCCTGAGCTGCAGGGCGGCGGCGGGGTCTTGCTCTTCCGGGACCGGGGGGACTTGCGGGTGGGGGCCTCAGTTGGTCTGCGCCTGGGGGATGGTGTCCGGGGGCCAGGGGCACTCCACTCCGTGTGGGTGGGCTTCCTCTTCCCCCTGAATGCTGGATCAGCTGGGTCGGAGGGGAAGAGGCCAAGGTCACAGAGGAAGAGCCGCTGTGTATTTGGGGATGCAGGTGAGGCAAGGGAGGGGTCTTTGGAGGGAGAGGCAACTGAGGACTGCGCAGTGCTTGTGGATGCGTGTGTTTGTGCCTGTGCCCCATCCCCTGTGAGTGTGGTTTCAGTCCCCTGACGGTGCGTGCGTGTGCGTCTTGTTTGTGGCGTGTGTGTCTGTCTGCTGCATGTGTCTGTGCTGGTGTGTGCCTGTGCCAGTGTGTGTGTGCTTGGGACGGGTAAGGTGCTGGGGAGTGTGGATGGGGCAGAGGCAGGAGGGGTGAGGGACTGTCGGAGGAGGGACACTGCTGCCGTCAGGGAGGAGTCCATGGACCTATTGCCCCTCTGTAGGTCAGACATGCCCGATGAGATGCCCTCCATGAATGACACCAGCTGAGTCAACAGACTGGTGTGTGCATGGAGGACACTCAGCATCGCTGTCTGTCCTACATGGAGCTGGCGGAGGAGGTACACAGACTCCTCACTCAGGGCAGCAGGGGACATAGGGGCAGGGGGTGCGGTGCCTGGCCCGAAGGAGACACGCTCCCGAAAATGGGAGCCTCCACGGACCTCGGGAATGGGAGCCAACGGGAGGGCGGTGGTGGTGGTGGTGGTGGTGGTGGTGGTGGCGGGGACAGCAACACTAGCTGGGGTGTGGTGGCTGCTGACACCCGCCTCCATAAGGGAGTCATCGTCCGAGTTGCTCTGGTCCTCAGCTGAGGTGGATGGTGCTGAGGACTCCTCGGTGTGGCTCCCCTCGCCCTCCGTGCCACTGGGTCCCTCCGACCACTCCTCGGCTGCTGACCCAGTCTGGCTCTGCGGCTCCTCCTGGTCCGTGGAGCTGTCCCCTCCTGTGGCCGTGGATGTATCTGCAATCAATAGGGAAACAGACAGATATCAGTCACCTGCACCGAACGCACACACCACAGTAAGTACAGCACATTACAGAGCAAGCCCTGGCATCCTTAGTTGAACATTGCTAAAACTGCACAAACAGAACAGGAGAAGTCAATTGTCAGTCTGATGGTCAACCATGGCACTCACATCCCACCTGGCCTTGCACCCATCTGTCTGGTGTCTGTTGGATGGCAATACCCCAGTGTGGACACATGCACCACCTACACAGTATTTGGACAGTGCAGAGAACCCGGTGAAGCATGTGGACATGCACACATCACAACTCTTGCCACTGAGTCAGTACAGGTGTCCGGATGTAAGGGATGCCCAGAGTCAAATAGGAAATGCATGTCATGCATACCAGTGACAGACACCATGATGCACCCATGTCCTGATAGCCATTGCCACAATGGTGTGCATGTAGCACATGTCACTCCCCTGCAGGATCACTAATAGGAAGTCACATGCCATGGCACAGCCATGCCTGCTAAGTCATACATCACTGTCTCCAGTCACATGGGCAGGGCAGCCAGACAACAACACTCTGCACTGTGTCACAATAGTAGATCATGGGGAATGCAAGTCCTGGAGCTGAACAAGTGCACATGTACATCCCCCACACACCACATCATCTGAACCCTCATCTGTCCAGGTCATACCCATTGGACATATGGGAGACCTGGAACACTACCCTCTGCACCTGAGCACCTCACAATCTGCTGTGAATGGGAAACAGCTGCCTGAACTTCATATTCGCATACCACAGTCTGCACGGTCAGGTGATCAAACACCTATGTGTCACACAAGTATCATCTCCTATGGTCACATCTCCGGTGACATGCGGAGCCCCAACCGAGGAACACCCCAGCAGACCTGACAACGAAGCCACAGCACACTGACACAGAGGCAGACACCTGAGGGGACAAATCACTGAGCAAAACGTGTCAGCTGATACACGGCAGTGGGAGTACAGAGTGTATTGTATGGCCTGGAGTAGGCATGACTGTCCTGCCCCACATGAATGAGGGATGAGCCCTGGACAGTAGGCAGCTGGCTACGTATGTGTGACACACGTTATATACACACTCCTGGGGCCCAAACATTGTTCCCACCCGCAGCATGGGTGTGTGCCAGATACCCCAGGCACATGTGGTGGATCAGCTCAGCAATTGGGCCACATATCAAAGTAACACGCAGAACACATGTCAGAACACAGGCATTGTGTAAGCAATGGACCCACCCATGATGCCCACCACAGAGTCAGGGAAACAGATGCTGTCCCCCACCTTGAGTCAAGCAAACTGCAGGGACACAGTACCCAAGTGACACAATACCCTGACTGTAGGGGCCACACCTGGGTATCAGATGAGGAGTGGGCAGTGCACAATAGAAGGACATGGGTCCTGGACCACAAGACTGATGTACTGTGGAAGTTTAACCAGGCCAGAGGAGGGCACATAGCATGGCAGACATAGTTCACAATGCAGACATGGACTCACCCCCTCCTTGCTGCTCTCTGGCCTTCAGCTGCCCATCCAGATCAGGGAAGACCACCGCCAGGATCCTCAGCATGTGGGGGGTCAGGGTCCGGTGTCCGCCCCTCCTGCGAGGAGGCGACAGCTTCAGCTGGACCCGTGTGATCCTCCGGGTCCAGCCCCGAAGGTCCTGCCACCTCTTCTGGCAGTTGCGGATCCAGCGCTTGTAGTCCCCCACGGATCTCACTGCCCGGACGATGGTCAGCCATATCTTCTGCTTCTGGTGGGCATCAACCTGTGAGGATGACAAAGTGAGAATGCCATTACTACACATGCAACATAACCGTGCATTACACAGTTGGATATACATGTCTCAATCACAGGAGCACATGATGTACACAGGCAGTGCAACGATGGCCATGGACAGTATGCCATCAGTTACTACATGGTATCATTGCCTGGGCAGTAAAACCTTGTTTAAATGCACTGTCACTGCACTATTCCTGTCCAGTGCATATAACTACACACTATGGGGGGTGACAACTACTCAGTGAGCCTGCTAGCCAGTGGCGTGCAGACTGTTAGCCTTGCTAGTCAGACAACATGCACATTTAGAAAGGCAGTGGACAGAACACTCACCTGCTTCCCTGGTTTCCCATACAGCTTGCTGTACTGTGGAAGGAGGCTGTCCAGCAGGGCCTGGTTCTCCTCAGTGCTGAAGGCTGGGGCTCTCTCCACAGTACGTGCCATTGCAAGGTCCAGAGGGGGCAGAGACAGCAGCAGTGTAGTGGCAGATGTCGTGCAGGAGCATGTAGAGCAGGCAAGTGAGCTCTCAGGGGAACAGCCAGCATTATATGTGTGCTGCAGAGGCAGATACTGTCCCATGTGTCCAAAGTGATAGGTCCAAGTCGTTTGCATCTTCTGAATCTGGCCAATCCATGGAATCGCACCACTTACACACGCCCCCAGCATCCTTCAAATGTTCAACTTCATGACACCCATGAAATTGCAACATTGTTGTGGGTGACCAACTGAATTTACAGCATCAGACTCGTTCAAATTTTGAAAACGCGTCCGTTGCCAGGCCAGGCCATAGCCAATGGGTGCGCACCGATTGGACCATTGCCGTTCAATGCGTACCTAGGATACAACGCGTACCCGCACACATTGAATGCAATGGGCCAGCCGGGCACACAGATCGGACCATTGCTGTTCAACGCGTACCTAGGATACAACGCGTACCCACACACATTGAATGCAATGGGCCGGCCGGGCACACCGATCGGACCATTGCTGTTCAACGCGTACCTAGGATACAACGCGTACCCGCACACATTGAATGCAATGGGCCGGCCGGGCACATCGATCGGACCATTGCTGTTCAACGCGAACCTAGGATACAACGCGTACCCGCACACATTGAATGCAATGGGCCAGCCGGGCACACCGATCGGACCATTGCTGTTCAACGCGTACCTAGGATACAACGCGTACCCGCACACATTGAATGCAATGGGCCGGCCAGGCACACCGATTGGCCCATTGCTGTTCAACGCGTACCTAGGATACAACGCGTACCCGCACACATTGAATGCAATGAGCCGGCCGGGCACACCGATCGGACCATTGCTGTTCAATGCGTACCTAGGATACAACCCGTACCCGCACACATTGAATGCAATGGCCAATGTGTGCGCACTGATCGGTCCATTGCTGTCCAACGCGTATTGCGAATACAACGCGTACCAGCGCACATTGAATACAATGGCCAATGTGTGCGCACTGATCGGTCCATTGCTGTCCAACGCGTATTGCGAATACAACGCGTACCAGCGCACATTGAATGCAATGGCCAATGTGTGCGCACTGATCGGTCCATTGCTGTCCAACGCATCCCTGTACAAGTCACTGGCATATGTCACCATGCCTGTCACAGGTGAACATATGCCAGCCACATATACTTCCCAGGGAGTGAGGGGCACACCTACAACACCACAGCCTGTCCAAACTGTATCCTACGGCATGTAAGGCTGCATTACCTATTCCGTGTATGGGGGTGAAGATGTTGTTCTGTGGGTGTCACTTGGGGCAGCCACCCCCAGGCTGTGCACGTGTTCATGGGGACAGAATCCTTGGTGTTTCGTGTACATGACCACTGTGATGTGCAACTGTTCATATCTGAGCATGTGGCATGGTCACATTTCACGGTGGTGTATGTGTATGTCATGTCACATACACCCTGAGTCCCATGTGGGACGGTATGTTTGACCCAGGGTGACCCATTGGCACAATGGTGATGGTCCTCCACAGTCTGTGTGCATGTTGTGTTACCAATGTCTCTGATTTCATGTGCACAATGGGAGGCAGTCTCCACATCCACGTTGTTTGTGCATGGACTTTGATGTTGTGCGTGTGTGTGTCACAGACGTCCATGTCTGTCCTGCCGAGGCAACAGGGACCACTACCTGTGGGGGTCATGGTTGTTTTGCTGTGGTGTATACATGATACACCATGTAATGCCAGTGTCCATGTGGCAATCCAGGGTCCCTGGGAATCTACCTGTCGTTGAGCTGTGATGCCTGGGGCACATCAGTCCTCACATGTCACTGTGGGGTGTGTTTGTAATTTGGCAGCAGGAGATGGGAACTGGGACACGGCCTCATGATATCCAATGGCACGACCTGGGACTTATTGATGCCACTTGTTGAACTGTGATGTTAGATGTTGGCCATGTATGTGCCATACATATCCTTACGGAACTGCACACTTCATGTAGTTGTGCCTCATAATGATGTATCATGTGATGTTGAGTGTGTTCAATGCCACATATGTGGGGTGACTGACAATCTTGCTTTCTTCACCTATGCACTGCAGGGCACCAGCTGTCCTTAGATCATTCCCTGACCTGGCAACGATGGTGGAACGTGACAGCATCCGACGGTACCGCTTCACCAGGCAGCTGATTGAGGATTTGGCAGTGCGCTTGGCACCACATTTGCAACCTGGCCGTCCGTACCCTACAGCGCTGACCCCCAAGGTGAAGGTGATGGCAGCCCTACACTTCTTTGCCACCGGTGCCTTTCAACACACTCTGGCGACTGCTGGTGGGATGTCACAGACCATGTTCAGCCGTGTGCTCCGGGATGTTTTGGAGGCTATGTTGATATACCTGAACCAGTACATCTATTTCCCTAGACTCCAACGACTCACTGGCGTGAAGAGTGACTTCTATGCCCTGGGGAGGATGCTGCATGTCATTGGCTCCATTGATGGGACACATGTGGCTTTGGTACCACCACAGGCCCAAGAGCAGGCCTACCGTAACCGCAAACACTGCCACTCTGTCAATGCACTGGTGGTCTGTCTTGCAGATATGAGCATCACACACGTGTGTGCCCGTTTCCCTGGTTCTGCACACGATGCCTACGTGATGAGGAGTAGTCGCATCCCGAGGATGATGGCACAGATGCCGAACCAGCGTGCCTGGCTTGTTGGTGTGTACTGACTTTGTACCATTGTGTGTGTTCTTCTATGTAGTGTTCCACCCTCTTTTCCAACTCTGCTAATGTGCAATTGTCTGTATGTAGGTGACTCCGGATACCCCAACATGCCGTGGTTGCTGACGCCTCTCAGGAACCCTGTGACACCAGCCCAGATGCGCTACAATGAGGCACATGGTCGGACGAGGAGAGTGATTGAGCAGACATTTGGTCTCCTGAAGAGCCGCTTCCGCTGCCTCGACAAGACAGGAGGGTCCCTCCCATATGCCCCAGCAAAGGTGTGCAAGATTATCATCGTCTGCTGCATGCTCCACAACATGGCAGTGCGGAAGGAGTTGCCTCTCATCCTGGATGACGATGACCAACGTCCGCCACCTGTGGAGGATCCTGGCCTGGACCACGATGCCAGTGATGATGATGATGATGATGGTGATGTCCGCACACAGATCATCACCAACTTCTTCAGCTGAATGTGAGTATCCAGAGATGTCATGTCAATGATGTGAGTTAGCATGATATGTGTTGGTGGTGCTCTGGTGCTGTTTGAGTGTGTCCATGGGCTACATGACTGTATGCGTGTAGCGATGTGTCCTTGCAGGTAGTCTGTACTCCCCAACAGTGTTGACATGCTAACTTGGTTCTGGGTGGGTATCTTGTAACATGTATTGTGCATGAGTATTGCAGTTCTGTCCTGTTCTTCAGTGCTTTTGACTGTGTGTCATTTCTGTCCTTCACAGGGTACTTTCAGAGTCGTTTGGTCAACTCTGTTCCCAACACCGTGATTTGACTTCCCGGGTGGTAGCTGTTGTGTCCCTACAGGTGATGTGCACCACACCCATGGACTTCCTTCCTTCTACACTTGTTGACTGTGTGCCCACTGCCAGGTGGGATTACCTTGCATCTGTGGTGGTTACAACATGTTGCAAATGTGTAATAAACCTGTGCTTCACTTTGGGATGTGCGTTGTCTGTGATCACACATCTGACTGACATTTGCTTACTGCACCAGTGGGCTAGTTAACACAGACTGTGAATAGGTGTTGGGTCTGTGCAATGCAACGTATTTCCTGGCAACATCAGTGTAGGCGATGAGTCAGATGGCCATGGTGTGTATGTGTTGTGTAGCCCTGGTGGTGTGCCTCCCTCATATGTGTGACGTCGCCATGACTCACATGCCGGTGTTGTACTTGCTGTAGCAGTTAGCATGCACAGTGTCATTTCCCAG
Source organism: Calotriton arnoldi (assembly GCA_963921515.1). NCBI lineage: Eukaryota > Metazoa > Chordata > Amphibia > Caudata > Salamandridae > Calotriton > Calotriton arnoldi. The sequence continues at coordinate 1,867,630 of CAWUFW010000107.1, read as the reverse complement.
ATCATCATCGCCACTTCTGAGACAACATAGGAATCACAACAGAGGCAAGTATGGTGTATTAGTGAGTTTATTGACATACATGTGTGAGTATAGTGCACAAGATGGCGGGTGCTGTACATTGTGATTGTAATCCAAAGTTCCTAGATGATTTGGAAGTCCTGGTAGCAGAAATGTCCAGAGTGAAGTCCACAGTAATCAGAGACATTGGTCCAACTTGAGCTCCCCATGTCATGTGGGAGAGTTGTGTTGCAGTCAACAGGGTGAACAGTTTGCGCACAAAGGTGATTATCCAGAACAGGTTTTGGCTTCCTGGGGTTGCACATGGCCATCGGCCTCTCACTTGCCCCTCCTCGGACGGCCCCTCTTCTTGGGGGGGACCCTCAAGTGCAGGCTGCTGCAGTGCAGGGGACTCTTCGCCAGAGTCATCCGCCCTCCCTGTGGCAGTTGCAGTTGTTTCAGCAGCAGATGTTGTGGGCACACAGGGAGGTGTTGACTGGTTGCTGCTCATCTGGCGGAGGCATTGTAATATGTCCCTATGCACCGCCGTCATCTCTTGCAGTGTGTCCCACTTGGACTCCACGCGGGACATGTGTGAGTCCAAGCGGGCATGATGGGCAGCCTGCTGCTGTTTAATGTCCCTGAGGAGCCCCACTACCTGGCTGAACTCTCCGGTGCTGTACTGGTACGCATCGGCTATGCGTGCCAGTTGTGGGTCATCATGCAGTCCAGACCCCTCTGCGAGCAGCGACCTATGTCTCCCACCACTCCCACCACCCCTGGTGACACGTGCAGTACCTGAGGTGGCATGCACAGGTGACCCTGGGCCACCTTGTGGGTTGTTGGTGGTGGTGGTGTCCATGGCCCCACGTTGGTCCAGGGTCCCTGTGCTGGTGGTGGTGGTGCACCTTGGTCTGTCCATGTCGGCAGGGGTGGTATGTGTGTTGACAGTCATTGGAGGGGTGGGTGCAGGGGGTGCAGCTAGTGGTCCTGCTGGTGCTGCATGATGACTTGCTCCGGAGGTGCCAGGTAGGTCTTCTTCATCCAAGGAGGGCAGAGGCTGTTCCCCACCAGTGAGCTCCGTATCCTCTTGAGCCTGGGACGAGGACTCCTCAGCGTCTGCTGCTGTGTCCCCATCATCACCTGTGTTTGGGAGACACACACAATGTATGTTATGTTTCTGCAGGCATCAATGGTTGACACACCTGACAGTTGTGACTGTGCCTCTGGATGCGGGCCTGTACATTGCATTGTCCTAAGCTGTCACAGTCAGGGGTTGATATTGGTGTAGCACATTGTCCTGCATTATTTGGGCATTTCTATGTGAATGTTGGGGTGTGTACCTGATCTGCATTGGTTGTATTTGGTTGACATCCGGTCCTCCTTCCCACCCAGCCAGATATTCCACCATGGAACGTGCTTCCATTGCAGGGAGTGCAAGTTGTCTTTCAGGATGTCAGTCAGTGGTGTCCTGCTGTTGGTTGGTGCACAGTTCCCAGCAGGGCCTTGTGCTCCCCACAGCAGTAGCCAGTGTCAGCCATCTTGTGAGTTGTTTTCCAGTCCCTGTGATGTGCGCATGGTTCAGGGTGGTGTTGATGGGACAGTTGTGGGGGTGACCAATATCTGTGACTACCACTCCCATCATGCTATTGCGTCCACCCCACTTCCCAGCATGCCCATACTTACTTGCTTTTGGGTGGACTTCAGTGTGTGTGAGTGTGAGAGCAATGGCAAGATGGCTGACAGTGGTGTCCTGCTGTTGGTTGGTGGGCAGTTCCCAGCATGGCCTTGTGCTCCCCACAACAGAGCACCAGTGTCAGACATCTTTGATGGGGCTTTCCACTCTCTGTGGGGTGTGCATGCTTGTGTGTGAGCTTGCTGGCCCATGTGGGTGGGGGATGTTGAGCTGTGACTACCACTCCCATCATGCTATTGCGTCCACCCCACTTCCCAGCATGCCCATACTTACTTGCTTTTGGGTGGACTTCAGTGTGTGTGAGTGTGAGAGCAATGGCAAGATGGCTGACAGTGGTGTCCTGCTGTTGGTTGTTGCACAGTTCCCAGCACGGCGTTGTGCTCCCCACAGCAGTAGCCAGTGTCAGCCATCTTGTGAGTCCTTTCCACTCCCTGTGATGTGAGCATGGTTGAGAGTGGTGTTGATGGGCCAATTGTGAGGGTGAGCAATATCTGTGCCTGCAACTCCCATCATGCTATTGCCTCCACCCCCTTCCCAGCATGCCCATCCTTCCTTCCTTTTGACTCTGCTTCCCTGTGGGGTGGGCTGCCTGTGCTGAATGGATGGCTGGGAGTGTTGTCCTGGCAGTTGTTTGGCTAAAAGTCCCAGGAGTGTCCCTGTGCTTCACACAGCATAACCCAGGGTGGTGGTTCTTTGTGGGATCTTCAGTTAGGATGTGAGGCATTGCATTCTCCCAGGTGGGTTATGTGGAGTTTGTGTTGAGGGGGTGTGTGAGGGGAGGTGCTTGTGACTATGGTCAGTGCTGTGAGTCCTCCTTCCCACCCAGCCAGATATCCCACCATGGAAGGTGCTTCCATTGCAGGGAGTGCAAGTTGTCTTTCAGGATGTCAGTCAGTGGTGTCCTGCTGTTGGTTGTTGCACAGTTGCCAGCAGGGCCTTGTGCTCCCCACAGCAGTAGCCAGTGTCAGCCATCTTGTGAGTCCTTTTCCACTCCCTGTGATGTGAGCATGGTTGAGAGTGGTGTTGATGGGCCAATTGTGAGGGTGAGCAATATCTGTGCCTGCAACTCCCATCATGCTATTGCCTCCACCCCCTTCCCAGCATGCCCATCCTTCCTTCCTTTTGACTCTGCTTCCCTGTGGGGTGGGCTGCCTGTGCTGAATGGATGGCTGGGAGTGTTGTCCTGGCAGTTGTTTGGCTAAAAGTCCCAGGAGTGTCCCTGTGCTTCACACAGCATAACCCAGGGTGGTGGTTCTTTGTGGGATCTTCAGTTAGGATGTGAGGCATTGCATTCTCCCAGGTGGGTTATGTGGAGTTTGTGTTGAGGGGGTGTGTGAGGGGAGGTGCTTGTGACTATGGTCAGTGCTGTGAGTCCTCCTTCCCACCCAGCCAGATATCCCACCATGGAACGTGCTTCCATTGCAGGGAGTGCAAGTTGTCTTTCAGGATGTCAGTCAGTGGTGTCCTGCTGTTGGTTGTTGCACAGTTGCCAGCAGGGCCTTGTGCTCCCCACAGCAGTAGCCAGTGTCAGCCATCTTGTGAGTCCTTTTCCACTCCCTGTGATGTGCGCATGGTTCATGGTGGTGTTGATGGGACAGTTGTGGGGGTGACCAATATCTGTGCCTACAACTCCCATGATGCTATTGGCTACACTGACTTGCCCAGCATACACATATTTCCTTTCTTTCAGTGGGCTTCACTGTGTGGTGGTGTTGTAGCGGTGGCTACTTGTCTGGATGTGTTTGTCAGTAATATTTGTGCCACTGCCTAGCTGTAGTTGTAGTTGTGTTTGTACATGTGATGACACAGTTAAATGTCACTTTGAGATGGCATGTGTTGTGTTTCTCTGAGTGACATACACATTTTGGGATGATTCTGTTCTGGTTGCTGTGTATTTGCTAAGAGTGTATGGTTTGACTCTCCCTTGACAGTGATGTGTGTGTGTAGTCGCAGAATATTGTGTACATTTGTTGTGTACTCACCAGGCTCTGGGATGTTTTCTAGTCCATAGACGCTCACTGGTGGTAGGATGGCCCGCACCTTCTCCTCCCATGGCCTGAGGTATACTGGCTTGGCAGGAGGGCCACTGCCGGTGTGTTGGCTCAAGAGGTAGTCCTTCTTCAACAGCTCCTTGACCCTCCTGCGCACGTCATACCACCTGTTCTGGATGTCTGTCTTTTGTGCGCAAACATGCTGATTGTGCGTTCACCCTGTCGACGATCCTCTCCCACATCTTTGTTTTCTGTGACATGGGTGTCTGTTGGACCAGTGTACCAAAGAGCTGTGGCTCTACCCTGAGGATCTCATCTACCAGGACTTCCAATTCACTATCTAGGAACTTATGATTCTTCTTTGGGGGCATGGTGATGGGTGGTGATGGTGAGTGATGTGTGTGTTGGTGTGCAGGTGTAGGTGTGTGAGTGTGTGTTTTGCTAGGTGTATGTGAGGTTTCTATTTGTTGTGGTGCTGATGGTGTGTGGCTTGTGTGATGGATGAGCTGTGGGTGTGTGGTTGCTGTCTGTTGAGTGCTGGCAGGTAATTTGAATTTGCAAAGGATCATGGTAGGGATTTGTGTCCTTTATATGGGTGGAGTTGTGGGTGTGTCTTTGTTCCCTGCCCCTCCCCCCGCAGTATTTATTGGGTTTGTAATTGCTTGTTTGGCCTTTTTTTGTGTATTTTCCCTTTGTACTTTTCGTGCATGTAGGAGACGTTCTTGTGACCGAGTCGGACCCTGCAGTTGTCTCGTACGGGCTCATCCGTTTCGTTCACGCTGTGTTTGTGCTGTTTTCTATGCTGCGTACGCGTCGGTCGCAGTGTTTTGGGTTGCTTTGCCTCGCAGTTTTGTATGCGTGTCGGTCGTACGGCTTGTCCTCCGTGCTACTCGGTCGTGTTTTCCACGCCTTGCATCGTACTTGGCGGGTGGGAGTCCGCGGGTACGTCTCGTTCGGTATTGTTCCGGGGGCGAGTCGGTCGGTTCGAATCGCGTGTTTTTCCGGCCGGATTGCTGTTTTCCGCGCTGCTCGGTCGTTCGGCTTGTGTTCCGCATTCGAGTCGGTCGGGTTTTGCTCGCTTCTCATCGTACTTGGCGGGTCGGGCTGCACCGGTACGTGTCGGTCGGAATGTATTCCGGCTCCTACTCGGTCGGTACGTTTTCCGGCCGGAATCGGAATCGGCCCCGAAGTATTCTAAGCTTTGGATCAGAAGAAATCTGATATCACAATATAACTCCACATATATGTATCTTGGTTATATATATATATATATATATATATATATATATATATATATTACCTACTGGCGGTCGCCAGTAGGTAGTTATAGTTCGGACCACGTTTCCATAGGAAAAGCATTTATTGATGTGCTTATAACTTTGGCGTCGTTTGACGAATCTTTACGAAATTTTCTAAAAGTTCCTCTTTTCAGGTAAGCTGCTATCCTAAAAGTTTGGGGGATTCATCAAGGGGGCTAAGAAAAAGGGGGGTCCCAAAACGTGTTTTCTCCATGCAATTTCCATTGGAAACTTTAGACAAGGCTACAGGTCAAACTGCTGAACGGAATTATGCCAAAATTGGCACAGAGAAAGGTCTTGGTCCAGAAAGCACGCTTTTGTTTAAATCGGGTAAATCCGTTCAGTAGTTTTAGAGAAATATCAAATTTTCCCGATATTGATATTTAAGAATTCTGACATCTGATTGGCTGAAGCGTTATGAGCACGAGCTTGCGGCTTATTGGCTGCGAACTGTTGAAACTATGAAGTGTTGGCAGCCATTTTGTGATTCAGTCCGTCAGCTCACAACTCTCCCTCTACAAGGCATCAGGTCCGTAGTTCTACCTCTGCGAGGCAACACTAAAAATATACCGCAGCTCTGTCTGTGCGAGATACCCCTTTCATGGTCCCTCTCCCCATATCACCAGCTCGCGGCTATGCCTTTAGAAGCGAGTCCGTCGGCTCGCAGCTCTGCGACTGCGAGCTGTGAGCCATTTTGTGACTCAGTCCGTCAGCTCGCATCTCTCCCTCTCAAAGGCATTGGATCCGTAATTCTACCTCTGCAAGGCAATACTGAAAATCTCCCGCAGGTCTGTCTGTGCGAGATGCTCCTTTTACGCTTCCTCTCCCCACATCATCAGCTTGCGGCTATGCCTTTAGAAGCCAGTGCGTCGGCTCGCAGCTCTGTGTCTGCGAGCCGTGGGGCCCGCAGCTGTACCTCTGTGAGCCACCTCATTAGCTCGTAGCTGTGTCTGTGCTAGCAGGCCCGTCGGCCCGTTACTCTCCCTCTGCGAGTTAGCCCGTCGGGTTGCAGCGCAGAGGGCTCGCAGCTGTATCTCTGCGAGCCAGCCCGTTAACTCATAGCTGTGTGTCTGCTAGCAGGCCTGTTGGCCCGTTGGTCTCCCGCTGCGAGCCAGGCCACAGCTCTTCCTCTGCGAGCCGGTACGGTGCTGTGCTTTTGCGAGCCAATGGCTCGTAGGTCTCCCTCTGCGAGCTGAGTCCACGGGCCGCAGCTCTTCCTCTGTGAGGCTGCCCGACGGCCCGACGGCCCGCAGGTGTCCCTCTGCTAGCCGAATCGCAGCTGATACTCTGCGAGTCGAACTTGGGAATATAAGGCGGCTCTAAAAAAAGCCCTTCTGTTTATTAGTTGGAGCTACATGTAAGTGCGAATGCACAGCTTCAGGTTAATCAGGAAAATTCGGTTTCCCTCATCTCTGAAGTGTACTCCATCACTTCTGTAGATATCAGCGATATCAAAACGTATGTTGTTGTTGTAAATCGACCCCATTCTATGGTCTCTGAGGTATGCAGACACAGCTTTGTTGACATTCTTCCTAGATTTTTCAATCTTATCACAAAATTGGTTTGACCATTTCCACTTCTGTCTTTGGCATATATTGGAATATACAAAGACAGTTTGAGGCAAAAGTAACATCAATTGTCCAAAGGTGTCCTTCATAAGCATTTCCAAACCTACCCAGTTAATGTGCCTAGGTCGTTACCACCACAGTGCACAATCATGAGATCAGGGTGTTGGAGATGCAAACAGGTTTTAACCAAAGGGAGGAATTGGTGCCACTTCAATCCTCTCTGTGCAAACCATTTAATGTACTTATTGTGTAAACCTAGGTCTAAGTCAATACGTCTCTGTTCTGCATACCTCTTGCACCAGAAAATATAGCTATGTCCTACAATCCACACTAGCATTTTGAAGGTATGGCTAGAAGATATGGATAAATGTCTGTAGCTCATGCAGTCCGTTCGTAGAATAAGAGATATGTTTAAACATGGGGAACTACTTTTTTTTACATACAAAACGTGTGTGGTTATGGGCTGGGCTCCCTTTCACACTGTAGGTAGTCGTCCTGCTTTACACCAGTAAAAGGCAGATGTTAAATTCTTACTGCTAATGCAGCTTATCGCCTGTTTTTGGATCGCACCCTAGATTTGGCTGCTCGTTGAAAATATCGGGAAGTGGTGTTTTCATGTTATTTTTGCACGGGAACGCCAACTCTGCATATTATTAGCGTTAGTTGTCGCTCTCATTTGTGGCGAATTTTTTTGCGGAAGCTATTGTTGGAAAACTGGCGATATCAGCTGTTTTCACTAGGTTGAGAATGGAATGATAATTTAAAATCACTGAAAAAACCATAGGTTTAATGAACATTATAATTATAAATTAGCATTTAAAAAACGTTTGAAATTCTCTGAAAAAACCATAGGTTTCAGGGAAGTTATAGTTAGGTGGACATTTCACTCGTACAAAACCATAGAAATTCCACCGTTATAGTTAGTTGAGTTAACTATAACTCGCGTTCATGACGTCACATATTACATCATTCATGGCATGGTCAGTGACATCACTGATGACATCACTGATGACATCTCAAATGACATCACTGATGACATCATCCATGTGATAATCTGCTGCACCTCCTCACACCCTAATATAACCTTTAATACACCCACTCTAAAATACAGACTACCATTTTCGAAACCATAGACACACCAATAGCAGTTACTACATACCCACTCACAGATTCCTAGGTCTGCACACACATCCACTCATTCACGTATACAATCACTTATACATGCAGTCACTTATCAATACAACACTATCATATGCACTCATACACCTATTCAGACACTCACACACCGCCACTCATCCATGGAGTTACTCACACACCTAGTCAGTCATGCAAAGAATCAATCACACTCCCATTTACTCACCTAAACAGTTATACACACACCACCTCACTAATTCATACAGACATTAACGCATACTTACTCTCTTATGTGATCACTGATACAAGCACACACTCATCCATACAGCCACTCTCACAATCACTCAGTCTCACATATAGTTATTTATATACACCATCACTCACATATACTTCCTTTTACATATGTAGTTACTCACACATGTACCACTGAGACATCCATTCACTCACCAACACACCCATACACACACTCACCCACCCATACACCCTTCCCAGATGTACTCTTGAACCCATACACCCAGTGAATCACCCACTCTCACCTCTATGCACAGAGTCACACACCCCCCACCCACCCACACACACACTCAGGCACCCATACAGATACTCAGACAACCAATCAATAACCGATATAGACACTCATGTACCTACTCACCAACCCATGCAGCTGCTTACACACCAACTGACAGACTGATACTGACATTCACACAGTTTAGTCACTAACTCATGCATTCAGTAAGACATGTTTAATCACTCACTTATAGAGTCAGTCACGCACCTACTAAATCATGCATTCAGACACTTATACACCCACTCATTCTTCAATACGCCTTGGCATATATATATATATATATATCACTTTTCTTCCTTATCAGGACAATAAATTTCCCCAATATATATATAAAACATATTTAAACTTTACAGAAACACACAGTCACTGGATGATGTCATCAGTGATGTCATCAGTGATGTCATTTGAGATGTCGTCAGTGATTGCATCAGTGATGTCACTGACCATGTCTTGAATGATGCAATATGTGATGTCATCAGCAGTGCATTGCAGGGGCGCGAGTTATAGTTAGCTTAACAAACTATAACGGACTAATTTCTCTGGTTTTGTACGAGTGAAATGTCCAACTAACTATAACGTCCCTGAAACCTGTGGTTTTTTTCAGTGAAAATATATATATATATATATATATTACCTACTGGCGGTCGCCAGTAGGTAGTTATAGTTAGAACCTAGTTTCCATAGGAAAAGCATTTTTTGATTTGCTAATAACTTTGGCATCGTTTGACGAATCTTTCTGAAATTCTCCCCAAAAAAATTCTATCCAGGTCAGCTCCTATGCTGAAAGTTTGGGGGTGATTTGTCAAGCGGGGGCTAAGAAAAAAGGGGGGTCCCAAAACTCGTTTTCCCAATGTTAATTTCCATAGGAAATTTTGCAACGAGCTACAGCCCGAACTGCTGAACGGAATTACCCCAAATTTGGCAGAAAGGTAGAGCTTGGTTCAGAAAGCGACCTTTTTTAAATGGTGTAAATCCGTTCAGTAGTTTTTGAAAAATTTAAAAAATAAGAGTCAAAAAATCATTTTCCCATAGGAAACTTTGTGCAAGGCTACAGCCGAAACTACTGAACGGAATTACCCCAAATTTGGCAGAAAGGTAGTGCTTGGATCAGAAAGCGACCTTTTTTTTAAATGGTGTAAATCCGTACAGTAGTTGCTGAGAAATTAGAAAAATAAAAGTTTTGATATCTGGGCAGAGCCTAAGTCACGTGCGCGAGCTTCACTGTGATTGTCTGCTAGTAGTCCAAACCAGGAAGTGTTGGCAGCCATCTTGTGGCTCGGTAGAAACGAGTCACCCAAAAACGGAAAAACAAAGGTATAAAACAAGAGAAGGGGGCAGGGTAGAAAAACCCTGACCCCCTAGGCCTGCTCAGGGTGTCACAGAAGGACCCTCAGGGCCAAAGAAATAATTAAAAAAAATAATAATATCGGCGCAATTCGCGCTGGGGTCGCGGGTTCCCGTGTTTTATTTTAATGAGGCCCGGGGGCATTTCTTAAAAAATAATAGCAGGGGCTCGCAGAAATTGCGGGGGCCCGCTGGGGTCCGCGCAGCCCCGGGACTTCACTCATGTTGGGAGGGGGGTTGTGCGGCCCCCCTCCTGGAGCCCTCTATGTGCTTATAACTTTGGCGTCATTTGACGAATCTTTATGAAATTACCCAAAAAGTTTCTCTTTTTTTGATTAGCTCCTATATTGAAAGTTTGGGGGTGAATGGTGTAGGAGGGGCTGAGAAAAAGGGGGTCCCAAAACGTGTTTTCTCCATGCAATTTCCATACGAAAATTTACAGAAGACTACAAGTGAAACTGCTGAACGGAATTACGCCAAATTTGGCAGGGAGAAAGGTGATGGTCCAGAAAGCACGCTGTTGTTTAAATGGTGTAAATCCGTTCAGTAGTTTTTGAGAAATATCAAATTTTACGATATTGATATTTAAGAATTCTGACATCTGATTGGCTGAGGGGTTACGAGCACAAGCTTGCGGCTCATTGGCTGTGAACTGTTGAAACCAGGAAGTGTTGGCAGCCATTTTGTGATTTACTCCGTCAGCTCGCATCTCTCCGTGTAGAAGCCATCGGGTTCGTAGTTTTACCTCTGTGAGGCAACACTGGCATCTGTGTCTGTGTGAGATATGCCTTTCACGCTGCCTCTCCTCATATCACAAGGTCACGGCTATGCCTTTAGAAGCCCGTCCGTCGGCTGGGAGCTCTGTGAGTTAGTCTGTCGGTACGATCCTCTACACTACCCAAAGACTACCCAAACACCACTGCACTGTCGTAAACTCTAAAACACTACCCCCAGCACGATCTCCTATACTACCCAAACACCACTGCAGTGTCGTAATCTCTAAAACACTACCCCAGCGCGATCTCCTACACTACCCAAACACCACTGCACTGTCGTAAACTCTAAAACACTACCCCAGCACGATCTCCTATACTACCCAAACACCACTGCATTTTGTCGTAAACCCTAAAACACTACCCCTAGCAGGACCCCCTACACTACGCAAACACCACTGCAGTACACTAAACCCTAAAACACTATCCCCAGCACGACCTGTACAGTACCGAAACATCACTGCACTACCCTAATCCTTAAAAAACTATCCCCAGCACGACCCCGTACACTACACAAACACCACTGCACTACCCTAAACCCTGAAACCCTACTCCCAGCATGACCCCCTTCACTACCCAAACACCACTGATCTACCCTAAACCCTAAAAGACTACCCCCAGCACGACCCCCTATACTACACAAACAACACTGCTGTACCGTAAACACTAAAACACTACTCCGAGGATGACCCCCTACACTACATAAACACCACTGCACTACCCTAAACCCCAAAACACTACTCCCAGCATTACCCCTTACACTACCCAAACACCACTGCATTGTCGTAAACTCTAAAACACTACCTCCAGCACGATTCTTACACTACCCAAACACCACTGCACTACCTTAAACCCTAAAACGCTACCCCCAGCACGAACCCCCAAACACTACACAAACACCACTGCACTACTGTAAATCCTAAAACAGTACTCCCTGCATGACTTCCTACACTACACAAACACCACTGTGCTACCCTAAATCCTAAAACAATACTCTCAGCATGACCCCCTACACTACACAGACACCACTGCTTTGCCGTAAACCCTAAAACACTACTCCCAGCATTACCCCTTACACTACCCAAACACTACTGCATTGTCGTAAACTCTAAAACACTACCCCAGCAGGACCCCTACACTACAAAAACACCACTGCACTACCTTAAACCCTAAAACACTACCCCCACCACGACCCCCTACACTACCCAAACACCACTGTACTACCCGAAACCCTAAATCACTACCCCAGCATGACCCCCTACACTACACAAACACCACTGCACTACCCTAAATCCTAAAACACTACTCTCAGCATGACCTCCTACACTACACAAACACCACTGCGCTATTCTAAACCCTAAAACACTATTCCCAGCACGAACCTCCAAACACTACACAAACACACTGCACTACTCTAAATCCTAAAACAGTACCCGCAGCACAACCCCCTACAGTACACAAACACCACTTGCTAATACCAAAGCACTTATAAATACACCATGCACTCTCTTTACAGCACTATAATCATCCAGTTACTAGTCATGTACTTATGGAATGGCCTAAGTACTAACACAAGTACCCGCTATTATTATTAATAGTAGGTTTTAGGAAGATATAGTTAGAAAGTAGCATTTAAAAACCTTTGAAATTCACTGAAAAAACCATAGGTTTCAGGGACGTTATAGTTAGAAATAACCATTTAAAAACCTTTGAAATTCACTGAAAAACCATAGGTTTCAGGCACGTTATAGTTAGAAATTAGCATTTAAAAACCTTTAAAATTCACTGAAAAAACCATAGGTTTCATTGACGTTATAGTTAGTTGGACATTTCACTCATACAAAACCAGAGAAATTCCGCCGTTATAGTTAGTTCAGCTAACTATAACTCACGCCCCGCAATGCACTGCTTATGACATCACATATTATATCATTCATGACATGGTCAGTGACATCACTGATGACATCACTGATGACATCTCAAATGACATCACTGATGACATCACTGTTGACATCATCCAGTGAATGTGTTTTTCTTTAAACTTTAAATATGTATTATATATATACCAAGCTATATTGAAGAATGAGTGGGTGTATAAGTGTCTGGATGGAGGATTTAGTATGTGTGTGACTGACTGTTTAAGTGAGTGATTAAACGTGTTTTACTGAATGCATGGGTTAGTGACTAAACTGTGTGAATGTCTGTATCAGTCTGTGTGCTGTTGTATAAGCTGCTGCATGGGTTGGTCAGTAGGTACATGAGTGTCTATATGGGTTATTGATTGGTTGCCTGAGTATTTGTATGGGTGTCTGAGTGTGTGTGTGGCTGCGTGGGAGGTGTGTAACTCTGTGCATACATGTTGAGTGGTTGATTCACTGAGTGTATGGGTTCAAGAAGATGTGGAAAAAGCTGTATGGGTGATTGAGTGTGTGTATGGGTGTGTTAGTGAGTGAATGGATGTCTCACTGGTACATGTCCAAGTAACTACATATGTAAAAGGCAGTGTATGGGACAGTTAGAGTATATAAATGACTATACATGATAGTCAATGATTGTGACAGTGGCTGTATAGATGAGTGTGCACTTGTATCAGTGATTGTATAAGAGAGTAATTATGCATTTCTTTCTGTTTGCATAAGTGATGTGTTGTGTGTATTTTCAGGTATAGGTCAGTAAATGGAAGTATGATTGATTCTTTGCCTGACTGACTAGGTGTGTGAGTAACTCTGGATGAGTGCTGGTGTGTGAGTGTCTGTGTAGGTGTATGAGTGCATATGTTAGTGTTGTATTGATGAGTGACTGCATGTATGAGTGATTGTATGGGTGAATGAGTGGATGTATATGTAGACCTAACAACCAGTGACTAGATATGTAGTAAGTGGTATTGGTGTGTCTATGGTTTGGAAAATGGTATTCTGCATTTTGGAGACGGTGTATCAAAGGTTATATTAGGGTGAGAGAAGGTGCATCAGATTGTCACATGGATGATGTCATCAGTGATGTCATCAGTGATGTCATTTGAGATGTCATCAGTGATGTCACTGACCATGTCATGAATGATGTAATATGTGCCGTCATCAGCAGTGCATTGCGGGGGCGTGAGTTATAGTTAGCTGAACTAACTATAATGGCGGAATTTCTCTGGTTTTGTATGAGTGAAATGTCCAACTAACTATAACGTCAATGAACCCTATGGTTTTTTCAGTGAATTGTAAAGGTTTTTTAAATGCTAATTTCTAACTATAACGTGCCTGAAACCTATGGTTTTTTCAGTGAATTTTAAAGGTTTTTTAAATGCTAATTTCTAACTATAACGTGCCTGAAACCTATGGTTTTTTCAGTGAATTTCAAAGGTTTTTTAAATGGTAATTTCTACCTATAACGTCCCTGAAACCTATGGTTTTTTCAGTGAATATATATATATATTTATATATATATATACATTGAAAAAACCAAAGGTTACAGGGAAATTATAGTTAGGTTCAGGTTTCACTCATACAAATCCAGTGAAATTCAGCAGTTATAATTAGTTGAGTTAACTATGACTGGCGCCACCCGCAATGCCCTGCTTATAACCTCACATATTACACCACTCATGACATGGTCAGTGACATCACTCATGACATCTCAAATTACATCACTGATGACATCACTGATGACATCATCCACAGAATCACTGACGCACCCACTCACACCCCCATAGAACCTTTCACACACCCACTCCCATTCCCACACAACCCCATCCCCTGGGGCCAGGTATTTTTACCATGCAAATCAGTCTAGACCCTGCTCCCCATGGGAATAGTCCAGCCAGAACTGCCAGGCTAGGTCCTCCCCGGGGTGAGTGTTTGAAAAGATTCAACATTTATATCATCATTTTATTTGGTGATTTTGCTATGTGCGCCCTAAGTGGCTAAGGGTATGCCCCGACATGGGTCCCTTGCTCGCTGCAACACTGGATTCAAGCTAGCCTGGATGATGTGGGGGTGATTCCCCGAAACGGGTCACAGGATGCTTGTTTCTGAACTGTTCCCATGGCGAGCAGGGTCAAGACTGATTTGCATACGGCTGGGTCTAAACTGATGTGACGTGGTGAGCAAAATAACGATGGATTAAACTCAAATCTGCGACAGGGTGAGTATTGGAAATGTTTTAACACTCCATCCATCATTTTATTTTGTGATGTTGTCAGATCTTTAATAGCCATAGTTAAGTCCTCAAAGCTAATTTTTATAACCTCATTCCCTTCTAAAAAGGCTCACTCTTATCTTTCTACTCTTCTACTTAATTCAGATGTTGTTCATTGCTGCTAAGGTTGTATTTTGAGCATGGATTGCTCCAATACAGGAAAATGTGCAGAAATAGGTGATGACTCACTGATATTTTGCCTCACATACCTTCCAGCCAGTCCTACAGGCCTTCTTGTTCTTGCTCTATGCACTGCCGGTACTGATGTCATGCTTTGATCTTTATTTTCATCTGAAGTGGCAATATTTGTTGACTGCTGCAGTACAGGAATAGTGTTGACCTGACTGCTTGTTCACTTTCTGTGTATGTTGGAATGTTTATTACAGTTTCTGCATATTCGACTTCAGTTTGACATGATGTTTTACCCACATCCTCAATGTATGGTGTATTATAGGTAGGTTGAGCTGGAGCAAGAAAGCAATGCCTACTAATGATGGTTTTTATTTGTAACAGGAGCAATGGTCACATTGATTCTAAGGGCCTTCCACTGATCTTTTGGTCACTCCTATAGCATTTATTTGTTTCTGTATCCTGCTCTGTGGGAAGATGGATTATTAGTAGGGGTAAGTATGCACCTACCACTAGCAATATGGCCATCAACCCAATATAAGGTCCAGTCAAGGTCTCAAAATATTAGCCCCTGGCTCAACCCTTGGTAGCTGGCTCAGAGCAGGCAGGCTTAACTCAGGAGACAACTATGTAAAGCATTTAAAAACACCAGTATATCAAATAAGTAAAACACAACACACAATAAAAATCACACACCAAATTTTTTAACAATAGGAAATATGTTGATCTTGAAAATGACACCAATATGGCAAACATCATACCTAGGGAACCAGAGATATTAATTTTTAAAGATTAACAACTTTATAGTGTTTCAAAACATATAGCGCTCAACTTAGGGCATGTAGTCGCACTTGACAGGGACAAAGTCAAAGTTTGAGGACAACCCTTGTCAGATACACTAAGTGGGAGGCCCCGGTCAAAATGTTACCTTCACACTTAGAAACATTTCTGGGGGATTTTCAACGGCAAGCAAGGCACTTTGTCAGGCCAGATTTGCAGCAGGTTCTCCAGCTTGTTTCAAGCAGAGCTCCTGGAAGTCTTGAGCTCTGGAGCTCTCCGTGGGACGAACTTGAAATCAAGGCCAGGTCACGGTTGAAGGTAATCAGCTTGACTCTTGACGTCGGGTTGGTCCACTTATGGAGCTTTTATGCAAAAAGTATTCCAAACGTCTCCAAACTTCTGGAACAGGCGGCACAGTAGTGCACACTTCAGTGCAGGAAATCTACTTGGCCTAGTTTGAATCCCCGCCTGCCTTATTATATACTAGGGACTTACAGGGGTCTGTTATTGCTAGTTGTAATCATACCTATTTACCAGATACCTTTTTTTATCAGAGCACTGGCCCTGGACCTGTTTATCAGTCAATAAATGGGGGGAAACAGTTCAAAAAGGATGACATTCTCAGAGCTCCATATATGCTTTTTAGTGCACTCAAGAACAGACATGGAAGCCTTCCTGGATGGCTTGTCTTGCTCACCCACACACTTTTCCACCAGAATCTCCAACTCAGCATCTCTAAATTTCTGTGTGTTCTTCTTTCCCAACTACTCCTATGGCTCCTGGCTTGACAGCTTCAAGGGAAAAACTGCTAGGCTGTGAGGCAAACTCTTAATATGCTATGCTGCATCAGGTAAATGCACTTCATGTACTGGGTGTGGTCCTAATTAACTCCCAGTGCGAGATAAACAAACTGCGTTTTATACCGAATTATTGTGTGATGGTGCAAATATGGATGTGTACTGCTATCTTTCCGCTCACTACAAACAGAGCTCTAGTTATGACCTGAGGCATTGTACACATTCTTATGGCTTCATAGACACCTCTAGTAATGACTTGTGCTACTGAAACCTTTTTTGCAGACTTTGAAGGTACCTCTGTAACTACCTGTAGTTCTGCACCCTTGTGCAACTGGCAGCATAATGATGAAGGACCTGATATACAAATCACTGTTGGGGAAGCATGAGAAGGCATAAACACTATGGGGCCAATTACGATGTCAGTCAGTAAGCCTCCGACTGACACAGTAGGTTTACCGTCTGACCTCCAATTACAATGTCGGCGATTGAAGTGTAAACTGGCCGATCAATCCGAATGGCTTCCGACGGGCTCAAGTAGCCCGTCAGCCAGTCGGAAACCTATCATAATCCCTTATGGACGGTGGTTCCCCCGTCTGGATTATGATGTCGGTTTCCGACATCCTTTCCATGTCAGCCTTTCTGACATGGAAACGCTGTCGCAGAGCAACTTTGGGGGCCCCTACCAGGGACCCATTCTCGCATGGCCCTCTGGTTGTGGGCCTCTGGGGCACCTATGGTGCCCCCCTGTAAATCCCCACACTGTGTGGCAGGCACTGTTCAGGAACTTACGGAACTCCCATTTCTCTATGTGAGCTTGTGCGGCGACCAGTTTCCACCACACAAACTCCCATAGGGAAATGAGAGTTTGCGACCACACAATGTGCAGTCTTTTCGTAATTGCGATGTTGTACCTCCGACCGGAGGTCAGTTGGTTCTTAAACAGCAGGGATGTTGGTCGGAGGCAACTTCGACCTACATCTGACCGAAGTCATAATAGGGCCCTTAGGGGCACATGCATCAAGCTTTTTTGCGATTGCAAACAGTGCGAATCTCAAAAATCGGCCGTTTGCGATCGCAAAATAGCCATAAGCAATGCATGAACCAAATTCACAGACTCACCCTTGTATTCGCAAAAAATAGTGATTACCTATTTACCAAATGACAAATAGCAAATCCGTATTAGCGAATCGCTAATTGGTAATCGCAAACCTATGCATAAAAAATTCACAAATTGCGAATGAGCCGGGAATTGCAAATTGCACTTGCAAAATAGCACCAAATGAAATCAGGTGGTAACCAGGTGAAAACCAACTAATCAGGTGGTAACCATTGGCAAAGTATTTAAACATGCCCAGAAGGCCCCAGAATGTTCCACAATGGCAGCACTCTAAGTCATGGTGAGGAGGATGAGGCCCTGAGCAGCAGCACAGAGAAGAAGGAGGATATAGGAGCGCATTTGTAGAGTGCGCGTTACATTGTTGGGGCAGGCAGAGGGAGAGATATATGACAAATATAGGTTGAATGCAGACATGATCTATGATCTCATAACTGAATTGGATCACCAACTGCAGCGTCAGACTCGCAGGACACATGCCAACCCCACTCATGTGCAGGTACTATGTTCACTGCACCTCCTAGCGTCAGGTCGCTGCCAGGGAGTAATAGCTGCAGCTGGAGGTGTTTCCCAACGTGCCCTATCGTGCTTTTTCCACTCATTCCTTGATGCCATGTTGCAGAGGATAAAACACCACATAAGGTTTCCCACAATACCACAGGAATTGCAACAAAGCAAATTTGATTTCTATCAGGTAACCCAATTTCCACAGGTAATTGGTTGCATTGATGGTACGACTGCAGTCATTTGTCCCCCCTCAGTGAATGAGTACATTTACAGGAACAGGAAAGCATACCATTCATTGAACATACAAGTCATCTGCAATTCCAAACACATCATCACAGACATAGTGGCTAGTTTCCCTGGCAGTACACATGATTCCTACATCTTCCAACACAGTGGCATACACACTCGTCTCCTCGGGGGTGAATTTGGCGAAGAATACCTGCTTGGTAAACATATGTAAAACTGTCTTGCAGACTCTTGGGCCATGGTGATACATAGCAGTGAGTAATCTGTTGCTTTCTACCCTGTAGGTGACATCGCATAAGCTGTGTGCTCCTTCATACAGACGTCATACCTAAATCCAAGTACCCCAAGTGAGCAGCAATATAATGCCACGCATATTTCCACCCGCAATGTGATTGAGCGGACATTTGGCTTACTTAAAAGTAGGTTCCGTTGCCTCCACAAAACTGGTGGGGCATTGCAGTACAGGCCAGATACCTGCTGCAAAAGTGTGGCCATTTGTGCCATGTTGTACAACATTGCAACTTCTAGAGTCATACCCCTGGAACTCTCTGACAGCAAGCCTGAGGAAGACAATCAGCCAGGGCAACCAACAACAGCAGCACACGGGCCAAGCGCAGCAGAGGGGAGACAGAGACGTGCAGAAATCACACAGCATTATTTTTAAGGTGGGTAAAGATGAGACGAGACACTACATGCTTAAATGTTTTTGATATTTAATTTTTAAAAAATGTGGTAGTGGTAATGCACACATACCAGGTGCAAACTTGCATTGTGGCAGGAAAATTCAACTACATGACATTGCCATGGTACTTGAATGTCAGCCCAGACAAATTGCATGATACTGGTTACATCACCAGATTTTAGTTTGTCCCGCACACTACTTCCTGCAGCCATGCACTCCCGTGGGCCGTTCTGTGGGCTCTGCCACATCCCTTGTGGAGCCTTCGGATGCAGAGGTCCTCCTGGTACTGCGCCTCCTTCATGTGGTCACTGGTGTCAAGAGACTACTTAGGCTGGAGGCCTCCTCACTCTCCCCTCCACCCAGTACATTGTTGTCCCCAACTGCAGCAGTCCGTAATTGCTCCACAGCATTGGTGACCTGTATGAGTCCCCTGGCCACATCCCCACAGCAATGGATAATTTCCACATGCATGCCCACAGCACGGCAGGACAGCTGAGCTGTGGTTGTGCTCAGGCGGTTGATGGCCCTAGTGTACCCATCTAAGCGCCCCATCAACTGATGATGCCTTTTGTGTTGGGACACATGGTCTTCCTGCATCACCTTGCACAACACATGGATGGCTTGGCTGACATTTGTGAAGTTCACATTTGTGTCCCTCTGTCCTTTCACCACTGCAGTAGTGAGCTCCTTCGTGCTGTCCCTTATCTCTGCCATGTTTGTGGCCAATGAACCAAGGGGCATATTAACAACGGCCAGCGATAATTATCGCTGGCCGTGCTTAGCGATAATTATATTATCGCAGGCTATCTCTGGTATTTATCGCCCTGGTAGCGCGTTATTAACAACGCGTTACTCCAGGGCGATAAAGATTCCAGAGATAGCGAGGTTATCGCCTCTTGCAGGGAACATCGCTGGTTTTCCAGCGATGTTCCCTCAAACGGCGATAACCTTGCTGATATGACCCTGTGGTCGTATCAGCACAATCCACC
Source organism: Calotriton arnoldi (assembly GCA_963921515.1). NCBI lineage: Eukaryota > Metazoa > Chordata > Amphibia > Caudata > Salamandridae > Calotriton > Calotriton arnoldi. The sequence continues at coordinate 1,847,832 of CAWUFW010000107.1, read as the reverse complement.
TCCTATGTCTAACATAGGTAAGTCAGGATTATAGCAGACGCAGATTTTGGCTAAAACGGCTGTTTTCGCCAAAATTTAACGTCTGCTATAATCCTGTGGGCTGCCTTGTAAATATCGCGATGTGCACATCGGCGATATTTGCAACGTAGCCCATCCAGGGTACGCCAGTGACGCCACTTTGCATCTCATTAGAGATGCAAAGATGGGCGTTGAGGGAAAGGGCGATAGTGCAAGGATTCACGCGATAGCGTGACCTTGCTTATTAGGCGATAAGATTATCGCCGCTTTTCGTCCGAAAACGGACGCTAAAGCGGCGATAATTGTTTATCGCCTCGTTGTTAATATGCCCCCAAGTTGTGCCTGCATTAAACGCATGTTCTTGCATTGCAGGCGGTGCACCTTCAACATTTGTCTCTCCAGCCCACCCCAGATGACAGAATCATCATCTTCAGCAGCTCCCATGTGAGACATGGCCCTGCGCCTCCGGTTATGGATGTTGCTGCACCGCATCTGTACTTGGGGGCTTGGTGTGGGGGTATGCCCAGCCTGTGATGTCTGAGGGTCAGGTTGGCTCTCCTCTTCTGTTTCAAAGGCAGGTAGTGATGCCACTGTGGTCCTGCGTCTTGTGGGTGCAGGTATTGGGGTTGTTGGGGCCACTTGTGTCTCCTCTCCTGACTGGGCCTGAGTCTCCAGTGTGTCATGGCCTTCACCTTCGTCAGACTCCTGCGCAGCTGCGTCTGCCATGTTAAACAGTGCAAGTTCAGTATTTTTGTTGGACATGCATGTCACATTGCGCATGGCATTGTTTAATCAAGTTATTCAGTTACACACAGTGTCTAGATTTTTCACTTGCTTGTTGTACTTTACAGCACAAATGCTGTTTTGATCCCTCCTTGCCTTTCCTATTGGAGTTGCTGTCTGCTAATCCCATAATGCATTTGGGTGTAGCAAGTAAAATGTGGACTGGAGTCAGATTCGCTACACTAAGTCTGATCTAATTTGAGGGGTGATTTTTTAGATTTGGCATTGAATGGTAATTTGCATTCATCTAACCTTGTGAAGTACTGGCCGGTGCCGAGGTGTCTATCTGGGTGACTCCAACTACAGCTTCCGGCTGAAGTGTTGACTCCACCAGGTCCTCCAAGGGTGTATTGGCAGTTTGGGTCGATGAGCCCCCTCTAGTCTTCTTGGCATCCGCAAGCCTGGCGGCAACCTTTTCCTTGGCACGGCTCCTCAGGTCATACCAGTGCTTGCACAGGTCTGCTATGGAGTGCTGTGTGACCCCCACAGCATTGATTCTGGATTGGATTCCAAGCCAGATTTTGCGTTTCTCCGACTCAGGGACATGGAGTGACTGCTTCCCAAAGAGTTTGTCATGGCTCTGTACAACTTCCTCAATGAGGACTTCAAGCTCCTTCTCGCTGAACTTCAGCTTTCTCTTGCTCTCTGCTGCATTCTTCTCACTTGTTCCAGAAGCCATGGTGATATCCTTGCACAGGTTCTGGTCTCCAAAATGCTTCCTTCTGCTGTACACCTGCAGTCTGCCTCCTCCTCTGTCTCTCTCAGTACACAGGTGTCAGCATGTCCTGCATCACTTCCTGGTTGTGATGTCATCATGCTACATCGCAAATACGGAATCGCTATTTGCGATTCGGTAATTGCGGATTTGCTTTTTGGTATTTCACAATCGCTAATTGCGATTGCGATTTTTACCGAATCGCAAAATATTTGCGAATTTTTTGATGTATGGCCATTTGCGATTACCAAATATCATTCCTTAAAAATCTATTTGGTAATCGCTAAATGGGACTTTGAAGCATGTGCCCCTTAGTCATTTACATATAAAAATGACTTATTATAATATTTGAAAGTGTGGCATTTTTGTTCATGTGTCTGTAAATGAGTGATAGCACAAATCTGAAACGAAACTCCATTCGGGATTACTTTTTTCATAATTGTGATAATTCTTGACATATTGTGGGCATTCTTAATGATTCTTACTCTTTCTATAATGTTTTCACTGGCATAATGTTTAAATTCTTTCTTTATACTAGGTTTTTCTTGGCATAAGGATATCCTGCTCTGGTGTAATGCTTGCAGTGGAAAATCTTGGTATTTTTATAACAGTATAACTGCTGCTGTTTGAGGCATCCGCAGCAAGATGGGTGTAAGCTGTATGCCCCCATCTGAGCACTTACAAATTAATCAATATGTTGCAAAGTCATCCTGTGCCCTGGGCACCCCCATTTTTTGCTGATTAGTACTGGTGGTAACTGACTCTGACTGTCCCTGGGCTCTGCCTAAGCAGGCTCAGGGCCAGTGCTATACTGAAAACACACTTAGAATACAGTGACAACACCTACATACAGTAGGGTACACTATGGGTTTGGGTACCCCTATGATTGCCATGACCTCCCCTATAAGGCCCTAGTACATAATAGGGCAGGGGGATCAAAACTACCTTTAAGGCCATTGTATGTAATAGGGCATGGCAGTTTAGAGGCCAGCAGCCCTTTTCTGCACTTGCATGTGTGCACTGCTGAGGCCTGAGGTCAGTTTGAAAGGAGCCCTGTGTTGTAGGCCTGCTTTTAACATGTACATTATGCCCAAACTCGACTTTGGTGTTTGGGGCACTTAGAAATTAATAAACTACAACATTTTGGCATATTAGGTACCACCAGGATCTCCCCTAGGTGTTCCAGTGGTGGGGGGTCAAGTACTTATAAGGAGGACCCTTATAAAATAAGTTTTATATGCCTTGGACTTGGTGCAATTGCACATTTCACTTCCCACATTGTGATAAAGTAATAATGAACCTTTGTGCTAGGAGTGCAATATGTTTACATATTCAGAACCCCTAAAGTCTCCCAGGTGTTCTGTGGGTAAGGGTCCTGTACATATAGGCAGGGTCCTTATAAAATATGTCTTATAAGCCCTGGTGTTGAAGAAATTGCCTAGTTCATTTTCCCCATTGCAGATCCCCAGCCACATAGGTTAACATGGCAAGAAGTAATTAATTATTAATTCCCCCAGGAAACCCAGAAAAAATATCATTCAAGGACTTACTAGAATGGTATTGATAAATCCAACAATATGCTATTGTTGAATTTATCCTAAAATGTACACACAATAAGTTATAAGACTTTCTTGTCTGTAAGCCAAAAATCAGCCTTCCAGTGATCAGCCCTGATTGGTCAGAGTTAAATGGATTAACCAGGCTACTTTGATGAGGTGATAAGTAGCCTCTGGGGTGAAAGAGGCATTCTGGGGGAGAGGGTTCTGATGCATAGGAATGCCAGAGCTAGGGGAAGGGGTCGTGAACAATGATCTTCAAAAGAAGGTTGGTTTAGTCAGCTCTTGCCTCTCTGCTGAGACTTCAGCCATATTGAATTTTGGAGAAACAGTGCTTTCTGGGAGACCATTGAGCCACACTTTGGAGGAAATGCTCATGCGCTGGGGTGTTGTCCGGCACCTAATTGAACAGGAGTGCCCTACTGTGTGACCCCAGAGAACACTGAATAAGAATCTGAGAGGGGCAGTGCCTCTCAGATTTGCTGCTTGCAACTAAAGGTCCATGCTGAGAAGATTGGTTGCCTGAGTATTTGTATGGGTGTCTGAGTGTGTGTGTGGCTGCGTGGGAGGTGTGTAACTCTGTGCATACATGTTTGAGTGGTTCATTCACTGTGTGTATGGGTTCAAGAAGATGTGGAAAAAGCTGTATGGGTGATTGAGTGTGTGTATGGGTGTGTTAGTGAGTGAATGGATGTCTCACTGGTACATGTCCAAGTAACTACATATGTAAAAGGCAGTGTATGGGACAGTTAGAGTATATAAATGACTATACATGATAGTCAATGATTGTGACAGTGGCTGTATAGATGAGTGTGCACTTGTATCAGTGATTGTATAAGAGAGTAATTATGCATTTCTTTCTGTTTGCATAAGTGATGTGTTGTGTGTATTTTCAGGTATAGGTCAGTAAATGGAAGTATGATTGATTCTTTGCCTGACTGACTAGGTGTGTGAGTAACTCTGGATGAGTGCTGGTGTGTGAGTGTCTGTGTAGGTGTATGAGTGCATATGTTAGTATTGTATTGATGAATATCTGCATGTCTGAGTGATTGTATGGGTGAATGAGTGGATGTATATGTAGAGCTAACAACCAGTGACTAGATATGTAGTAAGTGGTATTGGTGTGTCTATGGTTTCGAAAATGGTATTCTGCATTTTGGAGACGGTGTATCAAAGGTTATATTAGGGTGTGAGAAGGTGCATCAGATTGTCACATGGATGATGTCATTTGAGATGTCATCAGTGATGTCATTTGAGATGTCATCAGTGATGTCACTGACCATGTCATGAATGATGTAATATGTGACGTCATCAGCAGTGCATTGCGGGGGCGTGAGTTATAGTTAGCTGAACTAACTATAATGGCGGAATTTCTCTGGTTTTGTATGAGTGAAATGTCCAACTAACTATAACAACAATGAACCCTATGGTTTTTTCAGTGAATTTTAAAAGTTTTTTAAATGCTAATTTCTAACTATAACGTGCCTGAAACCTATGGTTTTTTCAGTGAATTTCAAAGGTTTTTTAAATGGTAATTTCTAACTATAACGTCCCTGAAACCTATGGTTTTTCAGTGAATATATATATATATATATATGTATATATATATATATATACATTGAAAAAACCAAAGGTTACAGGGAAATTATAGTTAGGCTCAGGTTTCACTCATACAAATCCAGTGAAATTCAGCAGTTATAATTAGTTGAGTTAACTATGACTGGCGCCACCCGCAATGCCCTGCTTATAACCTCACATATAACACCACTCATGACATGGTCAGTGACATCACTCATGACATCTCAAATTATATCACTGATGACATCACTGATGACATCATCCACAGAATCACTGACGCACCCACTCACAACCCCATAGAACCTTTCACACACCCACTCCCATTCCCACACAACCCCATCCCCTGGGGCCAGGTATTTTTACCATGCAAATCAGTCTAGACCCTGCTCCCCATGGGAATAGTCCAGCCAGAACTGCCAGGCTAGGTCCTCCCCGGGGTGAGTGTTTGAAAAAATTCAACATTTATATCATCATTTTATTTGGTGATTTTGCTATGTGCGCCATAAGTGGCTAAGGGTATGCCCCGACATGGGTCCCATGCTCGCTGCAACACTGGATTCAAGCTAGCCTGGATGATGTGGGGGTGATACCTAAGGGTGGGCGGAATTTGCGGAATTGCGTTCCGCGAAATTCCACGAAACGGCCAAAAATCTCCGCGAGCATGCGGAATTTCGCGTGCTCGCGGAGATTTTGCTGCGCCCCTTTATATCTGTAAGTGCTTCCTGTTGAGGTTTAATTTTTGTGACAGGATCATCGTGCCAGCCCAGAATGAATCCTGCCCTGCATATTTATCCAAGAAGATGAGTCCATTTTGTGCAATACCTCTACTCAGCTGGAGTACTTTCTACTGGCTAATCAGTAAGTGCTACCTCGTTGGGTAAATGTATAGTGCCTTTCCTACACTACACTACAGCTGCGTAAAGGACCTGAAGAATTTTCCCCAGTGACCTGTGTGTCTGTAACTTTGCCACCGCGCCGAAAGCACCGGGTCCTTTGATTAAGCTGTCCATCATAGTGGGGAAAGGGCGGGAAGACGGTGCATACCACTAGTGTATGTGGGGCGAGGCCAAACGGGCGGGGCTTCTAGGCCCGTTCACATGCCTCTTGTTTATAAAGGGTCAGAGCAGGATCTCAGCGGCAGACGAGGAGAGGGAACCTCCTGGTAACAGGAACTACACGAGGATTGTGCTCGAGAAAATCAAGGATGCAAAGACCTCCATCAAGGATTACAGCTAGCTTTTCAGGGTGGCAATGGAGAGAAGGCACATCTGCTTAACCACGCTCACGAATTCTACACGAGGATTGCGCTCGAGAAAATCAAGGATGCAAAGACCTCCATCAAGGATTACAGCTAACTTTTCAGGGTGGCAATGGAGAGAAGGCACATCTGCTTAATCACGCTCACGAATTCTACACGAGAATTGCGCTCGAGAAAATCAAGGATGCAAAGACCTCCATCAAGGATTACAGCTAACTTTTCACGTTGGAAATGGAGAGAAGGCACATCTGCTTAACCATGCTCACGAATTCTGCACACCTACCCTGCATATTTATCCAAGAAGATGCCTCCGTTTTGTGCAATACCTCTACTCAGCTGGAGTACCTTCTACTGGCTAATCAGTAAGTGCTACCTCGTTGGGTAAATGTATAGTGCCTTTCCTACACTACACTACAGCTGCGTAAAGGACCTGAAGAATTTTCCCCAGTGACCTGTGTGTCTGTAACTTTGCCACCGCACCGAAAGCACCGGGTCCTTTGATTAAGCTGTCCATCATAGTGGGGAAAGGGCGGGAAGACGGTGCATACCACTAGTGTATGTGGGCGGGGCCAAACGGGCGGGGCTTCTAGGCCCGTTCACATGCCTCTTGTTTATAAAGGGTCAGAGCAGGATCTCAGCGGCAGATGAGGAGAAGGAACCTCCTGGTCACAGGAACTACACGAGGATTGCGCTCGAGAAAATCAAGGGTGCAGAGACCTCCATCAAGGATTACAGCTAACTTTACAGGGTGGAAATGGAGAGAAGGCACATCTGCTTAACCACGCTCACGAATTCTACACGAGGATTGCGCTCGAGAAAATCAAGGATGCAAAGACCTCCATCAAGGATTACAGTTAGCTTTTCAGGGTGGCAATGGAGAGAAGGCACATCTGCTTAGCCACAACCTCGCTCACAGAATTTGAGCTTCAACTCGGGCACCTGCTTTATTTATACCCGAATTCCGTTCCACTCGCGGATCGCGGAAGTTTCGACATTTCCGCGTTCTGGGCGGAACGCGGAAATGCCGAAATTTCGCAAGTTCCGCGAACGGAACAGAATTTGCCTCCCAGGGTTAGTGATACCCCGAAACGGGTCACAGGATGCTTTTTTCTGAACTGTTCCCATGGGGAGCAGGGTCAAGACTGATTTGCATACGGCTGGGTCTAAACTGGGGTGACGTGGTGAGCAAAATAACGATGGATTAAACTCAAATCTGCGACAGGGTGAGTATTGGAAATGTTTTAACACTCCATCCATCATTTTATTTTGTGATGTTGTCCGATCTTTAATAGCCATAGTTAAGTCCTCAAAGCTAATTTTCATAACCTCATGCCCTTCTAAAAAGGCTCACTCTTATCTTTCTACTCTTCTACTTAATTCAGATGTTGTTCATTGCTGCTTAGGTTGTATTTTGAGCATGGATTGCTCCAATACAGGAAAATGTGCAGAAATAGGTGATGACTCACTGATATTTTGCCTCACATACCTTCCAGCCAGTCCTACAGGCCTTCTTGTTCTTGCTCTATGCACTGCCGGTACTGATGTCATGCTTTGATCTTTATTTTCATCTGAAGTGGCAATATTTGTTGACTGCTGCAGTACAGGAATAGTGTTGACCTGACTGCTTGTTCACTTTCTGTGTATGTTGGAATGTTTATTACAGTTTCTGCATATTCGACTTCAGTTTGACATGATGTTTTACCCACATCCTCAATTTATGGTGTATTATAGGTAGGTTGAGCTGGAGCAAGAAAGCAATGCCTACTAATGATGGTTTTTATTTGTAACAGGTAGCAATGGTCATATTGATACTAAGGGCATTCCACTGATCTTTTGGTCACTCCTATAGCATTTATTTGTGTCTGTATCCTGCTCTGTGGGAAGATGGATTATTAGTAGGGGTAAGTATGCACCTACCACTAGCAATATGGCCATCCACCCAATATAAGGTCCAGTCAAGGTCTCAAAATATTAGCCCCTGGCTCAACCCTTGGTAGCTGGCTCAGAGCAGGCAGGCTTAACTCAGGAGACAACTATGTAAAGCATTTAAAACACCAGTATATCAAATAAGTAAAACACAACACACAATAAAAATCCCACACCAAATTTTTTAACAATAGGAAATATGTTTATCTTTAAAATGACACCAATATGGCAACCATCATACATAGGGAACCAGAGATATGAATTTTTAAAGATTAACAACTTTATTGTGTTTAAAGACATATAGCGCCAACTTGGGGCATGTAGTCGCACTTGACAGGGACAAAGTCAAAGTTTGAGGACAACCCTTGTCAGATACACTAAGTGGGAGGCCCCGGTCAAAATGTTACCTTCACACTTAGAAACATTTCTGGAGGATTTTCAACGGCAAGCAAGGCACTTTGTCAGGCCAGATTTGCAGCAGGTTCTCCAGCTTGTTTCAAGCAGAGCTCCTGGAAGTCTTGAGCTCTGGAGCTCTCCGTGGGACGAACCTGAAATCAAGGCCAGGTCACAGTTGAAGGTAATCAGCTTGACTCTTGACGTCGGGTTGGTCCACTTATGGAGCGTTTATGCAAAAATTATTCCAAACGTCTCCAAACTTCTGGAACAGGCGGCACAGTAGTGCACACTTCAGTGCAGGAAATCTACTTGGCCTAGTTTGAATCCCCGCCTGCCTTATTATATACTAGGGACTTACAGGGGTCTGTTATTGCTAGTTGTAATCATACCTTTTTACCAGATACCTTTTTTTATCAGAGCACTGGCCCTGGACCTGGTTATCAGTCAATAAATGGGGGGAAACAGTTAAAAAAGGATGACATTCTCAGAGCTCCATATATGCTTTTTAGTGCACTCAAGAACAGACATGGAAGCCTTCCTGGATGGCTTGTCTTGCTCAACCACACACTTTTCCACCAGAATCTCCAACTCAGCATCACTAAATTTCTGTTTGTTCTTCTTTCCCAACTACTCCTATGGCTCCTGGCTTGACAGCTTCAAGGGAAAAACTGCTAGGCTGTGAGGCAAACTCTTAATATGCTATGCTGCATCAGGTAAATGCACTTCATGTACTGGGTGTGGTCCTAATTAACTCCCAGTGCGAGATAAACAAACTGCGTTTTATACCGAATTATTGTGTGATGGTGCAAATATGGATGTGTACTGCTATCTTTCCGCTCACTACAAACAGAGCTCTAGTTATGACCTGAGGCATTGTACACATTCTTCTGGCTTCATAGACACCTCTAGTAATGACTTGTGCCACAGAGACCTTTTTGCAGACTTTGAAGGTACCTCTCTAACTACCTGTAGTTCTGCACCCTTGTGCAACTGGCAGCATAATGATGAAGGACCTGATATACAAATCACTGTTGGGGAAGCATGAGAAGGCATAAACACTATGGGGCCAATTACGATGTCAGTCAGTAAGCCTCTGACTGACACAGTAGGTTTACCGTCTGACCTCCGATTACAATGTCGGCGATTGAAGTGTAAACTGGCCGATCAATCCGAATGGCTTCCGACGGGCTCAAGTAGCCCGTCGGCCAGTCGGAAACCTATTATAATCCCTTATGGACGGTGGTTTCCCCGTCTGGATTATGATGTCGGTTTCCGACATCCTTTCCATGTCAGCCTTTCTGACATGGAAACGCTGTCGCAGAGCAACTTTGGGGGCCCCTAGCAGGGCCCCCTTCTCGCATGGCCCTCTGGTTGTGGGCCTCTGGGGCACCTATGGTGCCCCCCTGTAAATCCCCACACTGTGTGGCAGGCACTGTTCAGGAATTTACGTAACTCCCATTTCTCTATGTGAGCTTGTGCGGCGACCAGTTTCCGCCACACAAACTCCCATAGGGAAATGAGAGTTTGCGACCACACAATGTGCAGTGTTTTCGTAATTGCGGTGTTGTATCGCCGACCGGAGGTCAGTCGGTTCTTAAACAGCAGGGATGTTGGTCGGAGGCAACTTCGACCTACATCTGACCGACGTCATAATTGGGCCCTTATGGGCATATGCATCAAGCTTTTTTGCGATTGCAAACAGTGCGAATCTCAAAAATCGGCCATTTGCAATCGCAAAATAGCCATAAGCAATGCATGAACCAAATTCACAGACTCACCCTTGTATTCGCAAAAAATAGTGATTACCTATTTAACGAATGACAAATAGCAAATCCGTATTAGCGAATCGCTAATTGATAATCGCAAACCTATGCATAAAAAATTCACAAATTGCAAATGAGCCGGGAATTGCAAATTGCACTTGCAAAATAGCACCAAATGAAATCAGGTGGTAACCAGGTGAAAACCAACTAATCAGGTGATAACCATTGGCAAAGTATTTAAACATGCCCAGAAGGCCCTAGAATGTTCCACAATGGCAGCACTCTAACTCATGGTGAGGAGGATGAGGCCCTGAGCAGCAGCACAGAGAAGAAGGAGGATACAGGAGCGCATTTGTAGAGTGCGCGTTACATTGTTGGGACAGGCAGAGGGAGAGATATATGACAAATATAGGTTGAATGCAGACATGATCTATGATCTCATAACTGAATTGGATCACCAACTGCAGCGTCAGACTCGCAGGACACATGCCAACCCAACTCATGTGCAGGTACTATGTTCACTGCACCTCCTAGCGTCAGGTCGCTGCCAGGGAGTAATAGCTGCAGCTGGAGGTGTTTCCCAACGTGCCCTATCGTGCTTTTTCCACTCATTCCTTGACGCCATGTTGCAAAGGATAAAACACCACATAAGGTTTCCCACAATACCACAGGAATTGCAACAAACCAAATTTGATTTCTATCAGGTAGCACAATTTCCACAGGTAATTGGTTGCATTGATGGTACGACTGTAGTCATTTGTCCCCCATCAGTGAATGAGTACATTTACAGGAACAGGAAAGCATACCATTCATTGAACATACAAGTCATCTGCAATTCCAAACACATCATCACAGACATAGTGGCTAGTTTCCCTGGCAGTACACATGATTCCTACATCTTCCAACACAGTGGCATACACACTTGCTCCTCGGGGGTGAATTTGGTGAAGAATACCTGCTTGGTGCACATATGTAAAACTGTCTTGCAGACTCTTGGGCCATGGTGATACATAGCAGTGAGTAATCTGTTGCTTTCTACCCTGTAGGTGACAGCGCATACGCTGTGTGCTCCTTCATACAGATGCCATACCTAAATCCAAGTACCCCAAGTGAGCAGCGATATAATGCCACGCATATTTCCACCCGCAATGTGATTGAGCGGACATTTGGCTTACTTAAAAGTAGGTTCCGTTGCCTCCACAAAACTGGTGGGGCATTGCTGTACAGGCCAGATACCTGCTGCAAAAGTGTGGCCACTTGTGCCATGTTGCACAACATTGCAACTTCTAGAGGCATACCCCTGGAACTCTCTGACAGCAAGCCTGAGGAAGACAATCAGCCAGGGCAACCAACACCAGCAGCATGTGGGCCGAGAGCAGCAGAGGGGAGACAGAGACGTGCAGAAATCACACAGCATTATTTTTAAGGTGGGTAAAGATGAGACGAGACACTACATGCTTAAATGTTTTTGATATTTAATTTTTAAAAAATGTGGTAGTGGTAATGCACACATACCAGGTGCAAACTTGCATTGTGGCAGGAAAAATTCAACTACATGACATTGCCATGGTACTTGAATGTCAGCCCAGACAAATTGCATGATACTGGTTACCTCACCAGATTTTAGTTTGTCCCGCACACTACTTCCTGCAGCCATGCACTCGCGTGGGCCGTTCTGTGGGCCCTGCCACATCTCTTGTGGAGCCTTCGGATGCAGAGGTGCTCCTAGTACTGCGCCTCCTTCATGTGGTCACTGGTGTCAAGAGACTACTTAGGCTGGAGGCCTCCTCACTCTCCCCTCCACCCAGTACATTGTTGTCCCCAACTGCAGCAGTCCGTAATTGCTCCACAGCATTGGTGACCTGTATGAGTCCCCTGGCCACATCCCCACAGCAATGGATAATTTCCACCTGCATGCCACAGCACGTCAGGACAGCTGAGCTGTGGTTGTGCTCAGGCGGTTGATGGCCCTAGTGTACCCATCTAAGCGCCCCATCAACTGATGATGCCTTTTGTGTTGGGACACATGGTCTTCCTGCATCACCTTGCACAACTCATGGATGGCTTGGCTGACATTTGTGAAGTTCACATTTGTGACCCTCTGTCCTTTCACCACTTCAGTAGTGAGCTCCTTCGTGCTGTCCCTTATCTCTGCCATGTTTGTGGCCAATGAACCAAGTTGTGCCTGCATTAAACGCATGTTCTTGCATTGCAAGCGCTGCACCTTCAACATTTGTCTCTCCAGCCCACCCCAGATGACAGAACCATCATCTTCAGCAGCTCCCATGTGAGACATGGCCCTGCGCCTCCGGTTATGGATGTTGCTGCACCGCATCTGTACTTGGGGGCTTGGTGTGGGGGTATGCCCAGCCTGTGATGTCTGAGGGTCAGGTTGGCTCTCCTCTTCTGTTTCAAAGGCAGGTAGTGGTGCCACTGTGGTCCTGCGTCTTGTGGGTGCAGGTATTGGGGTTGTTGGGGCCACTTGTGTCTCCTCTCCTGACTGGGCCTGAGTCTCCAGGGTGTCATGGCCTTCACCTTCGTCAGACTCCTGCGCAGCTGCGTCTGCCATGTTAAACAGTGCAAGTTCAGTATTTTTGTTGGACATGCATGTCACATTGCGCATGGCATTGTTTAATCAAGTTATTCAGTTACACACAATGTCTAGATTTTTCACTTGCTTGTTGTACTTTACAGCACAAATGCTGTTTTGATCCCTCCTTGCCTTTCCTATTGGAGTTGCTGTCTGCTAATCCCATAATGCATTTGGGTGTAGCAAGTAAAATGTGGACTGGAGTCAGATTCGCTACACTAAGCCTGATCTAATTTGAGGGGTGATTTTTTAGATTTGGCATTGAATGGTAATTTGCATGCATCTAACCTTGTGAAGTACCGGCCGGTGCCGAGGTGTCTATCTGGGTGACTCCAACTACAGCTTCCGGCTGAAGTGTTGACTCCACCAGGTCCTCCAAGGGTGTATTGGCAGTTTGGGTCGATGAGCCCCCTCTAGTCTTCTTGGCATCCGCAAGCCTGGCGGCAACCTTTTTCTTGGCACGGCTCCTCAGGTCATACCAGTGCTTGCGCAGGTCTGCTATGGAGTGCTGTGTGACCCCCACAGCATTGATTCTGGATTGGATTCCAAGCCAGATTTTGCATTTCTCCGACTCAGGGACATGGAGTGACTGCTTCCCAAAGAGTTTGTCATGGCTCTGTACAACTTCCTCAATGAGGACTTCAAGCTCCTTCTCGCTGAACTTCAGCTTTCTCTTGCTCTCTGCTGCATTCTTCTCACTTGTTCCAGAAGCCATGCTGATATCCTTGCACAGGTTCTGGTCTCCAAAATGCTTCCTTCTGCTGTACACCTGCAGTCTGCCTCCTCCTCTGTCTCTCTCAGTACACAGGTGTCAGCATGTCCTGCATCACTTCCTGGTTGTGATGTCATCATGCAGCATCGAAAATACGGAATCGCTATTTGCGATTCGGTAATTGCGGATTTGCTTTTTGGTATTTCACAATCGCTAATTGCGATTGCGATTTTTACCGAATTGCAAAATATTTGCGAATTTTTTGATGCATGGCCATTTAGCGATTACCAAATAGCATTCCTTAAAAATCTATTTGGTAATCGCTAAATGGGACTTTGAAGCATGTGCCCCTTAGTCATTTACATATAAAAATGACTTATTATAATATTTGAAAGTGTAGCATTTTTGTTCATGTGTCTGTAAATGAGTGATAAATGCAAAAACAACAATTCATGGACAGAATGCAGAACAATGGCATACATTCACCCCAGTACAGAGATCTGGGCCTAAATCCATCGTTTTTTTGCTCACCACGCCATTCCAGTTTGGACCCAGCCATATGCAAATCAGTCTTGACCCTGCGCCCAATGGGAACAGTCCAGCCCGAACTGCTAGGCCAGGTCCTCCCTGGACTGGAAACAAGCATCCTAGTACCGGTTTCAGGCTTTCAGCCCTCATCAGCCAGGATAGCTTGACTCCAGTGGCATGGAGAGCACGGGACCCATGTCTGGGCATACCCGTTACACTCGGCGTGACAAATGCAAAAACAACAATTGATGGACAGTATGCAGAACAATGTCATACATTCACTCCAGTACAGAGATCTGGGCCTAAATCCATCGTTTTTTTGCTCACCATGCCATTCCAGTTTGGACCCAGCCATATGCAAATCAGTCTTGACCCTGCGCCGAATGGGAACAGTCCAGCCCGAACTGCTAGGCCAGGTCCTCCCTGGACTGGAAACAAGCATCCTAGGACCGGTTTCTGGCTTTCAGCCCTCATCAGCCAGGATAGCTTGACTCCAGTGGCATGGAGAGCACGGGACCCACGTCTGGGCATACCCGTTACACTCGTGGTGACAAATTCAAAAACAACAATTGATGGACAGAATGCAGAACAATGTCATACATTCACCCCAGTACAGAGATCTGGGCCTAAATCCATCCGTTTTTGCTCACCATGCCATTCCAGTTTGGACCCAGCCATATGCAAATCAGTCTTTACCCTGCGCCCTATGGGAACAGTCCAGCCCGAACTGCTAGGCCAGGTCCTCCCTGGACTGGAAACAAGCATCCTAGGACCGGTTTCAGGCTTTTAGCCCTCATCAGCCAGGATAGCTTGACTCCAGTGGCATGGAGAGCACGGGACCCACGTATGGGCATACCCGTTACACTCGGGGTGACAAATGCAAAAACAACAATTGATGGACAGAATGTAGAACAATGTCATACATTCACCCCAGTACAGAGATCTCGGCCTAAATCCATCGTTTTTTTGCTCACCATGCCATTCCAGTTTGGACACAGCCATATGCAAATCAGTCTTGACCCTGCGCCCAATGGGAACAGTCCAGCCCGAACTGCTAGGCCAGGTCCTCCCTGGACTAGAAACAAGCATCCTAGGACCGGTTTCAGGCTTTCAGCCCTCATCAGCCATGAGGCACATGGTCAGACTGATTTGCATATGGCCATATCTGAACTGGGGTGGTGGAGTGAGCTAAAGAATGATGATGGATTAAACCCAGATCAGTTGACTGGGGGTGAGTGTTTGATTTGCTCTAGCGCTCCATCCATCATTCCCTTTGGTATCGCTTTGTTCGCCCTAAGTTGGCAGGGTATGCCCAGACGTGGGTCCCTTGCTCACTTTGCCACTGGATTCAAGATAGCCTGGCTGATGAGAATTATGAACCCGAAACCGGTCCCAGGATGCTTGTTTCCGGTCCAGGGAAGACATGGCTTGGCAGTTCGGGCTGGACTGTTCCATGAGGCACAAGGTCAGACTGATTTGCATATGGCCATGTCTGAACTGGGGTGGTGGAAGTGAGCTAAAGAATGATGATGGATTAAACCCAGATCAGTTGACTGGGGTGAGTGTTTGATTTGCTCTAGCGCTCCGTCCATCATCCCCTTTGGTATCGCTTTGTTCGCCCTAAGTTGGCAGGGTATGCCCAGACGTGGGTCCCTTGCTCACTTTACCACTGGATTCAAAATAGCCTGGCTGATGAGGGTTATGAACCCGAAACCGGTCCCAGGATGCTTGTTTCCGGTCCAGGGAAGACATGGCTTGGCAGTTCGGGCTTGACTGTTCCAATGAGGCACAGGGTCAGACTGATTTGCATATGGCCATGTCTGAACTGGGGTGGTGGAGTGAGCTAAAGAATGATGATGGATTAAACCCAGATCAGTTGACTGGGGGTGAGTGTTTGATTTGCTCTAGCGCTCCGTCCATCATCCCCTTTGGTATCGCTTTGTTTGCCCTAAGTTGGCAGGGTATGCCCAGACGTGGGTCCCTTGCTCACTTTGCCACTGGATTCAAGATAGCCTGGCTGATGAGGGTTATGAACCCGAAACCGGTCCCAGGATGCTTGTTTCCAGTCCAGGGAAGACATGGCTTGGCAGTTCGGGCTGGACTGTTCCCATGAGGCACAGGGTCAGACTGATTTGCATATGGCCATGTCTGAACTGGGGTGGTGGAGTGAGCTAAAGAATGATGATGGATTAAACCCAGATCAGTTGACTGGGGGTGAGTGTTTGATTTGCTCTAGCGCTCCGTCCATCATCCCATTTGGTATCGCTTTGTAAATGAGTGATAGCACAAATCTGAAACGAAACTCCATTCGGGATTACTTTTTTCATAATTGTGATAATTCTTGACATATTGTGGGCATTCTTAATGATTCTTACTCTTTCTATAATATTTTCACTGGCATAATGTTTAAATTCTTTCTTTATACTAGGTTTTTCTTGGCATAAGGATATCCTGCTCTGGTGTAATGCTTGCAGTGGCAAATCTTGGTATTTTTATAACAGTATAACTGCTGCTGTTTGAGGCATCCGCAGCAAGATGGGTGTAAGCTGTATGCCCCCATCTGAGCACTTACAAATTAATCAATATGTTGCAAAGTCATCCTGTGCCCTGGGCACCCCCATTTTTTGCTGATTGGTACTGGTGGTAACTGAGTCTGACTGTCCCTGCGCTCTGCCTAAGCAGGCTCAGGGCCAGTGCTATGCTGAAAACACACTTAGAATACAGTGAAAACACCTTCATACAGTAGGGTACACTATGGGTTTGGGTTCCCCTATGATTGCCATGACCTCCCCTATAAGGCCCTAGTACATAATAGGGCAGGGGGATCAAAACTACCTTTAAGGCCATTGTATGTAATAGGGCATGGCAGTTTAGAGGCCAGCAGCCCTTTTCTGCACTTGCATGTGTGCACTGCTGAGGCCTGAGGTCAGTTTAAAAGGAGCCCTGTGTTGTAGGCCTGCTTTTAACATGTACATTATGCCCAAACTCGACTTTGGTGTTTGGGGCACTTAGAAATTAATAAACTACAACATTTTGGCATATTAGGTACCACCAGGATCTCCCCTAGGTTTTCCAGTGGTGGGGGGTCAAGTACTTATAAGGAGGACCCTTATAAAATAGGTTTTATATGCCTTGGACTTGGTGCAATTGCACATTTCACTTCCCACATTGTAGTAAAGTGCTTCACATAATCAACCTTTGTGCTAGGAGTGCAATATGTTTACATATTCAGAACCCCTAAAGTCTCCCAGGTGTTCTGTGGGTAAGAGTCCTGTACATATAGGCAGGGTCCTTATAAAATATGTCTTATAAGCCCTGGTGTTGAAGAAATTGCCTAGTTCATTTTCCCCATTGCAGATCCCCAGTCACATAGGTTAACATGGCAAGAAGTAATTAATTAATAATTCCCCCAGGAAACCCAGAAAAAAATATCGTTCAAGGACTTACTAGAATGGTATTGATAAATCCAACAATATGCTATTGTTGAATTTAACCTAAAATGTACACACAAGAAGTTATAAGACTTTCTTGTCTGTAAGCCAAAATCAGCCTTCCAGTGATCTGCCCTGATTGGTCAGAGTTAAATGGATTAGCCAGGCTACTTTGATGAGGTGATAAGTAGCCTCTGGAGTGAAAGAGGCATTCTGGGGGAGAGGGTTCTGATGCATAGGAATGCCAGAGCTAGCGGAAGGGGTCGTAAACAATGATCTTCAAAAGAAGGTTGGTTTAGTCAGCTCTTGCCTCTCTGCTGATACTTCAGCCATATTGAATTTTGGAGAAACAGTGCTTTCTGGGAGACCATTGCGCCACACTTTGGAGGAAATGCTCATGCGCTGGGGTGTTGTCCTACACCTTAATGGACAGGAGTGCCCTACTGTGTGACCCCAGAGAACACTGAATAAGAATCTGAGAGGGGCAGTGCCTCTCAGATTTGCTGCTTGAAACTAAAGGTCCATGCTGAGAAGTTTGATTTGCACCAACCAGGCCCTGCACTCTAACTGACTGCCCCTGCTGCAAAATCTGGAACTACAGTCTTGTGGATTAAACCTGCTTAAAAAAGGACTAAAGAGTGGACTCCCTGCAAGCTACAGGTTAACAGAGCTCACCTGGACCATTACTACCAAGAAACCCCAGCCTGGAGTACTATCAGTGGATTTGTCCAAGTGGATTGTGGGAAGTGAAGTCCCAAACTTTCATGGACCATCTTGAAGCTTCCAGTCCCTTGGAGTAAGTTTTGGACACTTTGGGGCCCTCAAAAGAACTTTACCAAGAAGTTCCAGAAGTTTGGAACAACTTTGGAAAAAGCTCCTTGAGTGGACCGACTCGACCTGGCCAGCCAAGCCGGCAACCCTCAAATGTGAGCCGGCCTGCCCTCCAGGTTTGTCTGCTGAAAAGCTCCAGAGGTCCAGCTTCCAGAGTTTGACCGGGAGTTGGTCGAAAACCAAGCCGGCGAACCCTCACTGAATCCAGCCTGGTGAAGAGCATCAAGATACCCCGGGAGATAAAAATCTGTAAAAGTTTCTAAATCCGAAAATAGTAAAGGAGAATCAAGCCGCCCTCCTTCAACCGTGAGCCGGCCTGGATCTCTGGTTCATCCCGCTGGAAAGCTCTGGAGGTCTGACTTCCATAAGTTTGACAAGGGGCTCGTCGCAAGGTAAGCCGGTGAACCCTGACCAAATCTGGACTGGATGAGAGCTTCGAGGGACCCCGGGAAGAAACTCCAGAAAGGTTTCTAAGTCATAAGGTAAAAACTTTGACCGAGACCTACCGAGAGGGGTAGCCGCGCAGGGCTCCATCGCGGTCAGCCTTAAACTTTGACTTTGTCCTGGTCTAGTGCAACCAGATGTCCCAATAGGTGCTATAGCTTTCTAAATGCTATATAGTGCTAAGTCTTTAAAAATTCATATCTCCGGTTCCATACATTGGATTTTTTTGTTTTGGTGTCATTTTAAAGATAAAAAGGTGCCTGCCACATGGTGCAGAGAGTTACATTAACTCCCATTTCCCCATTGGAGGTTGTGCTTGCTTTTTAAAGAAACTTAGGGGCTCATTATGATGGTGGAAGGACCGTCACTGCCGGGCCGGCGGGGGCGGTCCTTCTGCCATCATGAGGAAAATTCCCACCGCCAAATTAGGATGGCAGTGGGAATCACAATGGTTCCGCGGCGGACGGAAAGTCTGTCCGCCATGGTTCCACAAGGCGGTCCTCTTCCGGTCGCCTTGCAGAACCCGGAACCAGGGCAACATTGCGGCGGTACCGTGCAGGCACTGCCTTAGGGATTACGTTATCCCTCTCCGCCTGTCTTTTTGCGGCAGATATCCCGCCGCAAAAAGACAGGCGGAGACTGGCTTTGGGGGCCCGTTGCAGGCCCCCTCTGTGTGGGGGGGGTGCACTGTGGGGGTACCCATGGAACCCCCCTACAGTTCCATGCACCAAGTGGCAGGCACCGCCTGGTGCCTACCAAGTGGTGCAGGGAAATGCAGTGCATGCACCTTTATCATTGCAGACAATGCTTCAGCCAGCAGCACCGCCCGCAATGATAAAGGCCCAAGAGGCGCCCGCCATATGGTTGGCACATCCTAATTCACCCAGCGGGACTGCCGCCTTACCGGCGGGAGGTCCCAGAACCGCAACGATGGCGGGCGGACTGATGTCAGCCCCCCATCGTAATGAGCCCCTCAGTACACAAATATGAGTTTAAACAACAATTTAAAAACCTTAGAAATTCAATAACAAAATCATAGGTTGCATGAACGTTATAGTTAGCAAATAGAATTTTAAAAAACTTAGAAATTCACTGAAAAAAACAAAGGTTTCAGGGACGTTATAGTTAGGATATAGCATTTAAATGAGTGTTAAATATATATGATATGTATCAAGCGAGAGAGAGAGGAATAACGTGTGCTAGTTCACTTCCCCTGTTAATGTACGCAGAAATCAATAGGAACTAGTTACGGGGTAGAAGCTCCATGTTTATGTTTCGAGGAAAAACCTCCTTGAAACATAAACATGGAGCTTCTACCCCGTAACTAGTTCCTATTGATTTCTGAACGTGTTAAATATATATAACAAGGTGTATTGGTGATTCAGTTGCTGTATGAGTGCCTGATTGGATGATTCAGTGGGTGCATGAGTAACTATATAAGTGAATAATTAAGCATCTCAGTGAATGTATGGGTGAGTGATTTGTTGTGTGAATGTCTGTATCTGTCAGTTGGTGTCTAAGTTGGTGCGACTGGGTATGTGAGTTTCTGTATGGGTGAGTGATTGGTTGTCTGAGTACCTCTATGGTTGTCTGAGTGTCTGTGTGGGTGGGTGATGAGCCAGTGGGTGAGCCAGTGGCTGTATGGGCTAGTAAGTGCATGTGTGTGGGGCTGTATGGGTGAGCGAGTGTGTGTATGGCTGTGTCAGTGAATGAATTGATGTGTCAGTGGTATGTGGGTGAGTAACAGCATATGTGAAAGGCAGTATAGGTGAGTGTTGGAATATAAGTGACTGTATGTGTGACTGAGTGATTGTGAGAGTGGCCATATGGGTGAGTGTGTGCTTGTGTCAGTGACTGTATGGGTAAGTGCGTATGTGTTAGTATAAGTATGAATAAGTGTGTGTGTGTGTATAAATGGATATGTGAGTAAATGGCTGTGGATTGACTCTATAGGTGACTTAGGTGTGTGAGTACCTCTATGAGTGACTGACTGTGTGCGAGTGGCTGTATAGCTGTATGAGTGGATATATCAGTGGCTGTATTAGTGAGTGAGTGGGTATATGACTGGCAGTATGGGTGAGTGAGTGGATGTGTGTAGACCTATGAATCAGTGAGTGGGTATGTAAGTACTGGTATGAGTGTGTCAATGGTTTCGAGAATGATAGTGTGAAAGTTGGAGTGGGTGTATGAAAGGTTTTATGGTGGTGTGAGAAGGTGTGTCAGAGATTCTGTGGATGATGTCATCAGTGATGTCATTTGAGATGTCACCAGTGATGTCACTGACCATGTCATTAGGGATGTAATATGTGAGGTCGCAAGCAGTGCATTGCGGGGCGCGAGTTATAGTTAACTCAGGTAACTATAATGGCTGAATTTCTCTCGTTTTGTATGAGTGAAATGTCAGCCTAACTATAACGTTCCTGAAACATTTGTTTTTTTCAGAGAATTTCTAAGCTTTTTTAAAATGCTAATTCCTAACTTTAACGTCCCTGAAATCTTTAGTTTTTTCGGGAATTTCTAAGGTTTTTTAAATGCTAATTCCTAACTATAATGTCTCTGTAGCCTTTGGTTTTTCTAAGTGAATTTCTAAGGTTTTTAAACTAGCAGTCGCGTTTGCAGAGTAGTGGAGAATGGGGGCTGGGCCTCCAACCAACTCTTAGGAAATTCAGCCACGTAGGGTTTACAGGATGTACCAGGAGGGCTTCTTGGCCCCCAAGATCCCTCTGGAACCAAGGGGACTTTATCCCCCAACTAGTAGTGCTCCGGGAGGCACATTTGCAGAGTGGTAGAGAAAGGGGGTGTGGCCTCTGACAACTTCTCAGCAATCCTGCTGTGTGGGAACTACGAGAGGTAACAGGAGGGGTAGTTGGCCCCCAAGGACATCCTTGGGAGCCAACCACTCCTCCTATTACCTCCATTAAGTCCCATACAGCAGGATTACTCAGTTCTGATAGCAGGGCATGCCCCCTTTCACCATCACTCTGCAAATGCACCTCCTGGTGCACTCTTGGTTGGGGGATGAAGTCCCCTTTGCTGGTGAAGGTCCTTGGGGGCCAACTAGCCCACCTGTTACCTCCAGTAAACCCCACACAGTGGGATTGCTGAGAGGTCATCAGAGGCCACGCCCCCTTTCTCCACCACTCTGCAAACGCTTCTCCTGGTGCACTACTATTTGGGGGATGAAGTCCTTTGCCTCTTGAGGGTCCCTGGGGGCCAACAAGCCCTCCTGTTACCTCCAGTAAGTCCGACACAGCTGGATTGCTGAGAGGAGATCAGAGGCCACGACCCCTTTCTCCACCACTCTGCAAACAGGCCTCCTGATGCCCTGCTGCTTGGGGGATGAAGTCCACTTTAGTCCTGAGGAACTCAGGGTGCAAGGGGACCTCATCGCCCCACCAGCAGTATGCACATAGTATGTTATTCAACCTGAGGCAGCTAAATTCAACCATTCAGTAAATTATTTAGCTTCCTCCGTGCAACAGTAAATGTTTATTCTAGCAGAGAAAGAAAACAGCAAGTTAACCATCATGAGGTAAAGTGCAACGCCATGTTAAAGATCACAGATGATAATTTAGCCTGATCACGTAAAGCAACATTTCTACGATCTTCAACATAGATTTTTACATTTCGGCTTCCTCAGTCGTGCCAGCAATAATAACCCTGGGCGGAGATCGCTGACTTGTGCTACGCGGAACTCCTCGAAGTAAAAAAAAAACTCTGCCACACTACGCGGAGCTCCGCAAGCAGCGGAGTACGGTTGGAAAATGCTGTTCGCAGTGATTGCACAGTGCCGGATGCTTGTGTGCAATCATCGCGAAAGGCACCATGCAAAGCGCAAGCAGGCGCTGCTTTCCTTTTCTGCTGCTCGAGTAGATTTTTACTCGAGCGGCAGTTTCTCAACGCGAGCATACGCGACCACTCGCAATGAGAAACCTGACCCCCCCGAGTTGAGAAATCTCGCCGGGAGGTTGATTTTCCATGCTCGTGCTCGCCAACTTGCTGTTGACGATCGCGAACGAGGAAAAATCTCGCCGGAAGGTTGATTTTCCTCACTCACGCTCGCCAACTTGACGTTGATGAACGCGAGCGAGGGAAAAAACTTCGCAAACTCCGCGAGCGGAGCGGAGTTCACCACCCAGGCTTAAATAGAATGATATTGTATGTATATAAAGCAAACACAAGGAGATGATGGACGGAGTGCTGAAACTTTTCAAACACTCACCCCCAGTCACAGATCTGGGTTGAATCCATCATCATTCTTTAGCTCACTTTGCCACCCCAGTTCAGACACAGCTATATGCAAATCAGTCTTGACCCTGTGCCTCATGGGAACAGTCCAGCCTGAACTGCCAAGCCATGTCTTCCCTGGACCGGAAACAAGCATCCTGGGACCGGTTTCGGGCTAACAGCCCTCATCAGCCAGGCTAGCTTGAACCCAGTGGCAAAGTGAGCAAGGGACCCACGTCTGGGCATACCCTACCAACTTAGGGTGAACAAAGCAAACACAAGGAGATGATGGACGGAGTGCTGAAACTTTTCAAACACTCACCCCCAGTCACAGATCTGGGTTGAATCCATCATCATTCTTTAGCTCACTTTGCCACCCCAGTTCAGACACAGCTATATGCAAATCAGTCTTGACCCTGTGCCTCATGGGAACAGTCCAGCCTGAACTGCCAAGCCATGTCTTCCCTGGACCGGAAACAAGCATCCTGGGACCGGTTTCGGGCTAACAGCCCTCATCAGCCAGGCTAGCTTGAACCCAGTGGCAAAGTGAGCAAGGGACCCACGTCTGGGCATACCCTACCAACTTAGGGTGAATAAAGCAAACACAAGGAGATGATGGATGGAGTGCTGAAACTTTTCAAACACTTACCCCAGTCACAGATCTGGGTTGAATCCATCATCATTCTTTAGCTCACTTTGCCACCCCAGTTCAGACACAGCTATATGCAAATCAGGCTTGACCCTGTGCCTCATGGGAACAGTCCAGCCTGAACTGCCAAGCCATGTCTTCCCTGGACCGGAAACAAGCATCCTGGGACCGGTTTCGGGCTAACAGCCCTCATCAGCCAGGCTAGCTTGAATCCAGTGGCAAAGTGAGCAAGGGACCCACGTCTGGGCATACCCTGTCAACTTAGGGCGAACAAAGTAAACACAAGGAGATGATGGACGGAGTGCTGAAACTTTTCAAACACTCACCCCAGTCACAGATCTTGGTTGAATCCATCATCTTTCTTTAGCTCACTTTGCCACCCCAGTTCAGACACAGCTATATGCAACTCAGGCTTGACCCCTGTGCCTCATGGGAACAGTCCAGCCTGAACTGCCAAGCCATGTCTTCCCTGGACCGGAAACAAGCATCCTGGGACCGGTTTCGGGCTAACAGCCCTCATCAGCCAGGCTAGCTTGAACCCAGTGGCAAAGTGAGCAAGGGACCCACGTCTGGGCATACCCTACCAACTTAGGGTGAACAAAGCAAACACAAGGAGATGATGGACGGAGTGCTGAAACTTTTCAAACACTCACCCCCAGTCACAGATCTGGGTTGAATCCATCATCATTCTTTAGCTCACTTTGCCACCCCAGTTCAGACACAGCTATATGCAAATCAGTCTTGACCCTGTGCCTCATGGGAACAGTCCAGCCTGAGCTGCCAAGCCATGTCTTCCCTGGACCGGAAACAAGCATCCTGGGACCGGTTTCGGGCTAACAGCCCTCATCAGCCAGGCTAGCTTGAATCCAGTGGCAAAGTGAGCAAGGGACCCACATCTGGGCATACCCTGCCAACTTAGGGCGAACAAAGCAAACACAAGGAGATGATGGACGGAGTGCTGAAACTTTTCAAACACTCACCCCCAGTCACAGATCTGGGTTGAATCCATCATCATTCTTTAGCTCACTTTGCCACCGCAGTTCAGACACAGCTATATGCAAATGAGTGTTGACCCTGTGCCTCATGGGAACAGTCCAGCCTGCACTGCCAAGCCATGTCTTCCCTGGACCGGAAACAAGCATCCTGGGACCGGTTTCAGGCTAACAGCCCTCATCAGCCAGGCTAGCTTGAATCCAGTGGCAAAGTGAGCAAGGGACCCACGTCTGGGCATACCCTGCCAACTTAGGGCGAACAAAGCAAACACAAGGAGATGATGGACGGAGTGCTGAAACTTTTCAAACACTCACCCCCAGTCACAGAACTGGGCTGAATCCATCATCATTCTTTAGCTCACTTTGCCACCCCAGTTCAGACACAGCTATATGCAAATCAGTCTTGACCCTGTGCCTCATGGGAACAGTCCAGCCTGAACTGCCAAGCCATGTCTTCCCTGGACCGGAAACAAGCATCCTGGGACCTGTTTCGGCTAACAGCCCTCATCAGCCAGGCTAGCTTGAATCCAGTGGCAAAGTGAGCAAGGGACCCACGTCTGGGCATACCCTGCCAACTTAGGGCGAACAAAGCAAACACAAGGAGATGATGGACGGAGTGCTGAAACTTTTCAAACACTCACCCCCAGTCACAGACCTGGGTTGAATCCATCATCATTCTTTAGCTCACTTTGCCACCCCAGTTCAGACACAGCTATATGCAAATCAGTCTTGACACTGTGCCTTATGGGAACAGTCCAGCCTGAACTGCCAAGCCATGTCTTCCCTGGACCGGAAACAAGCATCCTGGGACCAGTTTCGGACTAACAGCCCTCATCAGCCAGGCTAGCTTGAATCCAGTGGCAAAGTGAGCAAGGGACCCACGTCTGGGCATACCCTGCCAACTTAGGGCGACCAAAGCAAACACAAGGAGATGATGGACGGAGTGCTGAAACTTTTCAAACACTCACCCCCAGTCACAGATCTGGGTTGAATCCATCATCATTCTTTAGCTCACTTTGCCACCCCAGTTCAGACACAGCTATATGCAAATCAGTCTTGACCCTGTGCCTCATGGGAACAGTCCAGCCTGAACTGCCAAGCCATGTCTTCCCTGGACCGGAAACAAGCATCCTGGGACGGTTTTCGGGCTAATAGACCTCATCAGCCAGGCTAGCTTGAATCCAGTGGCAAAGTGAGCAAGGGACCCACATCTGGGCATACCCTGTCAACTTAGGGCGAACAAAGTAAACACAAGGAGATGATGGACGGAGTGCTGAAACTTTTCAAACACTCACCCCAGTCACAGATCTGGGTTGAATCCATCATCATTCTTTAGCTCACTTTGCCACCCCAGTTCAGACACAGCTATATGCAAATCAGGCTTGACCCTGTGCCTCATGGAAACAGTCCAGCCTGAACAGCCAAGCCATGTCTTCCCTGGACCGGAAACAAGCATCCTGGGACCAGTTTCGGGCTAACAGCCCTCATCAACCAGGCTAGCTTGAATCCAGTGGCAAAGTGAGCAAGGGACCCACATCTGGGCATACCCTGCCAACTTTGGGCGAACAAAGTAAACACAAGGAGATGATGGACGGAGTGCTGAAACTTTTCAAACACTCACCCCCAGTCACAGATCTGGGTTGAATCCATCATCATTCTTTAGCTCACTTTGCCACCCCAGTTCAGACACAGCTATATGCAAATCAGTCTTGACCCTGTGCCTCATGGGAACAGTCCAGCCTGAACTGCCAAGCCATGTCTTCCCTGGACCGGAAACAAGCATCCTGGGACCGGTTTCGGGCTAACAGCCCTCATCAGCCAGGCTAGCTTGAACCCAGTGGCAAAGTGAGCAAGGGACCCACGTCTGGGCATACCCTACCAACTTAGGGTGAACAAAGCAAACACAAGGAGATGATGGACGGAGTGCTGAAACTTTTCAAACACTCACCCCCAGTCACAGATCTGGGTTGAATCCATCATCATTCTTTAGCTCACTTTGCCACCCCAGTTCAGACACAGCTATATGCAAATCAGTCTTGACCCTGTGCCTCATGGGAACAGTCCAGCCTGAACTGCCAAGCCATGTCTTCCCTGGACCGGAAACAAGCATCCTGGGACCGGTTTCGGGCTAACAGCCCTCATCAGCCAGGCTAGCTTGAACCCAGTGGCAAAGTGAGCAAGGGACCCACGTCTGGGCATACCCTACCAACTTAGGGTGAATAAAGCAAACACAAGGAGATGATGGATGGAGTGCTGAAACTTTTCAAACACTTACCCCAGTCACAGATCTGGGTTGAATCCATCATCATTCTTTAGCTCACTTTGCCACCCCAGTTCAGACACAGCTATATGCAAATCAGGCTTGACCCTGTGCCTCATGGGAACAGTCCAGCCTGAACTGCCAAGCCATGTCTTCCCTGGACCGGAAACAAGCATCCTGGGACCGGTTTCGGGCTAACAGCCCTCATCAGCCAGGCTAGCTTGAATCCAGTGGCAAAGTGAGCAAGGGACCCACGTCTGGGCATACCCTGTCAACTTAGAGGCGAACAAAGTAAACACAAGGAGATGATGGACGGAGTGCTGAAACTTTTCAAACACTCACCCCAGTCACAGATCTTGGTTGAATCCATCATCTTTCTTTAGCTCACTTTGCCACCCCAGTTCAGACACAGCTATATGCAACTCAGGCTTGACCCTGTGCCTCATGGGAACAGTCCAGCCTGAACTGCCAAGCCATGTCTTCCCTGGACCGGAAACAAGCATCCTGGGACCGGTTTCGGGCTAACAGCCCTCATCAGCCAGGCTAGCTTGAACCCAGTGGCAAAGTGAGCAAGGGACCCACGTCTGGGCATACCCTACCAACTTAGGGTGAACAAAGCAAACACAAGGAGATGATGGACGGAGTGCTGAAACTTTTCAAACACTCACCCCCAGTCACAGATCTGGGTTGAATCCATCATCATTCTTTAGCTCACTTTGCCACCCCAGTTCAGACACAGCTATATGCAAATCAGTCTTGACCCTGTGCCTCATGGGAACAGTCCAGCCTGAGCTGCCAAGCCATGTCTTCCCTGGACCGGAAACAAGCATCCTGGGACCGGTTTCAGGCTAACAGCCCTCATCAGCCAGGCTAGCTTGAATCCAGTGGCAAAGTGAGCAAGGGACCCACGTCTGGGCATACCCTGCCAACTTAGGGCGAACAAAGCAAACACAAGGAGATGATGGACGGAGTGCTGAAACTTTTCAAACACTCACCCCCAGTCACAGAACTGGGCTGAATCCATCATCATTCTTTAGCTCACTTTGCCACCCCAGTTCAGACACAGCTATATGCAAATCAGGCTTGACCCTGTGCCTCATGGGAACAGTCCAGCCTGAACTGCCAAGCCATGTCTTCCCTGGACCGGAAACAAGCATCCTGGGACCGGTTTCGGGCTAACAGCCCTCATCAGCCAGGCTAGCTTGAATCCAGTGGCAAAGTGAGCAAGGGACCCACGTCTGGGCATACCCTGTCAACTTAGGGCGAACAAAGTAAACACAAGGAGATGATGGACGGAGTGCTGAAACTTTTCAAACACTCACCCTAGTCACAGATCTTGGTTGAATCCATCATCATTCTTTAGCTCACTTTGCCACCCCAGTTCAGACACAGCTATATGCAACTCAGGCTTGACCCATTGCCTCATGGGAACAGTCCAGCCTGAACTGCCAAGCCATGTCTTCCATGGAACAGAAACAAGCATCCTGGGACCGGTTTCGGGCTAACAGCCATCATCAGCCAGGCTAGCTTGAATCCAGTGGCAAAGTGAGCAAGGGACCCACATCTGGGCATACCCTGCCAACTTTGGGCGAACAAAGTAAACACAAGGAGATGATGGACGGAGTGCTGAAACCTTTCAAACACTCACCCCCAGTCACAGATCTGGGTTGAATCCATCATCATTCTTTAGCTCACTTTGCCACCCCAGTTCAGACACAGCTATATGCAAATCAGTCTTGACCATGTGCCTCATGGGAACAGTCCAGCCTGAGCTGCCAAGCCATGTCTTCCCTGGACCGGAAACAAGCATCCTGGGACTGGTTCCAGGCTAACAGCCCTCATCAGCCAGGCTAGCTTGAATCCAGTGGCAAAGTGAGCAAGGGTCCCACGTCTGGGCATACCCTGCCAACTTAGGCGAACAAAGCAAACACAAGGAGATGATGGACGGAGTGCTGAAACTTTTCAAACACTCACCCCCAGTCACAGATCTGGGTTGAATCCATCATCATTCTTTAGCTCACTTTGCCACCGCAGTTCAGACACAGCTATATGCAAATGAGTGTTGACCCTGTGCCTCATGGGAACAGTCCAGCCTGCACTGCCAAGCCATGTCTTCCCTGGACCGGAAACAAGCATCCTGGGACCGGTTTCAGGCTAACAGCCCTCATCAGCCAGGCTAGCTTGAATCCAGTGGCAAAGTGAGCAAGGGACCCACGTCTGGGCATACCCTGCCAACTTAGGGCGAACAAAGCAAACACAAGGAGATGATGGACGGAGTGCTGAAACTTTTCAAACACTCACCCCCAGTCACAGAACTGGGCTGAATCCATCATCATTCTTTAGCTCACTTTGCCACCCCAGTTCAGACACAGCTATATGCAAATCAGTCTTGACCCTGTGCCTCATGGGAACAGTCCAGCCTGAACTGCCAAGCCATGTCTTCCCTGGACCGGAAACAAGCATCCTGGGACCTGTTTCGAGCTAACAGCCCTCATCAGCCAGGCTAGCTTGAATCCAGTGGCAAAGTGAGCAAGGGACCCACGTCTGGGCATACCCTGCCAACTTAGAGGCGAACAAAGCAAACACAAGGAGATGATGGACGGAGTGCTGAAACTTTTCAAACACTCACCCCCAGTCACAGACCTGGGTTGAATCCATCATCATTCTTTAGCTCACTTTGCCACCCCAGTTCAGACACAGCTATATGCAAATCAGTCTTGACACTGTGCCTTATGGGAACAGTCCAGCCTGAACTGCCAAGCCATGTCTTCCCTGGACCGGAAACAGGCATCCTGGGACCAGTTTCAGGCTAACAGCCCTCATCAGCCAGGCTAGCTTGAATCCAGTGGCAAAGTGAGCAAGGGACCCACGTCTGGGCATACCCTGCCAACTTAGGGCGACCAAAGCAAACACAAGGAGATGATGGACGGAGTGCTGAAACTTTTCAAACACTCACCCCCAGTCACAGATCTGGGTTGAATCCATCATCATTCTTTAGCTCACTTTGCCACCCCAGTTCAGACACAGCTATATGCAAATCAGTCTTGACCCTGTGCCTCATGGGAACAGTCCAGCCTGAACTGCCAAGCCATGTCTTCCCTGGACCGGAAACAAGCATCCTGGGACGGGTTTCGGGCTAATAGACCTCATCAGCCAGGCTAGCTTGAATCCAGTGGCAAAGTGAGCAAGGGACCGACATCTGGGCATACCCTGTCAACTTAGGGCGAACAAAGTAAACACAAGGAGATGATGGACGGAGTGCTGAAACTTTTCAAACACTCACCCCAGTCACAGATCTGGGTTGAATCCATCATCATTCTTTAGCTCACTTTGCCACCCCAGTTCAGACACAGCTATATGCAAATCAGGCTTGACCCTGTGCCTCATGGGAACAGTCCAGCCTGAACAGCCAAGCCATGTCTTCCCTGGACCGGAAACAAGCATCCTGGGACCAGTTTCGGGCTAACAGACCTCATCAACCAGGCTAGCTTGAATCCAGTGGCAAAGTGAGCAAGGGACCCACATCTGGGCATACCCTGCCAACTTTGGGCGAACAAAGTAAACACAAGGAGATGATGGACGGAGTGCTGAAACTTTTCAAACACTCACCCCCAGTCACAGATCTGGGTTGAATCCATCATCATTCTTTAGCTCACTTTGCCACCCCAGTTCAGACACAGCTATATGCAAATCAGTCTTGACCCTGTGCCTCATGGGAACAGTCCAGCCTGAGCTGCCAAGCCATGTCTTCCCTGGA
Source organism: Calotriton arnoldi (assembly GCA_963921515.1). Lineage (NCBI taxonomy): Eukaryota > Metazoa > Chordata > Amphibia > Caudata > Salamandridae > Calotriton > Calotriton arnoldi. Next base: position 1,817,418 of record CAWUFW010000107.1, on the reverse strand, counting down.
CCGGAAACAAGCATCCTGGGACCGGTTTCGGGCTAACAGCCCTCATCAGCCAGGCTAGCTTGAATCCAGTGGCAAAGTGAGCAAGGGACCAACGTCTGGGCATACCCAGCCAACTTAGGGCGAACAAAGCAAACACAAGGAGATGATGGACGGAGTGCTGAAACTTTTCAAACACTCACCCCCAGTCACAGATCTGGGTTGAATCCATCATCATTCTTTAGCTCACTTTGCCACCCTAGTTCAGACACAGCTATATGCAAATCAGTCTTGACCCTGTGCCTCATGGGAACAGTCCAGCCTGAACTGCCAAGCCATGTCTTCCCTGGACCGGAAACAAGCATCCTGGGACCGGTTCCGGGCTAACAGCCCTCATCAGCCAGGCTAGCTTGAATCCAGTGGCAAAGTGAGCAAGGGTCCCATGTCTGGGCATACCCTGCCAACTTAGGGTGAACAAAGCAAACACAAGGAGATGATGGACGGAGTGCTGAAACTTTTCAAACACTCACCCCCAGTCACAGATCTGGGTTGAATCCATCATCATTCTTTAGCTCACTTTGCCACCCCAGTTCAGACACAGCTATATGCAAATCAGTCATGACCCTGTGCCTCATGGGAACAGTTCAGCCTGCACTGTCAAGCCATGTCTTCCCTGGACCGGAAACAAGCATCCTGGGACCGGTTTCAGGCTAACAGCCCTCATCAGCCAGGCTAGCTTGAATCCAGTGGCAAAGTGAGCAAGGGACCCACGTCTGGCCATACCCTGCCAACTTAGGGCGAACAAAGCAAACACAAGGAGATGATGGACGGAGTGCTGAAACTTTTCAAACACTCACCCCCAGTCACAGATCTGGGCTGAATCCATCATCATTCTTTAGCTCACTTTGCCACCCCAGTTCAGACACAGCTATATGCAAATCAGTCTTGACCCAGTGCCTCATGGGAACAGTCCAGCCTGAACTGCCAAGCCATGTCTTCCCTGGACCGGAAACAAGCATCCTGGGACCGGTTTCGGGCTAACAGCCCTCATCAGCCAGGCTAGCTTGAATCCAGTGGCAAAGTGAGCAAGGGACCCATGTCTGGGCATACCCTGCCAACTTAGGGCGAACAAAGCAAATACAAGGAGATGATGGACGGAGTGCTGAAACTTTTCAAACACTCACCCCCAGTCACAGACCTGGGTTGAATCCATCATCATTCTTTAGCTCACTTTGCCACCCCAGTTCAGAACACAGCTATATGCAAATCAGTCTTGACACTGTGCCTCATGGGAATAGTCCAGCCTGAACTGCCAAGCCATGTCTTCCCTGGACCGGAAACAAGCATCCTGGGGCGAGTTTCAGGCTAACAGCCCTCATCAGCCAGGCTAGCTTGAATCCAGTGGCAAAGTGAGCAAGGGACCCACGTCTGGGCATACCCTGCCAACTTAGGGCGAACAAAGCAAACACAAGGAGATGATGGACGGAGTGCTGAAACTTTTCAAACACTCACCCCCAGTCACAGATCTGGGTTGAATCCATCATCATTCTTTAGCTCACTTTGCCACCCCAGTTCAGACACAGCTATATGCAAATCAGTCTTGACCCTGTGCCTCATGGGAACAGTCCAGCCTGAACTGCCAAACCATGTCTTCCCTGGACCGGAAACAAGCATCCTGGGGCGGGTTTCGGGCTAACAGCCCTCATCAGCCAGGCTAGCTTGAATCCAGTGGCAAAGTGAGCAAGGGACCCACGTCTGGGCATACCCTGCCAACTTAGGGCGAACAAAGCAAACACAAGGAGATGATGGACGGAGTGCTGAAACTTTTCAAACACTCACCCCCAGTCACAGATCTGGGTTGATCCATCATCATTCTTTAGCTCACTTTGCCACCCCAGGCCCAGATCTCTGTACTGGGGTGTATGTATGACATTGTTCTGCCTTCTGTCCATCAATTGTTCTTTTTGCAATTGTATGTATATAAGCATACACATCCTTTCATTACTATTATGAGACATAACTCTTGAGTTAAATCTCAAAAAGTTGCTTTTTTTATTGTAAGTGCTTTTTATACTTATTTACAAAATAGGCATAAGATTTAAAAATAAAGCGTGCCTTTATAGAAGATATACAGTGCTGTTTTTAAACTGATAATCTATCACATCAAGGTCAATAAATTGAAGGTGAGAGATGTCAGGAGAATGGGTTTCAAAGTGAGGAACCACCAACCAGTTCCTCAAAAAACACTAAGATTATTTACATGGTCACTAACTAGTATGCAACCGGTTACCGATTCGCCAATCTTTCGTACATTTCGCCCTAAGTTTGGCAACATCAACACAAAAAACAAAAGGACTTTTTGACCTTATTCACATCAAAGCAAGTAACATCATATTATCTTTGACCCTGAACCTGTCCAGGAAGTAATGTGACTTGACCTTAACCCGCATGCTATCACAATAATTGACATAACTGAAGTTACATTATATTTCTGTCATTAATAGAAAAATACAATACAATGTCTCTTTTTGTTCCACCTATATTAGGGTGCTGACATAACCTGTGAAAGTAGTGGGGTGTATGTAATACAATACTTACCCTAAACTGTACTGAGCAAAAGAATGACCCAGAGCTGTTTTGAATGGGTTCGGGGTTACGGGGATCTCAACATGAGAACATTTTGAAAAAATTGATCAAATAGTGCATTTTAAAGCACAGTTTTCAAATACATCTGCAATAAAACCATGGGTAATAAAAGGGCACTGTTTAAGTATGAAAGTCTTTTTATGGTGTGCCAAGCCAATGAACCTGACGTGTTACAGGCATTGACCCTCCTTTTTTCAAAAGTTACCATGGATGCCCTATATTCCAAAAATACTGTATATTGTGCCAGGGCCAGCATTTTGCCATGTGTGCCCCCTATAAGCCACAGGTACCCCCTTATACCAACAATTACATATAATGTGCAGGTCCTGAAATTTTGCTATTAATGTTATCCATGTATCATGGGTGATCCTTTGTTAAAACTTACCTCGAGTATGATATGGCCAGCATTTTGCCATGTTTGTCACCCTCCTACATGCCACATCTGTCAACCTTTATGCCAGGAATCACTCTGTGCTAGCACAAGCATTTTGCTATGAATGCCCCATACAAAGAATTAGCTCCTGTATGCCTGCTCCAGCCTTTTGTCATGGATGTTCCATTTATCAAGTGTTATCTCTAGTATGCCGGGTTCTGTCTGTTAATAATTGCCCCCAGTATGCCGACATCAGTATTTTGAAAGGGCCAAAAACAGACGTGCAAGCATATCACATTCTCACTCATGCCAATTTACATTCACTAAATCACAATCATTCTCACCTACTTGCTGTCACTCAACCATTGTTACTAACTAGCACTCATCGATTATCACTCTCTTGCACTCTATTTTATACTCACTCACACATTGTCACCCATTCTTGCAATGATTAACTCACAGCCACTCACACACTGACATGCACTCGCTCTTACCCTCACTCCATTATTCTCACTCAGCCTGACTCACTCATACTCACTGACATTTAATATCAGTAATAGCCACTCCTATAACTCACTACCACTCCACTCACACACACATGCTCACGTACACACTTACTTGCGCATAAACACTCCCTATCTCCCGTAAACACACTCTCACCCACAGTCATGCACACAACACACACTAAAAAGAAATTCACTTACCTGATGCTCCATTTTGTATTAGAATAGCAGTGAATAATATACATTTATTTACTGTTAGCATAATTAAATATGAGCGATATACAAGAAGGGCGAAGCTGTCCCTGTCTTCCTGGCACTGATTATGCAACTTCTGAGGCGGGTGGTCGCAAAGGCAGTGCTATGGGTCACAGTGAGCAAGCCAGCGGTCGCAATTGTGACCCCTGACAGCCCTTAAATGAAGCCATTGGACAGGATTACTTTAAGTGATTTCTCTGAGGGGGTGATAGCAGTGAGGTTTTGTTTGGTGAGAGTATTTGATGTGTGAGAGGATTTGTGTCTCCAACCATTTCTGCTCCCTTTGACCCAAGGATGTATTGTTGGTGTTTATCCAAATATAACTTGCATTTGTTCTTTTATTATTAAAAAGATTACTAAAAAATATACTCCCCATTTAATCATTTAAAGACAAAATGTGAAATGATAAAGAGCTTGAATAACTTGAGCCCACATAAAGTTAATCTAAAACTATATTGTACAATTTGGCATCAGAGAGCATGTCAGGCATAATGGTGAATAATATGAGAATGAATTAATAGGGTTGGAAAAAGAGGATAAATGGGTTTCAATTTATTCCAGAATAGGCAACTTGTTGATGTCTCAAGATTGTGGCTAGCACTTCTTAAACCCTGTAAACGAGTGCTGTCTGGACTACTCAATCAACCTGGAGGAAAAGTATTACAGGATGTTTGAGCACTACCTGCTTTAGAGACATTCCAGTCTGTCAAATCTATGCTAAGGGATGGGTATTCTCCAAAGGATTACAAGGATGATCAATTCTCTTCAGATCTGTGGATTAGGAAGCTTTTCATGGGTGATTGGCAAATGGTAGCAAGCTTGTGTTCAAGGCAAGGAAGCATTAATACATTTTTTGGACTAGGGAACAGTCAAGCACAGTTCCCATACATTTAGCGTTCATCATGAAGATAAGGAATTCAGGCAGTGGGCAGCTGCCTAAATCCTTTATCTCCATGATAGCACTTGGAAAACTTGCTCAAACCGCAGAGCCCAAGAGAAGCAAACAGACAATACCAACTAAAGCTACAGTGGCATCCAAACTACTTATGTCAGCGTGCTCCTTAGCCGGCAGGTGAAAGGGACCCTTGGACCTCTAACAGGCCGAATGGAATTCGTTTGTGTTGGCATTAGCACTCTGTTCACTTTAAAACTACTAACCAATGACAAAGTGCTTATGCTCTCTCCTTTAAACATAGTAAATTTGGCTTACACCGAATTAGCACATTTAAGCTACTTTTAAGTCTCTTTTAAAGTGGTACTTTATGTACCCAAGGCCTGTAAATTAAATGGTACTAGTGGGCCTGCAGCACTTATTGTGACACCCACTTAAGTAGTTCTTTCAGACATGTCCCAGGCCTGTCATTGTAGTCTGTGTGCATTTTAAGCTTCCAATTCGACCTGGCAAAATAAACCTTTTGCCAATCTAAACCTTCCTTTTTAAAACATATCTCACCCCTAAAGTAGGCCCTAAACAACCCTTAGGGCAGGGTGCACCATATTTAAAAGTTGGACATGTACCTTTAGGTTTTACATGCCCTGGTAGTGAAAAACTCTTACATTCGTCTTTCACTACCTCAAGGCCTGCCTCTCCAATAGAATGACATCGGGTTACCTTAATACATTAATTAAGTGCTAATGTTTGACTGGAACAGGTAGAATAGTCATGTTTAGTCTCAAATTAATTATAATTTAAAAACCTCTTAAATAGTTAAGTCAGACATTAAGTCACAATTCTGAAAATACCACTTTTAGAAACTTGCCATTTTCTTGTCTCAACCATTTGGTGCATGTCTCCTGGGTCACATGACTGTGAATAGAGTGGGAGTAGGCCTTTATGTATTCCTCCCAGACAGTGAGACAAACAGGAACTAGGTGTTGGCAGGATGGGCCATCCTGCCAGGACAGGAGGGGTTGAGCTTTTCCCTGTCCCACTTGCATTTCAAAGGGGCTGCCTACAGCATGCTCACAACTAACTTGACACCAGCCTGTTTTCATCCTAGATTTCTTAGAGCGGGGTCAGGGGAGGTAGTACATTTCCAGAACCAGATGTAGGGGGAAATCTAGAAGTCCAAAGGCTGGCTCCAGGTATAAATATTATACCCTCAAGACCAACTCTTTAATTCATGTCTGGACCTGCAGATGTCAGATACCATAAGTACTGAACAGAGAGTGACTAACCTCTGATAACGGACCAGCAAGAGCAAAGCACGATGCTTGTCCTTCTACACCCCCTGATGCTCAACCAAGCGAGTTGTACACAGCACTCATTCTGGAGGAACACCAAGGGGAATGGGACAAAATAAGGAAATAGCCAATCTCTGACTGTATGACAGCTTCCTTGTATCACCCTTCAGGCTTGTCTGTCATCTGCCTCTAAGTGTGCGAGTGCCTAAACAGCAACAAGAACAAATATTTAGTTTAAAAAAACCTTTACAGTTTTTCATTTACAGTTTCAATAATTTACATTGTCTCTCTCAATCTAGACTCAATATACCTGTTAATTTGCATGAGATTCCTTTAAAACATTAGTTCTTTCTCTTCTAGTTTGTTCACTATAAGTAAACAAGTCTCTTGATTTGACAAGCGCTGCATGGCTTCTTTAATGTCTCTGTCTGGTTGGCGCAGATTTTGTGATTCACCAAATAATAATTAAGTACCTTGTAAATAATCAAGTATGACTTGCATGTGCGCTTGAAAGAGGTAAACATTAAATGTACTTAGCTTTCTCTTGTCTATTTTATCTCTTGCAGATCAGAAAGAACTCTCTCCAGAAAACCCAAGATTCACAGAGGAAGAAGATTTCCTGGATGTGCAGGTAAGTTGGGTCGACGGGAGAAACACGGGTGATGTCTTCTCTGTAACTCTGATTGCCTAGCTAAGGGTGTGGTCCAAGGGAGTGGTATTTATATTTTCTTGAAATCAAAGATGACTGTCACCATCACATTGCTGTTTACAGAACATTCTGGCTTGTTCCAGAACATTCTGGCTTGTTCAAGATGGATTACCATGTCCTGTCAATGTCTATTTACTGGCTCGTTCCAGAACCTTCTGGTTTGTTTCTCAACCTTCGGGCTTCACCCAGAAACTTCTGGATTGTTCCAGAGAGATTGCAATGTGCTTTCAAAGTCTATTTACAAGTGATTAGTTAACAACCTTGTTTTTCTTTACCAACAGTCTTAAATTATGTTTGTTCATTACCTTTCTATTACATTTTAACACTTGTGACTCATCTGCCCTCAGAGCTTTGGGAACCATGTTTTGGCATCTCCACAAATGTACCCAAAAAGATCAATCCCCTGGGATGTTCTGTGAAACACCTGACTCTGTAAACTGGGTGGCCATGACACCAGAGGAACAGCAGAAAGACTGCCTTATACTTCAGAGGACTGCCCTGCTGGCTGAGGCATGCCTAGTACTTCAGAGGACTGCCCTGCAACTACCAGAGGACTGCCCTTCTTGAAGCCTGCCCTGTACCCTCATAGGACTGCCCTGCTGCTTGAGACCTGCCTTGCTGCTTAGTGGTAGGACTACCAGAGTAACTCCAATGGCTAGTTAGCTGGCCTCCTGTTCTGAGCTACAGGGACACAACAAACCCCAACAGTTTTCATTCCATACCTGTAGCCTGCCAGCCTCTAAGTGATGCCTCACCAGTTCTGGAACCTTAGACATGGTACTAAAGGTGCTCAAACAGCCAAAACTGAAACAAAAAGAGGCCTGAGAACAGACAGGAGACCGGCTTGACTTTGTGGTAGCTCCCACTATGTTCTTCTCAGAAGCAAATCTTGTTCAGCGACTCTTCTTGGAGGGGGTATCTGGCCTGTGGAGCACTGGTCAGCTACAGCCTGCAGCTCCATCCCACTGGAGATATTCAACTTCCAAAAAAGTGACAAAGCCTGAATGTAGAAATCTTCACCATGACTTCATCCAATGGCTGCCTGATGACAATGCCTGCTGCCTCGCCCCGCTGATCTTTACCTCAGACATTTTTCTTCAAACTCCGAAGGTAAGCTGAGACCAGGCCCAATCTACCACGTGCATCTGAATTTGCTCAACCTTAGCTTTTGACTTTGCTCTGGTCTTGAGTGCCTTGATATCTGTGGTTGGCAGTTTGATCTTTTAGATGCTAGTTTTCAGTGAAAACGTACAAAATTCATAACTTCGCTTCTACTTATTGGATTTTGGTCATTCTGTTGTCAACTTATTTATTATTATTATTCCTATAGGAATCCCAACATGATCAGCCTTCAAAGCCCTATCTAACCCACATCTTGCTGACTCCACTCCCTCAACTCCACTTCTTGATGTCTTCCCATCATCCCTTCATAAAGGCTCTCTCTGGGGCTGCTCTCCTAGCCCTACTTACCATTGATAATGCCATCTTCACTCAAGACATCTCCCCAGAAGCTTTCAAGACAGGCTAGATTCGTCCACTACTACACTAGACCCTGATGACCTCACAAACTACTGGCCAAACACTCACCTACCATTCCTTGGCAAGATCATTAAAAAGCAATCTCTGTTCAACTCCCAGATTACATCAATGCTAACCATTTCCTGAATTACTACATGTTAAATAACATCTGGTTTCAGATCATGCTTCTGTCTGGAGAACGCTACCTTACACATTGTAGACAATATTTTCTTGACCACAGTTAAAGATGACACCTGGCTCCTGATGTTACTGGACCTCTCAACTGCCTTCCACATAGTTGACTATCCCACACTCATACGCACTCTGCTGTCTCAAATGTGATTCACTGACAATGTCCTTCACTGGTTCTCCTCCTACTTTTCCAACCAACACCAGTTTATTTATATGGGCACCTCTAAGTCCATATCACCTGTGGAGTCCCACAGGGTTCCATACTGTCTCCTGTCACCTTCAACCTTTACTTGTGAGCCGTTTGGTGCTCTACTCACAGATAACAGCATCAAGATTTTCCAATGTGCTTATGATACACAATTCTACTTGATAGGCTCCTTTGCTTCACGCATCCAATGCCTAAAAATGTTGCTTGCATATTATCCTGACCTAGATGTCCAACGCCTACCTGAAGCTCAATCCAGCCAAGACAAAATTCCTGTTGACTGAAAGGAAAAACAAGATACAGTACAAACCTTGCTCAATGGCATGAACCTTGACGGCTTCGAACCCCAACATTCACCAAACTATAACTCACTTGTTTTTATCCTGGACACCAACCTCACCCTCTTTGAAAACATTGCCAAAGAAAATATAAAGATGGCCTGGTACCAGCTCTCTCTGTTATGTACCCCAACGTACCCCAATGTAGCCCTAGGTAGCTACACAACCTTTTATCTACATTTGTCTTACCTTGCTCTGCATAACGGTTCTAGCACTGACCTTTTAACCAGTTATGTGCTGAATAAATGTCAGTCGGTTTCCTTGAAACTAGCCTCATTTATTATGCATGAGGATTCTTGGAAAAGTCCCTGCATATGACGTACATAACAGGATTAACATGCACAAAAGTCATGGTCATCTTCATCCTAGGTCGAAAGAACTACTTTGCATAATTTCATGTATTGATTTAGGCTCATTTACATAATGATACTCACAACATATCGAATGTGTAAGGAACCAAGACGCTATCTTTATGGTAAAAAAGAACCATACCAACACTAGATAGGCAAAGGAGAAGCTTCCACGCTGACACTAGGTGCTGAGGTCCTGGCCTGCAGAAGCTACAACACTTGTAATGCTTGTAATCTTATACATCTGTTTCTGTCTAATGATTGTTGCAGCAAACGTGTTTTATACAAGAATGACGCTGATTCAATAAATACTTATTGAAAACGGCCCCATTGTTTATTCTGTGTACCTCTCTGAGACTAAGGAAGTACTATTGACTGAGCGAAAAGTACTGTACTGTTTTCACAAACCCTGAAGGATCAAGGGTTGTCATGTTCGATAGTTGCCAGAAACTATTCACTCCTTGGTAAGATTAGGGGGCTTATGGTGGCACTGTTAGCTAGCTGGTCTAAAGGCTAACATATCCTTTGGGGGTGCCCGGAATCAGACTAGACACTAATCCCTTAGTGTATGTTGTCTAAATGCGCAGATCCTATGTATTGTTAGGAACTACACGACACTGTTTCTTCCATACAGAACTGCTATTCATGTCCATATACTCTTGCATCCTGCTGGGGGTAATGCCCTACTCCCTGGGCTCCCAAACTCCACACTGGCAGCCCTTAGCGGCATCCTACACACTACTGCACATCTCATCCAGGACCTAAAGAAATATGATCATATCACCCCCATTCTAATGGAACTCCATTTGCTTTCCTTGCCAGCCCACACAATCTTCAAAACCGCTGCATTATTTAAAAAGCCATCACAATCAACACACCAAATTATCTTGCAGACAAGCTTACCGTCTCTGGTTCTCGGAACCCTCCCACCCAGGACACCATTAGAGTGTAAACTAAAAGTGTAAAAAAGAAAAACAAGATGGCACGTCTTTTCATTCTATGCACCCAGACCCTTGAACAACATCCCTGTATCCACCAGGAGTACCCCAATGCTGCTCCAATTTAAGAGTTGGACTGACCGTTCAATAAACACTACATCTCAGTGCATTAATCACCCTCAACCTAGTTTCCTCTTGTGCTAGTCATTGACTTTATGCTTTTATTTGATGATGTGCATTGCTCGCTGCCTTTTGGCTGGTATTGCACTATAGAGAAACCATACACATACATGCATTAGGGACAAGGGAGACTTTAGCCACATGGCATAAGAGACATACTTTTCTGCAAGGTGATGCAAGGAAGTTTAAATGAATGTGCTTGCATGTCATGCCAGAAATTAAGAGGTGGGAAATTAGGCAATTCTTCTGCTTTGGTGTGTGGTACCCTGTTAGGGACCACAAGCCCCACATACTGGTGTGCTAAAAAAAAATGCTAGAGTTGTTGCACTTAATGGGTGACTTCAGCTTTTGTGTGGAAGCGTCCGAGGGTGAGCCACATAGCACTGCCAGTGTAAGTCTGTAGTGAGCATTCTGGCACCAATTGACACCAGATGGGAAGAGCAGAAGGACTGTTTAGCATACGGGGGACAATAGGTGATTTACAAGGAATGCCTCTCCTTGATGCTCCCTTCATCCTGGTACTCTGAATATGAAATGAACGACTAGGAGCACTACTGATGGAGGCCACAGTGTCACTCTAGGCTCTGAGGTCTAAGGCATATCTGAGCTTCACAGATGGTTGGTGCTCCCATCGCAGTGTGTGCTTTGGTGCCACAGGAGGTATCTCTACTGCAGGGAGTAGAAGGGGGGGGGCTAAGGGAACCAGGCCTAATAGTACAACAGGGGAGCCGTCAGACTCTCTGCAAAGAAAGGCACCAGCAGCTTAGAACTGAAGGAGCCACATCAAAGTACATGCTATTCTCTGCAAACTGAAAGAGGGGCCAGCTGTGGTAGCAGCTAGGAGGTGTATGGGTAGTTGGGGAGGTGAAAAGTGCAGTGATGCCAGGAAACTACTTTCTGTCTTAAACATTCAAGGGCCTTCTCAAAGCTTTAAAGTGAAGTCAATGGCAAGATGTATGTATACATCTGGAAAAGTCTGTCGACTTGACTTGACTGACCGACCATCTGAACAATGGCAAAGGCAGCACAAGCATTTGCAATGCAATCAGTCTCGGCTTTGGAACCTTATACGTTTTTAGCTATGTAGCACATTATCCTGGGTGCTACAACATCTACTGTTCTTTAACCTTCAATTTTTATTTTTTTATAGTTTTATATAGCGCGAACTAGACACAAGGGTTTTGGGGTGCTTAACATGAGCGTGTGTTACATTATGCAAGGACACATGGGTGGGTGGGAGCCTTAAAACAATGGGGGGGGGATTTTGGTAACTGGTTTGGAAAACACAATATTAATGCTAACAAAACCCTGCTGTCCAAAGATCAGACCCTCCTGAAGGTGAAAAAATGCCAGGAAACCCTGGTGATTAGGATTATAAAGATGAATCCTACATAAACATAGTGTGAAACACGACCACGTAAAGGCTGATTTCTGTGAATAAGAGGCATTAATTGCGTGAGGAGGTAAAAACTAAATAAGCTCACATAAGCACGCCATGCACCATGACTGTGCTAAGTTGTGTCTGTGGGTGGTATAAAGAGAAAAGCTCTGAATGCATGTGGGGTTAAAGACAAAGAACCTTCAAGACCGGAACTAATCGCAATTGGTACGCAGGACACAAACATTTAGGTGTAGCTGAAAGGCAGAGCAAGACAGCAGTTTGTAAAAATCAAAGTGTGGCTAATGGGTCACCTTAATGAGATTATTAATGCGATAGTGAGTATGCAGTCCCACAGCCGATTAAAATAAAACGAGGAGGGCTGCGGCTGGCCGCTCTGTGTAAGTGCTCGCAGCTGCAGGGAGCAGACCTAGGCAGCATGAGGGGTGGAGAACAGCGCGCCAGAGCCTGCTGGTGTAAGCTGGCAAAGCTGCCCGCTCCCCCCTCATGCCTCTAATGCCTGCTGTCTACGGCGTGGGACCAATTCAACCAAAATAAACCTGCTTGCCATGCTGCGTGATAAAGGTGGCGGGTCGCACTCACTGTATGTAAAAAGAAAGCTCTGCAAAGTGACTTTTAAAGTGAAAGCGGTCCGGCCTGCAAAAATAATTCTGACGGCCATTGTGTAGGGAAGGGGGGGGGGAGGCACAGGTAAACCGTGCTCTCGGGAATGAACTCACAAAATCTGCCCTCTGTCTGGAAGCCCCTTTCTCAAGGCGCTTAGTTGTTTAAAGATTTTCAGTGCCATATATGCACATTTCTGAACACATCACGACACAGAGTGGACTTAACTGACATTACATAATAGCAGAGGCGCGTGACCCAACAGAACACATGAAAATGGCATTACAAAATTTTACACAACACAAAAACGCAACACCACCACAGGAGGGTAGTAGCGAAGTGCTCACATAACGTAGCATGCCACCACCAGATCTTGAGGCAAGATTTCCTGTAGCTGCCTAGGAAGTATGCAAAACCAGACCCGAGCAGCATCCCAAAAATATTTTAATCTTGCCTCACAGGACAGATGCAAGATACCAGCGATGCCAGATAAGGGGCTGTCTCTTTGAAAGGAGTCCGGACTTTGGAATGCTCTCTCGCTGTGCACGTGTGGGTGCCCTGCAACGTGACAAGATAGTAAGTAACATATCCCCCTCACACACACACACACACACACACCCCTGCTGTGTTTATACAGACACGCAAAGGTGTCGGATGACACTGCCAACATTCGGCTGCCAGATGTACACAAGCTCGAGACGCTGCCGTTCTCCTTCAGATGGCACGAGCGGCAGAGGCAGCCACCCCCACGCCCCACCACCTCGCGAACACAAACACAATTAAACCGGTCTTTGGGGAAACCATTAATAACCGTTCCCAGCAGCAACCGTAGCCAGTCTTTTTAAAATAGGGCCGAGTTGCAATCCTCGTGTGCTGCCTGGCAAAAGTGCGTGCACGAACCAAGGGCAAAAGACAGTTGAGCTCACATAACCTGACACTATTGATTCATTCTCGGTGCAGGTTGTTCTCCTCAGTGAAATGTAAACGAGACTCTGTCAGAACACACACACGATGCCGCGTGACACGCTAATAACAATTATAACCTGTATACATTGCTTCATCTCGTCCCTTCCTCTTCATGCGCAGGAGCGTCTGTTTAGCGGCTGCTGGACGACGCATGCGTATTATAGCCGCCTGGACAGGTCAGGCAAAATAAAGTGCGAGACTCAGCCAGCCAATCCCATGAGAAAACAAGCATTTCAAAATGCAATAGAACTCGTATTACGGGAGCCCTATTGCATTATAAACAAAAGTGCGTGGGTCCAAGAAGGCATGATCGGGAGTTGGGGGGTGGTGGTGGTGGGCAGAGAAGTGACGGACTGCGGGAGGGAACGGGGAGAGGCAGGGGAACAGAACTGTTTTGAAAGTAAAGGGGCCGATAGCCATGGAGGGACAAAAATGACGTCATGGCCGTCAGGAGGCGGGACTAACTTGCCGAACACCAATGGGAATGCAGCATTTACGATTTCGGCCAATTAAAAAGATAGCTGGAAAGTGGGCGGAGCTTCCCCCACTATACTGTATACAGCATTTCTCGAACAAGACAGCGCATGCGCTGCCTAGGCCGAGACCTAAAAAAGCATGAAAGCCAATGACTGAAGGTGGCTGATCCAAAGATAGCAGCAGGGAGGTGGATGGGTATGAAACTACTTTCTGTCATAACATTTATGCGTCTTCTCAAAGCTTTAAATGGCCGTCTGAGCAATTGCAAAGGCAGAAAAAATCAGGAAATTCAATGGGTAAGGTGACTGACCCGAAGGGCAGCTTAACAGCCAGTAAATAAGTACTGATTACTACAACAGGTTTCCAGCTCCATAAATATTGGATGTCCCTTGAAAATTGCAATATTTTAAGAGACGTATTAATGTTTCGTGATTGAAATCCAGTCGCAAAACATTGAAAATTTACAGACTCCCGAGTTAGGGTGAAAAGCCATTCTCTAAAGCATGGCACCCCTTCTCTTTTGTGAATTAAAAAAGAAAAGTAAAAATGTTTGTTTGCAAGTAGGTAGTGGTCTTCAGGACTACCACCAGCTCTCCAGTTAAACATTTTTTAAAAGCTTTTTTTTTTTTTAAAACCACAATCCTGTCACCTTTAAGGAAAATAGGTGCATTAAAAAACAGTTTACTTTGTTTAAGTGTGACCACAGACATGGTGGTCTGCTGAACCCGGCAGGCCACTATGCCTGTGATGGCATCCAATCGAAATAAGTTGCAACGTGCAACCTACCTTATTATTAATCGTGAAGTAGGTCAGAAATTGCGACCGACTACAAATAAGAATTTCGCAAGCTGATTTATTAGTACATAGGTTGTTTCTCAGAATTGCACACTTATCACAAAAATACTGGTTGCAAATCGAGGCTAGTACTTTGTGGGCAGTGTTTTGTACATCTGGCTCAGATTCAATTAATAAAGTTACATTTAAATTATTGTTATGAAATAAAAAGCACTGAAATTCGACAGTTATGGTTAACTATACAAAGCGTAAGTTATTGCGCAGTTATTTTGGTCGAAGAGTTAGGGTTTGTGTTGAATAAAATCACATGGAAGCTGAAAGACTGTCAAAGGAACAAGAGGAGGCAGTATAGTTAAGTTTGAAAGTCCAGGAATCTTTAAAAGTCACAATACACCACCGACAGTTTATGGACACAAATCACAATCCACATGAACAGTGACGAGGCCAGGAACATTTGGATAAAGAGCTGTAAATCATGTTTCTGGTAGACGGGAACATTAGGGTCTTTATATCTTAAACAAAATGTGCCGGGGTTTTCTACGCTTACCCAGCGGCGTCACTAAGGGGGTGCGGGGGTGCGGACCGCACCGGGTGACACCATCACATGGGGTGACACCGTGAGCCTCTGCACGTCGGCGTCTGGACGTCGACGACGTTTGAAACGTCACTCACGCAAGGAACGCTTTTGGCGGACTCGGAGGACTCGGAGGAGGTCCATCATGGGGTAAGTCGTGAGGGGGTGACACCACGAGTTACCGCGGAGGACTCGGAGGAGGTCCATCATGGGGTAAGTCGTGAGGGGGTGACACCATGAGTTACCGCACTGGGTGACACCAACCCTAGTGACGCCGCTGCGCTTACCTGCAAAGAAGGTAAAAGAGCACAGGGTTAAATTAGCTTCTTGCTGATCACTGGCATGGAGGTACAGCCAGAAAGTCTCACAGACCTACTGAAGAAATCCTAAAAATAATGGAATGCCTCTTGAACGGCCTCCAGTGTGAATGATCTGTAGAGTTGTACTCTTTGCAATGTCTCTGAACTCATTTACAACTTGTGGGAATAAAATCCGACTGAAAAACTCTGCACAAGTCATATCTTTCCTATATACCACAGAGGCCACTCTAATATTGAAGAGTGTTTTCAGAGATTTCCTTCCCGTCTATAGACAATAAAAAAGTGGGCAATAAAAAATATTGTGATGATTTTTCCTGATAGGAATATTCACATCTACATGAGCATACTCATATATTTCTAATATGCAGACATACACAACAGATGTACGCGTGTTTGCACACACACACACACACACACACACACACCACGTAATTTATTACTGAGCATACTTGCTTTCAAATGTCAAGTGTACATTTTAGACAAAAAACATTTTTTTGCCATTCAAATGTGTTAATATAGCTGCATTATCTTGAGACCAGTATTGTTAGCTTTACTTCCAGCTGGAATATGTTTTTTTGTCACATCCTGGCATTCAACGTCTGTTCATTTTCATGCAGGAGTCCCTTAGATCCCATAGTCTACAGAACATGGAACATTATTTTACAAATTAAAGCCAAGGGTAGTTGACTTGAAACAAACAGCGTCTGATCCTCAATGTTTGTCATTGAGACTCCCAGGGGGTGGCTTGACATTTCTATTTTCAATGCTCTAGTGACTTGGTGACTCAGAGTGATTAGCAAGATGATAACGTCCTTTGAGTCAGGCGGCAGCCTGTTGTTCTAACACATTAATGCGGAGCGCAGAATGTTGTCACACTTCTGGGCCAGTGTTCAAACCATTATTAGCACAATGCTACAGCAATGATGGTTGAATTGGAGTCGGAATCTGAGTTTATTAGTCCGTGAATTTGAGAATGTGATCTGTTCTTCCTGCCAGCACTAGTGTGGTAAACACTGATCGACAGCTGTTTCTGTCAGTGAAGGGGACAAGCATTTATGCTGTCGCTGGATCTTATAGCTTTCACAGCACACACACTTTTTCAGGGACGGCATCTGACAAATACATGAAATATCTTTTTTTGCCACCTAAGAAAGGCCCATATTTATATCGGGGGGAGGGAGGTGAAGAGGGGGGTGAACCTTTTTTTTGTTGCAAACTTTGCAAAGGTCTATGGAATACATTTGCATTGTGTGTAGGATAAAGTAAAGTAAACTTGCAAATAAAACTTTGCATACATTTGCAATTGTGCATAGAAAACATCTGCATCAGTTAAACTTTCATAAAAAACTTCTGCACATATTCTCTTTCTTGACTGGGCTTGGTGAGTGTTATGAGGTTAAAATGGCCGTGCAACAGAACTTATCATGGGTGAAGGCAAAGTTACAGCTGCAAGCCTTTCAAGCCTTGAGAAGGGTAAAAATCAATTACTTTGTAAATCTTCCCACACCCGTAATTTTAGCCAAATGAATTCAGGCAGAAGACAAAACACCATGGTGCTGCCCCTGCCTTTAGCACCATACTTATCACGTTGAATGTAGGATACAGCCACGTCTGGGATTTATATCAATATTCATTTAAACAAAGACAAATTCTAAAACAGCTGTAAAATATTGCTGAAACAACAACACCGATTTCCTCTTCTAATCTGCGGCTCCTCATTTATTAGGTCGAGCATTTGAGACCTGTTGTAATTTCTCTTGTGGGCTTAAAGCCACTCCCCTGATTTTGATTTGCTTGTTTCATTGTCCTTTAAAGATCCATGCTTGCTAGTGGTCAGCCCTCCCTCTTTGTCCCTCCTTTTTCCCATCTGTTCCTCCCACACAGAAGGGACTAAGTACTGTCTCATTCCACTATGGTTCTTTATGTGTTCTTTGGGGACAATTTTTTTCTTGGTTTCCTGGTCTGTTACTGTTTGCCTGTGTTCAGCTTTGGAGGCATAGCTGCTTTCATGTAAATATAGCATTCCTCCCTCCCACCTCCTCTTAATGCCACAGTTGTGTTAGTGCTGCCTCCCTCACTGTGCCTCCCGGTCTACAGTTTGCATTTATCTAGCCTTTTTGCACTTTTCATGTCCACCTTCAGTTGGGCTTCTTTTTGGTAGGCTGTTCATTTTATTTAGGGCTGTCTTCTAAAAGGGACTGGGCTTGTTGAAATCGTGACTCCCAAATGCTTGTTTTGCTGTGTTACGGTTTCACTCTGCTGCGCAGAAAGTTGCTTTGCCGCACTCCACCACCTTCTTCTCCCGTGCTCTAGCACGCTTCGCGGTCTGCCGGTTCGCGGCCCGCAGCCAGTTTGTCAGGTGTGGCTCTCTTTAATAAACCGCGAGATAGAGTGGCTGTAGCAGTTGCGCCTCTCCATCTGTCTTCGACTCGTGCCTAATCAAGGCACCTGTTTTTACTCAGCTGTCCGTGAGCCCACAGCTTGGCTTAACAACTCGTAGGAGAAAAAATTACATGTGTTCCCAGACACATGTAAATAAAAAAAATAAAAGACATTTCTAATTTGCAGCTGCTGCCTTCAAACTCTTTGGTCGAGCTTGAGAAGGGCCTGCAGCCGGTTCATCAGGTGTGGCTCTCTTTAATAAACCACAAAATAGAGCGGCCGCAGCAGCCGCGCCTCTCTGTCTGTCTTCGGACTCGTGCCTAATCAAGGCGACTGTTTTCACTCAGCTGTCCGTGAGCCCACAGCCCGGCTTTGTGAATGCCATGTAATTTAGTTAATCACTGGTAACTGCTGGTATCCAATAAATGTATGCATTCCTAGGTGGCTGGCTGATCACCACACCATTTACGGCTAACCAGTGTAGGAAATGGCCCTTTTTGCAGGGTCACCCCTAAACTTTTTGCCTGCCTCCTGTATTTTTGCTGACCTGTTTCTGTTGGTTTTATGACTCTGGGCACTTTACCACTGCTGTTCAGTGCTAAAGTGCATATGCTCTCCCTTTGTAAATATGACTATGTGAATTGGTATCTCCCTGATTGGCTTATTTGGTTTACCTGTTAGTCCCTAGTAGTGTGGCCTGTGTGTGCCCAGGGCTGGTAAACCAAAGGCTGCTGGTGGGCCTGCAGCACTGATGTGTGCCACCCACAGAAGCAGCTTGTAAAGTGTGTCTCAGACCTGCCACTGCAGTGTCTGTGTGCAGTCCAGAACTGCCATCTTGGCTGTGAAGTGCACCCACTTCCCGGCCCCTGAACCTTCCCTTGGCATCTTGTAAGTCACCCCTATGGTAGGGTGCATTGTATGTGTAAGGTAGGACATGCCTTGGTGTGTGTAGCATGTCCTGGTAGTGAATTATGCCCCATTTCGTTTTTCACTACTGTAAGGCTACCTGTCCCTCATAGGCTAGAATGGGCAGTTTGACTATTACATTCTATAGTCCTAACTGACCCCAGGAACATGGTAGAAAAACGAATTTAGTATGCCTGAGCTCAGAATATTAAAATACATCTTTTAGTGAAGTTTATTTTTATATTCTGTGTTTGAAAATACCACTTTTAGAAAGTAGGTATTTTCTTGCCTAAGCCTTCCAGTGTGCTCTGCTGTTATGTGTATTGGCTGTCTGGTTTTAGAGGGGCAGGGAAGGCTGAGTCAGACCTGGGTTGAATAGAGAGATCTGCATTTAGAGTGTGGGGAGGGGTGGCTCCTTGACCTGAATAGGGCTGTGCCTGGCAAGGTGAATGCTGGCTCCACCTCCTACTGTGTGTCTGCTAGCAGACCCCCTCTTTCTGAAAGGAAGAATGCAGCCTGGTAAACAAAGTGCTCCAGGCCTGAGCAGAACTGGTTCTGGCTAGGTTCAGTGACTTGTAGCTTCTGAGAACAAAGACTTTTGGGGTATAAATATCTGTGCTCAAAGCCCTACAATTTGTATTGCTTTTGGATCTGGAGAGGAAACTCTGTCCGTGCCACTGGAGGAATCTGCAGGAAGTGACTGTCCTTGTGCTTGTGTGTTATTTCTTGCACTGGCCTGCAGCAGTGACCACTGGACCTTGAAGAAGAGAGAAAAGGACTTTTGAGAGAACTTTTATTTTTGTTACAGCAATTACCCAAGGGCTAGGAAAAGAGCTAGCCTCCTGCTGGAGTCTCAGGCACATCTGACTCCACCACCAACCTCCTGCTTCCTCCCTGCGAGGATTGTTATCTGCTGATGAGGCTCCTGTGAGTTCCAGGGCCTCTAGTTTTGCTTCAGAGAAAAGAGTGCTGGAAATCGTCGCTAACGCACGTTTGCGAGCCGCTGCAGCCGAGAGCGCTGGAAAAATCATCGCGCTGCTGCCGCTGGGTGCTCGCAACACGAAACCATCGCTAACGCCCCTTTGCGAGCCGCTGCAGCTGAGACGCGCTGGAAAAATCATCACGCTGCTGTCGCCGAGCGCTCGCAACCCCTAAAGAAACCATCGCTTCAAGACATCGCTTTGCGGACGCTGTGTGTCCGCCATTTTCATCGCATCGCACCGGATTTCGTCGCTCCCTCGCGGAGCGTCATCTCTTCGCATCGCAACACAATCGCACAGCGCAACAGGATCGTCGCATCGACTTCTCCCTCGCGGCAAGAAAGTCATCGCATCGGCGGCCTAGCGTGCAGAAGTTGGTCGCAGTGTCTCCGCACGCATCACGCAGATCGGCGCATCATCCTCCCTTGCGGCAAGGATTTCAACGCATCGCCGGCCTCGCGTGCCGAGAATCATCGCTACCACTTCTTTGCGACATTTTGTTGGTTTTGCTACTAAACCCAGGTACTTTGTGAGAGAAAGGGTCGCAGAGACCACTGCTTTGAATTTGAACCTTATTTTTGCAACCTTTGAACTATTTTTTGACAGTCCTTCAACAGCCATCCTATTTTTGACAGTCTTATGAGAGAAGGGGTCGCAGAGACCACTGCCTTGAATTTGAACCTTATTTTTGCAACCTCTGAACGAGAAAGGGCGCAGAGACCCCTGCCTTGAATTTGAACCTTATTCTTGCAACCTTTGAACTATCTTTTGACAGCCCTTCAACAGCTATCCTATTTTTGACAGTATTGTGGCTTTTACAGTTATTGGTCTTGTGATAAATCTGCCTTTATATAAAGATACTTATTTTTTATAACTACTTGTGTGGTGTCCCTCTGTAGTGTTCCTCACTGTGTTACTGTGTATGGTCATAAATGCTTCACACCCTGCCTCTGAGATAAGCCTACCTGCTCGTGCTACGTTACCACAGGGTTGAGCAGGGGTATTAAAGAGGGTAGCCCTCTCACTCTGACTTAGGAAGAAGGGTCCCTACTTGGACAGTGGCCAGCCATTGCCAACTAGAGACCCCCATTTCTAATATTGGTGGTCAGCGGTGAGGATCTGGACTTGCATTTATGATCGCATACAATAATTATAGTGTACACTACTAGTGAGTGCAGACCATAACGTACCGCATACATTTTTTGAGAGTTTTTTTGGATCCTATATAGTAATTGATATTGCCGGTGATTTTTCACCCGCACACATTTCCTGAGAGTTTTTGGGATCCTATATTGTGATTGATATTGCCGGTGATTTTTCACCCGCGCCCATTTTTTGAGAGTTTTTGGATCCCATATTGTAATTGATATTGCCGGTGATTTTTCACCCGCTTACACATTTCTGAAAGTTTTTGGATCCTATATTGTGATTGATATTGCCGGTGATTTTTCACCCGCATACATTTTTTTTGAGAAGTTTTCTTCTATCTTTTATTGATATTGCCCGTGATTGTTACAATGGGCAAGCCTATGTTTTATTGATATTGCCGGTGATAGTAACCGCATACATTTTTGAGAATTGTTGGATCCTATATTGTGATTGATATTGCCGGTGATTTTTACCCGCATACATTTTCTTGAGAAGTTTTCTTCTATCTTTTATTGATATTGCCCGTGATTGTTACAATGGGCAAGCCTATGTTTTATTGATATTGCCGGTGATAGTACCCGCATACATTTTTGGGAATTGTTGGATCCTATATTGTGATTGATATTGCCGGTGATTTTTTACCCGCATACATTTTCTTGAGAAGTTTTCGTCTATCTTTTATTGATATTGCCCGTGATTGTTACAATGGGCAAGCCTATTGTTTATTGATATTGCCGGTGATAGTACCCGCATACATTTTTGAAAGTTTTTGGATCCTATATTGTGATTGATATTGCCGGTGATTTTTTACCCGCATACATTTTCTTGAGAAGTTTTCTTCTATCTGTTATTGATATTGCCCGTGATTGTTACAACGGGCAAGCCTATTTGTTTTATTATTGATATTGCCAGATATTGCTACAATGGGTCTTGCTGAAATGAGACCTACCTTTTATATAGATGATCTGTTAACCTACAGTCTAGAGGAGCTAAGGGGGTTCTGTGAGGAGAAGGGCTTAGCAGTGAGTAGGAAGGAGACTCAGCTATCCCTGCAGACATCCCTGAGACTTTGGCAACAAGACAGATGGAGATTCTTGGAGTCCCAGTACACCTACCAAGAGGGTAGTTGGTCTGAGGGTGGCTCTAGAGAGTCTGAAGAGGAGGAAGAAAGTGTTATGGAATATCTCATAGGTGGGGAGTTCCTTGATGAGCCTAGTGCCTATGGTAGTGCCAAATTCCTCTCATGGTCCCCAGAGGAGTTGGGGGACAGGCGGGAAGGTCCCATAGGTAGGGAGTCCCTTGCTGGATCTAGTGCACAGGGTAGTGCCCAATCCCCTTCATGGTCCCCAGAGGAGTTGGACAGACAGAGGGAGAGGAGTACCAGCTGGAATTGGAGAGGCTCCAAATAGAGATTGCCCAGCTGGAGGCGCACCTAGCGCAGATAGCAGAAAAGGAGAAGTTAGCTCCAGAGGGGAGGTTACCCCTGGAGCGCAGTTTTAATTGTCTGGATTCCCCAGAGAGGGTGGGGTCCAGTGGTGGCAGCAAAATTGAAGTATATAGTGATGACAGTGTAGTACACCCACCCAGGGATGTGGCACCTGACTTGAAGGAGGGGTTGATCTACACCAGGGGATTCAAGGACCTGAGATAGCTCCATTGGTGTGCAGTGTCCCTGAGGTGGATTGGGGAACTAGCGCAGGGGCCCATAGTCCTAGTGAAAGGAGGGATACTCTACCGACTCTGGATGAGAGGTGCAGGGAGAGGGGTTCCCCCGTGGTTGAAGTCCTGGTGTATGAGTGTGAGGACCGCCCAGAAGAGTGTGGGTTGAGTGATAGAGACAGTCAGTTAATGTCTCGCCCATTTCAAGAGAGTGGTGTGGGGTACGTGTGTGAGGCACTGGATTGTGAGGTAAAGGTTAGCACCTGTGTGGAGCTGTGTAATCCAATTGTGGGAGAGCATATTGTGAGTTCCTGTTTTCCAGCGCTAGGCCAACACCTGTCAGATTGCGAGTTCTCTGATCCTAGGGAACTTGCACAGGAGGCAGACCTCTGGGTGAGTACCAGAGGCTCTGTAGAGGCATTAGGGAATGACCCTAAGAGAAGTGGTTCAGAAGTTTTCCAACCCAGAGTGCTGGGAAAGGTTAGGAGTGTTACAGCTGGGTCCCCTTGTTGTGAGGAGGTTGTAGGGCCTCACATCCTGTCTCGTGGGAGCAGGAGTGAGACTGGGATAGGTCCCGAAGTGCCCCAGCCTCAGTCCCCAGGACTGGATGGTTCCATGAGGGAACACCAGGTGGGGAGCCTAGTCTATCTGGATGGACTGTCCATTGTGGGGGGTACCCCAGTGTTAGGTGAGCTGGGAGTGCCTGTAGTCAGGCCTCCATCAGTTCTTGTGCCTGGCAATGCCACTCCTAGGGGGAGGGTACAGAAATCCAGTCTGAGGGATGAAAGGGGGAAAGAGTCCCCAGTGGAAGAACCAGTGGGTCAGGGGCCAGCCAGAAGGGCTGAGCCTCATAGGATTGGCCATGGTGACGCCACTTCTGTCCTGGGGCATCTTCACGCACTGTCAGAGGGACAGGAGGTCGTGAGCTCTGTGCCAGGCAGACTGTCACGCAACACGCTAGGTATGTGTCACCCTCAGGAAGTCCTGGTTGGCCAGGCAGTTGTTCAGCCGCAGGGGTTGGTCCCTGGGTTGGTAAGTCAGGTCCAGGAGTTGTCTGACCTGGGAGGGAGGGACAACTGTAAGCAGTGTCCCGACCATTTTTTCCAAGAGCACCACTCCAGGTGGGAGGGTGCAGTATGCTGGAAGGGGGTGCAGAGGGAGGGAGTCCTCGCCTCTGACCCCGGTGCACCCTGAGGGTTTTTTCAGGTTGGTAGGTCAGTTGCAGGGTCCAGGCCCTGAACTGGTGGAGGGGTGTGTTTCCTTGAGGGGAGCCTGTGTGCTCCCCAGGAAGTCCTGGGTGGCCAGGCGGTTGTTCAACCCCAGGGGTTGGTCCCTGGGATGGTAAGTCAGGTCCAGGTGTTGTCTGACCTGGAGGAAGGGACAACTGTAAGCAGTGTCCCGACCATTTTTTTCCCTAAAAGCACCACTCCAGGTGGGAGGGTGCAGTATGCTGGAAGGGGGTGCAGAGGAAGGGAGTCCTCGCCTCTGACCCCAGTACCACCTGAGGGTTTTTCCAGGTTGATGGATCAGTTGCAGGGACAAGGCCCTGAACTAGTGGAAGAGTGTATTTTCCTTGGGGGAATTGGTGTACTCCCCAGAAGTCCTGGGTTGCCAGGCACAGGCCCAGCCTAAGGGTACAGACCCTAGGTTTGGGGGCCAGGTTCAGGGTGTCCCCCCTGATCTGGAGGAAGGGGCAACTGCTAACAGTGCCCCTCCCGGTTTGTGTTATGGAGGCACCTCTCCAGGTGGGAGGGTGCCGGGCCCCAGTAAAGGGGGCGGGAGAGGCAGCCTCACCCCTGACCTCGGCCCAGTCTAAGGGTACAGACCCTATGCTGGGATACCAGTTGCAGGATAGAACCCCTGAACTGGTGGGCGGATTATGCAGGACACCTGCCTCAGGTGCCCTGACAATTCTGGAGGGGGTACCGCTCCAAGTGGGAGGGTACCGAGCCCCAAAGAGAAGGACCGGGTGTGGGGAGCCCACCCCAGTCGCTGGCCCCGCCGTTGGGTACAGGCCCAGGGCTGGTGGGTCAGTGTCAGGACGCGTTGCCTGACCTGACAGGAGGGAGAGTGGACAAAAGGTGCCAGACACCTGGGGTTACTGCCCCGCACTCTCTGATGCCACAAAATTTTGAGAGCCCTGAGAGGTATAGGGCTTGGATTTTATCACTGACTACTGTCAGTGACTACTGGGAGCTTGTTGTTTATCTGTTGGGACACACCTGGGGGCCAGTTAAGGTTAGATACTGCACAGGTGGTATCCACAGGTGAGGGGAAGAGTTCCCCATTGGTTATCTTAGTGGGCCCTAGGAGTGTGGACAGAGGGATCCACCAGGGTTCAGATTGGAGTAGAGCTGCCATATGCCCCTGCAGTTGCGGGCCAGTTCCGTGTTCTATCGCCCGAAGCAGGAAGTCCATCAAAGTAGTGATTGGTCTACCCTGCATTTTGGCTGGAAGGGGTTGTGTTGGAAATGGCCCTTTTTGCAGGGTCACCCCTAAACTTTTTGCCTGCCTCCTGTATTTTTGCTGACCTGTTTCTGTTGGTTTTATGACTCTGGGCACTTTACCACTGCTGTTCAGTGCTAAAGTGCATATGCTCTCCCTTTGTAAATATGACTATGTGAATTGGTATCTCCCTGATTGGCTTATTTGGTTTACCTGTTAGTCCCTAGTAGTGTGGCCTGTGTGTGCCCAGGGCTGGTAAACCAAAGGCTGCTGGTGGGCCTGCAGCACTGATGTGTGCCACCCACAGAAGCAACTTGTAAAGTGTGTCTCAGACCTGTCACTGCAGTGTCTGTGTGCAGTCCAGAACTGCCATCTTGGCTGTGAAGTGCACCCACTTCCCGGCCCCTGAACCTTCCCTTGGCATCTTGTAAGTCACCCTATGGTAGGGTGCATTGTATGTGTAAGGTAGGACATGCCTTGGTGTGTGTAGCATGTCCTGGTAGTGAATTATGCCCCATTTCGTTTTTCAC
Organism: Calotriton arnoldi; assembly: GCA_963921515.1. Lineage (NCBI taxonomy): Eukaryota > Metazoa > Chordata > Amphibia > Caudata > Salamandridae > Calotriton > Calotriton arnoldi. The sequence goes on along the minus strand of CAWUFW010000107.1, from coordinate 1,791,866 downwards.
TACTGTAAGGCTACCTGTTCCTCATAGGCTAGAATGGGCAGTTTGACTATTACATTCTATAGTCCTAACTGACCCCAGGAACATGGTAGAAAAACGAATTTAGTATGCCTGAGCTCAGAATATTAAAATACATCTTTTAGTGAAGTTTATTTTTATATTCTGTGTTTGAAAATACCACTTTTAGAAAGTAGGTATTTTCTTGCCTAAGCCTTCCAGTGTGCTCTGCTGTTATGTGTATTGGCTGTCTGGTTTTAGAGGGGCAGGGCAGGTAGAGTCAGACCTGGGTTGAATAGAGAGATCTGCATTTAGAGTGTGGGGAGGGGTGGCTCCTTGACCTGAATAGGGCTGTGCCTGGCAAGGTGAATGCTGGCTCCACCTCCTACTGTGTGTCTGCTAGCAGACCCCTCTTTCTGAAAGGAAGAATGCAGCCTGGTAAACAAAGTGCTCCAGGCCTGAGCAGAACTGGTTCTGGCTAGGTTCAGTGACTTGTAGCTTCTGAGAACAAAGACTTTTGGGGTATAAATATCTGTGCTCAAACCCCTACAATTTGTATTGCTTTTGGATCTGGAGAGGAAACTCTGTCCGTGCCACTGGAGGAATCTGCAGGAAGTGACTGTCCTTGTGCTTGTGTGTTATTTCTTGCACTGGCCTGCAGCAGTGACCACTGGACCTTGAAGAAGAGAGAAAAGGACTTTTGAGAGAACTTTATTTTTGTTACAGCAATTACCCAAGGGCTAGGAAAAGAGCTAGCCTCCTGCTGGAGTCTCAGGCACATCTGACTCCACCACCAACCTCCTGCTTCCTCCCTGCGAGGATTGCTATCTGCTGATGAGGCTCCTGTGAGTTCCAGGGCCTCTAGTTTGCTTCAGAGAAAGAGTGCTGGAAATCGTCGCTAACGCATGCGTTTGCGAGCCGCTGCAGCCGAGAGCGCTGGAAAAATCATCGCGCTGCTGCCGCTGGGTGCTCGCAACACGAAACCATCGCTAACGCCCCTTTGCGAGCCGCTGCAGCTGAGACGCGCTGCAAAAATCATCGCGCTGCTGTCGCCGAGCGCTCGCAACCCCTAAAGAAATCATCGCTTCAAGACATCGCTTCGCGGACGCCGTGCGTCCGCCATTTTCATCGCATCGCACCGGATTTCGTCGCTCCTCGCGGAGCGTCATCTCTTCGCATCGCAACACAATCGCACAGCGCAACAGGATCGTCGCATCGACTTCTCCCTTGCGGCAAGAAAGTCATCGCATCGGCGGCCTAGCGTGCAGAAGTTGGTCGCAGTGTCTCCGCACGCATAACGCAGATCGGCGCATCATCCTCCCTTGCGGCAAGGATTTCAACGCATCGCCGGCCTCGCGTGCCGAGAATCATCGCTACCACTTCTTTGCGACATTTTGTTGGTTTTGCTACTAAACCCAGGTACTTTGTGAGAGAAAGGGTCGCAGAGACCACTGCTTTGAATTTGAACCTTATTTTTGCAACCTTTGAACTATTTTTTGACAGTCCTTCAACAGCCATCCTATTTTTGACAGTCTTATGAGAGAAGGGGTCGCAGAGACCACTGCCTTGAATTTGAACCTTATTTTTGCAACCTCTGAACGATAAAGAGGCGCAGAGACCCCTGCCTTGAATTTGAACCTTATTCTTGCAACCTTTGAACTATCTTTTGACAGCCCTTCAACAGCTATCCTATTTTTGACAGTATTGTGGCTTTTACAGTTATTTGTCTTGTGATAAATCTGCCTTTATATAAAGATACTTATTTTTTATAACTACTTGTGTGGTGTCCCTCTGTAGTTTTCCTCACTGTGTTACTGTGTATGGTCATAAATGCTTCACACCCTGCCTCTGAGATAAGCCTACCTGCTCATGCTACGTTACCACAGGGTTGAGCAGGGGTATTAAAGAGGGTAGCCCTCTCACTCTGACTTAGGAAGAAGGGTCCCTACTTGGACAGTGGCCAGCCATTGCCAACTAGAGACCCCCATTTCTAACAACCAGTAACTGTTAAAAGCTAATGCAATGTAGGTGCCAACTACAACCACATCAAATAAACAACTTTTTGTTTATTCATTACAATAAAGATCCCAGAAAAGGTAAACCTGTGTGTGAGACTCAAATGTGGGCACAATTATGTCTTCTTAGCTTCCAAATTGGCCCATTTATAATAACATTACACCAAATAATCTTGGTCCTCCAGCACATCTTGAAACCGATCATCCATTTCAATAAAACCTGCTTGAAGGCATGTTCCTGGAAAGCTCCACTTTCACTGCACTAATCCTTTTAAATATGTGCAGTGCATTAATTCAGATGAGTTGTTGGGCAGGCTGATCTCTTTCCCTGACTACCCCTATATCAACCACAAATCTTAGTTTGGGAATTACGAGCAATACCATGTCCACTTATCCGCTGACCTTTAATTGACTGAACTATCCTCTAACCCATCTGTAGGAAAGTAGGATCTGCTTCTTATGGTTACCCCCACTTTTTGCTTGATGTAACACTGTTTTTGACAAGTCTGACTGGGATACTGCTAATCAGGACCCCAATCTAACTGCTTTATCCCTAAACTGTATGTTATGTACTTAGATACACTCCAGATTGGATACTGCCATACCCTTGCCATTCCCTAGTGTATGGTACACATGTACCCAGTGTATAGGTGTGAGAAGTTGGCCTGGCATATGCTGTCCACTAATTATAGTGGGCACCTTGCACCAGTCCAAACAACCCCTTATTGGAGATAGGTTAAAGACAACCTTTATTGAAAGCTATCCTAGTGGTAGCTATGGAGAGCAGCCTTCAGGCTAAGTCTTGAAGGAATGTAAAGCAGCTTGTTTTACCAGTCTATAATCTCTTGAGTGACCAAATGAAAGAGGACCACACTAGGTATATATTCAAAATATATGTATTTATTGCTAAACACACCCTTCTAGTCTCTTTATGAGGCTAGAGTTCGAAATACATAAATTATAAGTTAGTTATCTACAGTAATAGCACAAATACACGTTTGAGCCCTAGGGGCGTACCAAACCATATACCAATAAAGTGGTATAAGAACCACGACTGAGCTAGACACAAGGCCTAGAGCCTGTAGAAGTGCTTGGACCACAAGGAACCACCCAAGGTAGTGACACAGGGGACCCACGGGGACGCGTGCAGTGTATGAACACAGCTGCGAATCGCCGTTAACTTCTATGGGGAAAGTCACGATTTGAATTTAAAAGAAAAGGGACACTTAGAGGAGGACTTGGAGCAAACCCTTTGAGAACTAGGCTGTTCTAGTGTCAATACCCACGGGAGCACCGGAGTACTCGAGTTACCTCACCCAGGGGAGCCGGGTGCATAGGTGTCTTTCGGGGTCGGGTTTCGTCGTCGCTTTCAATGGCGATCTGCTGCAAAGTGCTGCTGGCGGCCAAGTCGAAAGTGCTCGGGTGGATCCAAAGGTGGATCGAAGTTATGAAGCACCTGAAAGCAGAGGGGACAGAGTCTGGGTCACTAGCCAGTGACCAGGAAGGCGATGAGCAGATGCCCACTGATGTCGAGTGCTTCAGGTAGGTTGACGGTCGTCTTGACTCTTCAGCCACGAGGTCCAGGAGGCGTCGACGACAACTAGGAGCTGGATTCGAGCTGTCCCACGACGTCTGTCGTTTGCAGGGGTGTCGGCGACCGGATTGGACCCAACAAGCCTTGGCAACGGCAAGTCTCATGGAAATGGAAGAAGGACGATGTTGCAGACCAGCAAGGTCTGTGGGACTCACCCAGCAAGGGTAAGTCAGGGCACGCCTGGAGCAATCAGGGAGCTCAAGCAGAAGAAGATTGGCCTTCGGGAGGGCCTACTAGCCAACGGACTAGCGACCGCGAAGGAGCCTCGAGTCGACGCACGTGGAGCTGGCTCACAGGACACTCATGGAGTGGAGGCCAGTGATCTTCGGTGCAGTTGGTGCTGGAGGCTGGGGCTACTCGGAGCCCAAAGCACGACTTCGTGGGAGACCCAGAAGAGGATGCACTTGCAAATGCAATCGGTGTCCAGGGGTCACGGTTCCACATTACCCACGACAGCTACGGGCCTCAGCTTTGCTGGGGACTCAGGGCAGCCTTGGGGAAGTCTGGAAATCCACCTCTGGTGATGCAAAGACTTCGGCGTCCAGCGGGAGCTTCAGCGATGCAGACCGGACAATTGCTTCTTTGGTGCCTGCCAAGCAGGGGAGTCACTCCTTGACCCCAAGGAGATTCTTCAGTCCTCTAATCTTGAAGTAGAGCGTCGAAGGTCCAGGATTCTGTGTCAGAGTTTCGTCCAGGTTAATCTAAAGTCCTAAGGACTGGGGTCCCATACTTATACTAAGGTAGGGGGTTGGACATACTCTGTGGCCCCACCTATGGGAGGGTCAGGGCAGAGGGGTGGTTACTAAGCCTGGGCGTAGTTCACGAAGTAGCGCTACGCGAAGCTACGCAAAGTGCAGTTCGCACTACGCGAGCTACGCGTAGCACTACGCGAACTGCGTAGTGCACTGTTCGCAATGATTGCACAGTGCCGGATGCTTGTCCGCACTGTGCAATCATTGAAAACGGCATCTTGCACAGTGCGAGCTGTCTTTTACTGCCGCTCGAGTAGATTTTTACTCGAGCGGCAGCTTTCTCAACGCGGACTGGTAGTTTCTCATCGCGAGCGGTCGCGAGCATACGCGACCACTCGCAATGAGAAACCTGACCTCCCCGCGTTGAGAATCTCGCCGGGAGGTTTATTTTCCACGCTCGCGATCAGCAACTTGATGCTTGCTGATCGCGAACGAGACAAAAGTCTCGCCGGGATGTCATTTTGCTTGCTCGCGGTCGCCAACTTGACGTTGAGGACCGCGAGCAAGCAAACATGACTCGCTGCACTACGCTACGCGTGTTTGCACTGTGCTACGTGCAATTCGCGTTGTGCGAAGTAGCGCAAACTTCGCAAACTACGCGAGCGTAGCGTAGTGCTTTGCCCAGGGTTAGTGGTTACACCCCTTTCCCTTTGTCCAGTTTCGCGCCAGAGCAGGGGCTGGAAGCCCCTGAGCCGGTTTGAACTGGGGTATGCACAGAGACACCAAATGTGCCCCCAGTGCAGGACTTCAAAGCACCAGAGAGTGCTCCCGCCCAGCCCCAATACACACTATCCTGTCTGGTGAGGTGGTTACACCTCCCTGGGACAGGAAACCTATTGTCCAGGCCTCCCCTGCCGGAGTTTCGGTCAGCAGCAGGAGGCCAGACTCGTGTCTGTGGCAGCGGCATCCATTTTGTGATGCCAGGGCTCTGGAAAGTCAGTACCGGGTATACCGGTGTGTACATGTCTCTCCCTCTAGAAGGGTGGAATGCTACCCCCGCCGCCAGAACTGGCGGGGGGGTAGTATTCCAAGATGTTTGACACTAAACACGACATGTTTACGTGCAGCCATCCCAAAGTTAGCATTTAACGCGAGGTTATAATGCGCTTAAGAGTATATGGTCGGGCTGCACTACAAACAGCATCAGAGAAGGGTCTCCGAACGCTGCAGAGGGGCCCAGCTCATGCAGGGGCACCCTCTCACATAGGAACCACGCACTCTGCCTTCAGGATTGATAAGGCCTGCCATAGAAGTGACTTATAGGTTTATATGTGTGTATGTATGTAGTGATATAGGTAGCCTATTTCACAGTAAGGGTGCATGCACCACCTTACCCAGGCTGCAGTAGCAGACCTGTGGTGTCATTTTGGATGGCCTTCCAGGGGTGGCACAATACATGCTGCAGCCCCTGGTAGGCCTCTGAGGTACCTATGCCCTGGGTACATAGTATACCATATACTAGGGACTTATAAGGGCACTCCAGATTCCAATCAGAGATGTGCCTAAGGCACATGGAAACCATTTTAGAGAGGAAGCAGCTAGGCTGGGGTTCTGATTAGCAGGGCCCCAGCCAGACTAAAGTCGAAAAACAGTGAAGCATCAGCAAAAAGTGGGGGTACCCATGTGAAGCAGATCCTACTCTCCTACACAACCCCCCCAAACGTAGGGACATTAAACTAACCTTGCCCAGTTAAGTCTTCATGTTCTAAGTGGAAGTACCTAGAGAGTCCATCTGCATTGGCATGGTTACTCCCAGGTCTATGTTCCACTGTGAAGTCCATCCCCTGTAGGGAAATGGACCACCTAAGCAGTTTGGGGTTTTCACCCTTCATTTGTTTTAGCCATAAGAGGGGCTTATGGTCTGTTTGAACAAGGAAGTGAGTACCAAACAAGTATGGCCTCAACTTCTTCAGAGCCCAGACCACAGCAAAGGCCTCCCTCTCAATGGCTGACCAACGTTTCTCTCTAGGGGTCAGCCTTCTGCTAATAAAAGCTACTGGCTGATCCTGACCTTCATCATTCAATTGTGACAGTACAGCCCCTACCCCCAATTCAGATGCATCTGTTTGGGCAATGAACTTCTTGGAGTAATCAGGACTCTGTAGAATGGGAGCAGTGCACATGGCCTGCTTTAGGTCATCAAATGCCTTTTGACAGCTAACTGTCCACTGAACCTTTTTGGGCATTTTCTTGGAAGTTAAGTCATTCAGGGGTGTCACTATTGATCCATACCCCTTGACAAATCTCCTATAGTACCCAGTCAGGCCTAAGAAGGCTCTCACCTGAGTCTGGGTAGTTGGAGCAGTCCAGTCCATGATACACAACTTGACTCTGCCCTATCTGGCACTTGGTGGCCTTGATAGTCAGGCCTGCTTTCTGCAGGGCCTGTAAAACATTTCTGAGGTGGACCAGGTGATCCTCCCAGGTGGAGCTAAAGACAGCAATATCATCTAGATATGCTGCACTATAGGCTTCCAGACCTGTAAGGACTGTATTCACCAACCTCTGAAAAGTGGCAGGTGCATTCTTCAGACCAAAGGGCATCACCACAAATTGATAATGCCCACTAGGGGTTGAGAATGCTGTCTTTGGCTTTGCATCATCAGCTAGTCTGATCTGCCAGTAGCCAGCTGTCAGGTCAAATGTGCTTAGATACTTGGCTGAGGCCAAAGTGTCTATTAGCTCATCTGCCCTTGGTATTGGATGGGCATCAGTCCTAGTGACTGCATTGAGACCCCTGTAGTCCACACAAAACCTCATCTCTCTTTTCCCACCATTGGTGTGAGGTTTTGGCACAAGGACCACTGGACTAGCCCAAGGGCTATCTGAGGGTTCAATAACTCCCAAATCCAACATCTTCTGGACTTCTGTCCTGATACAGTCCCTGACACGGTCAGGTTGCCTATAAATCTTATTTTTAATAGGCAGACTGTCCCCAGTGTCCACTTCATGAGTGCACCAGGTAGTCTGACTGGGTGTCAGTGAGAATATGTGTCTGAACTGATTGAGCACCTGTCTGCAATCAGTCTGCTGCTGGGTAGTGAGGCTGCCTGCCAAGGCTACACCATCCACTGACCCATCATCAGGGTTCTGTGAGAGCAGGTCAGGGAGTGGGTCACTCTCTTCCTCCTGTCCCTCATCAGTAGCCATGAGCAAGCCCATGTCTGCCCTGTCCACATGTGGTTTTAACCTGTTGACATGGAGAACCCTGTGGGGACTCCTGGGTGTTCCTAGGTCCACCAAATAGGTAACCTCACCCTTCTGTTCAACAATGGTATGGGGTCCACTCCATTTGTCTTGGAGAGCTGCTGGGGCCACTGGCTCCAACACCCACACCTTCTGTCCTGGCTGGTAAACAGTCAGTACAGCCTTTTGGTCATGCCAGGCTTTTGAAGTTCCTGGCTAGCCTCAAGGTTTTTAGTTGCCTTTTTCATATACTCGGCCATCCGGGAGCGGAGACCAAGTACATAGTCCACTATGTCTTGCTTTGGGGGCTTGAGAGGTAACTCCCATCCTTCCTTCACCAAGCACAATGGACCCCTGACAGGGTGACCAAACAAAAGTTCAAAAGGGCTGTAGCCAACCCCTTTTGAGGCACCTCCCTGTATGCAAATAAAAGGCAGGGCAAGAGTATGTCCCATCTTCGCCTAAGCTTTTCTGGGAGCCCTTTAATCATGCCCTTCAAGGTTTTGTTGAATCTCTCAACTAAACCATTGCATTGTGGGTGATAGGGTGTGGTGAACTTGTAAGTCACTTCACACTCCTTCCACATTGCTTTTAAGTATCCAGACATAAAGTTAGCACCCCTGTCTGATACAACCTCCTTAGGGAAGCCCACTCTTGAGAAAATTCCCAGGAGGGCCCTTGCCACCACAGGTGCTGTAGTGGTCCTAAGGGGAATAGCCTCTGGGTACCTGGTGGCATGATCCACTACCACCAGGATAAACCTGTGCCCAGATGCTGTTTGGGGATCCATGGGACCAACAATGTCAATCCCCACCCTTTCAAAGGGAACCCCCACCACAGGTAGTGGTATCAGGGGGCCTTTGTAGTGCCACCTGCCTTGCCACTGGCCTGGCAGGTTACACAGGAGCGACAAAACTCCTTGGTGTCTTCAGACATGTGGGGCCAGTGAAAGTGAGGGACAATTCTGTCCCAAGTCTTGTTCTGGCCCAGGTGACCTGCTAAGGGAATGTCTTGGGCTAGGGTCAATAGGAAGCCCCTGAACTTCAGAGGTGTAACCAACCTCCTGGTGGCACCAGGCTTGGGGTCTCTACACTCTGAGTACAAGAGTCCATCATCCCAATACACAGTATGGGGACCACTAGCTTTCCCAGCAGCCTCAGCAGCAGCTTGCTGTCTGAGGGGTTCAAGAGAGGGGCAGCTCTGCTGCTCCTGTCTCAGATCTGCCCTGGAAGGGCCCCCTGTCCCCAAGAACTCAACCTGGTCTGGTTCAAGCTCCTCTGGGACAGTTCCTTCCTCAGGACTGAGATCATCCCCCTCAAGAGACTGATCTTCCTTCTGAGCCAAGGGGGAAGGCACTGCCTTTACCCTACTACTCCTCTTCTTGGAGGGCACTTGGTCCATTATTCCAGAATCCAAGGCCTGTTCAGTGTTAGACATTTTGGCTTGTGACCTGGTCACAGCAAACACATCTGCAGGGATGCCCAGCATTTCTGCATGGGTCCTGAGCTCCACTTCTGCCCAAGCGGAAGTTTCTAAGTCATTGCCAAGCAAGCATTCAACGGGTAGGTCTGCACTTACCACAACCTTCTTAAGGCCAGTTACCCCTCCCCAGGAGAAGTTAACAACTGCCAGAGTATGGTCTGTTCTGACGTTGCTAGCATTGGTCACTTGGTACATTTCACCAAGTATAATCTGCCCAGGATTCACAAGGTCTTGTGTCACCATGGTGACACTTGCCCCTGTGTCCCTAAATGCCAAAGCCTCTTTTCCATTGATTAAGGGCTGTTGCCTGTACTTGCCCAGATTACTGGGACTCACAGAGGAGGTCACATCCATGCCTCCATCACAGACTAGGACAGCCTGAGTGAGTTCTCTGACTAGGTCAGAGCTCATCTCCTTACCCAGGGTCAACCCTACTAAACCCTTGGCTTGTGTAGTCCCACCACCAACTGTAACTGCACTAGGGGGAGCAGGTGCCTTAGGGGCATTGGTGGGGGCTGGAGTAGAGTCTTTGGACTTGGTGCAATCACTGGTCCAGTGGGTCTTTTGCTTACAGACCTTGCACCATGGTTTCTTTTGGCCTTTCCCTTTGTTAGACTGTGAATCCCCACCTGAAGAAGATTTTTGGGGGCCTTGTGAAGACTTTTGGTCTTTACCCTTCTCCCCACCCTTATCAGAGTTTTTCGAATCTTGCTTCTTAGGGTCACCACCTTGGTACTGTACCTTCTGCCTCACCCTGGTTCTGACCCATTTGTCTGCCTTCTTTCCCAATTCTTGGGGAGAGGTCAGATCAGAGTCCACCAGGTGCTGATGCAACAGCTGATTTTGACAATTGTTAAGGATCTGCTCCCTCATGATAAGATTGTACAATCCTGTGAAGTCACATACCTTACTGCCCAATAACCAACCTTCCAGAGCCTTGGCAGAACAATCAACAAAGTCCACCCAGTCTTGAGTCTGTGCTTTTTGGGTATCCCTGAACTTTAACCTGTATTGTTCAGTGGTTAGGCCAAACCCATCAATTAGAGCACTCTTCAAGACTTTGTAATTATCAGCATCCTCCTCTCTAACAGTGAGGAGCTTATCTCTACCTTTGTCTGCAAAGGAGAGCCACAGGATTGCTGCCCACTGCTCCTGAGGGACCCTCTGTACTTTACAGGCCCTCTCTAGAGCAGTTATCCATTTGTGGATGTCATCCCCACTCTGGTAGGGAGGGACAATCTTGCTCAGGTTTCTATGGTCATAAGACCTTTCCCTATCTTTGGGGAAATTGCTGCCACCATGGGACTCTAGTCCCATCTTTTGTCTCTCTCTATAGAGATCTAGGGACTCCCTGTCTATAGCCAATTGCTGTTTTCTGAGTTCAAGCTGGGCTTGCTCATACTGAATCAGTCTCTTTCTCCTTTCCTGAGAGGATTCCCTATTATGAGAGGAGACAGAGGTCCCTATTGAGGTGTCAGAGTGGTTAGACTCCTGAGAAGGAGATCTAGACCTTCTGGGCACACTCAGTACTCTTCCTGGGGGGACAAAGGGGAGGTCATTCTGATCCTCCTCCTCCTCCTCCACAGGAGGAATTGGGTTTTCCAGGACAAGGTCATTTTCACCTTCCTGGCCAGTTTCAGAGGGGGGGGCCTGGGTTTCTTCACCCCTGGCCCCTTCCTCATCTTCTGCCCCACCCTCTTTGCCTACCCCTTCAGACCCTTTGGGCCTGCTGAGATCATCAGCTAGTAACACCTCCCTGAGGTGTTGGGTGCTGGCACTTTTGCCTGCCTTCAACTTCCTAGTATTGCATAATGCTCTCAATTCCAAGAATGGGAGTTTATCATACTTGGAGGGAAGAAGCCCACTGGCTTCTGGCAAGGACTCACTGGGTCCTGGCTTTGAAGACATTACTAGTGTCCTACTCTAGTGTGGCCTACTAAACTCTCTTGAGTTGTTGAAAGGGTGTGCTATCCCTTAACACACAACTCTAAGTTCAGTAGAACTATACGTACCTTAGGTACCCTTAGTGGTTTTCAGTTGATCAATTCAATTGAGATTATCTGGTAAAACAATAGCAAGCTGGAATCCCACACGCTGCACACCAATGTGAGAAGTTGGCCTGGCATATGCTGTCCACTAATTATAGTGGGCACCTTGCACCAGTCCAAACAACCCCTTATTGGAGATAGGTTAAAGACAACCTTTATTGAAAGCTATCCTAGTGGTAGCTATGGAGAGCAGCCTTCAGGCTAAGTCTTGAAGGAATGTAAAGCAGCTTGTTTTACCAGTCTATAATCTCTTGAGTGACCAAATGAAAGAGGACCACACCAGGTATATATTCAAAATATATGTATTTATTGCTAAACACACCCCTCTAGTCTCTTTATGAGGCTAGAGTTTGAAGTACATAAATTATAAGTTAGTTATCTACAGTAATAGCACAAATACACGTTTGAGCCCTAGGGGCGTACCAAACCATATACCAATAAAGTGGTATAAGAACCACGACTGAGCTAGACACAATGCCTAGAGCCTGTAGAAGTGCTTGGACCACAAGGAACCACCCAAGCTAGTGACACAGGGGACCCACGGGGACGCGTGCAGTGTATGAACACAGCCGCGAATCGCCGTTAACTTCTATGGGGAAAGTCGCGATTTGAATTTAAAAGAAAAGGGACACTTAGAGGAGGACTTGGAGCAAACCCTTTGAGAACTAGGCTGTTCTAGTGTCAATACCCACAGGAGCACCGGAGTACTCGAGTTACCTCACCCAGGGGAGCCGGGTGCATAGGTGTCTTTCGTCGTCGCTTTCAATGGCGATCTGCTGCAAAGTGCTGCTGGCGGCCAAGTCGAAAGTGTTCGGGTGGATCCAAAGGTGGATCGAAGATATGAAGAACCTGAAAGCAGAGGGGACAGAGTCTGGGTCACTAGCCAGTGACCAGGAAGGCGATGAGCAGATGCCCACCGATGTCGAGTGCTTCAGGTAGGTTGACGATCGTCTTGACTCTTCAGCCACGAGGTCCAGGAGGCGTCGACGACGACCAGGAGCTGGACTCGAGCTGTCCCACGACGTCTGTCGATTGCAGGGGTGTTGGCGACCAGATTGGACCCAACAAGCCTTGGCAACGGCAAGTCTCGTGGAAATGGAAGAAGGACGATGTTGCAGACCAGCAAGATCTGTGGGACTCACCCAGCAAGGGTAAGTCAGGACACGCCTGGAACAACCAGGGAGCCCAAGCAGAAGAAGATTGGCCTTCGGGAGGGCCTACTAGCCAATGGACTAGTGACCGCGGAGGAGCCTCGAGTCTACGCACGTGGAGCTGGCTCACAGGACACTCGTGGAGTGGAGGCCAGTGATCTTCCGTGCAATTGGTGCTGGAGGCTGGGGCTACTCGGAGCCCAAAGCACGACTTCGTGGGAGACCCAGAAGAGGATGCACTTGCAAATGCGATCAGTGTCCAGGAGTCATGGTTCCACGTTACCCATGACAGCTACGGGCCTCAGCTTTGCTGGGGACTCAGGGCAGCCTCTGGGAAGTCTGGAAATCTACCTCTGGTGATGCAAAGACTTCGGCGTCCAGCGGGAGCTTCAGCGATGCAGACCGGACAATTGCTTCTTTGGTGCCTGCCAAGCAGGGGAGTCACTCTTTGACCCCAAGGGAGATTCTTCAGTCCTCTAATCTTGAAGTAGAGCGTCGAAGGTCCAGGATTCTGTGTCAGAGTTTCGTCCAGGTTAATCTAAAGTCCTAAGGACTGGGGTCCCATACTTATACTAAGGTAGGGGGTTGGACATACTCTGTGGCCCCACCTATGGGAGGGTCAGGGCAGAGGGGTGGTTACACCCCTTTCCCTTTGTCCAGTTTCGCGCCAGAGCAGGGGCTGGAAGCCCCTGAGCCGGTTTGAACTGGGGTATGCACAGGGACACCAAATGTGCCCCCAGTGCAGGACTTCAAAGCACCAGAGAGTGCTCCCGCCCAGCCCCAATACACACTATCCTGTCTGGGACAGGAAACCTATTGTCCAGGCCTCCCTGACGGAGTTTTGGTCAGCAGCAGGAGGCCAGACTCGTGTCTGTGGCAGCGGCATCCATTTTGTGATGCCAGGGCTCTGGAAAGTCAGTACCGGGTATACCGGTGTGTACATGTCTCTCCCTCTAGAAGGGTGGAATGCTACCCCCGCCACCAGAACTGGTGGGGGTAGTATTCCAAGATGTTTGTCACCAAACACGACATGTTTCCGTGCAGCCATCCCAAAGTTAGCATTTAACGCGAGGTTATAATGCGCTTAAGAGTATATGGTCGGGCTGCACTACAAACAGCATCAGAGAAGGGTCTCCGAACGCTGCAGAGGGGCCCAGCTCATGCAGGGGCACCCTCTCACATAGGAACCACGCACTCTGCCTTCAGTATTGATAAGGCCTGCCATAGGAGTGACTTATAGGTTTATATGTGTGTATGTATGTAGTGATATAGGTAGCCTATATCACAGTAAGGAGTGCATGCACCACCTTACCCAGGCTGCAGTAGCAGACCTGTGGTGTCATTTTGGATGGCCTTCCAGGGGTGGCACAATACATGCTGCAGCCCCTGGTAGGCCTCTGAGGTACCTATGCCCTGGGTACATAGTATACCATATACTAGGGACTTATAAGGGCACTCCAGATTCCAATCAGAGATGTGCCTAAGGCACATGGAAACCATTTTAGAGAGAAAGCAGCTAGGCTGGGGTTCTGATTAGCAGGGCCCCAGCCAGACTAAAGTCGAAAAACAGTGAAGCATCAGCAAAAAGTGGGGGTACCCATGTGAAGCAGATCCTACTCTCCTACAATAGGTACCCCAGAGGCCTCCCATGGGCTGAAGCATGTATTATGCCACCCATGAGAGGCCATACAAAATGGAACTACAGGCCCTGAAGGCAGGGTGCTTGGTTCTAAGTGAGAGGGTGCCCCTGCATGAGCAGGACACCCCTGCAGCCTACGGAGTCCATTCACCCAGGATGTCAGTGAAACAGCCATATACAATATATATAGGGGCATTACGTAACCGCGTGATGACCAACTCTAAAACGGCTGAAACAAACGCTATCGTGTTTGGTGTCAAACATGTTGGAATCATACCCCCACACCGGTAACCGGTGTGGGAGGGATGATTTCAACCCTCAGAAGCGTGCTTTGTGGGGTCCCTGGTGTTCCCGGTACCAGCCTTCTAGCTCCGGACAGCACAAAATGGTTGCTGCTGACCAGATACTCATTTCTGCCCTCCTTCTGCTGAGCCAAGCTTGAGCAGGGGAAGGCAGAACAATAGGCATCATATCACAGGGAGGTGTGACCACCACGCAGACAGGATTTAGTGTATTAGGGCTGGGCGGGTGCGCTTGCCAGTGACTGGAAATCTGCATGAGGGGCACATTTGGTGTCCCTGTGCATAGTCCAGTTCAAACCATTCCTGGGAGCCGTTGGCTCCCGCTCTGGGGCAAAACTGGACAAAGGACATGGGAGTAACCTCCCCCCTGTCCAGACCCTACCCTGGGAGGGTCCCCTGACTCTTCCCAACCCTCTCCAGTGGGTACTTAAGGACTTACCTGGTTGTAGGACCTTAGATTCGTTGTGGATAACATTCAGAACTGAAACCACTGCACTTCGACCGTCTGGGCACTCTGGACTTCGCTGGACTTCGTTTGGGCCTGACTTCGTCTCCCTCTCAGTCTGCCGCATTGTCTGTGCCTGTGCACCATACAGGATCTGTGTAGGACCTGTGGAGCATCCAAGACACCTGAAGATAATCTCCCTTGGAGTAAAGGAGTCACTCCCCTGCATTCGTAGGAACCGCAACACTGTTGACCGGTCTCCGGACTCCAAAAGGCTCAGCAACACAGGAGGTGGGTTTCTACATCCCTCAAGGTCCGAGCTGCCCTCTCACCAAGTTTGAGGTCAGAATCCCTCGTGGGGGCTGCAATACCTAAACCCCTGTGCACCGCGTACGTTTGCAAGTGCATGTGCTTGTTGGCAATCCTGCAACAAGTGCAGTGGGCTCCAAGTAGCCCCACCCTCTGGCACCACTTCCTACAAAGATCTTCAACCACCTCGCACCATGTGCTCCGTGGCCTGTTGTTTTGTGAAGCTGCTCAAGGTCCTCTCGCGACTCCTGTGCCTCCGGCCTGTGGGTCCAATTGAGGGTCAACTTTGCTTTTCCCAGGCTCCCCTGGTTACTCCAGTCTCGCCAAGACTCCCCTGTGTGTGGTGAGTCTCCTGGACCTTGCTGGTCTGAACTGTACACTTCCTTGACCTTCTGCGTGGGTTGCTGTTGCCAAGGCTTGTTGGTGCTCCCGCAGGACACTAACCCCTCAGCGCTCGATATTCTTCGTGGGACAGCTTGCATCTGGCTCCTGGTTTTCCTCAACATCGCCTGGTCCCCGCAGCTGCAGAGTCAAGGTCACCGTCAACTATTCTGAGGCACCCAACTTCGGTGGGCATTCGTCTACCAAGCCCCTGGTCACTCTCAAGTGACCAAGACTCTGTCCTCTCTGCTTTCAGGTACTCTTCGACAAGAATCCACATTCCAACTGACATTCTTCTCCCTTCCAGCAGCGGCTCTTCTTCGAAGTCCTCCATTGGGTTCGACAGCGGTTTCCGACGCCACTTCACACCTATGCCCCCCTGCTTCCCTGGGTTAGGTAACTTGGGTACTTTGGTATCCACGGCTGGGGTGGCTCTCCAACCTTCTGTCTTCCACGGGGTTTCTTCGTGGACCACTGGAAAGGGTCCTTAACCTTTAAAACTCCAACCGCGGCTTTCACATTGAGTTGTACGGAGCACTCGTCGTGTTCCCACACTTCACCCGATCTCCATGGGGTCCCTATCTACTCACCTTGGGTGGTTCCTTGGGGTCCCATCGATTCTACGTCCTCTCAACATTGTCCTGACTCGAGTTGTGGTTCTTATACCGCTTTCTTAGTATATGGTTTGGTCCCCCCTGGGGCCCACTGTGTATTAGTGCTATTTACTGTCATTCCTTTGCTTAAGTATTGTGTGCTTTGTGTCTATCTCCGTGTAGGAGATACTGAAATGTACTAGAGAATATTATATGATAAATACATATTTTTATAAATGCCTCGTGTGGTTCTCCTTCATTTAATCTATACTATAACATTGCATTCTGGTAAAAAAGCTGCTTTACACTCCTTCAAGACTAAGGGGCCGATTCCGATCTGGGTCGGAAAACATACCGACCGATTCGGACCCGGAATTTATTCCGACCGACACGTACCGGTGCAGCACGATCCGCAAAGTACGATGAAATGCGTGCAAAATCCGACCGACTCATACGGAACACAATACGACCGACCGAACCGCGCGGAAAATAGCTATCCGGTCGGAAAAGCACGCGAATCGAACCGACCGACACGCACCCGGAAGAATCCCGAACGAAACCTACCGGCGAAATCCGACCCGCCAAGTACGATGCAACGCTTGGAAAACACGACCGAGTCGCACGGAGCCCAAGCCGTACGACCGACACGCATACAAAACAGCGAGCCGAAGCAACCCAATACACCGCGACCGACGCGTACGCAGCATAGAAAACAGCAAAAATACAGCGTGAACGAATCGGAGAAGCTCGCCCTAGACAACAGCAGGGTCCGACTCGGTCAGAAGAACGTCTCCTACATGCACAAAAAGTACAAAGGGAAAAACACACAAAAAAAGGCCAAACAAGCAATTACAAAGCCAATAAATACTGGGGGGAACAGGGAACAAAGACACACCCACAACTCCACCCATAAAAAGGACACAAATCCCTACCATGATCCTTTGCAAATTCTAATTACCTGCCAGCACACAACAGACCGCAACCACACACCCACCCACAGCTCATCCATCACACAAGCCACACACCATCAGCACCTCAACAAAAGCACCCTCACATACACCGAGCAAAACACACACTCACACACCCTCACTTGCACACACCCACACACATCACTCACCACCACCACCCATCACCATGCCCCCAAAGAAGAATCCAAAGTTCCTAGATAGTGAATTGGAAGTCCTGGTAGATGAGATCCTCCGGGTAGAGCCACAGCTGTTTGGTACACTGGTCCAACAGACCCTCATGTCGCAGAAAACCAAGATGTGGGAGAGGATCGTCGACAGGGTGAACGCACAATCACCATGTTTGCGCACAAAGGAAGACATCCAGAACAGGTGGTATGACGTGCGCAGGAGGGTCAAGGAGCTACTGAAGAAGGACTACGCCCTGAGCCAACACACCGCCAGTGGCCCTCCTGCCAAACCTGTATACCTCAGGCCCTGGGAGGAGAAGGTGCGGGCCATCCTACCACCAGTGAGCGTATATGGACTATCAAACATCCCAGAGCCTGGTGAGTACACAACAAATGTACACAATATTGTGATACAATACACACACATCACTGTCTAGGGAGAGTCAAACCATGCACCCTCAGCAAATACACACCAACCACAAGATAATCATCCCAAGATGTGTATGTCAGTCAGATGAACACAACACATGCCATCTCATAGTGAAATGTAACTGTGTCATGACATGTACAAACACAATAACAAATACAGATAGGCAGTGGCACAAATATAACCAACAAACACAGTCAGATATGTAGCCACCACTACAACACCACCTCACAGGAAGCTCACTGAAAGGAAGGAATTCTGTGTATGCTGAGCAAGTCAGTGTAGCCAATAGCATCATGGGAGTTGTAGTCACAGATATTGCCCACCCTCACAATACGCCCATCAACACCACAATGAACCATGCTCACATCACAGGGAGTGGAAAACAACTGACAAGATGGCTGACACTGGCTACTGCTGTGGAGAGCACAAGGCCCTGCTGGCAACTGTGCACCAACCAACAGCAGGACACCACTGACTGACATCCTGAAAGACAACTCGCACTCCCTGCAATGGAAGCACGTGCCATGGTGGGATATCTGGCTGGGTGGGAAGGAGGACTGACAGCACTGACCATAGTTACCAGCTGCTATTCTCACACACACCCTTAACACAAACTCCACACAACTCACCTGGGAGAATGCATTGCCACACACTCTAATTAAATATCCCACAAAGAACCACCACCCTGGGTTATGCTGTGTGAAGCACAGGGGCACACATGGGACTTGTAGCCAAACTAACCCCAGGATAACACTGTCAGCCATCTTGTCAGCACAGGCACACAACTCCACAGGGAAGCAAGGAAAGAAGCATGGGCATGCTGGGAAGGGGGGTGGAGGCAATTGCATGATGGGAGTGGTAGTCGCAGCCCAACATCCCCCACCCACATGGCCCAGCAAGCTCACACCCAAGCATGCACACCTCACAGGGAGTCAAAAGCCACTTCAAAGATGGCTGACACTGGTGCTCAGTTGTGGGGAGCATATGGCCCTGCTGGGAACTGGGCACCAACCAACAGCAGGACACCACTGGCAGCCATCTTGCCATTGCTCTCACACTCACACACAGTGAAGTCCACTCAGAAGCAAGTAAGTATGGGCATGCTGGGAAGTGGGGTGGAGGCAATAGCATGATGGGAGTGGTAGTCACAGATATTGGTCAGCCTCACAATTGTCCCATCAACACCACCCTGCACCATGCGCACATCACAGGGAGTGAAAAGCCACTTCAAAGATGTCTGACACTGGTGCTATGTTGTGGGGAGCACAAGGCCCTGCTGGGAACTGGGCACCAACCTACAGCAGGACACCACTGTCAGCCATCTTGCCATTGCTCTCACACTCACACACAGTGAAGTCCACTCAAAAGCAAGTAAGTATGGGCATGCTGGGAAGTGGGGTGGAGGCAATAGCATGATGGGAGTGGTAGTCACAGATATTGGTCAGCCTCACAATTGTCCCATCAACACCACCCTGAACCATGCGCACATCACAGGGAGTGAAAAGCCACTTCAAAGATGTCTGACACTGGTGCTATGTTGTGGGGAGCACAAGGCCCTGCTGGGAACTGGGCACCAACCTACAGCAGGACACCACTGTCAGCCATCTTGCCATTGCTCTCACACTCACACACAGTGAAGTCCACTCAAAAGCAAGTAAGTATGGGCATGCTGGGAAGTGGGGTGGAGGCAATAGCATGATGGGAGTGGTAGTCAGATATTGGTCAGCCTCACAATTGTCCCATCAACACCACCCTGAACCATGCGCACATCACAGGGAGTGAAAAGCCACTTCAAAGATGTCTGACACTGGTGCTATGTTGTGGGGAGCACAAGGCCCTGCTGGGAACTGGGCACCAACCTACAGCAGGACACCACTGTCAGCCATCTTGCCATTGCTCTCACACTCACACTCAGTGAAGTCCACTCAAAAGCAAGTAAGTATGGGCATGCTGGGAAGTGGGGTGGAGGCAATAGCATGATGGGAGTGGTAGTCACAGATATTGGTCAGCCTCACAATTGTCCCATCAACACCACCCTGAACCATGCGCACATCACAGGGAGTGGAAAAGAACTGACAAGATGGCTGACACTGGGTACTGCTGTGGGGAGCACAAGGCCCTGCTGGCAACTGTGCACCAACCAACAGCAGGACACCACTGACTGACATCCTGAAAGACAACTTGCACTCCCTGCAATGGAAGCACGTTCCATGGTGGAATATCTGGCTGGGTGGGAAGGAGGGCCGGATGTCAACCAAATACAACCAATGCAGACCATGTACACACTCCAACATTCATATAGAAATGCCCAAAGTATGCAGGACAATGTGCTACACCAATATCAACCTCTGACTGTGACAACTTAGGACAATGCAATGTACAGGCCCGCATCCAGAGGTACAGTCACAACTGTCAGGTGTGTCAACCATTGATGCCTGCAGAAACATAACATACATTGTGTGTGTCTCCCAAAAACAGGTGATGATGGGGACACAGCAGCAGACGCTGAGGAGTCCCCGTCCCAGGCTCAATGGGAAACGGAGCTCACTGGTGTGGAACAGCCTCTGCCCTCCTCGGATGACGAAGACCTACCTGGCACCTCCGGAGCAAGTCATCATGCAGCACCAGCAGGACCACCAGCTGCACCCCCTGCACCCACCCCTCCAACGACTGTCAACACACATACCACCCCTGCCGACACGGACAGACCAAGGAGCACCACCAGCACAGGGACCCTGGACCAACGTGGGGCTATGGACACCAACACCACCAACAACCCCCAAGGGGGCCCAGGGTCACCTGTGCGTGCCACCTCAGGTACTGCACGTGTCGCCAGGGGTGGTGGGAGGGGTGGGAGACATAGGTCGCTGATCGTAGAGGGGTCTGGACTGCATGATGACCCACAACTGGTACGCATAGCCGATGCGTACCAGTCCAGCACCGGAGAGCTCAGCCAGGTAGTGGGGCTCCTCAGGGACATTAAACAGCAGCAGGCTGCCCATCATGCCCGCTTGGACTTACACATGTCCCGCGTGGAGTCCAAGTGGGACACACTGCAAGAGATGACGGCGGTGCATAGGGACATATTACAATGCCTCCGCCAGATGAGCAGCAACCAGTCAACACCTCCCTGTGTGCCCACAACATCTGGTGCTGAAACAACTGCTCATCAACACGGAAAGGAGCCAAGGGGGAAGAAAATCAAGCCGCCCCCCACTCAACACATTATCAACAACAAGGGCCTGATTCAATGGACACAAATCTTTAGCTTTAAGACACTGGGGAGTCAAAAATATTTTTAGCTACACCCCCACACAATGCGGTAAAATACCGCTATTTCAAGTGTCAAGATGTCCAATTTATAAACACATTGTCACTACACTGCAGCCAAAAACATTCCCACCCAAAATTTAATTTAAAAGAGATTAGAAAAAGTGTGGGAGTGGAGAGAAAGCACCTCACGGTAGTAACACCAAGGGGGGCTTGCTAGTTGGTACTTGCTAGCACACCCACTTATCATCATAGGTTGCTTTCTCACCATGAAAAGAAAAGTGTTCCAACATACACTATCTTAAACGTGAAGGAAGAAGACAGTAACAGCAAGGTACAATAAGCACTGTGGGTGCTAAGGTTACACACGTGCCCTACTGATCCCCGTGAGAAATGAAAAGAAATCCAATTCCCAACATTAAAACTGAGTACCTACTCACTGGCCAAATATGACTTTATTCAGTGCTGTGAGCGTCCTCAATAAAAAATGGTTACATTTAAACCATTATTATAACCAAAGCGCCAACATGTTTCGTTGCTGCCATTTTACGCAACTTCATCAGGGCTAAGGGGATACCCAATCTTCACTTCACTTGGGATTACCACTTGGTCTGCAGGTATATAACAAATAAAAAGACAAAACACGTGCCAGGAGTAAATAACCCCCCATGTACACCGCACAACATACTTGAATTACTGATGATAATGTAAAACCTTTAGTTACCGAGTTGTTGCTAGTGTCCCTCGTACCTGCAACCCCCTCGTTGTGAGGTACGCGCCAATTGGTCACATAACCGCCGGGTTGCTGAAACAACTGCAACTGCCACAGGGAGGGAGGATGACTCTGGTGGAGAGTCCCCTGCACCGCAGCAGCCTGCACTTGAGGGTCCCCCCCAAAGAAGAGGGGTCGTCCGAGGAGGGGCAAATGAGAGGCCGATGGCCATGTGCAACGCCCAGGAAGCCAAAACCTGTTCTGGATAACCACCTTTGTGCGCAAACTGTTCACCCTGTTGACTGCAACACAACTCCCCCACATGACATGGGGAGTACAAGTTGGACCAATGTATCAGATGACTGTGGACTTTACTCAGGACATTTCTGCTACCAGGACTTCCAATTCATCTAGGAACTTTGGATTACAATCACAATGTACAGCACCCACCATCCTGTGCACTATACACACACACATGTATGACAATAAACACACTAATACACCATACCTGCCTCTGTTGTGATTCCAACGTGGTTTCTGTCATGGAGATGATGACCTCGCGAAATTACACTGTGCATGCTAACTGCTACAGCAAGTACAACACAGGCATGTGAGTCATGGCAACGTGACACATGAGGGAGACACACCACCAGGGCTACACAACATATACACACCTAGGCCATCTGACTCATCGCCTACACTGATGTTGCCAGGAAATACGGTGCAATGCACAGACACAACACCTATTCACAGTCTTTGTCAACTAGCCCACTGGTGCAGTAAGCAAATGTCAGTCAGATGTGTGACCACAGACAACGCACATCACAAAGTGAAGCACAGGTTTATTACACATTTGCAACATGTTGTAACCACTACAGATGCAAGGTAATCCCACCTGGCAGCGGGCACACAGTCAACAAGTGTAGAAGGAAGGAAGTCCATGGGTGTGGTGCACATCACCTGTAGGGACACGACAGCTACCACCCTGGAAGTCGAATCACGGTGTCGGGGATCACAGTTGACCAAACGACTCTGAAAGTACCCTGTGAAGGACAGAAATGAAACACAGTCAAAAGCACTGAAGAACAGGACAGAACTGCAATACTCATGCCCAATACATGTCACAAGATACCCACCCAGAACCAAGTTAGCATGTCAACACTGTTGGGGAGTACAGACTACCTGTAAGGACACATCGCTACACGCATACAGTCATGTAGCACATGGACACACTCAAACAGCACCAGAGCACCACCAACACATATCATGCATACTCACATCATTGACATGACATCTCCGGATACTCACATTCAGCTGAAGAAGTTGGTGATGAGCTGTGTGCGGACATCACCATCATCATCATCATCATCATCATCATCATCACTGGCATCGTGGTCCAGGCCAGGATCCTCCACAGGTGGCGGATGTTGGTCATCGTCATCCAGGATGAGAGGCAACTCCTTCCGCACTGCCAGGTTGTGTAGCATGCAGCAGACGATGACAATCTTGCACACCTTTGCTGGGGCATATGGGAGGGCCCCTCCTGTCTTGTCCAGGCAGCGGAAACGGCTCTTCAGGAGACCAAACGTCCGCTCGATCACTCTCCTGGTCCGACCATGTGCCTCATTGTAGCGCATCTGGGCTGGTGTCACAGGGTTCCTGAGGGTCGTCAGCAACCACGGCATGTTGGGGTATCCGGAGTCAGCTAGATACAGACAATTGCACATTAGATGACTTGGAAAAGAGGGTGGAACACTACATTGCAGAACACACACAATGGTACAAAGTCAGTACACACCAACAAGCCAGGCACGCTGGTTCCGCATCTGTGACATCATCCTCGGGATGCGACTACTCCTCATCACGTAGGCATCGTGTGCAGAACCTGGGAAACGGTCACAGACGTGTGAGATGCTCATATCTGCAAGACATACCACCAGTGCATTGACCGAGTGGTAGTGTTTGCGGTTCCTGTATGCCTGCTCTTGGGCCTGTGGTGGTACCAAAGCCACATGTGTCCCATCAATGGAGCCAATGACATGCAGCATCCTCCCCAGGGCATAGAAGTCACTCTTCACGTCAGTGAGTTGTTGGAGTCTAGGGAAATAGATGTACTGGTTCAGGTATATCAACATAGCCTCCAAAACATCGCGGAGCACACGGCTGAATATGGTCTGTGACATCCCACCAGCAGTCGCCACAGTGTGTTGAAAGGTACCGGTGGCAAAGAAGTGTAGGGCTGCCATCACCTTCACCTTGGGGGTTAGCGCTGTAGGGTATGTCCGGCCAGCTTGCAAATGTGGGGCTAACCGCACCGTCAATACCTCAATCAGCGGCCTGGTGAAGCGGTACCGTCGGATGCAGTCCCGTTCCACCATGGTTGCAAGGTCAGGGAATGGTCTATGGACAGCTGGTGCCCTGCAGTGCATAGGTGAAGAAAGAAAGATTGTCAGTCACCCCACATATGTGGCATTGACCATACTCAATATCACATGATACATCATTATGAGGCACAAGTACATGATGTGTGCAGTTCCGTAAGGACATGTATGGCACCTACATGGCCAACATCTAACATCACAGTTCAACAAGTGGCATCAACAAGTCCCAGGTTGTGCCATGGGATATCATGATGCCATGTCACAGTTCCCATCTCCTGCTGCCACGTTCCAAACACACCCCACAGTGACATGTGAGGACAGATGTGCCCCAGGCATCACAGCTCATCGACAGGTAGATTCCCAGGGACCCTGTATTGCCACATGGACACTGGCATGACATGGTGTATCATGAATACACCACAGCAAAACAACCATGACCCCCACAGGTAGTGGTCCCTGTTGCCTCGGCAGGACAGACATGGACGTCTGTGACACACACACGCACAACATCAAAGTCCATGCACAAACAACGTGGATGTGGAGACTGTCTCCCATTGTGCACATGGAATCAGAGACATTGTAAACACAACATGCACACAGACTGTGGAGGACCATCACTATTGTGGCAATGGGTCACCCTGGGACGTACATACCGTCCCACATGGGACTCAGGGGGTATGTGACATGACATACACATACACCACCGTGAAATGTGACCATGCCACATGCTCAGAAATGAACAGTTGCACATCACAGTGGTCATGTGCACGACACACCAAGGATTCTGTCCCCATGAACACGTGCACAGCCTGGGAGTGGCTGCCCCCAAGTGACACCCACAGAACAACATGTTCACCCCCATACACGGAATAGGTAATGCAGCCTTACATGCCTTAGGATACAGTGTGGACAGGCTGTGGTGTTGTAGGTGTGCTTCTCACTCCCTGGGAAGTATATGTGGCTGGCATATGTTCACCTGTGACAGGCATGGTGACATATGCCAGTGACTTGTACAGGGATGCGTTGGACAGCAATGGACCGATCGGTGCGCACACATTGGCCATTGCATTCAATGTGAGCGGGTACGCGTTGTATTCGCAATACGCGTTGGACAGCAATGGACTGATCGGTGCGCACACATTGGCCATTGCATTCAATGTGAGTGGGTACGCGTTGTATTCGCAATACGCATTGGACAGCAATGGACCGATTGGTGCGCACACATTGGCCATTGCATTCAATGTGAGCGGGTACGCGTTGTATTCGAAATACGCGTTGGACAGCAATAGACCGATCGGTGCACACACATTGGCCATTGCATACAATGTGGCGAGTACGCGTTGTATTCGCAATACGCGTTGGACAGCAATGGACCGATCGGTGCGCACACATTGGCCATTGCATTCAATGTGAGCGGGTACGCGTTGTATTCGCAATACGCGTTGGACAGCAATGGACCGATCGGTGCGCACACATTGGCCATTGCATTCAATGTGAGCGGAGTGCAGCGTTGTATTCGCAATACGCGTTGGACAGCAATGGACCGATCGGTGCGCACACATTGGCCATTGCATTCAATGTGAGCGGGTACAGCGTTGTATTCGCAATACGCGTTGGACAGCAATGGACCGATCGGTGCGCACACATTGGCCATTGCATTCAATGTGTGCGGGTACGCGATATATCCCGGGTAAGCGTTGAACAGCAATGGACCGATCGGTGTGCCCGGCCGGCCCATTGCATTCAATGTGTGCGGGTACGCGTTGTTTCCCGGGTACGCGTTGAACAGCAATGGACCGATCGCTGTGCCCGGCCGGCCCATTGCATTCAATGTGTGCGGGTACGCATTGTATCCCGGGTACGTGTTGAACAGCAATGGACCGATCGGTGTGCCCGGCCGGCCCATTGCATTCAATGTGTGCGGGTACGCGTTGTATCCCGGGTACGCGTTGAACAACAATGGACCGATCGGTGCGCACCCATTGGCTATGGCCTGGCCTGGCAACGGACGCGTTTTCAAATCTTGAACGAGTCTGATGCTGTAAATTCAGTTGGTCACCCACAACAATGTTGCAAATTCATGGGTGTCATGAAGTTGAACTTTTGAAGGATGCTGTGGGCGTGTGTAAGTGGTGCAATTCCATGGATTGGCCAGATTCAGAAGATGCAAACGACTTGGACCTATCACTTTGGACACATGGGACAGTATCTGCCTCTGCAGCACACATATAATGCTGGCTGTTCCCCTGAGAGCTCACTTGCCTGCACTACATGCTCCAGGACGACATCTGCCACCCCCACTGCTGCTGTATCTGCACCCTCTGGACCCTGCAATGGCACGTACTGTGGAGAGAGCCCCAGCCTTCAGCAGTGAGGAGAACCAGGCCCTGCTGGACAGCCTCCTTCCACAGTACAGCAAGCTGTATGGGAAAGCAGGGGAGCAGGTGAGTGTGCTGTCCACTGCATCACTAAATGTGCATGTTGTCTGAGTAGCAAGGCTTACAGTCTGCCCGCCACTGGCTAGCAGGCTCACTGAGTAGTTGTCACCCCCATAGTGTGTAGTTACATGCACTGAACAGGTATAGTGCAGTGACAGTGCATTTAAACAAGGTTTTACTTCCCAGGCAATGATACCATGTAGTAACTGCTGGCAAACTGTCCATAGCCATCGTTGCACTGCCTGTGTACATCATGTGCCCCTGTGATTGAGACATGTATATCCAACTGTGTAATGCACGGATATGTTGCATGTGTAGTAATGGCATTCTCACTTTGTCATCCTCACAGGTTGATGCCCACCAGAAGCAGAAGATATGGCTGACCATCGTCCGGGCAGTGAGATCCGTGGGGGTCTACAAGCGCCGGATCCGCAACTGCCAGAAGAGGTGGCAGGACCTTCGGGGCTGGACCCGGAGGATCGCACGGGTCCAGCTGAAGCTGTCGCCTCCTCGCAGGAGGGGCGGACACTGGACCCTGACCCCCACATGCTCAGGATCCTGGCGGTGGTCTTCCCTGATCTGGATGGGCAGCTGAAGGCCAGAGAGCAGCAAGGAGGGGGTGAGTCCATGACTGCATTGTGAACTTTGTCTGCCATGCTATGTGCCCTCCTCTGGCCTGGTTAAACTTCCACAGTACATCAGTCATGTGGTCCAGGACCCATGTCCCTCAATTGTGCACTGCCCACTCCTCATCTGATACCCAGGTGTGGCCCTTACAGTCAGGGAATTGTGTCACTTGGGTACTGTGTCCTTGCATTTTGCTTAACTCAAGGTGGGTGACAGCATTTGTTCCCCTAACTCTGTGGTGGGCATCATGGGTGGGTCCATTGCTTACACAATGCCTGTGTTCTGACATGTAATCTGCGTGTTACTTTGATATGTGGTCCAATTGCTTAGCTGATCCACCACATGTGCCTGGGGTATCTGGCACACACCCATGCTGCGGGTGGGAACAATGTTTGGGCCCCAGGAGTGTGTATATTACGTGTGTCACACATACTTAGCCACCTGCCTACTGTCCAGGGCTCATCCCTCATTCATGTGGGGCAGGACAGTCATGCCTACTCCAGGCCATACAATACACTCTGTACTCCCACTCCCGTGTATCAGCTGACACGTTGTACTCAGTGATGTGTCCCCTCAGGTGTCTGCCTCTGTGTCAGTGTGCTGTGGCTTCGTTGTCAGGACTGCTGGGGTGTTTCTCGGTTGGGGCTCAGCATGCCACCAGAGATGTGACCATAGGAGACGATACTTGTGTGACACATAGGTGTTAGATCACCTGACCGTGCAGACTGGGGTATGCAAATGTGAAGTTCAGGCAGCTGTTTCCCATTCACAGCAGATTGTGAGGTGCTCAGGTTCAGAGGGTTGTGTTACAGGTCTCCCATATGTCCAATCGGTATGACCTGGACAGATAAGGGTTCAGATGATGTGGTGTGTGGGGGATGTACATGTGCACTTGTTCAGCTCCAGAACTTGCATTCCTCATGACCTACTATTGTGACACAATGCAGACTGTTGTTGTCTGGCTGGCCTACCCATGTGACTGGAGACAGTGATGTATGACTTAGCAGGCATGCCTGTGCCATGGCATGTAACTTCCTATGAGTGATCCTGCAGGGGAGTGACATGTGCTACATGCACACCATTGTGGCAATGGCTATCAGGACATGGGTGCATCATGGTGTCTGTCGCTGGTATGCATCACATGCATTTCATATTTGACTCTGGGCATCCCTTTCATCCGGACACCTGTACTGACTCAGTGGCAAGAGTTGTGATGTGTGCATGTTCACATGCTTCACCGTGTTCTCTGCACTGTCCAACTACTGTGTAGGTGGTGCATGTGTCCACACTGGGGTATTGCCATGCCCCTGTGTCCCCTGCTGCCCTGAGTGAGGAGTCTGTGTACCTCCTTCGCCAGCTCCATGTAGGGCAGACAGCGATGCTGAGTGTCCTCCATGCACACACCACTCTGTTGACTCAGCTGGTGTCGTTCATGGAGGGCATCTCATCGGGCATGTCTGCCCTACAGAGGGGCAATAGGTCCATGGACTCCTCCCTGACGGCAGCAGGGTCCCTCCTCCAACAGTCCCTCACCCCTCCTGCCTCTGCCCCATCCACACTCCCCAGCACCTTACCTGTCCCAAGCACACACACACACCGGCACAGGCACACACCAGCACAGACACAAGCAGCACACAGACACACACGCCAAAATCAAGATGCACACGCACGCACAGTCAGGGGACTGAAACCACACTCACAGGGGATGGGGCCCAGGCACACACACACGCATCCACGAGCACTGCGCAGTCCTCAGTTACCTCTCCCTCCAAAGCCCCTTCCCTTGCCTCACCTGCAACCCCAAAGACAAAGCGGGTCTTCCTCAGTGACCTCGGCCTCTTCCCCTCCGATCCAGCTGATACAGCATTCAGGGGGAAGAGGAAGCCCACCCACACGGAGGGGAGTGCCCCTCGCCCCCAGACACCCTCCCCCAGGCGCAGACCGACTGATGCCCCCATCCGCAAGTCCCCCCGGACCCGGAAAAGAGCAAGACTCCGCCGCCGCCCTGCAGCTCAACCACCAAGTCTCCTTCCTCCATCCCTCAGGCCCCCACTCCACAGGTGCCCCCACCACACCCTGTCCCAGGTTCCCCCACCCACAGATACACCATCCCCAAAAAGATCCGGCCTTCTCCCCCTGCCACTTGCTCTTCTGGCCCCACACCCCCCGCTGCGCTTGTCTGTGCCACTGGTGTGGAGACGGTGTCCTCCCCCTCTGTCCTGCCCACCTTACCTGATCCCCATTCTCCTCCCCTGGAGGTAGGCACTGCAGTGGAGTCCACTACCACCCGGTCTGACTTGGGCACTGCAGTGGGGAACCTGTCCAATCCATCTGCACGGCCCACTGCAGTCGTGCCGGCACCCATACCATCTGACTTATGCCCCCCAGTTGTGCTGGCACACACCATGTCAGACACCTCCACTGCAGTTGTCAGTGGCTCTCCAGCACCCACCACCCCTTCCCTGCCTCTTTCTGGTGAGCCCTGATCCTGTCCCTGCGGTGCCTGGCCTGCCCCCCCGTATGCCCCTCCGAGGGGATTGTCCCTGGTTTTCATCAGTGCAGGCATGCGTAGGGTGACATCTGCCACTGTCACCCTGTTTT
Source organism: Calotriton arnoldi (assembly GCA_963921515.1). Classification (NCBI taxonomy): domain Eukaryota; kingdom Metazoa; phylum Chordata; class Amphibia; order Caudata; family Salamandridae; genus Calotriton; species Calotriton arnoldi. The sequence goes on along the minus strand of CAWUFW010000107.1, from coordinate 1,762,381 downwards.
GACTTTCAGGATGGACTGGCCATTGGCCTTTGTTTCTTTTTCACTGGACTTCAACTTTTGAACCCACATATGCTGAATAAAGCAACTTTCTGTTCTCTAGTGGTTTTGCTTCTGATGTACATGATGTTGATGATGCTAACCATGCCCTTGCTGCAGTGATGGTGATATTTGGTCTCATGAAAATGAAGTGTTACTGTGCAGGAACCCATGTGGTCCAGGGGGAATGTGTCCTATCCTGTAGTGTATCCATGTCATCCTTAGCAGCATCTGAGGGTGTCATGTTTTCAATATTTGGCAATGGGATTTCCTACTTACATTAGCAATGTCACATCTGTGGCTTCCACCCCTGCACATCTGTTGTGCTTGCCATTGTTCAATTAGTCTACTTCCCTGACCGTGTGGCCATCTCCACTGGACATGCAGGTTTGGGCATCAATGGGGAAGGACTCATCTGTGTTGTCAGTGCAACTTGCTATACATGTGTGTTGGATCTGTGCTGATGATTTCGTTGACACTCCCATGACCAGGCTGATGTGACGGGAGCCTTCATTTGGTGCTAATTGTTGACTGTGTGACCAAGCGTTCTGCTGACATGATGGAGCCCTAGTGAGGCAACATATGGCACAGCTTTCCTCACACAGGAGTGGAGTCCCCTCATGGCAGTGTGTACTCCTGTGACATCGCCTGCGCCCAAGGTGTGTGTTGTATGAGCATGTCTGTGTGTTCACTTCCATTTTGCTGTGCATGCTGGGATCCCTAGTGATGTTCCTGTTTGTGATGCTTGCTGAGTTGACCTATGTTCCCCCAAAGTCTTCTCCCTGGGTTCTCTGTGATGTGGGTGCATGGCACATTAATGGTCATCAGGGTGTCACCCATAGGTGTGTTTGCTGTCAGGGCTGAGTTTGTGGGCAGACGCAGATGGGACACAGTCAGGATTCCCTTGGCACTTGTTGTTTACACCTGTCATGTAATTTCCAGTTTGTTTTAGCTTACAGTGATTGTGACACGTTGTGTGTGTGACTGCTGGCACTCCTCAGGGTCAGGGCTGCAATGTTGGTAGTTGTCTATGTGTGTTCTTTGTGGGTGACCTTGGCTTCTTCATTGGTGTGGGACTGTGGCTGGGATCCCATTGGTTGGTGTGGTATTGCCGTCATGTCCATGTACAGTGTAGTGTGCAGTGTGTCAGACATTCAGGAGTCTTGTTGAGTGGCCATGCGTGATGTGTTTCTGCACCTTGGTTCCCACCACCACCCATGGGATTGTCATGGGTGCATGTGCAATGTCACCAGTGCATGTGAGCTTCGCTGCTGCACATTGTTGGAGGTCGAGGTGTGTGGTGTTGCGTGTGTGCAGATGAGAGTTGTGGCCCGGCTAGACCCCTGCCTCCATGTTGGCCTTGGCTTACTGGCCGTGCTGATTGATTTGTGCTTGTGTAGGTGTGATGGTAGTTTGTTGCTCAGGACACATGACTGTGTTTCACAGTGTGAACGACATCTAGCTTTGTCATCACAGTGGGATTGTCATGCAGCCCAGGGTCACCACATTGTGGGGACCCTGGGGGTAGTGCTGTGGTGTGTCTGTGTCTTGCTGTGTCAGTTGCTGTTCCTACATGCCTGTGTGACATGTGTGATTTGTGCTCCCTCTCATCTAACGATGCCTGATTGCCCACATAGGGGATTTGGATCCATGAGTTACCTTTGTGTGGCACTGTATGCGCATCTGTGTAATTGGTATTCAGGCCTCATCATGTGTTGTGTGGTTGCCTGGGGACACTGGCACCCCCCTCACCTGTTGTGTTTGATGTGCAGTGTGGGTCTGCCTGTTTGTGTTTGTGCATCTGCACCACTGCATTGGCATATCTTTAGTGTGCCATTGGCTGTATGTTGTTTGGTGGGTTTCCCCTGCTGTCCCTGGGACTCCTAGGTCATCAGTCAGCACAATGATCATTGTTTGTGTGTCCCATTGCTGCCATGGTATGGTATCTGTTCACCTCACATCTACAGTCTCCACAGGGTATCTGCATTTGTGTGCCCATTGGTGCAAATATGTGGGTCTGCATTCTGATGGTTACTTCTGTCATTGTGTCTTTGATGAATGTTGACAGTGTCAGCCCCCATGGGTGATGGTTGTCTGCACATGGCCAATGGTATGTCTTATTTGCACTGCAGTGTTTGCCTCCCCCAATCTATGTTGCTATGGGACACAAGCACTACTTTGCCACTGATGTGTTTGTTGTTCTGTGACCAGGAATCATCCATGCAGTTTGGCAGTTGCAGATTTTTCAATGTCAACACTTACATTTTGGTCACTGTGATGATGGGGGTTTGGACCCCATTGCCACAATGTTCAAGATGTGCTTCAGCTATGGGCCCCACACTTACATTTTGGTCACTGTGATGATGGGGTTTAGACCCCATTGCCCAATGTTCAAGATGTGCTTCAGCTATGGGCCCCACACTTACATTTTGGTCACTGTGATGATGGGGGTTTAGACCCCATTGCCACAATGTTCAAGATGTGCTTCAGCTATGGGCCCCACACTTACATTTTGGTCACTGTGATGATGGGGGTTTAGACCCCATTGCCACAATGTTCAAGATGTGCTTCAGCTATGGACCCCACACTTACCTTTTGGTCACTGTGATGATGGGGGTTTGGACCCCATTGCCACAGTGGTCATGGTCTGCTTGCATTGTGGAGGCCACACACATTTATGAGTGACACATGTGATAGGGGGTCACATTGTATGTTCAAAGTCATGTTCAGTGTTGTAGGCATTTGACACAGTCTACACACGCTTGTCATGGTGTTGGGGGGGATGTCTTTATGTTGCATTCTTTATGTTGGTGTGTGCTTGTTGTGTCATGTAATAGCCATCCTATGAGTGGGGGTGTTGTTGGTGGTAGGCATCCAGCCCCCCATGGGTAGAGGTGGTAGTAGTGGTAGGCATCTGGCAACCCCTGGGTAAGGGTGGTAGTAGTGACAGGCATCCAGCCCCCCATGGGTAGAGGTGGTAGTAGTGACAGGCATCCAGCCCCCAATGGGTAGGGGTGGTAGTTGTGGTAGGCATCTGGCACACCCTGGGTAGGGGTGGTAGTAGTGGTAGGCATCTGGCACCCCCTGGGTAGGGGTGGTAGTAGTGGTAGGCATCTGGCACACCCTGGGTAGGGGTGGTAGTAGTGGTAGGCATCTGGCACCCCCTGGGTAGGGGTGGTAGTAGTGGTAGGCATCTGGCACACCCTGGGTAGATGTGGTAGTAGTGACAGGCCTCCAGCCGCCCATGGGTAGAGGTGGTAGTAGTGGTGGGCATCTGGCACCCCCTGGGTAGAGGTGGTAGTAGTGACAGGCATCCAGCCCCCCCTGGGTAGAGGTGGTAGTAGTGACAGGCATCCAGCCCCCCATGGGTAGAGGTGGTAGTAGTGGTAGGCATCTGGCACCCCTGGGTAGGGGTGGTAGTAGTGGTAGGCATCTGGCACCCCTGGGTAGAGGTGGTAGTAGTGACAGGCATCCAGCTCCCCATGGGTAGAGGTGGTAGTAGTGGTGGGCATCTGGCACCCCTGGGTAGAGGTGGTAGTAGTGACAGGCATCCAGCCCCCCATGGGTAGAGGTGGTAGTAGTGGTAGGCATCCGGCACCCCTGGGTAGAGGTGGTAGTAGTGGTGGGCATCTGGCACCCCATGGGTAGAGGTGGTAGTAGTGACAGGCATCCAGCCCCCATGGGTAGAGGTGGTAGTAGTGGTGGGCATCTGGCACCTCTGGGTAGGGGTGGTAGTAGTGGTAGGCATCTGGCACCCCCTGGGTAGAGGTGGTAGTAGTGACAGGCATCCAGCCCCCCATGGGTAGAGGTGGTAGTAGTGGTGGGCATCTGGCACCCCCTGGGTAGGGGTGGTAGTAGTGGTAGACATCCAGCCCCCCATGGGTAGAGGTGGTAGTAGTGGTGGGCATCTGGCACCCCCTGGGTAGGGGTGGTAGTAGTGGTAGGCATCCAGCCCCCATGGGTAGAGGTGGTAGTAGTGGTGGGCATCTGGCACCCCCTGGGTAGGGGTGGTAGTAGTGGTAGGCATCTGGCACCCCTGGGTAGAGGTGGTAGTAGTGACAGGCATCCAGCCCTCCATGGGTAGAGGTGGTAGTAGTGGTGGGCATCTGGCACCCCTGGGTAGGGGTGGTAGTAGTGGTAGGCATCCAGCCCCCCATGGGTAGAGGTGGTAGTAGTGGTGGGCATCTGGCACCCCTGGGTAGGGGTGGTAGTAGTGGTAGGCATCCAGCCCCCCATGGGTAGAGGTGGTAGTAGTGGTGGGCATCTGGCACCCCCTGGGTAGGGGTGGTAGTAGTGGTAGGCATCTGGGACACCCTGGGTAGAGGTGGTAGTAGTGACAGGCATCCAGCCCCCCATGGGTAGAGGTGGTAGTAGTGGTAGGCATCTGGCACCCCCTGGGTAGGGGTGGTAGTAGTGGTAGGCATCCAGCCCCACATGGGTAGAGGTGGTAGTAGTGGTAGGCATCTGGCACCCCTGGGTAGGGGTGGTAGTAGTCGTATGCATCTGGCACCCCTGGGTAGAGGTGGTAGTAGTGACAGGCATCCAGCCCCCATGGGTAGAGGTGGTAGTAGTGGTGGGCATCTGGCACCCCCTGGGTAGGGGTGGTAGTAGTGGTAGGCATCTGGCACCCCTGGGTAGAGGTGGTAGTAGTGACAGGCATCCAGCCCCCATGGGTAGAGGTGGTAGTAGTGGTGGGCATCTGGCACCCCCTGGGTAGGGGTGGTAGTAGTGGTAGGCATCCAGCCCCCCTGGGTAGAGGTGGTAGTAGTGGTGGGCATCTGGCACCCCTGGGTAGGGGTGGTAGTAGTGGTAGGCATCTGGCACCACCTGGGTAGGGGTGGTAGTTGTGGTAGGCATCCAGCCACCCATGGGTAGAGGTGGTAGTAGTGGTAGGCATCTGGCACCCCCTGGGTAGGGGTGGTAGTAGTGACAGGCATCCAGCCCCCCATGGGTAGAGGTGGTAGTAGTGACAGGCATCCAGCCCCCATGGGTAGAGGTGGTAGTAGTGGTAGGCATCTGGCACCCCTGGGTAGGGGTGGTAGTAGTGGTAGGCATCTGGCACCCCTGGGTAGAGGTGGTAGTAGTGACAGGCATCCAGCCCCCATGGGTAGAGGTGGTAGTAGTGGTGGGCATCTAGCACCCCTGGGTAGAGGTGGTAGTAGTGACAGGCATCCAGCCCCCCATGGGTAGAGGTGGTAGTAGTGGTAGGTATCTGGCACCCCCTGGGTAGGGGTGGTAGTAGTGGTAGGCATCTGGCACCCCCTGGGTAGAGGTTGTAGTAGTGGTGGACATCTGGCACCCCCTGGGTAGGGGTGGTGTTAGTTGTTGGCATCCAGACCCCTATGTGTATATGTGGCATTGGTGATGGCCATCCCGCCCCTATGGTGCTGCTGTTGCTGGTGTAAGTAATTTCTGCATCCCTCTGTGTGTGTGTGATATGTCGGGTACGTGTGGTTTGTTTGTGTGGTGGGTGTCTGACTTACCTTCTGCGCCGTACGCGTCCGTGCCTGTTCCGGTAATAGATGTAGAATATTGGTAGGATCGGCACGATGGGATTCATGGTTGGTTCGTCTCGTTCGTCTTTCTCGTTGCTTCGCCTCGTCCTCGTGGCTGGCGAGTTCGTCTCGTAGCCGTGGATCGTCTTGTGGCGCGAATCGGAGCTTATGTGCGCCTCTCCCGGATGCTTAGACGTGCTGTGCGTAGCGACGGGTTCGGCGCGTACGGAAAGCGCATCGTACTTGTCCGGCCGGACGGGGCTCTATTTTGGCTTCCGAGCAACTCGATTCTGCGTTTCCGGATCCGGCTCGGTCGGAGAACAGGACCTGGATTGGGTGAGTACGACTGGGTCGGAATCTATGCAGTTGTGCGCATCGTACTTGCTCGTTCGGAAGAATGTGCGAGTCGGTCGGGAAACAGGCATTCGCCAGGCTTTTTTCCTGGCCGAATGGTGTTGGGTGCGCCTCCGGCCGAGATCGGAATCGGCCCCTAAGCCTGAAGACTGCTCTCCACAGCTACCACTTGGAGAGCTTTCTAAGGTTGTCTGAGACCTCTAAAATCACCATAAGTGTTGTCTGGACTGATGCAAGGTGCCCACTTACATTAGTGGACAGTATATACCAGGCCAGCCTCTCACACCATCATTGCTAATCTTATGGGCACAGACCAATTTTCCAGGATTACAAAGCCAACAAGTCAAGTCCAAGAGCCCACACCAATGTCATGCAAGTACATCAGCCAGACTTTTTTTTTAAATGTATTTATTTGTTTACAGAGAATTCATTAGTAAAAGGCCTTGTGTACATACATAACTATATTTCAGGAAAGCATTTCTGTGTGTCACTGTTTTCATACGCGTTCTGGAAATAAATTAAAGTGTACACTTATCAGGGGTTTAATGTTTGCATATTGAGAAATACTCAAATCTGATCACAACAATAACACATTCCTTCAACCGCGAAACCCATTTTCTCTTATAAACAGCTTGAGCAGCAAAATGCAGAAAACGCAGAAACATTAATCGAGAAGATGGGCCTGCATACTGCACATCAAACAGCTTACCCAAAAAGAGGTCAATGTGACATCAATGCAAAACAAGCGATTGCAATGCAATAGGTCTCCCAATTTCCGAGAGTTTGAGCTATTGGCATTGTAAAGGATAATGCTTTTTATTGATGTGTTTTGAAAACCTGCAACTGGTGCGTAAACACACACTTTGTACTTATAGTCCTTGCTTACGAGAAGCAAGGCTGGCAGTAAAAGAGGCGCAGTTAATGTCAGCCTTGCTTCTCGTAAGCAACAACTATAAGTACAAAGTGCATGTTTACACACCCCTTGCAGATTTTCTAAACACATGAATGAAAGGCATTGTCCTTTACAATCCCAATATATCAACTCTCGCAAATGCAAGACCTTTTGCATTGCAAATGCTAGTTCATCATAGTGTTCATTTTCGCATCTCTAGATGCTTTAACAGGATTAGCCAGTGCACCAGACGCACCACACATCTAGGCGCTGCTACACACCACAGCGGTACTCAAACTGCCTGAACTACTACATACAATTCAATGACGGCTGTATCCATTGCAGACTATTGGACTAATTAAAAATAAACATTGGTAAAGCTAATATGTCAGAGCTTTCAGGCATTGCTTGCTGTTCATGGGTTCACGTTGCAGCCATTGGTTTGTGTGGTCATTGTTTGTTGCACATGTTTTAACCTGGACTACAAATGCCAGAATGAATTAAGCTGTCAAATAAAAGACCATAACTGGAAACAAAACAGCCCAATGAGATTGATGAGAAGAAACATCACCATTGTCACATTTTTTGTATCCTTGTCACTCAAATAAATCTCAGGACGTCCTTTAAGTCTGACTAGTCCTCCAGTATTTAGTTATTTTCTGCATTCATAATAAGACGTTGAGGGTTTGGCTCAGACTTAGCTATGGGAAGAGGTGGAAGAAAAGAGAAGAGGGGGTGATTAGACAACCTTCACAATCAAAACAGAAGCAGGGAAGAAAGATAGGAAAGAGATTGCCTGCGATTTGTGAGAAAACAATGAGTGGCACAGGAAGATAGTGTGGGTGCAGAGTTGCCAGCCAGGTTATTGAGTGTGGGCAGAGGAGCTATTTAGATTTTCTGCTAATGCTTATTCCTGATTGGTTGGCTCCTGAGGAGTACTCTCTTTTTACAAGTCTGCTGATCACCTTGTCTGTAAGGAATGTAGTGTAAAGTGAAGTAGACTCCTTTCTCCCCCTCCCTGTGCACCTTTTGAGTGCATCACTCACAAAAGTATGTCACAGGCATATTTGTGGTGTGCTCTCATTGTCTTTGTCTTGAATATGTCCTTTCTTTGTGAAATTTGATCTTTGTTGGGACAGGGGATTGCCCTATTTGAACATATTAAAGAGCTGTTAAAGGTCTTGGCTGTTTACTTATCCCTAACTGTTGCTCTCTTGTGAGATTAAGGCGATGAGAAATATTGAGGATCCTGCCAAGTGCTAAACCGACAGCTTGCCTTGGGGGTAATCATGGAGGATGTATTTTTCTTCACGGATTGTGATCATAATTGCATGTTGGTAGTTGCCTGCCTAGATAAATTATAACAAGGGTGTGACTTGTTTGTTCTAAAGTTTGAGCTGGATGTGATGAATCAGTAGATGCTTGTTTTAATTAGTATGCATAAGTGTCAGTTGGGGGAAAATGATCCCTGTACCAATGAATGGAGGGACATATCATTCCACACTCTGCCAATATGTGCTGCATGTAAGTGTTAGACTTGACATCCTTAGTGTGGTTTTCCCCCAAACGTTGTCCCTTTCCCCCTCCTGTTTTTTGAATTTCAGTTTTATTTTGGCAATAGGACTCTGTGTACTTTACCACTGCTAATGTGCTTGTATCTATCCTTCAAACATGGTAAACCTGACCTACACCTGATTGGCACATTTCATTTACATGTAAGTCCTTTGTAAAATGGCAGTACATGTACCAAGGGACTCTATACTGAATGCTACTAATGGCCTGAAGCACTCTTTAAAGAAGGATTCCTGGAAACAAGGTATTCTTCCGAGATATTTATTTAGTGGGATCAAAATGGACCACCAACACCTCACCACCTGATACGTTCTTTTACTCCTCTCTCCATCCGTCACTCCCCAGAACCTTATCCCCACAACATTCCACTCTAAACCCTCAAGACCCAGAACACCACATATCATCGCCCTTTAAAACAATGGAAACATTGTCCTCATCCACTTATACAACAATGAAAACATAAGTGCTGATTATGATGGCAGTCAGATGAAAGTCCAACCGCCATCCTGTCGGGAACAGGACCGGCCGACAGGGAGTCAGCGGTCCCGCCAGGGAAATTACAATCCGACCGGCGAGGAGACAGTCGGAAACATGCCTCCTAGCATTGAGGCTTATGCTGCAGCCCGAAAAAGGGCTGCAGCACAAGCCTCACTGTTAAGAGGCGAATATGGCTCATTACATCGCGATGTATTACATTGCGTGCTTTTACAACGCGGTCGCTACAACGACCGCGTTGTTAGTATGCGATGCATTTACATCGCAAGTCATTACAACGACTTGCACTAGGGGGCGTGCTGGACTTAGGAATAGTATTAATTACTATTCCTACTCCAGTTTGCGCAACAGTAGGGAAGGTGTTGGAATTCATTTCCAATACGTCAGCGCCCCCTAGTGCAAGTCGTTGTAATGACTTGCGATGTAAATGCATCGCATACTAACAACGCGGTCGTTGTAACGACCGCGTTGTAATAGTAGCGCGATGTAATGACAGCGTTGTAAATGCTGCTTCCCCTAAGAGTCATGTTTGTGAACATCCCTGCACCGTGTAGCAGGCACCATGCAGTGCCTGCCACACAGTGCAGGGATGTTTAGGGGGCACCAGAGGTGCCCCCCAGAACCCATACTGGAGGGCCAGGGGGGAAGGGGGACCCACTAGGGGACCCCAAAGTCACTTTCTGCCCCCCTTTCATGGCGGGTTAACCGCCATGAAACGGACGGCGGAAAGGGACATTGTAATCCCTATGGTGGTGCCTGAGCAGGCACCGCCACTATTGTAAGGATTGCAGTCCCTCTAACAGTCCGACAGGCTCCTTGAGCCCGTCGGATGCATGGCAGTTGGTCTCTCAGCCAGCCCACCATCCGCCCACCATTGTAATGGGGCGGGTGGTCCTGCAGACTCCGATGGGACTGCCACCGATGGCCTGATGGTGGCGGTCCTACCCCCATCGTAATCAAGCCCTATGTACAGCAAACAAAATAAAATTGATATATACAATGACATAAGCAAAGATAAATGTGATAAAAATAAAGATAAAGAAAATACATTGGAGAAATCAATGCATGACATAATCCTTCAAATATGCAGGAACACAACATTTTGTTGGGCAATGGCCGTGTGTTGGGCTACTGACCCGAGAATTATCTTCAACATCACATTGCATTTACCGTCTCACAAAATCTAATTGCTCCTCCGGTCCAACCACCAATTTCTCCTACCATGGCTTGTGAGCACATCATTCAACCATATTTCCACATGACCAGGTTTTCTACACACACACACAACACCCTTTCTGGAACTTGTCCTTCACTCCTTTCCCATCTCCAATAACGCCCCGCATCTTGGTCTGAATGCCCCTCCTCACATCTTCAAGTCCATGCAATAACTTGGGGTCCATAGGACGAGAACCCATCCATCCTCTCCTGACCTTGGTGCCAGGCATTCACCCTCTCAGCAAAACAAAAGGGGAAACACCCATGCTGTCATTAGGAGTGGTTCTCTTCACCAAAATCATGTCATTGACAACTATCCTTGAATATAGTTTATTCACCAAAGCCAACTGCAAACGTCCTTTAAAGGTACGATAAAAATTATTTGACTAATCCATTGCTCCTAGGATGATAAAGAGCAGTATTTATTCGCTTAATTCCCACCTCTCGTAAAACTTTTTCCATTTCAACCGAGACTAATTGCATTCCATTATCGGACACCAATTCACTCGAGTAGCCTTCCCTTCCAAATACCTCCTTCAAAAATCATATAATAACCTGTATACTAATTGTGCTCACAAGTCTCACCTCAGGCCACTTAGACAAATAATCAATTAAAACTAAAGCATGTCTAGATGATTCTCCCAACAATTTATATGGACCTGAAATGTCCAATGCCAATTTAAACCATGGTGCCATGGGTACCTCAATGGGTGTAACTGGAGAGTGATGCACCACTTGTGTTTTATCACTTATTGTACATGCACTACAATACCTCACATAATTCTCCACTGCCTTATCCACACCTGACCACCAAAATTCCTCCCTGATTCTCTGCTTCATGGCTCCGTTAGCGACATGTCCCTCATGGGCCAATTCCAATACACGCCCTTGCTACTCCCACAACGCAACCAAATGCTGCGCACATCGTAACAAACCCTTATCTAAACTCAACTTCTGTGCTACTCAGAGAAATGATTTAAACTCCGTCCCCTCCATCTTATCATCTGGCTAACCAGACACAATCCAAGCCCTCACCGGAGTTAAAACCTTGTCCTTTTATAATGAGTTTCTCCACTCATCCTCATACAAAACACCCTTAAAAGCTTCTGACACACACTCCATAGTACACACCATTTCAATGTCTTCCCCGCAGTCCTTCTCAAACTCTTCAACCGGCAAATGTGACAGACAATCAACCACAACATTTTTCTTGCCTGGGAAATACTCAATTTTGCAATCAAACTCTTGTAAACTGCACTGCAATTCAGCTATTCTGAGGGTAGCACTACCAGTATTCTTTGAAGTGAATAGATTCACCAATGGTTAATGGTCTGTATGGATTGTGAAATGTCACCCCCCCCCATACAGGTTTTGAAATGTTGTGCCCCCACCTCAAAGCCAGCGCTTATTTTTCAATGGTAGAATGAGAAGCCTCCCTTCCATCCACCCTTTTCTGCATGCGAACAGTGCCCAAACCTGTATTACTAGCATCAGTTATTATCACACTCCTGTCCTGTCTATCGAAGGGTTAAAAAGGATTCACATTAATGGTGTCTCAACGAAAGCACTTGAAAGCTGACTGACACTCCTTATCCCACACATATTGTTCCCCTTTCTTCATCAACTTCTTTAAAGAGAATGTCTTCTTGGAATAATGTGGCACGAACTTAGAATAAACTTCAACTAGACTCAGAAAAGATATTAGTTGGTCCTTTTTACTGGGTGCCGGAATTTTCTCAATTGCCTTCAAAATTTTCATTTTAGGTTGCACCCCTTGCTGAGAAATATGATGGCCCAAGTAGTCCACACCATCCTTGCTGAACTTGCATTTATCAACATGCAAACTAAGATCATAGTCCTGTAGTTTGACCAAAACCCACCTCAACCTGCCATGATGCATCTTCCCATCATCCCCACACACCAACACATCATCTTGAAAACAAAAAACACCTTCTTCCTTGTTAAACAAAAGCCTCATCATCCTCTGAAACACTGAGGATGCATACGCAAGGCCAATTGGCATACGTTTGTATCTATATGCACCCTTGGCATCACAAAAGAAGTAAGGTGTCTGCAATCCTCAGTCAACTGAACCTGACGGTAAGTGGCAGACATGCCAAGAGTTGTGAATTTCACTCCACCCTTCAATTTGTTGAACATTTCTGATATCTGATATGTTAGGTAATGACCCACCATCTACTCATATATTGCTGTTGAGATTGCAGAGATCAACACATAAACGTAATGAGTTATCACCTTTACGCGCCCAAACCACTGGGAATAGCCACTCGGAACTCTCAATTGGGTCAATCACATCCAATTTTCTTTTTAGTAGTAGTAATACTTTATGTGTTTGTCGTAAACCATCAAAGTATGAACACACAATAAAAATACGAGATATCGAATTATTACAATAGGACATAAAACAGTAGGTATAAGATTCAATTCAGAGACATTATCTCAGCCATTAAATAAGATAAAATCTACAACATTATAGCTCCATCTTAATATATGATAAAACCTGTGCAAAACGTTATGTAGCAGAATAGTACATCAGTAACAAACATCCCAGGGCGATTTTAAAACGTCAACACAGCCAAGACAATAGAAGCTAAATCAATACATATCCCCTCCTTATAAAATCAGTGCAAATTGCAGCCATGGATTATGTGCAAATAGCAGAAAATACGAAAACAATTTCCTCCTAAGTTTCCAGAGATTTAAAAAGGTTAAAAAGAAGTATGTGAAATATTAAGAGAATTAAAAAATATCTAAATTGCTGCTTGTAAAATTTTGCTTCTCTTGTACCAAACCGCCTGTAAGAACTTACTCACTGCAAATACAATTGTAGAAGTGTTGCTTTTTAAAATCCTAAAGGCAACTAGGTGTCTAGTTATTCCCATTTCTTGGCATATTGGGCGGATCCATTTGGGGCGAGGATCATGATACTCAGGACTGAAAAACATTATATGTGTCTTGTTCTCATCACTCATCCAATTTACATAGCCTATACAGTTCTTTGGATAACTCCTGCCTCAGTCAAAAGAACACACGGCGAACATTATGCACCACTGGAACTGCTCTGTCATGCAATATTATCTTGTGATGGAAACCCCTTAATTTTTCCAAATAATCTGAAAACACTTCCAGGAATTCTTCAACCTAGGAATTTATCTCATTCATACCAACACCATCAACTGATCCACTTTCCCCCAAAAATTTCTGTGAAATAACCTGATCAGGGGGGTTGGGATCAAGAATATATCTAACTCTCCTTGATCGCTCCAACCCAGCAAATTTGACCCTTCCTTAGCCTCAAATACTTTACATAACACACACTTGTCTTCAAACTCCAAAGTGGCTTGGAATTCCTTGACCAATTCAATTTGTTAACGTCCATAAGCATATAATGTTACCGATGGTTTACCTAGGGTCATCAGCTGGAAACCCTTAAAAACGTGAGGACCAATAAGGGTTAAATGGGAACATGAATCACCCATTACTCAAATTTCTACACCATTAATTTGCACTTTACATTGAGGCGGCTTCTTCTTAACACTGTGTAATGAATATGCTTATTGAGTATTGTGAGAGGCTAAACCAAAGGGGATGATGGACGGAGTGTTGAACATTGCAAGCACTCACCCCCAGTCAACTGATCTGGGTTTAATCCATCATCATTCTTTAGCTCACTCCGCCACCCCAGTTCAGACATGGCCATATGCAAATCAGTCTGACCCTGTGCCTCATGGGAACAGTCCAGCCCGAACTGCCACTCGGGGTGACAAATGCAAAAAGAACAATTGATGGACAGAATGCAGAACAATGTCATACATTCATCCCAGTACAGAGATCTGGGCCTAAATCCATCGTTTTTTTGCTCACCATGCCATTCCAGTTTGGACCCAGCCATATGCAAATCAGTCTTGACCCTGCTTGCAATGTTCAACACTCCGTCCATCATCCCTTTTGGTTTTGCTATGTTCGCCCTAAGTTGGCAGGGTATGCCCAGACGTGGGTCCCTTGCTCACTTTGCCACTGGATTCAAGATAGCCTGGCTGATGACGGCTGTAAGCCAGAAACCGGTCCCAGGATGCTTGTTTCCGGTCCAGGGAGGACCTGGCCTGGCAGTTCGGGCTGGACTGTTCCCATTGGGCGCAGGGTCAAGACTGATTTGCATATGGCTGGGTCCAAACTGGAATGGCATGGTGAGCAAAAAAACGATGGATTTAGGCCCAGATCTCTGTACTAGGGTGAATGTATGACATTATTCTGCATTCTGTCCATCAATTGTTCTTTTTGCATTTGTCACCCCGAGTGGGATGGGTATGCCCAGACGTGGGTCCCGTGCTCTCCATGCCACTGGAGTCAAGCTATCCTGGCTGATGAGGGCTGAAAGCCCGAAACCGGTCCTAGGATGCTTGTTTCCAGTCCAGGGAGGACCTGGCCTGGCAGTTCGGGCTGGACTGTTCCCATTGGGCGCAGGGTCAAGACTGATTTGCATATGGCTGGGTCCAAACTGGAATGGCATGGTGAGCAAAAAAACGATGGATTTAGGCCCAGATCTCTGTACTGGGGTGAATGTATGACATTGTTCTGCATTCTGTACATCAATTGTTCTTTTTGCATGTGTCACCCGAGTGGGACGGGTATGCCCAGACGTGGGTCCTGTGCTCTCCATGCCACTGGAGTCAAGCTATCCTGGCTGATGAGGGCTGAAAGCCCGAAACTGGTCCTAGGATGCTTGTTTCCAGTCCAGGGAGGACCTGGCCTGGCAGTTCGGGCTGGACTGTTCCCATTGGGCGCAGGGTCAAGACTGATTTGCATATGGCTGGGTCCAAACTGGAATGGCATGGTGAGCAAAAAAGCGATGGATTTAGGCCCAGATCTCTGTACTGGAGTGATTGTATGACATTGTTCTGCATTCTGTCCATCAATTGTTCTTTTTGCATTTGTCACCCCGAGTGGGACGGGTATGCCCAGACGTGGGTCCCGTGCTCTCCATGCCACTGGAGTCAAGCTATCCTGGCTGATGAGGGCTGAAAGCCCGAAACCTGTCCTAGGATGCTTGTTTCCAGTCCAGGGAGGACCTGGCCTGGCAGTTCGGGCTGGACTGTTCCCATTGGGCGCAGGGTCAAGACTGATTTGCATATGGCTGGGTCCAAACTGGAATGGCATGGTGAGCAAAAAAACGATGGATTTAGGCCCAGATCTCTGTACTGGGGTGAATGTATGACATTGTTCTGCATTCTGTAGATCAATTGTTCTTTTTGCTTTTGTCACCCCGAGTGGGACGGGTTTGCCCAGACGTGGGTCCCGTGCTCTCCATGCCACTGGAGTCAAGCTATCCTGGCTGATGAGGGCTGAAAGCCCGAAACCGGTCCTAGGATGCTTGTTTCCAGTCCAGGGAGCACCTGGCCTGGCAGTTCGGGCTGGACTGTTCCCATTGGGCGCAGGGTCAAGACTGATTTGCATATGGCTGGGTCCAAACTGGAATGGCATGGTGAGCAAAAAAACGATGGATTTAGGCCCAGATCTCTGTACTAGGGTGAATGTATAACATTGTTCTGCATTCTGTCCATCAATTGTTCTTTTTGCATTTGTCACCCCGAGTGGGATGGGTATGCCCAGACGTGGGTCCCGTGCTCTCCATGCCACTGGAGTCAAGCTATCCTGGCTGATGAGGGCTGAAAGCCCGAAACCGGTCCTAGGATGCTTGTTTCCAGTCCAGGGAGGACCAGGCCTGGCAGTTCGGGCTGGACTGTTCCCATTGGGCGCACGGTCAAGACTGATTTGCATATGGCTGGGTCCAAACTGGAATGGCATGGTGAGCAAAAAACGATGGATTTAGGCCCAGATCTCTGTACTGGGGTGAATGTATGACATTGTTCTGCATTCTGTCCATCAATTGTTCTTTTGCATTTGTCACCCCGAGTGGGACGGGTAGTGCCCAGACGTGGGTCCCGTGCTCTCCATGCCATTGGAGTCAAGCTATCCTGGCTGATGAGGGCTGAAAGCCCGAAGCCGGTCCTAGGATGCTTGTTTCCAGTCCAGGGAGGACCTGGCCTGGCAGTTCGGGCTGGACTGTTCCCATTGGGCGCAGGGTCAAGACTGATTTGCATATGGGTGGGTCCAAACTGGAATGGCATGGTGAGCAAAAAAACGATGGATTTAGGCCCAGATCTCTGTACTGGGGTGAATGTATGACATTGTCCTGCATTCTGTCCATCAATTGTTCTTTTTGCATTTGTCACCCCGAGTGGGACGGGTATGCCCAGATGTGGGTCCCGTGCTCTCCATGCCACTGGAGTCAAGCTATCCTGGCTGATGAGGGCTGAAAGCCCGAAACCGTTCCTAGGATGCTTGTTTCCAGTCCAGGGAGGACCTGGCCTGGCAGTTCGGGCTGGACTGTTCCCATTGGGCGCAGGGTCAAGACTGATTTGCATATGGCTGGGTCCAAACTGGAATGGCATGGTGAGCAAAAACGATGGATTTAGGCCCAGATCTCTGTACTGGGGTGAATGTATGACATTGTTCTGCATTCTGTCCATCAATTGTTCTTTTTGCATTTGTCACCCCGAGTGGGACGGGTATGCCCAGACGTGGGTCCCGTGCTCTCCATGCCACTGGAGTCAAGCTATCCTGGCTGATGAGGGCTGAAAGCCTGAAACCGGTCCTAGGATGCTTGTTTCCAGTCCAGGGAGGACCTGGCCTGGCAGTTCAGGCTGGACTGTTCCCATTGGGTGCAGGGTCAAGACTGATTTGCATATGGCTGGGTCCAAACTGGAATGGCATGGTGAGCAAAAAACAATGGATTTAGGCACAGATCTCTGTACTGGGGTGAATGTATGACATTGTTCTGCATTCTGTCCATCAATTGTTCTTTTTGCATTTGTCACCCCGAGTGGGACGGGTATGCCCAGACGTGGGTCCCGTGCTCTCCATGCCACTGGAGTCAAGCTATCCTGGCTGATGAGGGCTGAAAGCCCGAAACCGCTCCTAGGATGCTTGTTTCCAGTCCAGGGAGGACCTGGCCTGGCAGTTCGGGCTGGACTGTTCTCATTAGGCGCAGGGTCAAGACTGATTTGCATATGGCTGGGTCCAAACTGGAATGGCATGGTGAGCAAAAAAACGATGGATTTAGGCCCAGATCTCTGTACTGGGGTGAATGTATGACATTGTCCTGCATTCTGTCCATCAATTGTTCTTTTTGCATTTGTCACCCCGAGTGGGACGGGTATGCCCAGACGTGGGTCCCGGGCTCTCCATGCCACTGGAGTCAAGCTATCCTGGCTGATGAGGGCTGAAAGCCCGAAACCGGTCCTAGGATGCTTGTTTCCAGTCCAGGGAGGACCTGGCCTGGCTGTTCGGGCTGGACTGTTCTCATTGGGCGCAGGGTCAAGACTGATTTGCATATGGCTGGGTCCAAACTGGAATGGCATGGTGAGCAAAAAAACGATGGATTTAGGCCCAGATCTCTGTACTGGGGTGAATGTATGACATTGTTCTGCATTCTGTCCATCAATTGTTCTGTTTGCATTTGTCACCCCGAGTGGGACGGGTATGCCCAGACGTGGGTCCCGTGCTCTCCATGCCACTGGAGTCAAGCTATCCTGGCTCATGAGGGCTGAAAGCCCGAAACCGGTCCTAGGATGCTTGTTTCCAGTCCAGGGAGGACCTGGCCTGGCAGTTCAGGCTGGACTGTTCCCATTGGGTGCAGGGTCAAGACTGATTTGCATATGGCTGGGTCCAAACTGGAATGGCATGGTGAGCAAAAAAACGATGGATTTAGGCCCAGATCTCTGTACTGGGGTGAATGTATGACATTGTTCTGCATTCTGTCCATCAATTGTTCTGTTTGCATTTGTCACCCCGAGTGGGACGGGTATGCCCAGACGTGGGTCCCGTGCTCTCCATGCCACTGGAGTCAAGCTATCCTGGCTCATGAGGGCTGAAAGCCCAAAACCGGTCCTAGGATGCTTGTTTCCAGTCCAGGGAGGACCTGGCCTGGCAGTTCAGGCTGGACTGTTCCCATTGGGTGCAGGGTCAAGACTGATTTGCATATGGCTGGGTCCAAACTGGAATGGCATGGTGAGCAAAAAAACGATGGATTTAGGCCCAGATCTCTGTACTGGGATGAATGTATGACATTGTTCTGCATTCTGTCCATCAATTGTTCTTTTTGCATTTGTCACCCCGAGTGGGACGGGTATGCCCAGACGTGGGTCCCGTGCTCTCCATGCCACTGGAGTCAAGCTATCCTGGCTGATGAGGGCTGAAATCCCGAAACCGCTCCTAGGATGCTTGTTTCCAGTCCAGGGAGGACCTGGCCTGGCAGTTCGGGCTGGACTGTTCCCATTGGGCGCAGGGTTAAGACTGATTTGCATATGGCTGGGTCCAAACTGGAATGGCATGGTGAGCAAAAAAACGATGGATTTAGGCCCAGATCTCTGTACTGGGGTGAATATATGACATTGTTCTGCATTCTGTCCATCAATTGTTCTGTTTGCATTTGTCACCCCGAGTGGGATGGGTATGCCCAGATGTGGGTCCCGTGCTCTCCATGCCACTGGAGTCAAGCTATCCTGGCTCATGAGGGCTGAAAGCCCGAAACCGGTCCTAGGATGCTTGTTTCCAGTCCAGGGAGGACCTGGCCTGGCAGTTCAGGCTGGACTGTTCCCATTGGGTGCAGGGTCAAGACTGATTTGCATATGGCTGGGTCCAAACTGGAATGGCATGGTGAGCAAAAAAACGATGGATTTAGGCCCAGATCTCTGTACTGGGATGAATGTATGACATTGTTCTGCATTCTGTCCATCAATTGTTCTTTTTGCATTTGTCACCCCGAGTGGGACGGGTATGCCCAGACGTGGGTCCCGTGCTCTCCATGCCACTGGAGTCAAGCTATCCTGGCTGATGAGGGCTGAAATCCCGAAACCGCTCCTAGGATGCTTGTTTCCAGTCCAGGGAGGACCTGGCCTGGCAGTTCGGGCTGGACTGTTCCCATTGGGTGCAGGGTTAAGACTGATTTGCATATGGCTGGGTCCAAACTGGAATGGCATGGTGAGCAAAAAAACGATGGATTTAGGCCCAGATCTCTGTACTGGGGTGAATGTATGACATTGTTCTGCATTCTGTCCATCAATTGTTCTTTTGCATTTGTCACCCCGAGTGGGACGGGTATGCCCAGACTTGGGTCCCGTGCTCTCCATGCCACTGGAGTCAAGCTATCCTGGCTGATGAGGGCTGAAAGCCCGAAACCGGTCCTAGGATGCTTGTTTCCAGTCCAGGGAGGACCTGGCCTGGCAGTTCGGGCTGGACTGTTCCCATTGGGCGCAGGGTCAAGACTGATTTGCATATGGCTGGGTCCAAACTGGAATGGCATGGTGAGCAAAAAACGATGGATTTAGGCCCAGATCTCTGTACTGGGGTGAATGTATGACATTGTTCTGCATTCTGTCCATCAATTGTTCTTTTTGCATTTGTCATCCCGAGTGGGACGGGTATGCCCAGACGTGGGTCCCGTGCTCTCCATTCCACTGGAGTCAAGCTATCCTGGCTGATGAGGGCTGAAAGCCCGAAACCGGTCCTAGGATGCTTGTTTCCAGTCCAGGGAGGACCTGGCCTGGCAGTTCGGGCTGGACTGTTCCCATTGGGCGCAGGGTCAAGACTGATTTGCATATGGCTGGGTCCAAACTGGAATGGCATGGTGAGCAAAAAAAGATGGATTTAGGCCCAGATCTCTGTACTGGGGTGAATGTATGACATTGTTCTGCATTCTGTCCATCAATTGTTCTTTTTGCTATTGTGAGAGGCTGGCCTGCTATATGATGTGCACTTGTGTAAGTGGACACACTGCACCAGTCCAGACAACCCTAATGGTGATTTTAGACGGTCTTAGACAACCTTAGAAAGCTCTCTACGTGGTAGCTGTGGAGAGCAGCCTTAAGGCTTAGTCCAGAAGGAGAGTAAAGCAGCTTGTTTTACCAGAATGCATTCTTATAGGTATAGATTAAATGAAAAAGAACCACACAAGGTATTTATAAAAATATGTATTTATTATATAATACTAACACATACAGATTTCTCCTACCGGAGATATGCACACAATGCTTTGCATAGAAATCACGTAAATAGCACAGAATACACAGTGGACCCGGGGGTGACCAAACCATATACTAAGAAAGTGGTATAAAAACCATGACTCATGTCAGGACAGTGCCCAGAGGATGTAGAAGTGTCGGGGACCCAAGGAACCACCCAAGGTGAGTGACTAGGAACTCCACGGAGATCGTGTGCAGTGTGAGAACACAACCGCATTCTCCATACAAATCAATGTGTAAGTCGCAGTTGCAGTTTTAAAGATTAAGGACACTTCTCAGTGGACCCTGAAGAAACCCTTGGAAGACATAAGGTTGGAGAGCCACCCCACCTGTGGAATCCCTAGTACCCACATCACCTACACCAGGGAAGCTGGGTGCATAGGTGTGAAGTGGTGTTGGAAACCGCAGTCAAACTCAATGAAGGACATCAGGAAAGTGCCGCTGCTGGAGAAGAAGAAAGTGTCCCGTGGAATACGAAGGTGAATTCAAGTTGAAGAGTACCTGCAAGCAGAGGGGACAGAGTTTATCTCACTCAGGAGTGACCTGGAGACCTGGAAGACGAATGCCCATCAATGTCGAGAGTTGCAGGAGAGCTGACGGTGAGCTTGACTCTGCAGCTGTGACGACCAGGTGACGCTGTGGAAGACCAGGAGCCATGCACGAGTTGTCCCATGTCAGATGTTGAGAGTCGAGTGGTCGGTGTCCTTCGGGAGCACCAACAAGCCTTGGCAACTGCAAACAGTGTGTATGTCGAAAAAGGTGCAATGTCAGGACTCGCAAGGTCCAGGGGACTCACCACAAGCAGGGGAGTCAGGGCAGGCCTGAGCAATCAGGGAAGCCCAAAAGAAGTAAAGATGACCCTCAACAGGACCCACAGGCCGGAGGCACTGAAGTCGCAAGAGGACCTCAAGCAGCTCACCAAACGATGCAGACCACGGTGCAAGCAATGAGGTGTGGAAAAATGTTCTGGTCACTAGAGATGCTTGAGGTTGGGGCTACTTAGAGCCTAAAGATTTTGATGGAAGGAAGCCAACAATCCTTTGCATCAGCAAGTTGATGCGTTGTACAGGGGTTCTGTACCTGCGGCTCCTACGAAGGATACTGGCCTCAAACTTGGTGGGAGGGCAGGGCAAGCATCAAGAACTATGGAGAACTACCACCAGTGTTGCTGAGCCTTTTGGAGTCCATGGAAGCTCAGGACCAGCAGACCAGTCAGCTTAGTTGCTGTGCCTGCAGATGCAGGGAAGTGACTCCTTCACTCCAAGGGAGATTTCTTCAGGTGTATTGGATGCCCACAGGCCTTGGAAGGTTCCTGTATGGTGCACAGGCACAGATGATGCAGCAGACTGGAAGGGAGACAGAGTCGAGCCCAAACTAAGTCCAGCAAAGTCCAGAGTGCCCAGACAGTAGAAGCTGAAGTGGTGTCTGAATTGAATCGTGTCACACGACAAATCTAGGGACCTACACCCAGGTAAGCCCTTAAGTACCCTAAGGAAAGGGTTGGGATGATTCAGGGGACCCTCCCAGGGGAGGGTTTGGACAGGGGGAGGATACTCCCATGTCCTTTGTCCATTTTTGCACCAGAGCGGGAGCCAACGGCTCCCAGAGCTGGTTTGAACTGGACTATGCAAGGAGGCACCAAATGTGCCCTTCATGCAGACTGAGTGGTGCTGGCAAGCGCACCCACCCACCCCCAATACACTAAATCCTGTCTGGGAGGTGGTCACACCTCCCTGTTACAGGATACCTATTGTTCTGCCTTCCTCTGCTCGAGCTTGTGTTTGTTGCAATTGAGTTTGCATTTGTGACAGCCTCTAGTATTTGATACTTAATTTGAATATACAATTGAATTTTGTTTCGGTGTGTGTTTTCTTCTTTTTCGCATAATATTGTTATGTGTATCATAAATAAGTCTTCTATTTTCTATACTAGAAAGCAGTTCTCAAAGTAATTGTTGAAATCCCAACAGAACCAATTGTTTTATTGAATGTTAATACCCAGGTTCTGAGGGACACCGGGTCGCCCCATTATTTGTGATATTGTACCAGTGCAGGTAACTACTTGCGAGTGTTCTTTTGTATTGAAATCATTATACTCTGTTAAATTATTCAGAATATGTCAGACAGAGAGACACTTTCATATAGTGAGGACTATATATCTAAGTTAATTCAGGAACAAAGTGAGCTCAATCCCTTAGGACCAGGGATAGCCCCTATTGACACAACACTTAATGATAAACTGTTGGACTTGGCCCTTTTGGCAGGTTCACCCCTGAACTTTTTGCCTGTCTCTTAGCCTTTTCCCTGTGTAGTGTTGGTGATTTTAGGCCTCTGGGCACTTTCGCACTGTGGTCCAGTGGAAAGTGCGTGCGTTCTCGGTGTACTTGTGGTAAGATTGGCCTGCCCTCCCATAGGAATGCATGGGGGATAAGTGTGTCCATGGTAATTCCTGGTATGAAAGGAGCAGTGTGGTCAAGTCTGGTATGTATGAATTTGTGTGAATAAATGCTGCGCAATGGTGTGCGCAGATTTATTATGACTGGTGTAGAAATGCCACTTTTAGAAGTTGGCATTTATGTGTGCTCTGTGTCTGCCTGCCTGATGTGAATTGCATGTCTGGCTTGTGAGTGACAGGGGCTGGGAGGTGTGTGTGGCTCCAGGAGGGGCAGGGTGAGTCAGCGCAGGGCTGAATGGAGAGATCTCCATGCAGATGGGAGGGAGGAGTTGCACCTGGGACCTGAATAGGGCTGTGCCTTCCCTCCACAATGCTGGATCCGCCCCCTGTGGTGCGTCTGATCCCTGAGCCCCCACCTAACAAAGGAGAGAGGAGCTGAGCAAAACAAAGTGCTCCAAAGCTCCCCCAAACCAGTTCTAACTGGTATCCCCAGCCCTGTGCTGTGTCACAAAGGAAAAGGGCATATAAATATAGGGGCTGTGACCCCATGAAAATGTTCTGTTGTGCTGTTCTCTTGACTTGAGGGGGACCTGCTGCTGCTGGGCTCCAGGAGGAACCGCCACTAGGGACTGCCTCCCTGCTGGAGGGCCCTGTGAGCTGGCCTGCCTGGGCCCAGCCTTTGCCCCCTTCATCCTAAAGGACTCTCCTGGATTTTTGCCTCTAGCGCCCTGTGAGCGCTGTATTTTTATTCCTTGTGAGAGCTCTGCTCGGGGCAGCAGAGAAGGAGCGTGTGTGCTCTGCAGCGCGGAGCTGCCCTTTGACTAGAGGGAATCCCGGCGTGGGGATTCCCCCACAGGATCGTGAAACCGAGCGGGAGCCCACCCCGCGATTGCAGCCGCAGTGGTGCTCATTGAAAAAGCGGGTGCCCACCCCGCTATTATCTTTAAATTGGACAACGGGAGCCTACCCCGTGTTGCCCTCCTTCGCGGGTGCCCACCCCGCATAGTTGCACCTTTAAACAAAAAGAAATCACCGCCGACCGGCCCGGGAGCCTCGGAAGCACCGGGAGGAATTCCCAGTGACGTCAGAAAAACGCCGCGCTGGGATTGGTGCCCGCGGGAGGCGTCGCCTAGCGATCGAGACTCCGCCGACACGCGTCATCACGGACGCAAGGAGAAGGCGACCCGGAAGTGGTGGAGGCCTGAGCGGGGCCCGCAGCCCCAGAGAAGTCGGAGCGTTGCAGGCTCCATTTCAGCTGCCCGCCGCCAGCAAGAGGAGACCGGTGAGTGAGCCTAAGTGCCAGTGTTGTGTGCATCTTCCCAGCGGCGCCGCAGTTGCGGGCCGCTGCAACATCTGGCACTCTTGTGGTTCTGAGTCCCAGAGTGGGACTCCAACGTTGGGGGCATTTGTTTCCAAGAGTCCCCGAGGGGGCTCCCAGGCACAGTTGTGCCCGTTCTTCCTTGAGCTTCCCAGCGGCGCCGCAGTTGCGGGCCGCTGCAATGTGGGGACAGATTTTGTTGAGAAGCCCCAGTGGGGGCCCAAGAGGCACGAGGAGTGCCAGACTTTATTTGCGCATTTTGCCAGCTGCCCTGCGAGAGCGCAGGCAGCTGCGACCTTGGGGGACAGTTTCATTTCCAAGTTGCGAGTCCCAGAGAGGGGCTCAGGGGGCACGCTGGTGCCTGTGCTCATTTTCACAGCTGCCCAGCAATTAGTGGGCAGCTGCTACGTTTAGGCCGGTGCTCTGCGCACTTTTACTTCGCTGCTTTTGCAGCCAGCCCGGACATTCTGGACATTGGGCGTTTGAGCTCCTGTGAGAGAGGCCAGTTGGCCCGAGGCCAGTTTCCGTGTGTGGTGCCCCCGTTTGGGGCACTCTGTGTTCCTGCTAATTGCTGCCTAAGGTGGTTAGGCTTATGCTTATGAGATTATTGCCTACTATGTTCTAGGCCTAATGTGAGGATAATTCTGAGGTCAGATCTTTACCAGTAGTAACTGGTTGTGTGCTATTTTGGTTTACTATTTGTGCTACATTTACCATTTGTGATTTGTGCTGGTTTTGACAGTGGCCCAATTGGCCCTGTCATGTGTAAATAATCCCCTGTAAATACTGCCTGGTGCCCGTTGGCACAGTGTACATTGTGTGATTATGATCTAATGTGGTTATTATAATACAAAGGCTATTTTTATATATAACCTTGTGTGGAGTTCCTTTTGTGGTGTGCCTAGTGTGTTGCTGCTGTGAGAGTGTGTTGCGCAAACGCTTTACACATTGCCTCCGGGATACGCCTGACTGCTCGTGCCAAGCTACCAAGGGGGGTGAGCAGGGGTTATCTTGGGTGTGTAACTCCCTCGCCCTGACTAGAGTGGTGGTCTCTGCCTGGCTTTGGCGCAAGCCTTAGCCAACCAGAGATCCCATTTCTAACATTGGTTGTCAGCGGTGAGGATAGGACTTGCGATTGCGCAGTACCACAGCGACGACTGGCTGCACTACAAAGCTCTGCATTTAGATAATCACGTGTTTGGGGATTATTGTTCTGAGTTTTATTTTAATTCTTCTCCTAAAAGTGTCATTTGTAAATTGTATACTCTTGCTTCAGCTCAGACACCTAGGTCTCCTGTGTTGCACGTGTCCCTGAGCGTCCTGCCAAAATGGAGTCTGCTTTTAATTTTTGTGGTCTGCTTAGATACAGTATGTGGGAGTTGGTGGAGTTCTGTGAGGAGAGAGACATAGCAGTGAGTGGGTCAGACACCCAGTCAAAACTTAGGGAAAACCTGATTCAATGGCAAAAGGATGAATGGGAACGTGAGCGCAATGAGGAGAAGAGGGCCCTGGCCGCACGCCAAGAGGGTGGTGGGTCTGAGGGGAGCACAGAGGAGTCTGAAGAGGAGGAAGAAAATGACAGGACAGGGACGCCAGTAGATAGTGGAGACCCCACAGATAGGGAGTCTCTTGCTGGGTCCAGTGTCGGGGGCAGTGCCCCATCCCTTTCCCTATCCCCAGAGGAGTGGGTACATAGGAGGGAAGAAAGGGAGCATCAGCTGGCTTTGGAGAAGCTCAGGTTAGAGCATGCCAAGGAGATAGCGCAGCTGAGGGTGGAGGAGAAAAAGCTAGAGACCGAAAGGGTCTTAGCGCAGGAGAGGGTGGCGGAGGCTGAGAGGGCCTTCACCAAGGAGAAATTAGCTCTTGGGGGTACGTCCTCTGAGTGTAGTTTTAGTTGTCTGGATTCACCAGTAAGGGTGGGGTCCAGTGGTGGCAGCAATATGGAGTCCAGTGCAGGAAGTCCCATTCCCAGTTCCCAGAGTATGGTACCTGTTTCCCAAGAAGAGGAGTACAGGTTGAAGTTCAGGGGCAGTAGGAAATTGTCTCACTAGTCTTGGGGGGAGTTTGTGGATGAATGTAATGATGCACTGGCTGATTGGGTGACGGTTAACACGGAACAGGATTTTCACGGACTGTTCGATCTGGTTATCAGAGAGCACCTGCTCAGTTGTTGTTTTCCGGGGTTGCGCCAACACCTGTTGGAGTGTGGGTTTTCTGATCTATGGGAGTTTACACGAGAGGCAGACCTCTGGGAAAGTGCCCGAGGTTCTGAAGAGGCATTGGGGAGTGATCCCAAAAGTAGTGGCTCAGGTATCTTCCAGTCCTGTATTGGGGAAGAGGTTCAGAGTAGCCCAGCTGGGTCCCAGTGTAGTGGGAGGGGTGTAGGGGCTTACGTCCTGTCTCAGTGGAGTAGGACTGAGTGTGGGACTGAGTGTCCCCAGGTGCCCGAAACCCAGTCTCAGAACCTGGATGGTTTCTTCAGGGAACACCAGATTGGGAGCCTAGGCTGTCTTGTTAGTCCATTTGAGGAGGATCTCCTAGTGTCTGGAGAACCTGGAGCGTCTGTAAATAGAGCTCCAGTGGTTCTGGTGTCTGGCGGTGCCGCTCCAGTTGGGAGGGTACAGAAGTCCAGAGAGAGGGGTGACATGGGGCTGTGTTCCCCAGTGGAAGAGCCAGTGGGTCAGGGACCAGCCAGAAGGGCTGAGTCTCCTAGAAGTGACCGTGGTGACACCACATCTGTCCTGGGGGATCTTCGTGCACTGTCAGGTGGACAGGGGTCGGGAGATCTGCGCCAGGCAGACTGTCACACGACACATGAGTCATGTGTTACCCTCGGGGGGCTACTGTGCGAGTCCCCAGAAGTCCTGGAGTGCCAGGCAAGTACTCAGCCAAAGGGTTTAGACCTAAGGTTGGGAGGCCAGGTTCAGGATCTGCCTGACCTGGAGGGAAGGACGTCTGTAACCAGTGTCCTGACCGGTTCATCTTCCAGGGGTACCGCTCCAGTTGGGAGAGTGCAGAACTCTGGAAGGGGGTGCAGAGGGAGGGAGCCCTCGCCTCTGACCCCGGTGCAACCTGAGGGGTTAAACCCTAGGTTGGGAGACCAGTTCTTGGAGAGAGGTCCTGAACTGGTGGGAGAGTTGTGTTCTGAGGGTGCCTCTCCAAGGAGGAGAGTGCGGAACCCTACCCACTCTGTGGATGGGCAAGGACCAGTGGCATCTGGGTGGCCTAGGGCCTAGTCCTGGCCTCGGACAGCTAGGGAATACCAGTGGGGTAGCCCAGGTGGTCCAGAGAGCTTTTACAGAGGGAACCATGTGGGTTCACAGTGGCGTAGAACAGGAGGGTGTCCCTGCAGTTGCAGGCCCGCGTCCGTGTTCTATCACCCCAAGCAGGGAAGCCCATCACAGTGGTGATTGGTCTGCCCTGCGTTTTGGCTGGAAGGGGGTTGTGTTGGACTTGGCCCTTTTGGCAGGTTCACCCCTGAACTTTTTGCCTGTCTCTTAGCCTTTTCCCTGTGTAGTGTTGGTGATTTTAGGCCTCTGGGCACTTTCGCACTGTGGTCCAGTGGAAAGTGCGTGCGTTCTCGGTGTACTTGTGGTAAGATTGGCCTGCCCTCCCATAGGAATGCATGGGGGATAAGTGTGTACATGGTAATTCCTGGTATGAAAGGAGCAGTGTGGTCAAGTCTGGTATGTATGAATTTGTGTGAATAAATGCTGCGCAATGGTGTGCGCAGATTTATTATGACTGGTGTAGAAATGCCACTTTTAGAAGTTGGCATTTATGTGTGCTCTGTGTCTGCCTGCCTGATGTGAATTGCATGTCTGGCTTGTGAGTGATAGGGGCTGGGAGGTGTGTGTGGCTCCAGGAGGGGCAGGGTGAGTCAGCGCAGGGCTGAATGAAGAGATCTCCATGCAGATGAGAGGGAGGAGTTGCACCTGGGACCTGAATAGGGCTGTGCCTTCCCTCCACAATGCTGGATCCGCCCCCTGTGGTGCGTCTGATCCCTGAGCCCCCACCTAACAAAGGAGAGAGGAGCTGAGCAAAACAAAGGGCTCCAAAGCTCCCCCAGAACCAGTTCTAACTGGTATCCCCAGCCCTGTGCTGTGTCACAAAGGAAAAGGGCATATAAATATAGGGGCTGTGACCCCATGAAAATGTTCTGTTGTGCTGTTCTCTTGACTTGAGGGGGACCTGCTGCTGCCGGGATCCAGGAGGAACCGCCACTAGGGTCTGCCTCCCTTCTGGAGGGCCCTGTGAGCTGGCCTGCCTGGGCCCAGCCTTTGCCCCCTTCATCCTAAAGGACTCTCCTGGATTTTTGCCTCTAGCGCCCTGTGAGCGCTGTATTTTTATTCCTTGAGAGCGCTTTGCTCGGGGCAGCAGAGAAGGAGCGTGTGTGCTCTGCAGCGCAGAGCTGCCCTTTGACTAGAGGGAATCCCGGCGTGGGGATTCCCCCACAGGACCGTCAAACCGAGCGGGAGCCCACCCCGCGATTGCAGCCGCAGTGGTGCTCATTGAAAAAGCGGGTGCCCACCCCGCTATTATCTTTAAATTGGACAACGGGAGCCTACCCCGTGTTGCCCTCCTTCGCGGGTGCCCACCCCGCATAGTTGCACCTTTAAACAAAAATAAATCATTGCCGACCGGCCCGGGAGCCTCAGAAGCACCGGGAGGAATTCCCAGCGACGTCAGGAAAACGCCGCGCTGGGATTGGTGCCCGTGGGAGGCATCGCCTAGCGATCGAGACTCCGCCGACACGCGTCATCACGGACGCAAGGAGAAGGCGACCCGGAAGTGGTGGAGGCCTGAGCGGGCCTCTCGTGAGTCAGGAGAGAGCCCGCAGCCCCAGAGAAGTCGGAGCGTTGCAGGCTCCATTTCAGCCGCCAGCAAGAGGAGACCGGTGAGTGAGCCTAAGTGCCAGTGTTGTGTGCATCTTCCCAGCGGCGCCGCAGTTGCGGGCCGCTGCAACGTCTGGCACTGTTGTGGTTCTGAGTCCCAGAGCGGGACTCCAACGTTGGGGGCATTTGTTTCCAAGAGTCCCCCGAGGGGGGGCTCCCAGGCACAGTTGTGCCCGTTCTTCCTTTGGCTTCCCAGCGGCGCCGCAGTTGCGGGCCGCTGCAACGTGGGGACAGATTTTGTTGAGAAGCCCCAGTGGGGGCCCAAGAGGCACGAGGAGTGCCAGACTTTATTTGCGCATTTTTCCAGCTGCCCTGCGAGAGCGCAGGCAGCTGCGACCTTGGGGGACAGTTTCATTTTCAAGTTGCGAGTCCCAGAGAGGGGCTCAGGGGGCACGCTGGTGCCCATGCTCATTTTCACAGCTGCCCAGCAATTAGTGGGCAGCTGCTACGTTTAGGCCGGTGCTCTGCGCACTTTTACTTCGCTGCTTTTGCAGCCAGCCCGGACATTCTGGACATTGGGCGTCTGAGCCCCTGTGAGAGAGGCCAGTTGGCCCGGGGCCAGTTTCCGTGTGTGGTGCCCCCGTTTGGGGCACTCTGTGTTCCTGCTAATTGCTGCCTAAGGTGGTTAGGCTTATGCTTATGAGATTATTGCCTACTATGTTCTAGGCCTAATGTGAGGATAATTCTGAGGTCAGATCTTTACCAGTAGTAACTGGTTGTGTGCTATTTTGGTTTACTATTTGTGCTACATTTACCATTTGTGATTCGTGCTGGTTTTGACAGTGGCCCAATTGGCCCTGTCATGTGTAAATAATCCCCTGTAAATGCTGCCTGGTGCCCGTTGGCACAGTGTACTTTGTGTGATTATGATCTAATGTGGTTATTATAATACAAAGGCTATTTTTATATAATAACCTTGTGTGGAGTTCCTTTTGTGGTGTGCCTAGTGTGTTGCTGCTGTGAGAGTGTGTTGCGCAAACGCTTTACACATTGCCTCTGGGATAGACCTGACTGCTCGTGCCAAGCTACCAAGGGGGTGAGCAGGGGTTATCTTGGGTGTGTAACTCCCTCGCCCTGACTAGAGTGGTGGTCTCTGCCTGGCTTTCGCGCAAGCCTTAGCCAACCAGAGATCCCATTTCTAACATAAACTCTCTAAATTGGAGAGATTAGAAAAAAGCTCATCCGTTCCCGCTTGCATGGTCACCGCCTAACAAAGTACTTACAGGCTAACATTATCCCGAAGGGCCTCCAAGTGCGGAACGAACCGGCTATTTTCATAGACATTCCAAAATTCCGTGAAGGTTTCTCTTTTGTAGCCAACAACTGCTCCCGGCACTGGATGGTGCTAGGGGTTGAGACAGCTCTGAAGTACGTTAAAAAGCTAGCTCAAGAAATTGCTGATTTAAAAAAAGAAATCTTGGATGATAAAACTGTTAACAACGCGAAAGAGGCCCCGGAACGAGCGGAAAAAACCTTGGCTGAGTTTAACACCATCACTCTCAACAAAAAGCTTGATAAATTAACCAAGGATATAAGGGCATATGATAAAAAAGTAACCTATCCATACTTGAGTGACGATTACTACGAACAAGACTCTCAGGGCTTCTACACCAGTAGGAGCCAACAAGGATACCGGAGGTTTGCGACCCTTTCCAATTCTTCATTTGGAAGTGGCTCGGAAAGTGACACTGACAGACCGACCACAAGTACTAACACCAGATTATACCAACAAGGACAACAATTCCAGGACCCCCAAGGCACTGTTCCTTTGCTCACGGCCGCACTAACTAACCCGAGCTGCCGCCGAACAGACACAACTCTGCACATTAAGGTGAGAACCAACGAGATGTTTTAGAGCGCTATAGTCTGCGTGACACATTATAACATCATGCATCTAAAACCAGTTTTTCGGTTTTTACAGCAATCCAATGTTTATGGATGACTAAGCACATCACACATGACTCCAACCGGCTGGTGGAAGTCGAGTGATTTCCCAGATGAGGTATGTTCATAACCTCATTGCCACAATTGTGATATGCGGAATTACTTTCTGTATCCGACCTACACAGTGCCCATTATTATTTCTTTTAGGCTCCAACCGGCTGGTGGAGACCTCTCTGTTCATCGTGCATTCGCAGATCTCATGCATAGAGGCTTCTGCATTTTGGTAAGATTCATTTTTACACCCTAGCCACGAAACAGTTTTAAATTAACTTCTGTTAATACACACCTGATCATTCCTTACAATTAGTTTTATAGGCTGTCCATCCACCCTTCCATAGTCCTGAGGAAGACCCGCCCTGATGCACTTCAATTTTGCGCTTCTGCAAGGGTCGAAATGTCGACAAGCTACATATGTCCGCACAGTTTTCATGATCACAAATTAATTCATCAATGTATCTTGGAATACATGTGCAAAACCATATAGGACAAGAACAAAAATAGGCTTTTTCTATCCCCACCTGTTTTTATTTCACGTGTATTCATAATGTATATAGTGTATTGTCCATATCACTAATCACTATATGTCACTTACTCACCATTGTCACTTATTGTGTTTATTGCAATTGATTTTGCATTTGTGACAGCCTCTAGTATTTGATACATAATTTGAATATACAATTGAATTTTGTTTCGGTGTGTGTTTTCTACTTTTTCGCATAATATTGTTATGTGTATCATAAATAAGTCTTCTATTTTCTATACTAGAAAGCAGTTCTCAAAGTAATTGTTGAAATCCCAACAGAACCAATTGTTTTATTGAACGAGCTTGTCTCAGCAGCAGGAGGGCAGAGTCGTGTCTCTTGTGTTTATGGTGTGGGGGTATGATTCCAACCAGTTTGATACCAAACTTGATAGGATTCGTTGCAGCCAATTTTGAGATGATCATCGTGTAATTACACGGTGCCCCTCTATATAGTATATGGCTGCTTCACTTACAAAACGGAAAAATGGACTCCATAGGCTGTAGGGGTGTCCTGCTCATGCAGGGGAACCCTCACACTTTGAACCAAGCACCCTGCACTCAGTATTGTAAAGGCCTGCCATAGGGGTGACTTATAGGTTTTAAGTGCAGTGACCCAAGATATAGAAGACCTATATCTTTCGTAAACGGGGCTAGCACCAGCTTACACGGGCTGCAATGGCAGACCTGTAGTTACCGTTTGAATGGTCTCCCATGGGTGGCATAATATATGCATCAGCCCATGGGGGACCTCTGTGGTAGTTATGCCCTGGGTAACTTAGTAAGATATACTAGGGACTGATGAGGGTACATCAATAATATCCAATCTGGGATGTACCTAAGTGCTGAACATAACAATTTAGGGGAGAAAGCAGAGAGACTGGGGTCCTGATTAGCAGGATCCCAGTCAGACTAGTGAATAACAGCTTAGCACCAAGCAAAAAGTGGGGGTAACCATAAAAGCAGATCCTACTTTCCTACACAACCCCCCCAAACGTAAGGAGATGAGACTAACCTTGCCCAGTTGAGTCTTCATTTTCTAAATGGAAATATCTGGAGAGTCAATCTGCATTGACATGGTTACTCCCAGATCTATGTTCCACTGTATAGTCCATCCCCTGTAGGGAAATGGACCACCTCAAAAGTTTGGGGTTTTCACCCTTCATCTGTTTAAGCCATAAGAGGGGCTAATGGTCTGTCTGAACAATGAAGTGAGTGCCAAACAAGTATGGCCTCAACTTCTTCAGGGCCCAGAACACAGCAAAGGCCTCCCTCTCAATGGCTGACCAATGTTTCTCCCTGGGGGTCAACCTTCTGCTAATAAAAGCTTATGGTTGATCCTGGCCCTCTGCATTCAGTTGTTATAACACAGCCCCTACCCCTAACTCAGATGCATCCGTCTGGACAATTAAAGTTTTAGAGTAATCAGGACTTTGCAGAATGGGAGCAGTGCACATGGCCTGTTTGAGGTGATCAAATGCCTTTTGACAGCTTACTGTCCACTGAACATTCTTGGGCATTTTCTTAGATGTCAGATCATTCAGGGGAGTCACTATGGACGCATATCCCTTCACAAATCTTCTGTGATACACAGTCAGGGCCAAGAAAGCTCTGACCTGAGTCTGGGTAGTTGGAGCAATCCATTCCATTATGGTCTGGATTTTGCTCTGTAGTGTTTGAACCTGGCCTCCACCTACCAGATGGCCCAAGTATACAACCTTGCTCTGCCCTACCTGGCACTTAGTGGCCTTGATAGTGAGGCCTGCTTTCTGCAGATCCTCTAAAACATTCTTGAGGTGGACCAGGTGATCCTCCCAGGTGGAGCTAAAGACAGCTATATCATCTAGATATGCTGCGCTTGAGGCTTCCAGACCTGTTAGAACTTTGTTCACAAACCTCTGGAATGTGGCAGGTGCATTCTTCAAACCAAATGGCATTACAATAAACTGATAATGCCCACTAGGGGTTGAGAATGCTGTTTTTGGCTTGGCATCCTCCTCTAGTCTGATTTTCGAGTAGCCAGCAGTCATGTCAAATATACTCAGAAACGTGGCTGAGGCCAAAGTAGCTATAAGTTCACCTGCCCTGGGAATTGGATGAGCATCAGTCCTACTGGCTGCATTGAGACCTCTGTAGGCTACAAAAAACCTAATTTCTCTTTTTCCACCCTTGGTATGAGGTTTGGGTAGTAGGACTACTGGGCTAGCCCAAGGGCTATCTGAGGGCTCAATTACCCAAAACTCTGGTATCTTCTGGACCTCTGTCCTGATGCAATCTCTGACATGGTCAGGCTGCCTGTAGATTTTATTCTTAATAGGTAGACTATCACCTGTGTCCACTTCATGGGTAGACCAGGTTATTTGACTGGGTGTCAGGAAAAACATATGCCTGAACTGATTGAGGACTTTCCTGCAATTAGTCTGCTGTTGATCAGTGAGGCTGCCTGCCCAGGCCACTCCATCTACTGATCCATCATCAGGGTTCTGAGAGAGGAGATCAGGGAGAGGGTCACTCTCTTCCTCCTGTCCCTCATCAGTTCTCATGAGCAAGCCCATGTCAGCAAAAGGTTTTAGCATGTTCACATGAAGTACCCTATGGGGACTTCTGGGAGTACCTGGGTCCACCAAGTAGGTGACCTCACCCTTTTGCTAAAGTATAGTGTGGGGTCCACTCTAACCCTGGGCAAAGCACTACGCTACGCTCGCGTAGTTTGCGAAGTTTGCGCTACTTCGCACTACGTGAATTGCACGTAGCACAGTGCAAACACGCGTAACGTAGCGTAGTGCAGCGGTCATTTTTTGCTTGCTCGTGGTCCTCAACGTCAAGTTGGCGACCGCGAGCAAGCAAAATGACATCCCGGCGAGACTTTTTCCTCGTTCGCGATCAGCAACATCAAGTTGCCGATCGCGAGCGTGGAAAATAAACCTCCCGGCGAGATTCTCAACGCGGGGCGGTCAGGTTTCTCATTGCGAGTGGTCGCGTATGCTCGTGACCGCTCGCGATGAGAAACTACCAGTCCGCGTTGAGAAAGCTGCAGCTCGAGTAAAAATCTACTAGAGCGGCAGTAAAAGACAGCTCGCACTGTGCAAGATGCCGTTTTCAATGATTGCACAGTGCGGACAAGCATCCGGCACTGTGCAATCATTGCGAACAGCGCACTACGCAGTTCGCGTAGTGCTACACGTAGCTCGCGTAGTGCGAAGTGCACTTCGCGTAGCTTCGCATAGTGCTACTTCGTGAACTACGCCCAGGGTTAGTCCACTCCATTTGTCTAGGAGAGCTGCTGGAGCCACAGGCTCCAACACCCACACTTTCTGACCTGGCTGGTAAACAGTCACGACAGTCTTTTGGTCATGCCAAGCTTTTTAGAGTTCTTGGCTGGCCTCCAGGTTTCGCTGGCCATCTTCATGTACTCTGCCATGCGAGAATGCAGGCCAAGTACATAGTCCACTATGTCCTGTTTGGGAGGTTTGAGACGTAACTACCACCCCTCCATCACTAGACACAAGGGATGTCCAAACAGAAGTTCAAAAGGGCCGTAGTCAACCCCCTTCTGAGGAACCTCCCTGTAGGCAAAGAGAAGGCAGGGTAGCAGGATATCCCATTTTTGCCTAAGCTTTTCTGGAAGCCCCATGATCATACCCTTTAGGGCCTTGTTGAACCTTTCAACAAGCCCATTGCATTGAGGATGATAGGGGGTGGTTGTAGGAAGCTGGCTCTGTATATACTAATCCAAAATGAGGTATAGTGTACACAGAGTCCAGTGGAACCCCAAAGGTAGGCAGAGGTAAACGTAGATAGCACCTTACTCTCTATTTGTGGTGGTGTGGGCGAGCAGTATGGCTTTATCAGAGGGCAGTGTTAAGCATTTGTTGTACAAACTCAGGCAGCAAATGATGTCACATACTCAAAGACTGAACTCAGACCAATTTGTTTGTATAAAAAATATTATTTAGTTATATTTATTTCCTAGAACCAAGCAAGCCTGGTACAGGTAAGTGTAAATGGTACTTTTCAAGGCAGGATGAACAATACAAGCAAGCTGAATGAAAATGACTTTGTTACAGATTTGTAAATCTTTTCATTACAGTGGAAATCACTGTTAGATTACTTTTGATTAGTTTGCAGATTACTTTATGGATTACTTTTTCTACTCAGTGTGATATGCCTAGATATCACACTGGGACATTTCCTAGAGAAAAGGTAAGTAAAGCAGTTTTTAGTTATTTGCAGTTTTTCAAGTTCTCATACAAAACCAACTCCACACTTAAAACAGTTTTCAAGGAAAAACAGTCAATGTTTTTCTATGGAGAAAATGTGGTTATCGGTTAACAGGTAAGTACTTGGTTGTGGGAGTTGGTATTCTGGGGTTAGAACCAGGGTTCCCCCAGGGTCAAGGATGCACACTTGAAGCACCCTCAGCGGCACTAGGGTGGCCGGGTGCAGAGTGCTGAGGCCCTATGTTATCCAATTGAGGATAGGGGGCCTCCGGTTGGTGGCTGCTCATGAGCAGGCCACCATGTTGTGGGAGCAAATCTCCTGGTTTTAGGCTCAGGGCAAAGGGGGATCTGAGTTAGCACCCAGATTACACCCACAGCAGTGCAGCGGCAGCTGGGTGCAGGGTGCTGTTTTGGCGTTGGGTGCCCTGTTGATTTCAATGGGAATTATCCGGTTGCAACAAAGACTGCAGGCTCAGGACGAAGATCTTCTGGAGGTGACCACCATTTGGAGAGGTATGTTGGGATGCCTGGGGATGCTGGGACACTGTCGGTTGGGCCAACTAAGGCCTTGGGGCGTCAGATGCATGGGTCCGGTTTTCTTACCAGCTCCGGTCGCAGTCAGGGGGATCCTTCAGAAAGAGACTGCTGGCATCGTTTGGAGGCAGGTCAGAGATCACCAGATCTCAGGTCAGGATTGCCGGGGAGACCTCCTCGTGGTGTTGGGCCACTCGAACTCGTGCCGTAGACGTTGGGTGCAGAGTGGTGCAGACTTTCAGATTTGGCCAGAGTCTGTGGGTGAGCAAATCCGGTGCTGATGGGAGACAAAGTCTTTGGCTTGGAAGGCAGGGCAGGTCCTTCGGGTTCTTGAAGCTGCTGGCTGCAGGACACATCTGGATTTCGCTGGAGCAGGGTTGAGGTGGGGGCAGGCTGGTAGGTCTGGGGCCAAGTCAGTGGGCATCCTCCTCTTCTAAGTTTCAGCACAGTTTCTTCTGTCCTTCTTCTTCTTCTTCTCTTCTTTTTGTCGGGTCTTGTCTTGAGGAGGCAAGGTTCAGGGTTGCCCCTAAATTCTAGATTTAGGGGCATTACAGGTAAGTAAAGGTTGAGGCCAATGGGTCCCTTCCTTGGGGTGGGTACACCCCCTATTATGCCACCCTCCAGTGGGACGGGGCATATGCCTCACTCTGGTTGGCTGGGTCCCCCCATCTGCAAGATGGTGGGGACTTAGAGTAGTGCTTCATCTCGCCTCCCCGACCTGAGGGGTGGGGTTGGCAAAGGTCGACACACCTCCCTTCCTCACTTGGGTTTCCCGCCGATTCTCCTGCCCAAAGTTGGGGTCAGAACTGGTGGGGGCCAGTTGCTGGAAGTAGCAAAGGCCTGGGGCAGCTCACAAAGGCGGCAAGCCTTTGAAGCTTCTCCTTCATGGACCCAGCCCATTCTGGGGGAGGAGGCTTGGCACCTCGTCCCAGGATGTGCATTGTTTCAGACCCCCGAGAGCAGCAGGCTCTCGACCCAGGGGTCCAGAAACATGTCTGGTGGTGGCAGCTGGCAAGCAGCCACTCCGTCTGGACACTAGTGTTAGGTCGTTTTTCAGGGGGCATCTCTAAGATGCCCTCTGAGTGCATTTTTCATTAAATCCCACACTGGCATCAGTGTGGGTTTAATGTGCTGAGAAGTTTGATACCAAACTTCCCAGTTTTCAGTAAAGCCATTATGATGCTGTGGAGTTTGTAGTGACAAACTCCTAGCACCATATACTCTTAATGGCATTACTGCACCTACAATGTCTAAGAATTGGCTTAGACACTGTAGGGGTACAGGGCCCATGCACCGGTACCCTCACCACTGGTATAGTGCACCCAGCTAGAGGGGTGGCTGACCTATGCCAGGGCAGTGGGTTGTAGGCATGGCATACAGTGATGTGTGCCATGTCGACTCTTCACTTTGTTCTGCACCAAAACACGCAGCATGCAAAGGCAGTGTGTGTGTGTGTAAAGGTACAGGGCCTCTAAGGGTGGCACAATAAGTGCTGCAGCCCTTAAAGGTCCTCCCTGGCCACAGTGCCCTTGGTACCGGTGGTACCATTTACAAGGGACTGACCTGTGGCCAAAGAGTGCCAATTGGGTTTTGTCTCAATGCAGTTTTAGGGAAAGAACAAAGGCCCTGGGTACCTGTTTGGCAGTAACCCAGGGCACACTCAGTCAAAGTACATCAGCTATTTAGCAAAAAGTGGGGGCAACCATGCAAAAGATGGCACTTTCCTACAGTGGTGAATTTATAATTCAATCCACACTCCTTCCACATTGCAGTTATGTAACTTGACAT
This sequence comes from Calotriton arnoldi, assembly GCA_963921515.1. NCBI lineage: Eukaryota > Metazoa > Chordata > Amphibia > Caudata > Salamandridae > Calotriton > Calotriton arnoldi. The sequence goes on along the minus strand of CAWUFW010000107.1, from coordinate 1,724,606 downwards.
GAAGTTGGTACCTCTGTCAGCAGGGCTGGACTGGGCACCGAAACCGGCCCTGGCAAACTGTTTGGCCGGCCCCCCTGGGGAGAAGGGGGGCACGGCCGAGCTGTATGATAGGGCCGGTTTCGGACAATTTTGTTACAGGGGGCTGATATTGCCGGCCCCCGGTAACAAAAATGCCCCCCCAGGGGCCAAAACCGCCCACCACTCTCGCGGCCCACCGGGGAAATGCCCGGGGCCCGCTATGGCCAGTCCAGCCCTGTCTTTCAGTCAAGACCTCCTTGGGGAAGCCCACTCTGGAAAAGATTCCCAGGAGGGACCTGGCCTCTACAGGTGCTGTAGTGGTTCTAAGGGGAATGGCCTCTAGGTACCTAGTCGCATGGTCCACCACCACTAGGATATAACTGCACCCAGGGGGGTTCAAGGGACCAACAATGTCAATCTCTACCTTCTCAAAGGGAACCCCAACCACTGGAAGTGGAATTAAGGGGGCCTTTGTGGTGGCACCAGACTTTCCACTATCTTGGCAAGTGGCACAGGAGAGATAAAACTCCTTAGTTTCTTCAGACGTATGGGGCCAGTGAAAGTGAGGGACAAGCCTGTCCCAAGTCTTACTTTGCCCTAAGTGTCCTGCCAGGGGAACATCATGTGCTAGGGTGAGTAGAAAACCTCTAAACTTCTGGGGTATTACCAACCTCCTGGTGGCACTAGGCTTGGGGTCTCTACCTTCTGAGTACAAATGTCCTTCATCCCAGTAGATCCTATGGGGCCCACTGATATTCCCTGTTGTCTCAGTAGCAGCTTGCTGTCTGAGGGGTTCAAGAGAGGGGCAGGTCTGCTGCTCCAAACTCAAATCTGCCCTGGAAGGGCCTCCTTCCCCCAAGAACTCAGCCTGATCAGGCCCAAGTTCCTCTGAGGCAGTACCTTCACAGGGACTAGGATCATCTTCCTCAGGAGACTGATCTTCACTCTGATTCTGGGGGGAAGCCTTACCCCTCCTGCTCATTCTCTTGGAAGGCACCTGGTCAATTGTTCCAGGATTCAGGGCCTGTTCAGTGGCTGACAGTTTGGCTTGTGACCTAGTCACAGCAAACACATCTGCAGAGATGCCCAACATTGCTGCATGAGTCCTTAGTTCCACTTCAGCCCAAGCTGGAGTTTCCAAATCATTGCCCAACAAACACTCTATTGGTAGGTCTGAAGTCTGTGAGGAGGGCAAAGCCTTACCCTTCCTGCTTCTTCTCTTGGGAAGCACCTGGTCCATTGTTCTAGGATCCAGGGCCTGTTCAGTGGTAAGCTGTTTGGCCTGAGCCCTTGTGATAGCAAATCCACTTGCAGAGATGCCCAACATTTCTGCATGAGTCCTGAACTCTACTTCAGCCCAGGCTGAAGTTTCCAAATCATTGCCCAACAAACAATCTACAGTTAGGTCTGAAGATACCACAACCTTCTTAGGTCCAGTTACCCCTCCCCAGCTGAGATTCACAACTGTAAAGGAATTGTCAGTCCTGACATTGCTAGCATTGGTCACTTGGTACACTTGTCCAAGTATGATCTGGTCAGGAGACGCAAGTTTCTCTGTCACCATAGTGACACTGGCCCCTGTGTCCCTGTAGCCAATTGCCTCTTTTCCATTTATTAAAGGCAGTTGTCTGTACTTGCCCAAGTTAGTGGGACTTACCAGTAAGGTGGCAAGATTTATGCCACCATCACAGACGAAAACAGCCTGAGCTGGAGTTCTGACTAAGTCAGAACCCATCTCAGAACCCAAGGTTAAACCCACTAATCCTTTGTTTCCTGTACTACCAGTTGTACTTGTAGCAGTTGCCTTAGGGGCAGTGGTAGTAGGAGTGTTTTCCTTGGCTTTTGGACAATCAGCATCCTTTGTCCAATGGGTTTTCACCTTACCAAAGTAACACCAAGGTTTCTTCTTGCCTTTCTTTGAATTTTGTGATTCCCCTCAGATGCAGGTTTTTGGGGCCCTTGGGAGGACTCTTTCTTATCTTTGCCCTTGTTCCCACCCTTATCCAGGGATTTAGAAGAATCTTGCTTCTTCTGGTCACCTCCATTGCCCTGGTTTTTCTGCTTCACCCTGGTTCAAACCCATTTGTCTGCCTTATTTCCCAATTCTTGGGGAGAGGTCAGATCAGAGTCCACCAGGTATTTGTGCAAAAGCTGGTTCTGAGAATTACTAAGGATCTGCTCCCTCATAATCAAATTGTACAATCCTTGGTAGTCATGCACTTTGCTTCCATGTAGCCAGCCTTCCAGAGCCTTAATGGCACTATCCACAAAAATCCTGGGTTTGTGCTTTCTGGGTGTCTCTGAACTTAATCCTATACTATTCAGTGGTTAAGCCAAACCCATCTATGAGAGCACTCTTAAGTACTGAGTAATTATCAGCATCCTCTTCTCTAGCAGGGAGGAGCTTATGTCTACCTTTGTCAGCAAATGAGAGCCACAAGATAGCTGCCCACTGCTCCTGGGGGACCCTCTGATCTTTAAAGGCCATTTTCAAGGCAGTTATCCATTTGTGGATGTCATCCCCAACATGGTAGGGAGGGACTATCTTCAGGTTCCTATGGTCAAAAGAGGTTTCTCTAACTCTGGGGACACTGTTGCTGCCACCATGGGACTCTAGTCCCAATTTCTTCCTAGCTTTCTGGACTTCTAGGGAGTCTTTCTCAAGGGCAAACTGCTCTTGCCTGAGCCTAAGCCTTGCTTTCTCAAGTTCAAGAAGTTGGTATTCCCTATCCATGGAGTTTTCCCTCTCACTAGATATGGAGGTCCCTATTGACCATCCTAAAGCATTGGATTCTCTAGAGGAGGATCTATAACTCCTTGGTCTACTCTGAAACCTCCCAGGAGGAACAAAGGGGGCACCCTTTGGACCACCTGTAGTATCCTCTGGGAGGTCTGAGTTTTCCAGGTGGGAGTCATTAGGCTCCTACTGGTCAGGGTTAGATTCAAGGTTAGAGGGGTTCCCCATCCTATCTTCTGTCCCCTGCCCACCCACTCGTTCCTGTTCATCTGACCCACTAGCTTTCTGTAGATCATCTAACAGTAACACCTCTAGGAGGCGTTGAGTATTAGGGCCTTTCCCTGTCTTTAGCTTTCTAGAGGCACACAGGGCTTTCAGTTCTTGGAATGAAAGCTCACTGTATCTAGAAGGCAGAGAGCCACTGGCATCTCCTTTAGCAGACATACTAGGTGTAGTGAGGTGTTGCACCTACCTAACCTAGTGGGAACTAAACTCTCTGAGGTTGTAGAAAGGGTGTGCTAGACCCTTGACTACCCAACCCTAAGATCAGTAATACTTACTATTCTAAGCTTGTATTATATGTGCCTAGTATTAGTGATGGTGTTCAATTAAGATTTATCTGGTAAAACAATGCAGGCTTGAATCTCAACCGCTGCACACCACTGTGAGAGACTGGCATGGTATATGATGTACACTTATGTAAGTGGACACACTGCACCAGTCCAGACAAACATTTTTGGTGATTTTAGGAGGTCTTAGACAACCTTAGAAAGCTCTCTAAGTGGTAGCTGTGGAGAACAGCCTTCAGGCTTAGTCCAGAAGGAGAGTAAAGCAGCTTGTTTAACCAGAATGCAATCTTATAGGTATCGATTAAATGAAAAAGAACCACACAAGGTATTTATAAAAATATGTATTTATTATATAATACTCACTAACACATACAGATATCTCCTACCCGGAGATATGCACAATATACACAATACTTTGCATAGAAATCGCGTAAATAGCACAGAATACACAGTGGACCTGGGGGTGACCAAACCATATACTAAGAAAGTGGTATAAGAACCACAACTTGTGTCAGGACAGTGCCCAGAGGGTGTGGAAGTGTTGCGGACCCAAGGAACCACCCAAGGTGAGTGACTAGGAACCCTACGGAGATCGTGTGCAGTGTGAGAACACAACTGCGTTCTCCGTACAAATTAATGTGTAAGTCGCGGTTGCAGTTTTAAAGATTAAGGACTCTTCCCAGTGGACCCCGAAGAAACCCCATGGAAGACAGAAAGTTGGAGAACCACCCTACCCGTGGATACCCTAGTTCCCACGTCACCTACACCAGGAAAGCCGGGTGCATAGGTGTGAAGTGCAGCATGAAATAAGTCTGGGCGGTGAACACCACTCCGCTCGCGGATTTTGCAGAGATTTCCACACTCCGCGTTACGCGGAGCTCGTGGAGTTCCGAAAAAGTTTTTTTCCTTGCACGCGTTCATCAACGTCAAGTTGGAGGAAAATCCACCTCCTGACGAGATTTTTCCTCGTTTGTGATCGTCAACATCAAGTTGGCGAGCGCGAGCGTGGAATATGAACCTCCCGGCGAGATTTCTCAACGCAGGCAGTCAGATTTCTCATTGCGAGTGGTCGCGTATGCTCGCGTTGAGAAACTGTCCGTTCGCATTGAGAAAGCTGCTGCTCAAGTAAAAATCTACTCGAGCGGCAGAAAGGAAGTAGTGCCCGCTTGCGCTGTGCATGGTGCCATTCGCGATGATTGCACAGTGCAGACAAGCACCTGGTACTGAAAATTACAGCGAACAGCATTTATCCAATGCACTGCGCCACTTGCGGAGCTCCGCGTAGCGCGGCAGAGTTTTTTTTGCACTTCGCGGAGTTCCGTGTAGCAGAACTCTGCGAACTCCGCCCCGGCTTAGTCGGAAACCGCAGTCGAACCCGATGGAGGACTTCAGGAAAGTGCCGCTGCTGGAGAAGGAGAAAGTGTCTGGTGGAATCCGAAGGTGGATTCAAGTTGAAGAGTACCTGCAAGCAGAGGGGACAGAGTCTATGTCACTCAGGAGTGAGCCGGACACCTGAAAGACGAATGCGCACTGTTGTCGGGAGTTGCAGGAGAGCTGACGGTGACCTTGACTCTGCAGCTGTGAGGACCAGGCGATGCTGTGGAAGACCAGGAGCTGTGCACATGCTGTTCAACGTTGGATGTCGAGAGTCGAGGGGTCGGTGTTCGTCGGGAGCACCAACAAGCCTTGGCAACTGCAAACAATGTGGATGTCAAAGAAGGTACAATGTCAGGACCCGCAAGGTCCAGGGGACTCATCACAAGCAGGGGAGTCAGGGCAGGCCCGAGCAATCAGGGGAGCCCAAAAGAAGCAAAGATGACTCTCAACAGGAGCCACAGGCCGAAGGCACTGTAGTCTCAAGAGGACCTCGAGCAGCTCACCAAAAGATGCAGACCACGGTGCAAGCAATGCGGTGTGGACAAAGATTCTGGTCACTGGAGATGCTTGAGGTTGGGGATACTTGGAGCCCAATGATCTTGGTGGAAGAAGGCCAACAACCCTTTGCAACAGCAAGTCGACGCAGTGCACAGGGGTTCCGTTCCTGCGGCTCCTACGAGGGATACTGGCCTCAAACTTGGTGAGAGGGCAGGCCAGGCCTCAATAGCTATGTAGAACCACCACCAATGTTGCTGAGCCTTTCTGAGTCCATGGGAGCTCAGGATCAGCAGACCGGTCAGCTTAGTTGCGGTGCCTGCAGATGCAGGGAAGTGACTCCTTCATTCCAAGGGAGATTCCTTCAGGTGTCTTGGATTCCCACAGGCCTTGGAAGGTTCCTGTATGGTGCACAGGCACAGACAATGCAGCAGACTGGAAGGGAGACAAAGTCGAGCCCAAACGAAGTCCAGCAAAGTCCAGAGTGCCCAGACGGTAGAAGTTGAAGTGGTGTATATATATACAGTAGTATCCCACGACGAATCTAGGTATCTACACCCAGGTAAGCCCTTAAGTACCCTAAGGAAAGAGTTGGGATGATTCAGGGGACCCTCCCAGGGGAGGGTTTGGACAGTGGGAGGATACTCCCATGTCCTTTGTCCAGTTTCGAGCCAGAGTGGGAGCCAACGGCTCCCAGAGCTGGTTTGAACTGGACTATGCAAGGAGGCACCAAATGTGCCCCTCATGCACACATTCTTCATTTAAGCCTGGGCGGAGTTGGTGGAGTGCCACTACGCGGAGTTCCATGGAGTTGGAAAAAAACTCAGTGGAACTCCGCTCCGCTTCGCTCCACCCTCCCTAATTTAATTATAACAAAAGAAAAGGCACTTACCTGCTGTGGTATCTCGTGGCTGCCCTCCTCCTTGCTGTGATCTCTCTCTCCTCCTCGTCCTCGCCTTCCTCGTCCACGCAAACCCCTACGTTGTACGTCATGCGCATGCGCAGTCACTCACCCCAGTCATCAATGCAATAAGGTAATATTATCTTGTGATGGAAACCCCTTAATTTTCCCAAAGATTCTGAAAACACTTCTGGGAATTCTTCAACCCAGGAGTTGGTCTCATTCATACCGACACCACAAACTGATCCACTTTCAAACAATTTAAAAGTACTTGAAGCGATGTACATGATTGATGCAAGCAATAAAACTAATGGCTCAAGGAGGTTGACCCATAGGCCCTGTTCATGTATGCTGTCTTGTGTGCTGATCCAGCATATGACTGACACTCCAACTGAGGAATGACTAAAGGTGGCTGACCAGTGTTCCTCTCTATGTATTATTATTTGGCCTGGGCGGTGAACTCTGCTCTGCTCGCGGAGTTTGCGGAGTTTTCAGAACTCCGCATTACGCGGAGATCCGAAAATCTCCGCCCCGCGTAGCGTAGCTGAGTTTTTTTCCTCGCTTGCGTTCGTCAACGGCGAGCGCGAGCGAGAGAAAAACCACCTCCCGGCAAGATGTTTCCTCGTTCGCGATCGTCAATCAAGTTGGCGAGCGCGAGCATGGAAAATAAACCTCCCGGCGAGATTTCTCAACGCGGGGGGGGTCAGGTTTCTCATTGGGAGTGGTCGCGTATGCTCGCGACCGTTCGCGTTGAGAAACTGCCCGTTTGCGTTGAGAAAGCTGCCGTCCGAGTAAAAAATCTACTCGAGCAGCAGAAAGGAAAGCAGCGCCCGCTTGCGCTGTGCATGCTGCCGTTCGTGATGATTGCACAGTGCGGACAAGCATCCGGCACTGAAAATCACTGCGAACTGCATTTTTCTATCGCACTCCACCGCTTGCGGAGCTCCGCGTAGCGCGGCGGAGTTTTTTTTCCACTTCGCGGAGTTTCGTGTAGCGCAACTCCGCGAACTCCGCCCAGGGTTAATTATTATTTTATATTTTACACTATATCCTAATTTTGAACGAGCTGGCAAGACATCTAATGCTGCTGTTTGCACCAAATATAAAAATATATAAAAAGGTATCTACTAAAGAGCCAAGCACATTTGCACTGACCCACTGCTGCTACTGGGTTGTCAAGGGGTCAGGAAAGGCCCCTGATGGGTGCAAAGTGCCGCACACAATGGGGAGCCTAGAGCCTCTCTTTTTGGGTTCTAAGCCCAGCTACCTGTATAGCTGAACTTGAGCTGGCTGACCTCCTTACGGAGACACCGACATGCAGATCACGCCACCATGGCTGCATCTGAGCTGAACACATCCTCTATAAAGTACAACTGAGACCTGGATATGTGTTCCTACTTGTCCCATATCCAGTGAACATGTTCACACTGGGTAGTGTGACGATGAGCAACAGGATGAGTAATTTTCCTTTGCTTCACACCCACTGTGGAAGCACAACAAACTTAACCTGCATGTGCTCCTGTCTGACACTATTTCAGACTTCACCGCTCTATTGTATTTATTTGTATGTAAATGCATATTGCTTCTTTACATTTGACCTCCTATGGCAATTAAACAGCATCACCCACATATGCAGAATGTTTGCAATTCCATACAAAGAGTACATTTATGTATACACACCACAAGCTAAAGTCTTTCAATGTGCTGCTACTATCTGGTATGATTACCCAAATCAGCAGTACCAAATTATTATCCTCAGAAATATAAAGCTGCTGAATCTAAGATTAAGTATATATGTCTACCATACCTGTATTAGTGTACAGAGGCAACTTAGTTGCATCAGCTTGGTATTTTACATCTAGGCATCTGAATCAAAGGTTAATCATATATCGCTACCATACCTGTATTGTTCTATTGAGGTACCTTACTAGCAGCAGTTTGGTATTTTACACGTAGGCATCTGAATCTAAAGTTACACATATCTCTACCATACAAGAATATTGTCCACTGACCTATCTGAGAAGCAGCAGTATTGTATTATACACCTAGGCTTCTAAACCTAAGGTTAAGCATATATTTCTACCATACCTGTATTAGTCTACTGAGGTATCTTACTAGCAGCAGCTTGGTATTTTACGCCTAGACATCTAGATCTAAAGTTTTGTATATATCTGTACAAAACCTCAGGAACCTCAGGAACTTAGGAAAACGGTGGTAGTAGCTCTTCTCCTCTCTAAAATAGACTACTGCAATGCACTTTTTCTGGGTATTGACAAGGCCCAGATGTCTAAATTTCAGTCGTTACAAAATGCAGCTGCTCGCTTGCTTTTGAACATCCCCAAAGGCCATTCTACCTCTGCTGGTATAAGATCACTACATTGGCTCCCTATTCAGCAGGCTGTGGAATTCAAGGCCCTCTGTCTGGTTCATAAGGCACTATATGGAAGTGGAGCTGGTGACATTCAAAAATTGTTCTTATGGTACTCGCCTACTAGAAACCTGAGATCCATTAACGCGGATCTTGTTCAAATCTCAAAAATCCGCAGAGCAAGATGGGGAGGCAGGAGTTTATCCCACTGTGCAGCCACACTGTGGAACAAGATGCCAATTGCTATGAGGCTGCAGCCAAACAGGCAGCATTTTAGGAAATCACTCAAATCCTGGTTGTTCCCTCCCAAATAAGTTGCAGGAAGTAACAGAGCAGCCCTTTATCACACCTCCAGCGCCAAGACGCCGCGGCAATCGAGCGCTTTATAAACTTATTTTTCATTTTCATTTTCATACACCTATTAGTCTACTGAGCTATCTTACTAATAGCAGTTTTCTATCTTACATCTAGGCATCTAAATCCAAGGTTATGCATATACCTCTACAATATATGTATTAGTCTACTGAGCTATCTTACTGGCAGCAATTTTGTACTTTACACCTAGGCAACTGAATCAAACTTTGCATATATATTTCTGATATATATATATATATATATATATATATATATATATATATATATATATATATATATATATATAAAAACAACTCCGCTCGTATTGCCGTTGACAACGAAGAACAGGAGCCCGGACCACAAATACGGGCAGTGAGTAGTTTATTGGCAGCTCAACAAACCACAGCCATGACGAGTTTCGGCCCCGTAGGGCCTTGATCACATGACGCGTTTCACAGTTGGTGGCCAGCTTTTAAACCGTTTTTTGTATATTTTTTAAAGTGACAGGTGCTAGGTAGACGCAAGGTGCATGAACATAGTAAAATTACTATTACATAGGCAGCTGGTTAAAGAACCAAAACAATATTATTTAAATAGGATGTTATAAATTCATTTTTAAAAAATTGTTCTAAGATATAGATGCTTAATAGATCTAAAACAGCCGTTATTGCTTAAAAAAACCTTAATTACATTGGTATAAAACTCATTGCTGATAGTCTAAAATAGTATTTATGAGCTAAAAGCAAGACTAATTGATACAACATCCCGGTATAAATACCTGAAATCACCACAATAGGGATTTTGAAATTGTTGAACTATATACATTGATCCAATATTATTACTAAAATTCAGAAAAAATTATTATTGGATGATACAGTACTTTACTGGCTAGCTGTACATTGCCCATAACTGTACATTCATTATACCAATGTTGATAATCCACTTTGTAAACCTTGCGATTTTCCAAAAAAAGTGCAAGTGCAAATATACTAAAAGCATAGTGTGACGTGTATAGTTCACCTCTGTATATAAAAAAAGCTAAAACCTATTGAGTGAACTGTGATGGTTATAAAAAGGGGGCATTGTGCGGTCTTATTTATGCCATGCTACAACCAATGTTTTTATCCCAACAGCTCATGTCATTGTCAAGTGTCAGAGGCAGGTATAGAGGTCCTCAGTCCCATTCAGGCCCCCTGGCTGCTTGCTATCCAATTCAAGAATGTACCTCGTTTCCAACTTCCTGAGAGCCTTTTCCCTATTGCCACCTCTTTTGTTTGGTGGCACTGAGTCAATTAGGAAATATGTGAGGTCTTTGGGATCTCCACCATGGAAATCCTCAAAATGTCGTGCTACTGGGTAGGCCTGATCGCTATTTTTGATAGCCCTGATGTGCTGGAGTATCCTCTTGTGGCCTTGAAGAATAGTGCTTCCTACATAGCGTAGGCCACACGGACACTCCAGCACATAGATCACAAATTCCGACTTACATGTCAGGCTTCTGTGTATGGGTTTCTCCTGGTCGCTGAAAGGTGTTCTGTAGGAGGATTTATTGACCCCATATTGACATGCCTTACAGGATCTGCATTTGAAAAAGCCCTTTCGTTGGGAAAGCCAAGTGGTTTTAGTTTGGTTCCCAGGATCATTGTGGACCTTTATCACACCTCCAGCGCCAAGACGCCGCGGCAATCGAGCGCTTTATAAACTTATTTTTCATTTTCATTTTCATACACCTATTAGTCTACTGAGCTACTTTACTAATAGCAGTTTTCTATCTTACATCTAGGCATCTAAATCCAAGGTTATGCATATACCTCTACAATATATGTATTAGTCTACTGAGCTTTCTTACTGGCAGCAATTTTGTACTTTACACCTAGGCAACTGAATCAAACTTTGTATATATATATATATATATATATATATATATATATATATATATATATATATATATATATATATATATATATATATATATATACATATTATACTGCACTATCTTACTAGCAGTATTAAGGTACTTTACATTTAAGCATGTTCTTCCGCTTCACAAGATATTTCTATACTACCCCTGGAACACCACAGAAAGAAGACTACTAGACACAAGATTGGCTGATCGTTCCGAAGCTGGAGGTTCAAACCAAATCACAACACAATGGTGAGATATGCTATGGTTAATATTGACAGTAGCCCAGTTAGTACTTAGACAGTAGCCCAGTCAGTGATTAGCCCTGAATAGGTGTGAAAGAGGTGTGAAATGCCTCTGTGAACCAACCGATAGGCTGACCTGATTGAAAGATGACTCCTCTGAACTCCACAGAAGATTTAGAGTGGGATCTGTGGGCATCCTATGACACCACACTGTCATATTCTGCCACATGTAACACTTTGGGTGCACTTGAAAGGGAGAGATCAGGATGACAATAAAATTAGTGTTTATCCCATGTCTGGTTGCTGAAGGGCCATGCTTTTGTACTGCTAGACTTCTGTCTCTGGGTTTGTTAATGGTACTGTGCCTGATTCAGACGTGATTATATAGTTAAATGTGGGAGGACACTGGCAATTTTCCAATGACAAGCCCCCAAACACACGTAAGCCTTTGGAGCCCCAGTTTAGTGTGGCCAAAGACTTTCAGAATCTTGAAAATGCCCTGCAGCATGGCATTTTGGGCCAGTTTGCAGTAGGGTAAACAGAAACTACTGAAAAAATGGGTGTTCTGGTGTCTGTGACTTGAGTGGAGCACTGAAAGACTGGGCCTGCTCCCTCTTTACACAGGATAAAGACTTGGACCTATTAAGTGGCTACAGGTGTTGCACCCATGACCACCACCCACCTTCCTTGTCCAATCGGTACTTTGTTGTCCTCCCCGCTGTGCTTTTCCCATGTGTGCATCCCTTGTATTTCCCCTGCTAATTGATGGGATTTCATATTAAGTTCCCTTTGGGAGCCCAAGGTTACTGTGGCCAAAGATTTTCAGCATCTTGAAAATGCCCTGCAGCATGGCATTTTGGGCCAGTTTGCAGTAAGGCACACAGAAACTACTGACAACAAGGGATATGGTTGGCCTCTGTAACATTTATCCCATAAGTTAGGGAGAGCCTAGGAATCACATCACCCACTAGCTGATGCCAGGCACAAATGTGGCACCACCAGGAATGCATATCAGACAACTTTCTGGACCTGCGGAAGACTGAAAGAGGACTAGACCTGCTGTCTGTGACTTGAGTGGAGTGCTGAAGGACTACCTGCTGACTCTTGTGCCCAGGATAAAGTATTAGACCTATTAAGTGGCTACAGGTGTTGCGCCCCTGACCACCACCCACCTTCCCTGTCTCATCTGTACTTTGTTGTTCTCCCACCGGTGCTTATCCAAAGTGTGCACCTCTCGTATTTCCCCTGCTCATTAATGGGATTTCATATTAAGTTCCCTTTGGGACCCCTATTGCCAAATCCTGTATGGGTTATTAGCCTCCTTACTGCAAAGTCTCTTGACCCCCTAGTAAAAAAGGACCTGAGATCCCAGAGTGAGGGTCTTCCTCTTCCAGTTCACCTTGTGGAACTCCCGCAAGATCTTGCAAGATCCCGGGGGATTTCAGCCTACTTACATGACCAGCAGAGATTTTGTGGATGGGCTGGTATAACTATCACACACTGTCTACATAAATGTGCTTGACTTTGTTTCTCGGCCTAGAAAAGACTTCTTATCTGAGTCAGAGCTCCCCAGCATCCTGATCTCGACTTCCAGTTTACTGTCCCTCCCTAGCGCCTGATCCTGTGCTCCTCTGCAATGGCTCTGCAACTTCACCTCTTGTGAACCTGATAGAAAGAAAAGAAAGAAAGACAGAGATTTGTATGGGTAATACAAAACTAATGCATACCAGGAAAGCGTAAAAGCAGCACTGCTTATACTCAAGACTGGGAAGATCTCGATTACTATGCATACTTCTTAAAAAGTCTTGACTTAGATCCAGCGGGAGCAATGCTAACTAATCAAGAGGAACAAGATCAATTACCTGTACCAATTACACCAACAATGAAAACAGTAACAAGGAATGCCCAAATTAATGATACAAATGATACAAAAGGGACCATAGGTTCAATTGGGGTTCAGTCAGAACAAGAATCAATGGACACAAAGACAACTCATGGGGACCCATTACGGATTTGGAACTTCTTACAGCAAGAGACCACTCCCCACAACCGATTAAACACTCATCAGAGGTTCTCCACAAATCATTGTTGCAAAAAACTCAAGAACAATCTCTGAGAATTGGGGTTCAACAACCTATCGAGGTACATGTAAATATTAATATCAATCATCAAAGCAAATACACCACGTGGAAAAAGTTCAAAACATCCAGGCTCCAGTAAAATCCACACAAATTTTAACACCACTAAAACAGTCATCCATAATACAGAATAATATAATAAAGGAAGTATCAGAAGGAGATAACCCAAGTCCTAGCGTTAAATGCACGGCGACCAAGAACATGGCGGAAGAGCCAGAGGATCACAGGACGCACAATATTAACGAAAGTACACAAACTTGTGCTAAAGTAGCGAGCAAAACAAATTCTAGCATTACTCCGGTCAAGGGCACTTCTTGCCAAAACCCCGATACCAACAACTCAGTGTCAGCAACCTACTCAGTGTCAGTAACCGACTCAGGAACCATATGGGATATCTTCTTTAAAACATCACAACTTACATTAGAGGCACTGAATTATCAATCAAATAAGATGGATGTCCAAGTAGACCTGCTTAATATCATGGCAAAAACAATATCAGGAATTGATCAAAAGTTGGCCAATTTGAACACCTTAATCACGCGGGCACAGGCTTACGCAACTACATTAAATATGGAGTGTGCCTGTTGCCCAACAATTGATAAATTAGCAACAATATCGGAAGTCCTGACCACTCTCATTGAGGACCTAAAAACAAAAATAACTAATGATGGTTGCAACAAAATACTTGCCAGGTCTCAGCAAACTACTATGAAAGAGGATCCAAGAGAGGTCAGCACAAACACAGACTCAGCATTTAATAATCAACTGATAGTCAACATAGAAAAGCCATACATGGAGGGTAAGCAGGAAAACTTAACCCAATTCACGCAGGTGAACTTGACAGGACGTATGAAGAAAAGGCTAAGAAAACAACTGAAGTGCGAAAAGACTACACAAATTAGAAGAAACTGGGGGCAGTCAACGTATGCCTCGATAGAGCCAGCAATAAAATCGGCTCAAAAGCAGGACCGGCAACTGAACAAAAAATCATACCCGATCTTCACTAAGATGCAAAAACCTAATAAACCGTCAAGAGAAGGTCCTGCTACGGCGAATATCACAACCGTATCAGCTACCCAAGAAATAGAGCATATTGAACAGGTGGATGTAGCTAAGAAAGGTTCACAAGTTATAACAGAAATCTGCCTGGATACAATTGCTCATGAGCTTCCTAAAGAGACACTTTGTGAAGGAATGAAGCAACTTCAGCCTGTGATTGGTAATACATCTAATTCTTCTGGAGAGATAGCGTGCAAAGGAATTAAACACCCACAGCTTGTGACTGGCAACAAACTCCACCTTGCCGATACATGCAACACAACCAAAAGTATTTTTCAACCACTCTACAAATCAAAGGGTAGGCACGATACATTAAACAGGGGAAATTTACTAAGGCTCCTTCAACACATACCATCACTGTCTAATATAACAAGTGTAGATATGGTTAGTGTTCAATTTAAACCAAGGGATGAAGATTCCCCCACGAAAACACGGTAGTGACCTGGGTAAATCATCATATTTCAGAAGCGGTGCTTATGGAAAAGAAATCTTCAAAAATTGGGGGATAGCAATAATGGTACCCGAGCAAGAAAAATATCCGCTAATTTTACTTGAATCGTCAAACACCGCCAACTACACAAAGAAAGCTAAGGAATACTCCCACAGTATATTGAAAGGTACCTCGAAAATACAATTAGATCAGAACTACAAAAATCTAAGTATATCAGTAAGAACACAGGAGGAGACGATCATAAACAGAATAGTAAAAGATGAGGCACCTCAAAAAATCCGATGGAGGGATCAACACAACAGGATAAGCAGTGAGACACAGAGTTGCACTCGCTATACCTGATGTACAAGAGGTCATTGCTGATGATTTGGGGGGCCCACAAGAGCAGCTCACTACAAATTTGTCGATAGCGGTAAAGACCAGCACGCCATGCCTCATTCAAAACATACAATCAAGTCTTAAAATTGTTAGGTGGAACGTGGCAGGTATACATAAAGCTCTTAAATAAGTAACAGCAACAAACAAACTGCGTGAAGGAGATATTCTATGCTTACAAGAAACCTGGGCTACAGAGCTGGTACATCTGGAAGGCTATGCCGGTTTCCAAAAACCTAGCAACTAAACGCAACCGGTACGGATGACCATCAGGAGGGATCTCGATTTACGTTAAACATGCAAAACAACTTACAGTAAGGAAAATAAAAACTGAGTCAGACATGCGGCAGGCACTTGTAGCTGAGGGAAAAGGGGATAGGGAAGGCAGCGTTTCACTGCTCATAATAAACGTATATCTAAAAGTACATGGTCAGTCGAAATTAGAGGCCACAAAATCTATGATAAATTCATTACATGAAATCTTATGCATTTACTTGTTACCGGCCAAATTGCTTGTGGGTGATTTCAACCTTCACCACCTGGGTTCAAAGTTGAGCGAGAGGATGCACTTAACTAGCTCCGAAAGAACCTTTAATAATTTCCTCCAAAATTATGACCTCAAGTCAATAGAGGAACTACTAAAAAGTTCAGACTAAAATTGCTCAGGAATGACCACATTTAAGAATTGCTCGACAATCGATTATATCTTTCTGTGCCACCAACTCATTAGCAAAATAGCTCACTTTGAAATGAACGCACATGATACTAGTGATCACGCAATACTCCAGGTTGAATTGAACATTACAATTATAAAACAGGGAACGAGTCAGCACGGTAGCTCAATCAACTGGCATTGAGGAATATGCCCTAGTCAGAAGAATAAAATGGAATGAACATCAGGCTACCGCATTTAAGGCATGGAAAGACGAACAAGAAGGCACAGGAAATCATCCTGGTATTGAGCTCAGCATGGAAAACTGGTCAGAGTGGACCTCTGCCTTGAAAACAGCTCTTAGTAATAACAAGAAAGCTGACCTCAAATTAAAGGTGAAACCCAGTACACAAACCTGGAATGATAACACAAAACTCAGCGATATAACACGTAACTTAAAAAAGGCAAAAAGAGCTCATAAGACTGTGGGCACGCAAAGAACATTGGATAAGTGCAACAAACTGCATAATGAGCGCAAGCATCTGCTATGGACGCTCAAGCAGAAAAAACTAGAGGAAGAATGGATCAAGATCCATGAGCTAACAAAGCCTCATAAACACCGACAACTTTGGCAATATATAGCTCAGCTGGAAAACGACAAAGTGGACCGGCGCAACTCTGTCCACGCCGATGCATGGTTGAGACATGTCTCCACAATCTATGTAGAAAAGGAAGGTCGCATTGATCCCGGAAGCAATGTGGAATGCCCCACGGAGAGTACAAACAACGAAGCGGAAATTACAACTGAAGTCGTGAGTAAAGATCAAGATGGCTTAGCCGTTGAAAAAGTAGTAAAAAAGATAAGAAAAGATGGGGCACCAGGGCCTAATGGCCTCCCGGGAGCAATGTTTAGAGAAGATCCAGCATACTGGGGGAGAATCTTATCCAATCTATTCACCGAATGCCAACTACAAGCTAAGGTGCCAGGCTTGTGGCGCGGGTCATGCATACAACCAATATTCAAGAAAGGTGACAATACAGAACCAAAAAACTACAGATTAATTGCCCTCCTGGATATTGAAGGGAAAGCCTACGCAAGCACCCTATTGACAGAATTAAACAGATGGGTCGAAGAAAATGAAATCCTTCCCCCCTACCAAACAGGGTTCTGCAAAGGTTGTTCGACAATCGATAACATCGTGGCCATATCATACTTAACCCAGCAAGCCAATGTCAAAAACAAAAAACCAGTCTTTGCCTGTTTTGTAGACTACTCAGCAGCCTTCAACGGGGTGCCTCGATGCAAGCTCTGGACTAAATTGCGCAACTGGCAAATTCCACCAGGCCTCCTCAATGCTTCTCGCTGTATAGTAACACCTGGATCAAAGTCAAACTAGTAAACAATACCATAACAAAAAAGTGCTTTACAAATCAAGGCCTAAAACAGGGATGCGTACTAGCCCCAACACTTTTCAACTTATATACAGCAGACCTGGGCAAGATGCTCCATAATGCCAACCTTGCAACCCCCAAAATCGGAGCTAACAAACTCCAAATATTACAATATGCGGACGATCTAGTGGTGATGGATTTTACTAAAATTGGGCTACAAAGGGGTTTAAATGCTTTAAACACTTACAATGAGATAAATGAATTAACGATAAACTCTCATAAGACCAAAGTGATGATCTTTGGGCGTTGCGCAAAAAAAACATTTCTCAAATGGTACGTGGGTAAAGAGAAAATCACAGTTTTGAAATCTTATAACTACCTTGGGTGCTGGTTAAGCGACTCGGGTAAAGCAACTCTACATCTACACAAAATGAAATCTAAAGTCCAGTCGACAATCTACGCCCTGTGCAAATTACATGAAAGTATTGCAGACAATCTTATCTTCCTTGAATCAGGTGATAAATGGGTCCCTCAGTACAGCTACAGTGCCCAGGGCTTGGAAACAGGCCAAGGTAATTCCATTACTTAAAAAACCTGCGCTTGACCCAGCCAAATCAGAAAATTACCACCCCATCTCTCTGCTTCCCTGGGCGGCAAAGATCACAGACGCGTATGTGAACTCCCTTCTGTCTGATTTTCTGGCCTTGAATGACATACTGGACCCCTCCCAGAACGGCTTTAGGCCAGGTCACAGCATGGAGTCAGCTCTCCTGGCCGTGACAGAAAATCTTTGGTCAGCAATGGATGAGGGGCAAACGTCGGCGCTGATCCTGCTGGACTTGAGCGCTGCGTTTGATACTGTGTCTCACGACATACTGTTGAGACGCCATGAGGAGGTAGGAATTACGGATTTGGCACTGGAGTGGCTTGCCTCATTTCTCCATGAGAGGTCATTTTCGGTAACAGCTCCCCCGTTTGCTTCTGGCGAATATCCTGTTAAACAAGGGGTGCCACAGGGCTCCTCCCTCAGTCCCCTGTTGTTTAACATCTATGTTCAACCTCTGGCTGCAGTAGCCATTAGCAGGGGTTTGACCATGGTCTCCTACGCTGATGATACGCAGTTGGTGGTGGCACTCTCTAATAACACCGAGCGGGACGCCCTTAAGTTTCGGGGCGACCTTGCAGCAGTGGCCGAGTGGATGACTGACAACTGCCTCCAACTGAAGTCAGAGGTACTGTTAGTAGGTAGGGACCATGGTCTGTGGAATGATCTCTGGTGGCCAGCCAGCTTGGGCAAGCCCCCTTCCCCCAAACAAGCTGTAAAAAATCTAGGAGTTTGGTTGGACTCATCCTTAAACTATCGAGTCCAAACCAAAAAAACAGCAGTGACTTGTTTTGGACTTTTACGAGGCCTCAGACCATTGCTGGGCTTCTTTGACGCGTCTATGCGTCAGGTCATCATTCAGGCGACGGTTTTGTCCAGACTTGATTATGCCTGTTCCCTCTATCTAGGGTCCAACAAGGCAGAGGTTGTGAGGTTGCAAAGGGCACAGAATGCAGCAGCTAGAACCCTTTTAGGCCTGCGCAAGTCTTGCTCTGTGTCCAACGCCATCCGCCGCCTTCATTGGTTACCGGTGGCCAGGCGTATCGAATTTAAAACCTTATGTACTTCCTTTAAGGTTTTGAAACTGGCCACCCCTTCTATTCAGGCCAATCTCCTTTCGCCATATGCCCCACCACGGCTTCTCCGCTCACAGGGCCAGCACTTGGTGGTGGTTCCCCGGATAAGTAGAGCTTGTGCCGGCGGCCGCTCCTTTCGCTACAGAGCTGCCACTCTTTGGAACACACTCCTGTGCAGATTCGTGGCCTCAATAATTACTTAGAATTTAGGAAGGCCATTAAGACTTTTCTCTTCCCTTCATCTTAGTTTGTGCCTGCTCTGTTGCTATGTCAGTCTTTCCTACATTAGCGCCGGTACGCCCCTTTGCTGGGGCAGCTGTCGCGCTTTATAAGACACAATAACATAACATAACATAACATAACATGAGAAAATGCAAAGTCATACGACCATCCCAATCAGAAAGGTATTACAATCTAAAATAAGGGCAATCGCAGGGTATGCACAGCAGGCATTCCCAGGCAAAATGGACATTATGCTAGAAAAAGCGCAATGCCAGGCATACAAACGTATATTCAAGCTACCAAAATACACTCGTAATAGCCTGATTCACCTGGAGTTCGGCCTGGTGTAACAGAACAAAGAATGTCTGGGTGTGCAAGCGAAATACTACTACCAAGTATTCAAAGCCCCGGCTGGACGCTTGAAGAGCATTCTATAATCGATCTATGGAGGCCCAACTAACCCATGGCAAGTCTATATGCAGGAAGCAGTAGAAACATTAGACTTGGCAACACAGAACTGGGGTCAAGAGGACATA
The DNA here is from genome assembly GCA_963921515.1 of Calotriton arnoldi. Taxonomy (NCBI): domain Eukaryota; kingdom Metazoa; phylum Chordata; class Amphibia; order Caudata; family Salamandridae; genus Calotriton; species Calotriton arnoldi. Next base: position 1,705,134 of record CAWUFW010000107.1, on the reverse strand, counting down.
AAGTACCCGGCCATCAAAAATGCAATCAATAAACAATGCTATCAATTGTCACGTAAAATTGATTTAGCACATTATGAAACTGGAGGAGGTCAATCTGGGCTGATCGCAACATACATAGAGCATAAAACCCAGCCTTACCTTAGCCAAGCATTGGGGAGGAAGGCCCTAAAAAACATTCAGTGGGCTAGACTAGTGCCCCTCCCAATTAAAGAACTAAATCCCGGGTGGAAATCCCTTGATCATAAAATCAGTTGTAGAATCTGCAATTTCAAAAAAGAATCCTTGCTACACTTGATGTGCTGCTGCCCCGGCCTATTACAGTCTACGCAAAGGAGTTCGGACATTGAAAGAAGCAGTTTCGATCCTATTTTCTTGTATCCTACCGACTGACTTGGCTAGAATCAGGAGATACATGGACAAGGTGCATTCCAGACTTGCCGAAGAATAAGGTCTCGGCAACCTCAGAGGAGTTTTAAATCGTATCAAGTAATCTCCCAGAAAATAGACTTGCTGCGGATGGATTAATGCACATTTTAAAAATGACACAATAATTTCTGTCACAATGCTTTACATATAGCTTTTCGCTTTTAACTTTAATAGTATTTTTCCAAAAATGAAATTGGTTAGAATCTCATGTGAACTCTTTTTAATGTTCTGATTTTAAAGCTTTTCGTTATATTGCAAATGGTTTTAAGTAACTGTGCAATAAATAAATTTTCATTCTATGCATACTTCTTAAAAAGTCTTGACTTAGATCCCCCTTACAGGTTGTGACAGATAACAACTTGAATTTCATGTGGAGAGTAGAAAACAAGGCAGGTGATATTTTGTTACAGGTATAGCACGCTTTGTGGACGAATAGACAGATTTAAAATCCTTGACAACTAAACATGGTTGCAGTCTTTGGAACTTGTGGAACATTGTTGCTATTGTTAGCATATTGAAACTTTGTTGACATTCGAAGCTGAGCCATTATACTCCACCAAGTGTGATACAGAGAAAACACTTTGGGGCATATTATAAAGCCCTTTATCGCCGCGTTAACGGCACTTTTCTGCCGCTAATGCAGCGATATTTTTATCACACTATTAACAAGCTGCAGCTAACGGGCCTTAGCGTGAGTTTATTAGCGATAGCGGCCGTTTTTTTACCTCTTAGCATGTCTTCGATATATATCACTAATGACATGCAAAGTAGGCGTTCCTGACTAAAACTCCATTAAAAAACACACAAGATGATGGACGGAATGTTACACATTGGCAAACATTCACCCCCAGTCACAGATCTGGGTTTAATCCATCGTTATTTTGCTTCACCACGCCACCCCAGTTCAGACATAGCCATATGCAAATCAGTCTTGACCCTGTGCCTCATGGGAACAGTCCAGACCGAACTGCCAAGCCATGTCTTCCCTCGGCCGGAATCAAGCATCCTAGGACCGGTTTCGGGCTTTCAGCCCTCATCAGCAAGGATAGCTTGACTCCAGTGGCGTAGTGAGCACGGGACCCACGTCTGGGCATACCCTTCCCACTTAGGGCGAAATGCAAAACACACAAGATGATGGACGGAATGTTGCACATTGGCAAACATTCACCCCCAGTCACAGATCTGGGTTTAATCCATCGTTATTTTGCTTCACCACGCCACCCCAGTTCAGACATAGCCATAAGCAAATCAGTCTTGACCCTGTGCCTCATGGGAACAGTCCAGACCGAACTGCCAAGCCATGTCTTCCCTGGACCGGAATCAAGCTTCCTAGGACCGGTTTCGGGCTTTCAGCCCTCATCAGCCAGGATAGCTTGACTCCAGTGGCGTAGTGAGCACGGGACCCACGTTTGGGCATACCCTTCCCACTTAGGGCGAAATGCAAAACACACAAGATGATGGACGGAATGTTGCACATTGGACTGGAGTCAAGCTATCCTGGCTGATCAAGACTGATTTGCATATGGCTATGTCTGAACTGGGGTGGCGTGGTGAAGCAAAATAACGATGGATTAAACCCAGATCTGTGACTGGGGGTGAATGTTTGCCAATGTGAAGCATTCCGTCCATCATCTTGTGTGTTTTGCATTTCGCCCTAAGTGGGAAGGGTATGCCCAGACGTGGGTCCCGTGCTCACTACGCCACTGGAGTCAAGCTATACTGGCTGATGAAGGCTGATAGCCTGAAACCGGTCCTAGGATGCTTGATTCCGGTCCAGGGAAGACATGGCTTGGCAGTTCGGTCTGGACTGTTCCCATGAGGCACAGGGTCAAGACTGATTTGTATATGGCTATGTCTGAACTGGGGTGGCGTGGTGAAGCAAAATAACGATGGATTAAACCCTGATCTGTGACTGGGGGTGAATGTTTGCCAATGTGCAGCATTCCGTCCATCATCTTGTGTGTTTTGCATTTCGCCTAAGTGGGAAGGGTATGCCCAGACGTGGGTCCCGTGCTCACTACGCCACTGGAGTCAAGCTATCCTGGCTGATGAAGGCTGATAGCCTGAAACCGGTCCTAGGATGCTTGATTCCGGTCCAGGGAAGACATGGCTTGGCAGTTCGGTCTGGACTGTTCCCATGAGGCACAGGGTCAAGACTGATTTGCATATGGCTATGTCTGAACTGGGGTGGCGTGGTGAAGCAAAATAACGATGGATTAAACCCAGATCTGTGACTGGGGGTGAATGTTTGCCAATGTGCAGCATTCCGTCCATCATCTTGTGTGTTTTGCATTTCGCCCTAAGTGGGAAGGGTATGCCCAGACGTGGGTCCCGTGCTCACTACGCCACTGGAGTCAAGCTATCCTGGCTGATGAAGGCTGATAGCCTGAAACCGGTCCTAGGATGCTTGATTCCGGTCCAGGGAAGACATGGCTTGGCAGTTCGGTCTGGACTGTTCCCATGAGGCACAGGGTCAAGACTGATTTGCATATGGCTATGTCTGAACTGGGGTGGCGTGGTGAAGCAAAATAACGATGGATTAAACCCAGATCTGTGACTGGGGGTGAATGTTTGCCAATGTGCAGCATTCCGTCCATCATCTTGTGTGTTTTGCATTTTGCCCTAAGTGGGAAGGGTATGCCCAGACGTGGGTCCTGTGCTCACTACGCCACTGGAGTCAAGCTATCCTGGCTGATGAAGGCTGATAGCCTGAAACCGGTCCTAGGATGCTTGATTCCGGTCCAGGGAAGACATGGCTTGGCAGTTCGGTCTGGACTGTTCCCATGAGGCACAGGGTCAAGACTGATTTGCATATGGCTATGTCTGAACTGGGGTGGCGTGGTGAAGCAAAATAACGATGGATTAAACCCAGATCTGTGACTGGGGGTGAATGTTTGCCAATGTGCAGCATTCCGTCCATCATCTTGTGTGTTTTGCATTTTGCCCTAAGTGGGAAGGGTATGCCCAGACGTGGGTCCCGTGCTCACTAAGCCACTGGAGTCAAGCTATCCTGGCTGATGAAGGCTGATAGCCTGAAACCGGTCCTAGGATGCTTGATTCCGGTCCAGGGAAGACATGGTTTGGCAGTTCGGTCTGGACTGTTCCCATGAGGCACATGGTCAAGACTGATTTGCATATGGCTATGTCTGAACTGGGGTGGCGTGGTGAAGCAAAATAACGATGGATTAAACCCAGATCTGTGACTGGGGGTGAATGTTTGCCAATGTGCAGCATTCCGTCCATCATCTTGTGTGTTTTGCATTTCGCCCTAAGTGGGAAGGGTATGCCCAGACGTGGGTCCCGTGCTCACTATGCCACTGGAGTCAAGCTATCCTGGCTGATGAAGGCTGATAGCCTGAAACCGGTCCTAGGATGCTTGATTCCGGTCCAGGGAAGGCATGGCTTGGCAGTTCGGTCTGGACTGTTCCCATGAGGCACAGGGTCAAGACTGATTGGCATATGGCTATGTCTGAACTGTGGTGGCGTGGTGAAGCAAAATAACGATGGATTAAACCCAGATCTGTGACTGGGGGTGAATGTTTGCCAATGTGCAGCATTCCGTCCATCATCTTGTGTGTTTTGCATTTTGCCCTAAGTGGGAAGGGTATGCCCAGACGTGGGTCCTGTGCTCACTACGCCACTGGAGTCAAGCTATCCTGGCTGATGAAGGCTGATAGCCTGAAACCGGTCCTAGGATGCTTGATTCCGGTCCAGGGAAGACATGGCTTGGCAGTTCGGTCTGGACTGTTCCCATGAGGCACAGGGTCAAGACTGATTTGCATATGGCTATGTCTGAACTGGGGTGGCGTGGTGAAGCAAAATAACGATGGATTAAACCCAGATCTGTGACTGGGGGTGAATGTTTGCCAATGTGCAGCATTCCGTCCATCATCTTGTGTGTTTTGCATTTCGCCCTAATTGGGAAGGGTATGCCCAGACGTGGCTGATGAAGGCTGATAGCCTGAAACCGGTCCTAGGATGCTTGATTCCGGTCCAGGGAAGACATGGCTTGGCAGTTCGGTCTGGACTGTTCCCATGAGGCACAGGGTCAAGACTGATTTGCATATGGCTATGTCTGAACTGGGGTGGCGTGGTGAAGCAAAATAACGATGGATTAAACCCAGATCTGTGACTGGGGGTGAATGTTTGCCAATGTGCAGCATTCCGTCCATCATCTTGTGTGTTTTGCATTTCGCCCTAAGTGGGAAGGGTATGCCCAGACGTGGGTCCCGTGCTCACTACGCCACTGGAGTCAAGCTATCCTGGCTGATGAAGGCTGATAGCCTGAAACCGGTCCTAGGATGCTTGATTCCGGTCCAGGGAAGACATGGCTTGGCAGTTCGGTCTGGACTGTTCCCATGAGGCACAGGGTCAAGACTAATTTGCATATGGCTATGTCTGAACTGGGGTGGCGTGGTGAAGCAAAATAACGATGGATTAAACCCAGATCTGTGACTGGGGGTGAATGTTTGCCAATGTGCAGCATTCCGTCCATCATCTTGTGTGTTTTGCATTTAGCCCTAAGTGGGAAGGGTATGCCCAGACGTGGGTCCCGTGCTCACTACGCCACTGGAGTCAAGCTATCCTGGCTGATGAAGGCTGATAGCCTGAAACCGGTCCTAGGATGCTTGATTCCGGTCCAGGGAAGACATGGCTTGGCAGTTCGGTCTGGACTGTTCCCATGAGGCACAGGGTCAAGACTGATTTGCATATGGCTATGTCTGAACTGGGGTGGCGTGGTGAAGCAAAATAACGATGGATTAAACCCAGATCTGTGACTGGGGGTGAATGTTTGCCAATGTGCAGCATTCCGTCCATCATCTTGTGTGTTTTGCATTTTGCCCTAAGTGGGAAGGGTATGCCCAGACGTGGGTCCTGTGCTCACTACGCCACTGGAGTCAAGCTATCCTGGCTGATGAAGGCTGATAGCCTGAAACCGGTCCTAGGATGCTTGATTCCGGTCCAGGGAAGACATGGCTTGGCAGTTCGGTCTGGACTGTTCCCATGAGGCACAGGGTCAAGACTGATTTGCATATGGCTATGTCTGAACTGGGGTGGCGTGGTGAAGCAAAATAACGATGGATTAAACCCAGATCTGTGACTGGGGGTGAATGTTTGCCAATGTGCAGCATTCCGTCCATCATCTTGTGTGTTTTGCATTTCGCCCTAAGTGGGAAGGGTATGCCCAGACGTGGGTCCCGTGCTCACTAAGCCACTGGAGTCAAGCTATCCTGGCTGATGAAGGCTGATAGCCTGAAACCGGTCCTAGGATGCTTGATTCCGGTCCAGGGAAGACATGGCTTGGCAGTTCGGTCTGGACTGTTCCCATGAGGCACAGGGTCAAGACTGATTTGCATATGGCTATGTCTGAACTGGGGTGGCGTGGTGAAGCAAAATAACGATGGATTAAACCCAGATCTGTGACTGGGGGTGAATGTTTGCCAATGTGCAGCATTCCGTCCATCATCTTGTGTGTTTTGCATTTCGCCCTAAGTGGGAAGGGTATGCCCAGACGTGGGTCCCGTGCTCACTATGCCACTGGAGTCAAGCTATCCTGGCTGATGAAGGCTGATAGCCTGAAACCGGTCCTAGGATGCTTGATTCCGGTCCAGGGAAGGCATGGCTTGGCAGTTCGGTCTGGACTGTTCCCATGAGGCACAGGGTCAAGACTAATTTGCATATGGCTATGTCTGAACTGTGGTGGCGTGGTGAAGCAAAATAACGATGGATTAAACCCAGATCTGTGACTGGGGGTGAATGTTTGCCAATGTGCAGCATTCCGACATCATCTTGTGTGTTTTGCATTTTGCCCTAAGTGGGAAGGGTATGCCCAGACGTGGGTCCTGTGCTCACTACGCCACTGGAGTCAAGCTATCCTGGCTGATGAAGGCTGATAGCCTGAAACCGGTCCTAGGAAGCTTGATTCCGGTCCAGGGAAGACATGGATTGGCAGTTCGGTCTGGACTGTTCCCATGAGGCACAGGGTCAAGACTGATTTGCATATGGCTATGTCTGAACTGGGGTGGCGTGGTGAAGCAAAATAACGATGGATTAAACCCAGATCTGTGACTGGGGGTGAATGTTTGCCAATGTGCAGCATTCCGTCCATCATCTTGTGTGTTTTGCATTTCGCCCTAATTGGGAAGGGTATGCCCAGACGTGGGTCCCGTGCTCACTACGCCACTGGAGTCAAGCTATCCTGGCTGATGAAGGCTGATAGCCTGAAACCGGTCCTAGGATGCTTGATTCCGGTCCAGGGAAGACATGGCTTGGCAGTTCGGTCTGGACTGTTCCCATGAGGCACAGGGTCAAGACTGATTTGCATATGGCTATGTCTGAACTGGGGTGGCGTGGTGAAGCAAAATAACGATGGATTAAACCCAGATCTGTGACTGGGGGTGAATGTTTGCCAATGTGCAGCATTCCGTCCATCATCTTGTGTGTTTTGTAAAACTCCATTAAAACAGTCGCAAACACAACTTCCCCCTATTATCAATGCCCGCGAAGCGATAGGAAAATTCGCGCTAACCGCGCTTATCGCTGGAACTTAACGCCTGAAAAAAACTTGCCTTAACCATCTTGTCAATGGGGGTGGATTGTTGGGTTAAGTATACACTTGCCTATTAGCAAGCTTTTCATTAGCGCTGTTGATTTAGCGCTGGAATTCTCACGCTATTGCTGGTTTTACACGCTATCGCTGGATTTCCTATCGCCTTTGCGATACGCGTTGATAATACCATGCTATCACGGCGAGGAAATCCAGCGATAGCCGGCGATAAAAAAAACAGCGCTAAGCACGCTTTGCGATTTATATCGCAGATCCTTGATAATATGCCCCATTGTTTAAACTTTTCAGAGGGATTACATGTTAAACGCATTGGAGCAAACCCTGCAATGTGAGTGTATACGAATCAATGTATGTTTAAGAGGAGTACGGTTGCTGTCAGCTCTATACTGACCTCCAATATTTATTACTTGTAGATTATCAGTGTACCATATACACATGAAACTGCGTCATGTTACTCCGAAGCACATCATGATCCGTGCACGATCACGGAGAAGAAGACACCAGAAGGTTCCTTCTTTCATTCTCTCCTCTTCCAAACCTGTTCCCCTTTTGGGACTGCCACCAGCATGAGTTTATTAGACGTGTGTAGGGCAGTGCTGAGAGAGGATGGAGGATTCACATCGCTCTTGTGGAGGCCCTGTGTTTTGGCAGGTGAGTGGTATGTCTAACAACGGGAAGACAACAATCTCTATGAGACCTTTCCTGGAAGTACTCAGCTGACCAATGGCAACTGGACTTGGACTGGACCCTGCTGCTGTTCTCTGACTGACAGTCTGTGAGTCTGTAAGGGACTCCCAGAAGTGTATTCCTGTGACTGTTTGGGCACCATCAGAATGTTTGGAAACCTTTGAAATCCTTTGCTGCAGACCAGGGGGACTTACAAATTTTCAAACTTTTTGACGTCCAGACTTTTACTGGTACCAATCCTGACCCAGGCTCTATTGCTGAAGGACTGAAATTGCACCCTGGTCCCAACTACCACAACTCTTGACAATCATTGGTGCTTTACTTATTCTTAGTGCTATTTCTATTTAAAATTTTAACAATTCCTATCTCTGTTCTAATTTGGTTAGGGTTTCTTATTGTTTGGTGTTTTGACTTTATTTTTGTCTTGGTACTTCATATACAAATTAACACATTGCTCTAAATTAAGCCTGTCTGCTCTGTGCCATAGCTACCAGAGGGCTGAACTCAGACTAATTTAGTGACTTTAAGGGTTCCGGCTAACAAGAGTTGGATTTACTCCTTGAGGAGGCCAGACACCAACTCTGAATAATAATAATACAAACAAATTCATTAAGAGTCACTCAAGATTTTAAAATTAGAACGTAAGAAACTGGAACAGAAATGGCAAATTCTTTATGACTATGAGTCAAAACAGGACCTTAAAACGCTGCTTAAGAATTATAAGAAGTTAGTGGTATCCGCAGAAGCTAATTACTAATCACATAAGATCTTTAGTACCCATAACACTTTCAAATAAGTATTTTTATTTGTCAATTCTTTTGCCTCCATAGACTGTCTATCCCTGGCTATAGAATATGTCCATGCGCTTTGTGATAATGTAAACTCTCTGATATCTTTTCTGACAAGATTGAAAAAATGTGTGAGACTTTTGGTGGCTCCTTTGCAACGTCAGTGTTAAAAGTTAAACATTGCTTTGCGAGCCTGGTCTTCCCACATTATTTAACTTTGACCTCCTATTAGCAGTTGATCTTGATTACTTCCACTATTACATCTATATTAGCTCGTTAGGGGACTCTATGCCCCCTGAAAATCTGAATTAGGTTGTTTCTTGCTTGTGGCAGCTGCAACTGGACATTTGTAACAAATCTATTCTTATTTCTTCCATACCGGCTATCTGGAAGAAAGCCTTAGTCATCCTGCTTTTAAAAAACCTATCAAAGAGACGTCCTAGCTGAGCAACTACTGCCCCTTTCTCTACTTTCTTTACCACTTAAGTTCAATTCAAAATCTATTAGTAAACAGCTTTTAGATTTCCTCGAATCACATGAGAACCTCGACAAGACAAGACAAGTATTCAGTTCTTCATACATCATAAAAGCTACTTTGGTCTCTCTCTTGAAGGATCTTCAGTTGCAGGCATACAAGTGCCATTCATCAGCTCTGGTTCTGCTGGATCTGTGTGCACCATTCAGCAAGGTTGCTTATTGGCGGTGCTGCCCTTCACTCAATTACATCATATTTGCATCTATGCAGGAAACTGCCGCTAAAACGGCGATAATGGGCTTGCTAATATGCGTTATGGAATTCCAATAGAAGCCCAGGTTAGATGTCCTGCACATCTAACCTGGGCTTCTATTGGAATTCTATAACGCATATTAGCAAGCCCATTCTCGCCGTTTTAGCAGCAGTTTCCTGCCGCTAAAACGGCGATAATGTTATCGCCGGTCTTGCTAATATGCCCCTATGTTCTTGCTGTGATACAAGTGCTCTGCTTTAAAGAGTTTCTGTGGGGACACAGGAAGTGTGTTTGCAGAGTCTACCGACACCATGCACCTGCTGCTGTGCCACAGACAGCATAATGTTTGCCCATTTTCAAGGAAGAGGAACTTGGGTCCAAGATGGCATGGGTAAATATGCCTTGGTGTCAGAACAGTGGGAAGGGATCACAAAACAAGGAGGTATGAGTAGGATAATCTCTAACATGAGTTGCTGGTGAGCTCCCTCCCTGATTATCATACCTCATTTTACCTAAGCTTACCTTTCTATGAGGTTCGGCAGCTCTAGTTTACATGAAATTCAGCAGTCTGGCCTTTCCCAGGTCTTCCCCATAGGACCACAATATCCTCCCATTTGAAAAATCTATTTTTGCTAACTAGAGTCAAAAGATCTACCTTCAAGAGTCCCGTCACATGCCATACAGTGCTTAATTTACAAGTTATTTTCCATTTGTCATCCAATGTGTACCTTACAATCAGTTTCAACTCATGTATTCACTATCCCGAAGGCCCAGGTACACAAGTTTCAGTTTATTTTCATTCTTGAATGCCAGGTAATGGCACACACTCCTACTGGCAATTCATACCATTCCCAATACGGCATTTAGGAAGTTTCTTAAAAACTGATAATTTAACCTCTGAATGTTCTTTGCTATGTGCAGCCTTATCCTAGCTCCAGGACACCCTAATAAGTATTTGGATGAGCTACAAAAGCAACAATTGGTTTACCTTCTATGAAAACTCAACTGCAATTGTGTCAAAACTGGGAAAACAGCACCCACTAAACCTTTTTTTGGTCCCATACTCCTGTGAATCGTTCCCAAAAAAAACCAGTTCCTGATTCAGAGCTTGACAGATGTGCTACTCCATTACAAACGCGACAGTTATCATGCCCACCTTATTACAAGTGCCATAGAATACAATGCGATTTTAATAAGAGGGGCAGCTGCAACCCCTGTCCTGTCCTTTGCTACCCCAGACCGAGTCCCTGCGACCCCTGGCACAGTTGTATCAGCAGGATCACTTATTTGGGTTTGCAGAGCAGGAACAAAATTCAGACCCTCTCAGGCCTCCCCATGGTGGGAGTGTGAGGAGTTGCCTCTATCCTGGGAGGCCCTACAGCCACTTGTTTAAGGTAGACCTCAGATCTGTCAGCAGGCTGCAGCGCAGGCTGCAACCTGCCATGTTCAGCGTGAAGAAACGACAAGGCTGGCACTGCTCCGAAGAAACAAAAGTAAAAAGTGAATTGTTACATTTTCTGCAACAATTATAGAGAATGTTTTTTCATAGGAGGGCTGGTCAGGGATAAGAAGGGGTCCTGGTCTGCCCCTTTCAGGAGTGAGTGTGGGCCCCTGGAGATGGGCCGGTTGGGTAGATTAATGTATGTAGCCCACAAATTGTGACAGGGCTTGAAAAGTCATCTTGCCACCTCTACCAGTGCCACAGTGTTAGCCTGCAGAAATGAGCAAGAGTGGATTTGTTTCGTTTTCATGCCCTGCTCCCTCTTTCATGGTGAACTTAGCCTGCAACAGCTTTCTCCCAGGCAATGTGTGAAACTACATATGATGAACAGGTGAGATAGTAGGCAACTTATTGCTGGTTAGCACAATAGTGTGTATAGAAGGAACCCCGCCTCTGGCATGAACAAATTATTGTATGATGCTGGTGGGGCGTTGGGGTTTCAGAAAACAGGAATATTGATATTCAGATTCCCAAAACCAGTGTCAGGGTAGGCACTGGCCCTCGGAAATAATATTATTTTGAAGCTGACTCACTTACAAATTATTATTGCAGTGTAGGTGCAGCAAGCAGCTGTTCAGGCAAAAATATTGTTTGAGGAATCCCTTGCTATACACTTTGGCAGCTTGCAATTGAGGAGTGAGCAAAACAAACATAATTTTTTCATCTGTGTTCATGTCTGAGGGGCTTATTACGAGTCTGGTGATCAATGGACAGCTAAACTCGCGGGTGGTGCGTCAGTGACAGAATTTATAAAACTCAGGCCTCCAACAGTAGTGGTATCTTCCAGAATTACTACTCCATTGCATGACTGATTAAAGATAAGAACACTCTACCAAGCAAGATGCCCAAGAGCACAGTAACACTGACTTTTCCCTGAGAGCAGGAAACTCTTCAATTGAAGCTTATCCTGAGTATTTTGTCACTGTTCACCCTGACAGATCTCTCATGGGGGTTCCTACATAGATTTTGACAGAACGTTTACTAGCACTGTGTGTCCAACTTACATCACAAACATGATGCAAACTCAGCACAAAGTGTTTTGTTGGGATTTACTTTCCAACTCAAATCAAGATTTGAGTTGCAAAGTTGCACCAACTAACCCAAAGTTGCTGTATGCACTACTTTGTGTCAAAGGTGTGGCTAATGGTGGGACATAGGCATTTCCATGTAACTACCCATGGACATTTTTAGATTGGGATTTGCTCCCAAAATTATGCCTCCCAAGGCAGGGGTAACAGTGGAGCATGTTTGATAAGTCCTCCCACTTTTTCAACTTTGCAAGTGCGTTGCACTGCACAGCACAGCACACCTACAAAGTGGCAAACTGTTAAACTATGTCAAAGCATAGCTTTTGCACAGAAGGATACCCTTCCAGTACAAAAGCTATGCTAGACATCATGCATACTCTTGCACTAATGTGCACAGGTGTGTATGTGATAGATCGAATGCCACCTAAAGTGTTCCATATATCTTAGTACATATGGCACTGTTTTTCTCTCTCCCTCTGGCTGCTGTTCTGCGTTTTGCAAAAAGTTACTAACTGTAGCCGTTTGTTTTGAGAGAGTACATTTGGGAGTTATTACTTCTATTAATTGCAGTTATGCAACAACACTGGTTCTTGAATAGTGCATTCATTTAAAAGAACTCATCCAAACCGAATGCCTGTAAGACTTGTATACATTTTTAGATGAATTTTGAGCTGGGCCTCATAAAACCCTTTGATAAATGTGCTGCAAGTAGATATCTGCATTTAATACACCTTAAAGAGAAAAGTGATGTTAACAGTTCAAAAATGCAGCAATGCCTGTTTTTTGCACCAATGACTTGTAATTTACAAATGCTTGCAAAAACAGTAGGAGAAAATAGGGCAAAGTTGCTTTTTGCATTTGCTATAAAGAGGTGTAATATGTGCCGTTCATGCATCATTGCTCATACCCGCATAATTGGATGCAAATTAAAAAACCCAAACAATTGCAAATTTAAAAGTGACGATTTGTGCCCCGATGAAGATCTGGCCCTTAGGGATGGAGAGAGAAGTAGAGGAGACAGCTACTAGTGATTAAGAAACACTATAAGGCTGCAGGAACCAATACATATATTTGTATAGAAAAAGCCCCTCATTGCAGATGAACATTTAAGGTACTAGCTCTATCAGTCGCCACCGCCAGACTTTGGAACACACTTCCCCTTCACATCAAAAACGCCCCCTCTCTCCTTGCCTTCCGTAAACAACTTAAAACCTGGTTGTTCAACCAATAAATGACCAGCTCCTACTCTGTCCCATCCTCTACCGTCCACAGCGCCGAGACACCCAAGGGTATTTGTGCGCTTAATAAATTGCATAATAATAATAATAATAATAATAATAATATTAGGGAGGTCATATAAAAAGCCCCCCATCGTACATGAACAGTTAAGGTACTAGCTCTATAAGGGAGGTGATATATATCTGTGATACATGTCTGTTGAATATTTGGAATTACAGTGAGGCAATGAATGCACATTATTTTTCACTGGCATTACAAACAAATCAGACCTTGAAATCCCATCTATCTCAAGAAGTGCACAGACGAAGTTGAAGGCAATCATCTTAGTTCTAGGGAGAAAGGATTGTGTGTGTTTATGTGATTTTTTATGTATTCCAATATTTTATGTGTTGGGAGAGTCAGCTTTTTATCAAAAAAGCAAAGAGTTGTTCTCTTGTACAGAGGTGGTGTCATGGTGCATCGCAGTTGATGTGAAAGTAACATGCTGAACATTCATGACAAATGATTAAGGATTTCTTGTTTATTTACTTATTTCTGCTACCTGCACAGTTCGTTGATGGAGAAGTTAATAGAGGCTGAGGTGAGGAGTGGAGGAGTGCATTACTCTCATTGGATCTGAAGTACAATGTTAGTACACACAGGATTTTTGTCCCTCGAAGTGCGAGTCATGAGACTTATCAGTTCGACTAAGTAGAAAAGAAATTGCTGCAGTGAAAAGATGCTGTTAATTTTCAGTAATCTAATATAAAATATGTTTTGCTTGGTTATTAAAGCAAACAAATGATGGACGGAATGCTGACAATGCAAACATTCTCCCCCAGTCAAAAGATCTGGGTTAAATCCATCGTTCTTTTGCCCACTACGCCACCCCAGTTTGGACCCAGCCATATGCAAATCAGTCTTGACCCTGTGCCCCATGGGAACAGTCCAGACCGAACTGCCAGGCCAGGTCCTCCCTGGACCGGACACAAGCATCCTGGGACCGGTTTCAGGGTATCTCACCCTTCTTCAGCCAGGCTAGCTTGAATCCAGTGGCACAGTGAGCAAGGGACCCACGTCTGGGCATACCCATCCCACTTAGGGCGAAAAGTGTTACAGCAAACAAATGATGGACGGAATGCTGACAATGCAAACATTCTCCCCCAGTCAAAAGATCTGGGTTAAATCCATCGTTCTTTTGCCCACTACGCCACCCCAGTTTGGACCCAGCCATATGCAAATCAGTCTTGACCCTGTGCCCCATGGGAACAGTCCAGACCGAACTGCCAGGCCAGGTCCTCCCTGGACCGGACACAAGCATCCTGGGACCGGTTTCAGGGTATCTCACCCTTCTTCAGCCAGGCTAGCTTGAATCCAGTGGCACAGTGAGCAAGGGACCCACGTCTGGGCATACCCATCCCACTTAGGGGCGAAAAGTGTTACAGCAAACAAATGATGGACGGAATGCTGACAATGCAAACATTCTCCCCCAGTCAAAAGATCTGGGTTAAATCCATCGTTCTTTTGCCCACTACGCCACCCCAGTTTGGACCCAGCCATATGCAAATCAGTCTTGACCCTGTGCCCCATGGGAACAGTCCAGACCGAACTGCCAGGCCAGGTCCTCCCTGGACCGGACACAAGCATCCTGGGACCGGTTTCAGGGTATCTCACCCTTCTTCAGCCAGGCTAGCTTGAATGCAGTGGCACAGTGAGCAAGGGACCCACGTCTGGGCATACCCATCCCACTTAGGGCGAAAAGTGTTACAGCAAACAAATGATGGACGGAATGCTGACAATGCAAACATTCTCCCCCAGTCAAAAGATCTGGGTTAAATCCATCGTTCTTTTGCCCACTACGCCACCCCAGTTTGGACCCAGCCATATGCAAATCAGTCTTGACCCTGTGCCCCATGGGAACAGTCCAGACCGAACTGCCAGGTCCTCCCTGGACCGGACACAAGCATCCTGGGACCGGTTTCAGGGTATCTCACCCTTCTTCAGCCAGGCTAGCTTGAATCCAGTGGCACAGTGAGCAAGGGACCCACGTCTGGGCATACCCATCCCACTTAGGGCGAAAAGTGTTACAGCAAACAAATGATGGACGGAATGCTGACAATGCAAACATTCTCCCCCAGTCAAAAGATCTGGGTTAAATCCATCGTTCTTTTGCCCACTACGCCACCCCAGTTTGGACCCAGCCATATGCAAATCAGTCTTGACCCTGTGCCCCATTGGAACAGTCCAGACCGAACTGCCAGGCCAGGTCCTCCCTGGACCGGACACAAGCATCCTGGGACCGGTTTCAGGGTATCTCACCCTTCTTCAGCCAGGCTAGCTTGAATCCAGTGGCACAGTGAGCAAGGGACCCACGTCTGGGCATACCCATCCCACTTAGGGCGAAAAGTGTTACAGCAAACAAATGATGGACGGAATGCTGACAATGCAAACATTCTCCCCCAGTCAAAAGATCTGGGTTAAATCCATCGTTCTTTTGCCCACTACGCCACCCCAGTTTGGACCCAGCCATATGCAAATCAGTCTTGACCCTGTGCCCCATGGGAACAGTCCAGACCGAACTGCCAGGCCAGGTCCTCCCTGGACCGGACACAAGCATCCTGGGACCGGTTTCAGGGTATCTCACCCTTCTTCAGCCAGGCTAGCTTGAGTCCAGTGGCACAGTGAGCAAGGGACCCACGTCTGGGCATACCCATCCCACTTAGGGCGAAAAGTGTTACAGCAAACAAATGATGGACGGAATGCTGACAATGCAAACATTCTCCCCCAGTCAAAAGATCTGGGTTAAATCCATCGTTCTTTTGCCCACTACGCCACCCCAGTTTGGACCCAGCCATATGCAAATCAGTCTTGACCCTGTGCCCCATGGGAACAGTCCAGACCGAACTGCCAGGCCAGGTCCTCCCTGGACCGGACACAAGCATCCTGGGACCGGTTTCAGGGTATCTCACCCTTCTTCAGCCAGGCTAGCTTGAATCCAGTGGCACAGTGAGCAAGGGACCCACGTCTGGGCATACCCATCCCACTTAGGGCGAAAAGTGTTACAGCAAACAAATGATGGACGGAATGCTGACAATGCAAACATTCTCCCCCAGTCAAAAGATCTGGGTTAAATCCATCGTTCTTTTGCCCACTACGCCACCCCAGTTTGGACCCAGCCATATGCAAATCAGTCTTGACCCTGTGCCCCATGGGAACAGTCCAGACCGAACTGCCAGGCCAGGTCCTCCCTGGACCGGACACAAGCATCCTGGGACCGGTTTCAGGGTATCTCACCCTTCTTCAGCCAGGCTAGCTTGAATCCAGTGGCACAGTGAGCAAGGGACCCACGTCTGGGCATACCCATCCCACTTAGGGCGAAAAGTGTTACAGCAAACAAATGATGGACGGAATGCTGACAATGCAAACATTCTCCCCCAGTCAAAAGATCTGGGTTAAATCCATCGTTCTTTTGCCCACTACGCCACCCCAGTTTGGACCCAGCCATATGCAAATCAGTCTTGACCCTGTGCCCCATGGGAACAGTCCAGACCGAACTGCCAGGCCAGGTCCTCCCTGGACCGGACACAAGCATCCTGGGACCGGTTTCAGGGTATCTCACCCTTCTTCAGCCAGGCTAGCTTGAATCCAGTGGCACAGTGAGCAAGGGACCCACGTCTGGGCATACCCATCCCACTTAGGGCGAAAAGTGTTACAGCAAACAAATGATGGACGGAATGCTGACAATGCAAACATTCTCCCCCAGTCAAAAGATCTGGGTTAAATCCATCGTTCTTTTGCCCACTACGCCACCCCAGTTTGGACCCAGCCATATGCAAATCAGTCTTGACCCTGTGCCCCATGGGAACAGTCCAGACCGAACTGCCAGGCCAGGTCCTCCCTGGACCGGACACAAGCATCCTGGGACCGGTTTCAGGGTATCTCAACCTTCTTCAGCCAGGCTAGCTTGAATCCAGTGGCACAGTGAGCAAGGGACCCACGTCTGGGCATACCCATCCCACTTAGGGCGAAAAGTGTTACAGCAAACAAATGATGGACGGAATGCTGACAATGCAAACATTCTCCCCCAGTCAAAAGATCTGGGTTAAATCCATCGTTCTTTTGCCCACTACGCCACCCCAGTTTGGACCCAGCCATATGCAAATCAGTCTTGACCCTGTGCCCCATGGGAACAGTCCAGACTGAACTGCCAGGCCAGGTCCTCCCTGGACCGGACACAAGCATCCTGGGACCGGTTTCAGGGTATCTCACCCTTCTTCAGCCAGGCTAGCTTGAATCCAGTGGCACAGTGAGCAAGGGACCCACGTCTGGGCATACCCATCCCACTTAGGGCAAAAAGTGTTACAGCAAACAAATGATGGACGGAATGCTGACAATGCAAACATTCTCCCCCAGTCAAAAGATCTGGGTTAAATCCATCGTTCTTTTGCCCACTACGCCACCCCAGTTTGGACCCAGCCATATGAAAATCAGTCTTGACCCTGTGCCCCATGGGAACAGTCCAGACCGAACTGCCAGGCCAGGTCCTCCCTGGACCGGACACAAGCATCCTGGGACCGGTTTCAGGGTATCTCACCCTTCTTCAGCCAGGCTAGCTTGAATCCAGTGGCACAGTGAGCAAGGGACCCACGTCTGGGCATACCCATCCCACTTAGGGCGAAAAGTGTTACAGCAAACAAATGATGGACGGAATGCTGACAATGCAAACATTCTCCCCCAGTCAAAAGATCTGGGTTAAATCCATCGTTCTTTTGCCCACTACGCCACCCCAGTTTGGACCCAGCCATATGCAAATCAGTCTTGACCCTGTGCCCCATGGGAACAGTCCAGACCGAACTGCCAGGCCAGGTCCTCCCTGGACCGGACACAAGCATCCTGGGACCGGTTTCAGGGTATCTCACCCTTCTTCAGCCAGGCTAGCTTGAATCCAGTGGCACAGTGAGCAAGGTACCCACGTCTGGGCATACCCATCCCACTTAGGGCGAAAAGTGTTACAGCAAACAAATGATGGACGGAATGCTGACAATGCAAACATTCTCCCCCAGTCAAAAGATCTGGGTTAAATCCATCGTTCTTTTGCCCACTACGCCACCCCAGTTTGGACCCAGCCATATGCAAATCAGTCTTGACCCTGTGCCCCATGGGAACAGTCCAGACCGAACTGCCAGGCCAGGTCCTCCCTGGACCGGACACAAGCATCCTGGGACCGGTTTCAGGGTATCTCACCATTCTTCAGCCAGGCTAGCTTGAATCCAGTGGCACAGTGAGCAAGGGACCCACGTCTGGGCATACCCATCCCACTTAGGGCGAAAAGTGTTACAGCAAACAAATGATGGACGGAATGCTGACAATGCAAACATTCTCCCCCAGTCAAAAGATCTGGGTTAAATCCATCGTTCTTTTGCCCACTACGCCACCCCAGTTTGGACCCAGCCATATGCAAATCAGTCTTGACCCTGTGCCCCATGGGAATAGTCCAGACGGAACTGCCAGGCCAGGTCCTCCCTGGACCGGACACAAGCATCCTGGGACCGGTTTCAGGGTATCTCACCCTTCTTCAGCCAGGCTAGCTTGAATCCAGTGGCACAGTGAGCAAGGGACCCACGTCTGGGCATACCCATCCCACTTAGGGCGAAAAGTGTTACAGCAAACAAATGATGGACGGAATGCTGACAATGCAAACATTCTCCCCCAGTCAAAAGATCTGGGTTAAATCCATCGTTCTTTTGCCCACTACGCCACCCCAGTTTGGACCCAGCCATATGCAAATCAGTCTTGACCCTGTGCCCCATGGGAACAGTCCAGACCGAACTGCCAGGCCAGGTCCTCCCTGGACCGGACACAAGCATCCTGGGACCGGTTTCAGGGTATCTCACCCTTCTTCAGCCAGGCTAGCTTGAATCCAGTGGCACAGTGAGCAAGGGACCCACGTCTGGGCATACCCATCCCACTTAGGGCGAAAAGTGTTACAGCAAACAAATGATGGACGGAATGCTGACAATGCAAACATTCTCCCCCAGTCAAAAGATCTGGGTTAAATCCATCGTTCTTTTGCCCACTACGCCACCCCAGTTTGGACACAGCCATATGCAAGTCAGTCTTGACCCTGTGCCCCATGGGAACAGTCCAGACCGAACTGCCAGGCCAGGTCCTCCCTGGACCGGACACAAGCATCCTGGGACCGGTTTCAGGGTATCTCACCCTTCTTCAGCCAGGCTAGCTTGAATCCAGTGGCACAGTGAGCAAGGGACCCACGTCTGGGCATACCCATCCCACTTAGGGCGAAAAGTGTTACAGCAAACAAATGATGGACGGAATGCTGACAATGCAAACATTCTCCCCCAGTCAAAAGATCTGGGTTAAATCCATCGTTCTTTTGCCCACTACGCCACCCCAGTTTGGACCCAGCCATATGCAAATCAGTCTTGACCCTGTGCCCCATGGGAACAGTCCAGACCGAACTGCCAGGCCAGGTCCTCCCTGGACCGGACACAAGCATCCTGGGACCGGTTTCAGGGTATCTCACCCTTCTTCAGCCAGGCTAGCTTGAATCCAGTGGCACAGTGAGCAAGGGACCCACGTCTGGGCATACCCATCCCACTTAGGGCGAAAAGTGTTACAGCAAACAAATGATGGACGGAATGCTGACAATGCAAACATTCTCCCCCAGTCAAAAGATCTGGGTTAAATCCATCGTTCTTTTGCCCACTACGCCACCCCAGTTTGGACCCAGCCATATGCAAATCAGTCTTGACCCTGTGCCCCATGGGAACAGTCCAGACCGAACTGCCAGGCCAGGTCCTCCCTGGACCGGACACAAGCATCCTGGGACCGGTTTCAGGGTATCTCACCCTTCTTCAGCCAGGCTAGCTTGAATCCAGTGGCACAGTGAGCAAGGGACCCACGTCTGGGCATACCCATCCCACTTAGGGCGAAAAGTGTTACAGCAAACAAATGATGGACGGAATGCTGACAATGCAAACATTCTCCCCCAGTCAAAAGATCTGGGTTAAATCCATCGTTCTTTTGCCCACTACGCCACCCCAGTTTGGACCCAGCCATATGCAAATCAGTCTTGACCCTGTGCCCCATGGGAACAGTCCAGACCGAACTGCCAGGCCAGGTCCTCCCTGGCCGGACACAAGCATCCTGGGACCGGTTTCAGGGTATCTCACCCTTCTTCAGCCAGGCTAGCTTGAATCCAGTGGCACAGTGAGCAAGGGACCCACGTCTGGGCATACCCATCCCACTTAGGGCGAAAAGTGTTACAGCAAACAAATGATGGACGGAATGCTGACAATGCAAACATTCTCCCCCAGTCAAAAGATCTGGGTTAAATGCATCGTTCTTTTGCCCACTACGCCACCCCAGTTTGGACCCAGCCATATGCAAATCAGTCTTGACCCTGTGCCCCATGGGAACAGTCCAGACCGAACTGCCAGGCCAGGTCCTCCTGGACCGGACACAAGCATCCTGGGACCGGTTTCAGGGTATCTCACCCTTCTTCAGCCAGGCTAGCTTGAATCCAGTGGCACAGTGAGCAAGGGACCCACGTCTGGGCATACCCATCCCACTTAGGGCGAAAAGTGTTACAGCAAACAAATGATGGACGGAATGCTGACAATGCAAACATTCTCCCCCAGTCAAAAGATCTGGGTTAAATCCATCGTTCTTTTGCCCACTCACGCCACCCCAGTTTGGACCCAGCCATATGCAAATCAGTCTTGACCCTGTGCCCCATGGGAACAGTCCAGACCGAACTGCCAGACCAGGTCCTCCCTGGACCGGACACAAGCATCCTGGGACCGGTTTCCAGGGTATCTCACCCTTCTTCAGCCAGGCTAGCTTGAATCCAGTGGCATCAACTGTTGTTTTTGCATTTGTCACCCCGAGTGGGACGGGTATGCCCAGACGTGGGTCCCGTGCTCTCCATGCCACTGGAATCAAGCTATCCTGGCTGAAGAGGGGTGAAACCCCGAAACCGGTCCTAGGATGCTTGTTTCCAGTCCAGGGAGGACCTGGCTTGGCAGTTCGGGCTGGACTGTTCCCATGAGGCACAGGGTCAAGACTGATTTGCATATGGCTGGGTTCAAACTGGAATGGCATGGTGAGCAAAAAAACGATGGATTTAGGCCCAGATCTCTGTACTGGGGTGAATGTATGACATTGTTCTGCATTCTGTCCATCAACTGTTGTTTTTGCTTGGTTATTAAAGCCATAACAAAATATATAAAATAATTGAAAGTAATACATGATTCGGCAAGTCAATGGGTCTTAGCTCTGACAGGCTAAGCTATTCGCTTTGGAAATTATTTTTGGAATTATATTCGTATACAAACATATGTGTCAAGATGCATGTCCATGCATGTCTTGGCATCTTAAATATCCCACCCAAAAAACTCTATCCAGCCTCAATAGATCAGCCAACAGTGGTGTGGATCGTGTGTCTGACATTCTGATGCTGTCTGGTGATCACTCTGTTGCCACCAAGTGAGTGAAGGGAACACATTTTGCTTGAGACGAAATAAGTTTAAACATAAAGCAAAATTCACATCAAATAAAGGTCAATTTGTAAATTCCATATGTAGAATCAATACATTTGCATACTCTCAACATGTTTTTTTCTACATATGGTATTAGTCAAGATCTTTTGATTTAGGTAAATATATGTGTAGAGCCATATGGGATTTCAGTTAGCCCTCTTCTTCAAGATATGAGAAAAGGGGAATTGTAGTTCTGCCCGGAATATAGGTTTTCTCTGTTGTTGGGGTTGGAAGTTAATCAGGGGATGGTTCGCTAACACTGTGTCAAGCAGGTTAGAAAGAAACAATGAGAAACATAACTTAATAAACAAGAGGAAGAGATGGAAAGGCTATAGGCTTATTGACACAACACTGTTTTCTTGGCAATAGGCGCCCAGACATTTAAATGAGGAATGAATGAAAAAGAAGAATTTTGAGAAGGCGGATAAATCAAATTGTAAGTAAAGTAGTGATCTTCTTGTATGTGTATTTGAGGAGTACTAGAGGTGTTAGTTCGGCAGTCCGCACTTGGTAACTGCAATCACTCTTTTAAAAAGTTGGTGTCTTTTGGTTTAAGAAATACACAGATGAATTTAATCTTTGGGGATGGTGTGTAAATATTAGTCTGTATAGCTGACAAGAGGTGGTACAGAAATGTGATCAATACACTCCTTGCAATGGAAATGGATGCATGTTAGATAAAAAATTACACACATAAATCGAAACATTTTGAAAAGTTAATGTAAAAATAAGAACCAGAGTTGCTGCTTTTAATAAGTGAATAGTATTGATTACATGGTTTTATTTTATTGTTTAAGCCCTGATGAAGTCCCTATAAGGGATAAAATGGGTGGCTGGGTCTGCTTTAAGTGTGATGGAATTGGATTCTTAATAAAAAAGAACTTTACGGAAAAAGACACCAACGTCTGGAAATTAATTGAAAAACGAGATATGGAAAGTAATTGAAAATAAAAGAGTGATTACAAATACATGCAATTCGAATTGGAAAGTTCAATGTGAACAAGGAAATTAGGATGCCGCCCTAATATTGTGAAAGCAAGCGTGGGTGCAAGACATACAACGTAGGGGTTTGTGTGGACGAGGACGACGAGGAGGAGAGAGAGACCACGGTGAGGAGGAGGGCAGCCTGGAGACGCTACAGCAGGTAAGTGCCTTTTTTTTGTTATAATTAAATTAGGGAGGGTGGAGGGGAGCGGAGCGGAGCAGAGTTTTTTTCCAACTTCGCGGAACTCCGCGTAGTGGCACTCCGCCAACTCTGCCCGGGTCGTCTGGCATTAGCCAAGAATTTTAGATTTGACTAAAATTACATATTGGACATACCTATATGGTATTTCAGCCAGCCTTTTTAACTATTGGTCTGTTGTTGTGTTACTCACATTTTACTTCCACCCACTACATCATACAGCATGGGGCAATGTGTCAGCCCACTTCAGCCATTGGCTAACTTGACTATGAGTGACAGTATTGTGCTCTTTCACAAACAACATTTCCTCACAAAGTAGTTCCTTTCAATAGCAGGGTACACTGTGGCAAAGAATGATATGCGGGGCAAAAAAATCTGTTTTTCTTTTTGCCAGTGTTTTTATTATATTGATGAAGACCTGGTAGTTCTCCAAAAACAAAGTTTTACAAAAACAATGACAAAATAAGCATTGAAAAAGCAAAAGGCTGGCAGCTAATGCCAGAGCTATTGGCTTCACCACTGCTAGTTATTGATTGTGATAGTTCAGGTCCAGCCATAAAGCACCAAATGCAGCTGGTGTGTTTCGTCTGTGAAGACTACAAAAATTACCTTACATTTTTTACCAAATGTGAGGTCCATAGCACCTACTACACATACCATATGATAATGAACCTCTGTTATTTTCTGGACAATAAACAGGGACAGAGTTAACGACTAACATTGCACTTTTAGATCACTTACATTTGACCCAAGAAATATGGCTATATCCAAGGGCCGATTCCGATGTCGGACGGACTCAGGTCCGTCCGACATCGGTCAGGAGCCGTAACCGACCGTCCTGCTGTCGTCGGTTACGGCCCTGCAGGTACGATGCGACCGAACCCTGTTCGGTCGCACTTCGTGATACTACACAATGGGAGCATGCATTCCGAGCGGAATGCATGCTTGCATTGTGGAAAGCAGGGGTGCAGTTCATCTCTGCACCCTGTGGCCGGCACCCCAAGGTGCCTGCCACCGGGTGCAGGGATCAACAGAGGGGCACCATAGGTGCCCCCAGGACGTCATTCGGCGGCCTCGCACGCATGGGGGCCCTACTGGGGGCCCCCAAAGACAGTTACCGACTGCCTTTTCCTGCCGGAAAGACCGGCACGAAAAGGCAGTGAAATACTGCCATCGTACTCCCTCGGTCGTGAAGAGGCGGCCGGGGGAGTACTGAAGGATTTCCGGACAGCGGACGGGCTCTCCGAGCCCGTCGTAAGCCATCCGGAAATCCCAGTCGGATTCCTTTCCGACTGAGCCCATCGGAATGGCTCGGTCGGAAAGGAATCCGGCCGGCACGTTCCGATTCGGTCGGAAGGGCTCTGACCATCGTTCGGTGCCCTTCCGGCCGAAATCGGAATCGGCTACTTAATCTTCTATTGTCCCGAAATCTGAAGAACTCGTAAAGAAGAAGATGGCTCTCAACAAAATAAATAAATACAGTGAATTAGATCAGGCAAATACCTAACCTTTTTGAGGCGAATTGCATCATATCTGGGAGACTGAAGGGCAGATTTACTAGCCCTTGCGTCATTTTTGTGCCACTGTTGCATCTCTTTTTGTGATGCAGCGGCAGCGTAAAAATGCAGCCCATTTACAACGTGACGCATCTAGGGAGATGCGTCACGTTGTAAAGCCCTGCGTCAGGTATAATGTATGCAGGTTGGGCGTTCCCTCGCAGGAAAGCCTCATAAAAGTGACGCAGTGAAATCTACTAGATTTCACGGCGCCACTTCTAGGACGCCACTGCGTCAAAACCTTACGCCTGCTTGGAGCAGGCACAAGGAGTGACGCAGCACAATGAGGATCGGCCTCAACATGCATTGCTGGAGTTGTGTCGTGCTTGCGACACGACTGCAGCAATGCGTGATTTTTACGCCAACAGATGCGTCAGAATTTCTGACGCATCTGTCAATCCTTGCGCCATGGTGGGCCGTATTCATCCATGGTGGCGCAGTTTCTCAGGGTGGCGCAGGGAAAGTGACGCATCTTTACAGATGCGTCATTGTCTTGTAAATCTGGCCCTAAAATTATAAACTAATTAAGTATGTTGAGTTAACTTCCCTGTGTGCTCAAAAGGGCGCTTCAGATTCTGTTATCATCTTAATGTTAGGAGAAATTCACCTTATTTCACTTGGATGTCTGAAATGTTTTTCACTAAAACCAAAAACACAGGGGCTTATTTACAAGCTGCTTGCGCCACCGGTGCATCACTTTTAATATGGAAAAAAGTGAAGTACCGGTGGCGCAACGGGCTTGTACATAAGCCCCACTGTTCATAGACTCCTAACCTTCTATTTCACGGAGTTTTTGTGGAAGGAAATGCAAAGACCTTGAGAATGCAGCAGACAATTCAGTACATGTTGACTTCTCCAAGGAGATTCTAATTAATTTTAAGCCAAAGTTTAGAAGAAATGGCAAGCCAAGACGTCGGTTTCCATGTGATTGTCTTGTTATTTCTGAGTTTACAGAGCTGGGAAAGTGTAAAACGGGGACACCTTGACATAATGTGATGGAACATTTTATTTGAGCAGCAGCTTGCATACCAGCATGACTGCAGAGAGATGTGATTATTAATTGCAATGTTCGAAGAGCAGACTTTACGCACCTGCTTCTTCAACAGGATGCGATAAAGTCAATGAAATGGTAACACATTCTAAATTGTCACATTTATTCCCATGTTAATTACACTGCTTTAATGTTTACTAATGCTACCCCTAAGCTGCATGGATATGTCTTGCTGTGCACGAGCTTTGCAGTGGATAGGCTCACTATTTCAACATTATAAAGGTTAATTTGCATATTATGCACTTCAGTCTCAACCTGAGGCGTGACAATAAATGTATTAGAAAATGAAACAGTTTTAGTAAGTATCTGTTTGCGTCGTCAAGAAAAAGATAAACCACAACATTTCTCAACAGCAGCATCAATGACTTTGCCACCCCAACTTTCTAAACCCTCCCCACGCCCCCACTACCGTCTCTCGCCACCCCTTTCTACCCACCTTCTTTATTCTAGTGCGCACTGAAAACCCACTCACCATGTGCATGCAGCACGCCAAACAAAAGTCCCAAAACACAGTGGTGGCTGGTGACCATTGAAAGTGGTGGGGCATAATCCTTGGCTTGTATTCCACTGAGCGAGACTGACTCACTTTGTTGGAGGGTTCGGGGGGGGAAGGGGGAGGTTCACTCTCATTTGCTTGCAGTCAGTCTTAATCTCTCATTTATTCTCACTTGATTTTTGTCAGTTACTCTCATTTGAACTCGCAGTCTCTTTTACTTACTCTGAGCCAGTTTCATTGACTCATGCAGTCTCTCTCATTCTGCCCCACTAAGTCTCACTCATTCTCAGTTACTCTCACTCAATCCCACTCATTTTAAGTCAATCTGATTGACTCAATCTCACTCTGACTCACTTCGTCACACTTAGTTTCACTGAGTTTCACTCAGTCTCACTTAGTTTCCCTGAGTCTCCCCATAACTCACTTGGCTTCCTTGTTTCACTTAGTCCTACTCATTCTGATTCAAGCTCACAGTGACTTATTCAATCAGTCTCAATCTTTCACACTGTGTCCCACTCAGTCTCACTGATTCTGACTCACTCAGTCTCACTGTGATTCAGTCTTCCTCATTCACAGTCAGCCTCTATCATTCTCACTTAGTCTCAATCATTCTCACTAATTCTCTCAGTCCTACTCATTCTGATTCATTCTGACTCACTCATACTCACTTATTCATACTCATTTTGACTCAAACTCACTCGGACACAATCATTCTCACTTAGTCTGACTCAATCAGTCTCACTCACTCTCACACTGACTCACTCTGTCTCACTCATTGTCTGACTCACTAAAACTCAATCATACTTGACTCGCTGAGTATCACACACAGTAACAGCCAGTTACACTCACTGTCCTTCCCCCTCACTCATTCATTCTCAGTTGTACTCTCTCTTCTTAACACTCATTGTACACACTTTGACTCCCTTCTTCACTTACACTCTCACATTTACTCACACTTACACACATAGGACACACAGACATGCTCACATATACACACATTCTCTCATGGACACACACTCTCACACATACACACACAGTATTGAAAAGCATTTTTACTTACCTTGCTGTCTGTGCTGGTCCTGTTTGGACTCCTGCTGCTTCTTTCAGCTTCGGACACTTGAAACTGAAACCTCAAACCTGCGGGGTCACATACTCGAGTTTTCAGTCTCTGCTTATTTACTCCACCCATTCCCAACTCTGTGACGAGTTGGTAAAGGGTGGGGTGGCTAGCTTCTTCATATTTAGCCTCAGGAATTGCAGGGCTTAAGTCTCCAATGCCCGTGGCAGCATTATCTATGATGCTTTACCAGGTCACAGATTGGGAGGCACTGAGGCATGCCAGGGGCCAATGGCCGGAGCTGAGGGTTTCAATAGTCCTGGATAATCTCTGATGACTGATGCATTCACCTTCATGCACATGTGCCAGGCATAAGACATTCTGTCCAGCAGAACTGGCATAGGCTGCTGCTAGACACCATTTCAATTTTATACCAACAGTGAATAAAAGATTATTGTTCACTCTTGGTATAACAAGGCAGGGGGGAATAGCCCTGGAGCCCTAATGGAACAACCACCACTGCCAAAACAATACAGCACAATAAACTTTATTATAAGAAAGACGAGTGAGTAATAGTGGTCTGTCAGCTATGTGTGCATGTAGAGTGCCTGGTAAAGGAAGTTTAGTTCAGAAAACTTTTCACCCACCCACATCACCACTGGGATGCTAAACTCCCATGTAATTTTTTGAAAACATTTCTTGCAGAAGTATCAAGAAATTTGACATATATTGCAAGAAGTCTAAAAAGGTTGAATAAATAGCTGGCTAGCTGCAAGAAAAGTAAAGTTACCATCATCCAATCTGTTGCTGCCGCTGCTAACTAAAGGCGAGACATTACAGTGAGTTTATAGTCACCAGTGCAAAGCTTTGTGCTCTGGTTCCGCACACTGATTCATGCATCTAACACAATAATATCCAGTCATGACATGTGGAAGTCCTTGACATATTCCTTCCTTTAAAACTCAGCCAATTATTGTGCTTTTTCCCTAATAGTTGAGCCATCAGCTGAATGCTTTTTTACCACTCATATCAACAGGGCTTCTGCAAACCCAGGCTGCCATATGATAGATGTCCAGCCCCCAGCCTGCTGCATTTGCATTAGCCCCACTGCACCAAACTGGACTGAATCACCCGCTTCCATAGTTGTGCATAGATGTTGTCATGGGACCTTTCATGTTTCCGGTACAGTCACGTCCCTCCACCTGGAGAAGTCAGCCAATAAACCTTTCCTCTCACCAGGGCACAATGCCACTTCCGTCCAGCCACTTCCGTCCAGCCACGGGAATGCAGCAATACACAACTCTGTCTGGGGGATTCTTCTACTCCTCAAGTCTTCATCAGGCAGGCTTGAGCTTCCCAAAATGGAACCCAGGGTCCTCCTTGTAATGTACCTTTGCAGACACACTTTCACGCAGTGTATGGACACAGCACACACACTATTCAGTGCTGTTACCTCCAGGCATTGTGTCCTCACAGACACACATATATTCAGCACACACATTCACTCCACACACTCTTCATTACTGTAGACTTTCTGTGTTGTGGCATGGTGTGATACTTGCAAACACATACTGTTAGAAATGGGGGTCTCTAGTTGGCAAGGGTCTGCAACTTTGTCCAAGTAGGGACCCTTCCTTCTAGTCAGGATAAGAGAGTTACATTCCTAAAATAACCCCCGCTCACCCCCTTGGTAGCTTGGCACGAGCAGTCAGGCTTATCTTAGAGGCAGTGTGTAAAGCATTTGCACATAATCAACAGTAATACAGTGAAAACACTACAATTGGACACCACACCAGTTTCAGAAAAATATCCAATATTTTATATACCTAAAGCAAGACCAAAACGATAAAAATCCACAATACAGTACTTTGAAATCTTCAGTTATCAAAATCGACTTGAAATATAGTTCCTTGAAGTCGATAGCTCTGTCTGGGTCTATCACAGTGTCGTGAACA
This sequence comes from Calotriton arnoldi, assembly GCA_963921515.1. Lineage (NCBI taxonomy): Eukaryota > Metazoa > Chordata > Amphibia > Caudata > Salamandridae > Calotriton > Calotriton arnoldi. The sequence goes on along the minus strand of CAWUFW010000107.1, from coordinate 1,676,331 downwards.
ACAAATCCAGACAGTTCTGGCTGACCGCGGCGTCGCGGGCCAGCAACGGTATCAGAAAGACCCGCAAAACAGTACCTTTAGAAATGCAGGGCGTCGGCGACCTCTTGTTGAGCCCCAAAAGCAAGGCGTCTGCAGGCGTCAGTTCCGGAGGTCGGTGCAGGAGTTGTCGGGCCCTGGAAGTCACACGCGTTGCAGACCGAACTCCTCACGGTTGAAGTCGGGAGCGCCGGCGTCGGCAGGCATCGGGGCTACGGTGCGAAGTGCAGCGGCGCGGTGCCCTCAGGATGCGGTGCACGGCAACAGCTCGGTGACGGTCATCCAGAGGCGTTGGTGAGACCAGGGCTGCAGTGGGAAGTGATGCAGTGCTCGTCGCGGTGCTGGCAGGTCACAGTGCTGTCGTCGGCTGATGAACTGGAGTCGATGGCGCCGGCGTCAGTAGGCCAAGGCCGCGGTGCGGGGTGAGGGCGGTGTGACGTGTAGCTTACGAGCGCCATACCTTGTGATTTCGCGAAGTATTGGCACAAGATAATTAAAAAAATGTCACTACCCTCCTTACTACCCAGAAAAAAACACACCACAAACTAACACATACACCAATAATAAAATTAAAAAGCTACTTAAAAAACATACATAAAATTTTAAAATAATAATAAATATAAAATACATTTACACATATTATTAAAAACACTGATAAAAAAATTAATAAATAATTCAATTACCACAAATAAATGACATATTAGATAGGGAATTGTGGGCACAATTAATAACAATTAAACATTTAAATAACTTAAAATGCATTTAAAAACAATAATAACTAAAATAATGTTCCACCCTATTCCCCCACAAACCAATGATCATGACTAAAATATAAATTACTAACTGAACTATAAGAAATAGAATATACTTTACAATTTACAAATTAAACTTCAATAAAATAACAGTCAAACAATTTACAGAAATAATAATCAATGAAATATTTAATTTACATAGACAAATAATTCGATTTAAAAACAAAAAAACTAAAATGTAATTAATTTTCCAACGTTCTTAAAAATAAACAAATTATAATTAAATTAACTTCCCACCTTTCCCCCAAAAAACCCAACAAACCTACCTCATTATAAACTACTAATTGCATTAAAAAAAAAAAATTAGGCATTGAGAATTACAAACTACATTATACTAATAATACTAACAACTCAAATTAATTTGCTAACTAAATAGATTAAATGTATTAGAAAACTATATTTATTAAAACTATATTGAAGTAAAAGATATTAAATACAAAAAAATACTCTAAAGGGGTGAGCGGTGGTTGCGTGACATTTTTGGAATGTGTGCCTACCTGTGACTGGGTTGGACAGTGTGACATGAGTAGAAAGTTGTAATGTAATATAAATTTAGGGTTGTTTTGTTCTTACTTGGCCTAACAGTTGGATCTCCTTATACAGGCAGGCCACTTAGAAGCTTAGGGTGTATGGTGGAAAGCTATTTCGACCCGACCAGAATATCGAGGGACAAAATATTGAAGAGGTAAGTGCACTGAGGAAGGTTGGGATTTACTATTCTTAACTCCATATCTACATACTCAGAAGAAATGTATATCACCAAGATACATATATGTGGAGTAAGGTGTAAAACATCTGTACAAACTTACCTTTTAATATTTTGTCCCTTGATTTTCCAGTCAAAATACCGTGACCATTCAATACTCTGTCTCAATATACCCAACCTACACTGTGATATCCGATTGTAAAGGTACTTGTGGTAACTTCAAGGTGACGATTTTATTTGTAATAGTATCCATCCCCTCATGTAAGGAGTGAAGACTTATAATCCTACCACTGGGCAGATATATCAGCCTGGAAATGGTGAATATCATCTGGGCAGATATTTCCCCCCCAGGGCAAAAATATAAATTTGAAACTGTGAATAGGTCCGTTGTTTGAACCTTCCATGCATTATTCTGCTAGCTATTTTGCTTTTATGAGCTGTTGAGCCTTGCGTTACCCCTCTTACCCACCATCCTTCACTAAGTAAACCTAAATCCATACAGCTAAATGTTAAGAAGAGAATATCTTTATTGATTTTTGAGCTGCCTGAAAGGTCAACCTCCACCTTGTTACCTCTGCTCTATAGCATCCATACTCAGTTGTGCATAGCAGAAGTGGCAGTCAAACTGCTTCTCCCTTGTGGTGGGTGCAATGTCTGGCACCTTACAAATCAAACAGGCAAAAATTTACTTTGGACTACTGTTGAAATGTGGTTTATTGGTAGGGGTAAGTAGGTACCTACCACTAGTAATAAGGGCACAATCACAATATGAGGACCATTCAAGGGCTCAATAAATTATTTCCTTGCACAACTCTCAGTAGTTGGCTGTAATCAAGCAGGCTTAACTTAGGAGACAGGTGTGTAAAGCATTTGATAACAAAAGCATTTAAAAACACCAATACACTAAATAAGTAAGACACAACACACAAACATCAACACCAATTTATAAAAATAGGAACTATTTTTATGATTAAAATTACTCCAAAAGGACAAAAATCCAAGGTAGGCAAACACACTTTAAAATTTTTTAAAGAATAAACACGTTCTAGTGCCTAAAAGCCAAAAGCACCACTTTGGGACATCTGTTTGTGTTAAACCAGGACAAAGTCAAAGTTTCAGGCCAACCGCAATGTAGCACGGGTCGGATACAATGAGTGGTAGGCCCCGGTCAATTTTTTAACGTTTGACTTTTTTTTAGCTTTTTCTCTCGACGTCGAGCAAGGCTCTTTTAACCTGTTGCTTTCAGGGAGTCCACTCCTTTAATTTTCAAAGCAATGTCCTTTTTGGGCTGAATGCTAAAGTGTCTGTAGGTGCTGTCCATATGAGTGCAATTTCCTCTTGTGCAGTACAAAGTAATGAAATCAGGCTGTATAATTGCAGGGCCTACTCTGTCTTACATCCTCCTGCCAATGCCACTTCCTCTTGGAAGCTGACCCATCTCTACAGTAACAGGACTTATTTTGAACTGAAATGTCTTCATAGCTGTTTTAGTTTGTTCCACCCTTTTTATTTTGGGTTGGGAGGTGCCCACCTCCTCTATCCCTAGCCTTGCTAGGGCAACACCTACCTTACCCACAGAGGTTACCCAACACTTGAGCAACCCCACCGTGACCAACAGGGTCAGGGGGTCTAACTTACTTTTGGCTACAGGTCTGCCTCCCCTGCCAAGTACAGTGCTGCAATGAAGGCCAGCACCCAGCAGATGCTACTGACAGCCATCAGAATCCAGAACCTCACCCTAAGCTCTTCACTGACAGGTGGCTGAGCTGTGTTAGGGGCAACTGTGGGTTCCTGGAACTTCTTATGCCATTCAGAGTAGGGGGCTACCACATCCTGTAGCAGACACACTTCTTCCACTCTTCCTTCTGGCAGTGCAGGAGCTGCGCCGTACTGTTTGATAGCTGCCTGACTGCTCAGTACTTCCTGGCGGTCAGGTGAAGCCTTACCAGTGGCAACTTTAGGTTTCTCCCTTACTGGGACAGAAGACCCTTGGCTCACTGGAACTCTCTTTAAAAGTGGCTTCCCTTTTCTCTTCTTTTACCCTTTATTTTGGGTCCCAGTCTCCTAACTGTAGGAACTGGCTTCTCAGGAACTTTGGGTCGAGGGCGTCCTGGGACACTGCCCCACTCGGGATCAGACCAACCTCTGGGAGGTTATTGCCCAGGATACAATCTATGGGGGGTCAGAGTAGACTATCACCTTATACCAGTCAAAGGTACCCTCCCTCCTTAGAGGGACTAAGGCTACAGGTTTGGTTTTGACCTCAGCTGTGGCTACCCTGACTCTTTCTGTCTCTCCTGGCACAAACAGGTCTGTGGACACCAACCTGTCACTCACTAGGGTGTGACTGGCACATGTGTCTCACAGGCTAATGGCAGGAATCACATTCTTCTGAATGGAGTGAAAGTGCCTACTTCCACCCTTAGGGATCACCGCCGTACGGTCTACACCTGTCTTCCACCACAATGCTATGAGGACCACCTCATCTGAGGAGTCCTCCTCTATGGGTACACTGGACAGCCCAGTTCTAACCACCTTCTTGGAAGAAATGAAATGAAATGAAATGAAATTTGTACTTGTAAAGCACACTGTTACCCTTAGGGTGTCCTGGCGCTGTACGCATACCACTGTGGAACCCTTCCTGTCTTTTCCCTGTGAAATGTCCACTCCTGGGCACCCCCAAGGTGAAGCCAGGCATCCCAGCGCTGGTGGGGCCGTTGTGGAGATTAAGCAAGCTATTGCCCAGAGTTGCAGAGTGGGACCCATGATTAGAATAGGCACCGAGGCGAGAATTATCAGGTCCGAGGAAATTGAGCCCAAGACCCGCCGAGGCGGGAATTGAACCCTGGTCCCGTGCCAGATCTCTGCATCAGGGTCTGCCGCTCTAACCATTGAGCCACACTTCTCCACAAAGGCGGCATCACCCCTTAATTGACCTGACTGCTGACAGTCATAGCACATCCTGTTGTCCAAGTACTTTTTCAGCCCTGGGTCCCCCTGCCTCTGCGTATCAGAGTTGGGGTGAGATCTACTCTCCCCCTTTTTAGAGTTCTGGGGTACGGAGGGAGTCTCTGTGGTGTGCTTACCACCTCCCTCCTTTGACTTTTATGGGCCTACTCCCCACCCCTTCTTGGAGTCTCCCCTCTGGTGCTGATTGAAAACCAGAGTTCTTACCCACTCATCAGCTGTCTCCCAAGTTCCCTGGGACCAGAGAGCTTAGAGTCTACTATATACTGATGTAACTTCTCTTGTACATAATGAGTCAGGATGCTCTCTTTAAGAAATAAATTGTACAGCCCCTCATAAGTACTCACCTGGTTACCTTGAATCCAGGCCTCTAGTGCCTTAAATTAGATGTCTACAAAGTCCACCTAGGACTGTGTTTTTACTTTCTGGGTGTTCCTGAACATCATCCTGTACTGCTCTAAGGTGAGACCAAATTTCCTGACTAGACATTTTCTCATGTGGGAGTCGGAAATTGCCTCATCGCCCTCTAGGTTCAGGAGCCTAGCCCTCATCTTAAGGGCCCTTTCAAATGCAGTCAGCCATCTGTCAATGTCATCCCCCTCTATATACTTGGGAACTATCCCCTGCGGAAGTCTGGGATCAAACCCACCAACCATGGACATCTCAACATCTTCCTCATTTTTGATTACACCATTCTTTCTTGCTTTAGCCTCCTCCCACTTCTCTATAGCTAAGTCAAATTTCTTCTCTTCCAGAGCTATGGATGCTAACTGAACCTGAAGCTCTTGCCTTCTGAGGGCCCTCTCTGGGTCCTCTGTGGGGGAGCCTCCCCTCCTGTCAGCTGGAAGTCTGAACCTAGTACTAGAAGTTATGGCGAGTTGTCATCACCCTCCTCTTAGAGGTCGTTAGAGGGGTCCTCTTCCCCCTCCCCTTAATTCCCTGGAGCTGTCACTGCCCAGGCCTTAAGGGACGTAATCATTTCTTCTTTCCTAATTCTATTAACAGCAAGTAGCCCCTTGGACCTACACTGTACCCTAAGTTCAGCTACTGTGAGATTAGTCAGGTTAGCCAGATAAAGCTCCATGTTATCCCTAGTTTTGGGTCACTCAAAACATTTGGCATCAATTGAACACAAGAGCAATTTAGAAAAATAAAAAATTGACATATTTAAAACATTTGTGCTGATTTCAATTTTGCTGTCAGTCAATTTAGCAGATTTTTAAAGATCTTCACTTAAATAGATATATGGTATGGTTAAACACAACTGATGGATCCCACCAATGCACCAAGATGGAATGTGGTTTATTAGTAGGAGTAAGTAGGAACCTACCACTGGTAATAATGCCTCAATCACAATATAAGGTCCAGTTAAGGTCTCAATAAATCATTTCTTGCTCAACCCTCAGTAGTTGGCTGTGAAAAACATTTAAAAAAAACAACAAATTCCATAAGTAAGACACAACACACAATAAAATCCAACACCAATTTATAAGAATAGAAAGTATTTTTATGATTAAAATGACATGAGAATGACAAGAATCCAGTGTGGGGAACAGGAGATATGAATTTTGAAAAAATAAACACTTTCTAGTGCCTAAAAGCCAGAAGCACCACTTTGGAACATCTGGTCACGCTAGAACGGGACAAAGTCAAAGTTTCAGGCTGACCTGGATGGAGCACGGTCGTCTACAATGAGTGGTAGTCCCCGGTCAAGTTTTTACCTTCTGACTTAGGGCCTGATGTAGATCTTGGCAGACGGGTTACTCTGTCACAACGGTGATGGTTATCCCATCCGCCAAAATATAAATCCCATTATATCCTATGGCATTTATATTTCAGCAGAAGGGATATCCGTCACTGTTGTGACAGAGTAACTCATCAGCCAAGATCTAAATCAGGCCCCTAGTCACTTTTTGGAGCTTTTTCTCTTGACATCGCCAAAGCTCCTTTCCAGGCCAGGTTTCCAGTCGAGGTCGGCAGCTTGATTTAGCATGAGGTCTCGTGTAATCCTGGAAGTTTTGAGCTCCAGAGATTTCAGCAGGATGAACCTGAAATCCAGTCCAGGTCGTGGTTCGACAAAGTTCTCCAAACTTCTGGAACTTCTTGTAGAAGGTCCTTTTGGGAGTTTCAAAGTGTCCACAACACCAATCCAAGGTTCAGAAGCACTGAGTTGTTCCTTGGGATGTTGGGACTAAGACTCTAACAAAGCACCTGGCCAAATCCTTAAAAGTACCCTGGATGCTGTCCAGCTGGGTTCTTCTTGGTGGAGATGATGCAGGTGGAACTAATTTAACCTGTTGTTTTTAGGGAGCTCACTCCTTCAACTTTCAAAGCAAAGCCCTTTTTGGGCTGAAGACCAAAGTGTGTAGCAGGTGCATTTCTTATGCAGTCCTCTTTTGTGCAATCCAAGGTTCCAGCAGGGCAGTCCTTCTTGTTCGTATAGTTTAAAGGCAGGGATCTGAGTTGTTAGGCAGCTCTCCCATATTTATTCAGTGATCTTGGATGACAAGTAGGGGGGAATCCCTGACTAATGGGATTAGGGTGCCAACCTCAGGTATGACCACTTCCTCCGAGTTGTGGCATAATTTTGCCTCAGAAAGCACTGTTCCTTCAAAATCCAAAATAGAGAAACTCTCTCCTGGGGGTTAAGATCTGGCTAAGCCAACCCACTGACAGGCCTACGTTTCCCTAACACTCTCCTTCCAGCCCCTCTGCCAATTCAATTACTGGGTTTCCTGTCTGGCTGGGGTTCAGGATGTGGTGGGCGAGCCTGTCTCCTTGTCCTAACTGTCATTCCCTTTTTGATGACCTATTTGGCTACTCCACCCCATCCTCTTTTTGCTCTTAAGCTGCAGATCTCCTCCTACCAATGCCCTTTGTTTATATGCAGGCCACTTCACACCTCATCAGAGCAGTTTGGCTCAGCCTGCCGAAGGCTGGCCAGTCAGGAGAGTCTACCCGAATGCTGGATTTTAGCACATCAGAAAAGCAAGTTCTATAACTTCTTTTCTGTGATAGCTATGTTAAATCTAACCTTAGCAAGTTGTTGGATTTATTTTAACTATCATATTAATACTTATGCTGACGACACACAAATAGTTGTCTCTATCCATTCCAATGTTGAGGAGTTTGCCAAAAAATTGAACAACTGTATGTCTGCTTTAGGCAACTGGATGGGCAGTCATTGTTTAATATTAAAGTCCGATAAGACGGAGGTGCTTCTTTGTGGATCGAATCTGTCCTGCTAGAATTCCTCCTGGTGGCCTTCTAGTTTCGGGCCTCTTCCATGGCCAGTCCCCAAGGTAAAAAATCTTGGAGTGATCTTTGATTCTACACTTATTTTCAAAGATCAAATAAATCACTTGTGATCATCCTGTTTCTATTTTTTGAAAACTTAAAAAAAAAAATTGCCATTTATTCCCATCGATTTTGTGGTGGGTTTCCGGGTGCTTTTGCACCTGAATTACTGTAATGCCATCTATTTAGCCACCCAACAAGGTTTGTTAAAAAAGCCTCAGAGGCTGCAATTTGCGGCAGCTTGTCTGTTGAAAAATCTCAAAAAGAATGAGTCTGCCAGTAGTGGATTAAAAGAGTTCCATTGGCTGCTGATTAAGAGTAGAATTGACTTCAAATCGCTTTGTGTAGCACAAAAAGCCCTTCATGGAACTGGCCTTAAATACTAATAAAATAAATGAGATGGTACTCTCCTAATAGATGTGTGCCTTCAATGTCATCTATGACTATGGTAGTGCCTAGGATTCATAAAGCTTCTTGAGGCAGTAGAAGCTTTATACATGCGACAGCTATACTGTGGAATCAACTGCCACTGAACCTCAGCAGAACCTGATTAGTTTTAGAAAACAGCTAAAAACCTGGCTCTTTTCCTCCCCTGCTAATATTTTCCTTCCTTTTCTGTTTTATGCTATGGTGCCTCTTGCAGTTCTGCCGTTAGCGCCAAGAGGCCCTTTGTGCAATCGTTAAACTTTATACATTTAATTTATCTAATACAATCTACTCAAATACTTTGAAGTATATGTTTAGCTCACTTGTATCAATAGTTATACTGCATTAAAGGATTCTTATGATCACCTACGGAGCCAATGTGCTACAATGGGGAAAATCAAAACTGGCAGTTTTTCCCTCACCAGGTCATATAAAACATCTTTTAAAATGTACCTGCTTCTGTTTCCATGGCACCTAACCATGTGGGCACCTAGGGGAGACCTTAGGGGTGATATATATGTAAAAATAAGGTAGTTTAAGACTTTAGAAGTACCTTTAATTCCAAAGTCGAATTTAAAGATAATTTAGTTTTAAAGCAGCCTGAAAAGCTAGTGAACATGGATAAGTACTCAAGATTTTCATTAATTGAAGATTTTTCATCTACTACTCAAGAGCTAGTCATTGAAAGACTAGATGACATATTTGCGACATGGGGTGTTCGAGCCATAGTGAAGTCTGACAATGGCCCAATTTTCAACAGTCAAGTGTTTAATATTTCTTGGAGCATTTGAATATAAAGCATCAGAAGAGCATACCTTTGTGGCCGCAGGCCAGCAGACTTGTTGGACGTTTTATGAGTACGCTAAAGAAAGTAGTGCAGCATGATACTATTGAGAAGCTCACTTTGAAAACAGTGTTGAATTCTACCTTGAGAGCTTGTTGTTCAACACCCCACTCGACCACAGGTGAAAGTCCTGCGTTATTGATATTCAGGAGAGCAACGAACACCTAGTTACCGCAATGGACCAAACAGAGAAAGAAAAATTAGACAAAAACTAATGAGAAGAACTTGGTTAACAAACAAAAGATGAAAGTGTAAGCTGACAAAAGACGACATGCGAAAAAAATTATCTTTAAGAAAGGAGATTCCTGTGCTCACACGACAAATGCAGAGAAGAAAATCTGGTGCTCCATTTGATGCTGAAACTTTTCAAGAGGTGTCTACTAAAGGATACATGGTGACGGCCCAGGACCATGGGAAGTCTATTACCAGAGACTCTTCTCATTTCAGTCACTTAGCTAATTGTTTATCAGATCTAACTATTGAAGGAGAGACTGGGTCTGAAACATAAGGGACTGCTATTGCCTCTACACCACTGATGCATGTCCTGGACAGTGGTGGTGACAGTTCCCAGTTTCCAAGAACAAGATCAGGTCAAACAATTAAAGGACCAAAAAGACTGATTCAAGAGACACATTGTACATGTTTATATATGTTTATTTTGTAAAAAAAGGTTTATTTTTATTTAACAAATTGAGAGGTGTAGTGTCTTGTGAGTTAGAAATGAGGGAACTTTATTGGCTCCAGATAGACTTTGTAGATCTGTTACGAAAGTGTTAGACTGGAATGCAATGAAGCCTGGTTTAGAATGTTGAGTTCAGAGTCACACGCAGGCCAATAAAGACATGCAGTACTAAGCTCCGTGTGTGGTGCAGTCATTGGTGATACGGAGGCTGGGGAGGATGCTACCTATTGAACCACAGCTCACCCCCTTCCATGGCTTCATATGAACTTTTTTGAGATTTTCCTGCCCTTCCCGTTCTCTTACGAGCCAACATCCTTCATGTTGAAGAGAATTATCTGGTCACAGTAGGCCTAACATCTCTGTTTCATTTCGGTGAAAGAGGTGGTCTTGCCAGATCAGGGATATTAATATTTTAGCCTGGTTGGCACAATAAAAAAGCACTAAATATGTTTATTTTATTTCAATGTGTTTGATGAAAGAATGAGTGTAACTAAACATTGCCTCGGTCAATCAGAAAAAAATTTGTGTGGAGGAGAAGAAAAGTAATGGCACTTGTCTGTCAGATGCTAACATGTCCCCTGTGTTCTGTTGGTCTTCACATTAAAAGAACGAGTGCTCAGCATACATCCACCACGAACAATTTACAACATTATGTGCTCAGAGAAGCTTTTCTGTTTTTGTTTTGTTTTATTAGAGGATGTATAAGCACTGCAAACCACCTGGTGTTAGACTCAGAGTCATGTGAAATTGATTACTAGAATCATGTTAGACCTGGCAACCTTGGCGTGGTTTCCCCTGTCTTTTTGTCTCTACCTACTGTATTTTTGATTTGTAATGCTGGCCTTCGTTTTTGCTGGTTTGTGTACTTTGGGCACTTTGCCACTGCTGATCAGTGCGAAAGCGCAAGTGTTCCCTGTGTAAATTGTGATTCTGATTGGTCCCTAGAAAAATGTACTGTGTGTGCCCAGGGCCTGTAAATCAAATGCTACTAGTGGGCCTGCAGCACTTGTTGTGCCACCAAATCGCACTGTATGCTTGTCTCTGACCTGCCATTGCAGTGTCTGTGAGTGCAGTTTTAAACTGCCATGTTGACCTGGCACGTACACCCACTTGCCAAGCCCTAACCTTGGCCCAAGGTACCCCCATGGGCAGGGTGCAGTGTATGGTACTGGTGTGTTTTACATGTCCTGATAGTGAAATACTGCCAATTTCGTGTTTTACTATTGCAATGGCTAGCTTTCCAATAGGCTATCATTGGAGCTGCATTGTAACCTTTTACAAGTGTAACTTTCAATTGGGAACAGCTAGAGATTTGGAGTTTGGGCTCTAAGAGCTCAGAATTTCAAAACACATCTTTTAGTAAAGGTGGCTTTTAAAATGTGTGGTTGAAAATGGCACTTTTAGAAAGTGGGCTTTTTCTTGTTTAACCATCCTTTGCCTCTGCCTGCCTGTGGAATCAACGTCTAGTTTAGACTGACAGGGGCCTTGTTGTGCATTCACTCTAGACTAGACAGTCACGCAAAAGGGAGCTGAGGTGTACCCTGCATATCCTGATGGCCCATCACCAGGATGATGGGCCTTCCTGAGCTAGAGTGGTGGGAGGAGTTGTCACTGTAGAAATGTATCTTGAGCAAGAAATTGTACATTTGAATTGCAGGCATATAACTGCACATTGGTAGCTTGATCCAGAAGTACATTAATGATGAACTTAATATAAACATAGGGGCCGATTCCGATCTCGGTCGGAGGCGCACCCAATACTATTCGGTCGGGAAAAAAGCCATGCGAAAGCCAGTTTCCCGACCGATCCGTACAGCACACCGAACGAGCAAGTACGATGCGCACAACAGCAAAAATTCCGGCCGAGCCGTACTCACCCAAACCAGGTCCTGTTCTCCGACCGAGGCGAATCCGGAAACGCCGAATCGAGTCGCACGGAAGGGAAAATGCAGCCCCGTCCGGCCGGACAAGTACGATGCGCTTTCCGTACGCGCCGAACCCGTGCCGCTACGCACGGCACGTCAAAGCATCCGGGAGAGGCGCACATAAGCTCCGAATCGCGCCACAACACGATCCACGGCTACGAGACGAACACAGCACCGACGAGGACGACGCGAAGCGACGAGGACGAAGCGAAGCGACGTGGACGAAGCCAAGCGACGAGGACGACGCAAGCAACGAGAAGGACGAACGACACGAACCAACCATGAATCCCTTCGTCCCGATCATACCAATATTCTACATCTACTACCGGAACAGGCACGGACGCGTACGGCGCAGAAGGTAAGTCAGACACCAACCACAAAACACATACAACACGTACACGACACATCACACACATACACTGGGAATCTGAATATACTTACACCAGCAACAGCAGCACCATAGGGGCGGGATGCCCATCACCAATGCCACATATGCACACAGGGGCCTGAATGCGCGCCACCACCTCAACCCAGGGGGCTGGATGCCTACCACTACTACCACCCTTAGCCAGGGGGCAGGATGCCTACCACTACTACCACCCTCACCCACGGGGGCAGGATGCCTACCACTACTACCACCCTTAGCCAGGGGGCAGGATGCCCACCACTACTACCACCCTCACCCAGGGGGGCAGGATGCCCACCACTACTACCACCCTTAGCCAGGGGGCAGGAAGCCTACCACTACTACCACCCTTAGCCAGGGGGGCAGGATGCCTACCACTACTACCACCCTTAGCCAGGGTGGCAGGATGCCTACCACTACTACCACCCTTAGCCAGGGGGGCAGGATGCCTACCACTACTACCACCCTTAGCCAGGGGGCAGGATGCCCACCACTACTACCACCCTCACCCAGGGGGGCAGGATGCCCACCACTACTACCACCCTCACCCACGGGGCAGGATGCCTACCACTACTACCACCCTTAGCCAGGGGGCAGGATGCCCACCGCTACTACCACCCTCACCCAGGGGGGCAGGATGCCCACCACTACTACCACCCTTAGCCAGGGGGCAGGATGGCTACCACTACTACCACCCTTAGCCAGGGGGCAGGATGCCTACCACTACTACCACCCTTAGCCAGGGGGCAGGATGCCTACCACTACTACCACCCTCACCCACGGGGGGCAGGATGCCTACCACTACTACCACCCTCACCCAGGGGGGCAGGATGCCCACCACTACTACCACCCTTAGCCAGGGGGGCAGGATGCCTACCACTACTACCACCCTCACCCACGGGGGGCAGGATGCCTACCACTACTACCACCCTCACCCAGGGGGGCAGGATGCCCACCACTACTACCACCCTTAGCCAGGGGGCAGGATGCCTACCACTACTACCACCCTCACCCACGGGGGGCAGGATGCCTACCACTACTACCATCCTCACCCAGGGGGGCAGGATGCCCACCACTACTACCACCCTTAGCCAGGGGAGCAGGATGCCCACCACTACTACCACCCTCACCCAGGGGGGCAGGATGCCCACCACTACTACCACCCTTAGCCAGGGGGCAGGATGCCCACCACTACTACCACCCTCACCCAGGGGGGCAGGATGCCCACCATACTACCACCCTTAGCCAGGGGCTGGATGCCTACCACTACTACCACCCTTAGCCAGGGGGCAGGATGCCTACCACTACTACCACCCTCACCCACGGGGGCAGGATGCCTACCACTACTACCACCCTCACCCAGGGGGGCAGGATGCCCACCACTACTACCACCCTTAGCCAGGGGGCAGGATGCCCACCACTACTACCACCCTCACCCAGGGGGGCAGGATGCCCACCACTACTACCACCCTTAGCCAGGGGGCAGGATGCCCACCACTACTACCACCCTCACCCAGGGGGGCAGGATGCCCACCACTACTACCACCCTTAGCCAGGGGGCTGGATGCCTACCACTACTACCACCCTTAGCCAGGGGGCAGGATGCCCACCACTACTACCACCCTTAGCCAGGGGGCTGGATGCCTACCACTACTACCACCCTTAGCCAGGGGGCAGGATGCCTACCACTACTACCACCCTCACCCAGGGGGGCAGGATGCCCACCACTACTACCACCCTTAGCCAGGGGGCTGGAAGCCCACCACTACTACCACCCTTAGCCAGGGGGCTGGATGCCTACCACTACTACCACCCCCACTCATAGGATGGACAATGCATGACACAACAAGCACACCACAACCTAGGGAATGCAAGATTAAGACATCCCCCACCACCATGACAAGCGTGTGAGCAGGCTGTGTCAAATGCCTACAACACCGAACATGACTTTGAACATACAATGTGACCCCCTAGCACATGTGCCACACATATATGTGTGTGGCACCCACAATGCAAGCAGCCCATGACCATTGTGGCAATGGGGCCTAAACCCCCATCATCACAGTGACCAAAAGGCAAATGTAAGTAGGAAACCCATTGCCAAATACTGAACACATGACACCCTCAGATGCTGCTATTGATGACATGGATACACCACATGATAGGACACATTCCCCCTGGACCACATGGGTTCCTGCACAGTAACACTTCATAATCATGAGACCAGATATCACCATCACTGCAGCAAGGGCATGGTTAGCTGCACCAACAACATGTACATCTGAAGCATGAGCACTAGAGAAAAGAAAGTTGCTTTATTCAGCATATGTGTTGTTTGATAACGACGTCCAGAAGAAATTAGAGCAAAGGCCAATGGCCAGTCCATTGTCAAAGTTCAAACAGGGTGACACTGGCAGATGTCACCCTACGCATGCCTGCACAATACCAGGGACAATCCACTAGGAGGGGCAACCGGGGGCAGGCCAGGCACCGCAGGGACAGGATCAGGGCTCACCAGGGGGAGTCAGGGAAGGGGTGGTGGGTGCTGGAGAGCCACTGACAACTGCAGTGGAGGTGTCTGACATGGTGTGTGCCGACACAACTGGGGGCATGACACAGATGTCGTGGGTGCCGGCACAACTGCAGTGGACCCTGCAGATGGGGTGGACAGGTCCGCCACTGCAGTGCCCAAGTCAGACAGGGCGGTAGTGGACTCCACTGCAGTGCCTACCTCCAGGGGAGGAGAATGGGGAACAGGCAAGGTGGGTTGGACAGAGGGGGAGGACACCCTCACCACATCAGTGGCACAGACAAGCGCAGCGGGGGTGTGGTGCTGGGAGAGCAAGTGGCAGGGGAGAAGGCCGGAGCATCTTGGGGATGGTATATCTGTGGGTGGGGGAACCTGGGGCAGGGTGTGGTGGGGGCACCTGTGCAGTGGGGGCCTGAGGGATGGAGGACGGAGACCTTGTGCCTGAGCTGCAGGGCGGTGGCGGGGTCTTGCTCTTAGCACTCCGGGGGACTTGCGGGTGGGGGCCTCAGTCCGTCTGCGCCTGGGGGAGGGTGTCCGGGGGCGAGGGGCACTCTGCTCCGTGTGGGTGGGCTTCCTCTTCCCCCGGGATGCTGGAGCAGCTTCATCGGTGGGGAAGAGGCCGAGGTCACAGAGGAAGAGCTGCTGTGACTTTGGGGTTGCAGGTGAGGCAAGGGAGGGTGCTTTGGAGGGAGAGGGAACTGAGGACTGCGCAGTGCATGTGGATGCGTGTGTGTGTTCCAGGGCCCCATCCCCTGTGAGTCTGGCTTCAGTCCCCTGAATGTGCGTGCGTGTGCGTTTTGTCATTGGCGTGTGTGTCAGTGTGCTGGATGTGTGTGTGCTGGTGTGTGCCTGTGCCAGTGTGTGTGTGCCTGGGATGGGTAAGGTGCTGGGGAGTGTGGATGGAGCAGAGGCAGGAGGGGTGAGGGACCGTTTGAGGAGGGACACTGCTGCCGTCAGGGAGGAGTCCATGGACCTATTGCCCCTCTGTAGGTCAGACATGCCCGATGAGATGCCCTCCATGAACGACACCAGCTGAGTCAACAGCGCGGTGTGCGCATGGAGGACACTCAGCATGGCTGTCTGCCCTACATGGAGCTGGCGAAGGAGGTACACAGACTCCTCACTCAGGGCAGCAGGGGACACAGGGGCAGGGGGTGCGGTGCCTGGCCCAAAGGAGACACGCTCCCGGACATGGGAGCCTCCACGGACCTGGGGAATGGGAGCCGATGGGAGGGCGGTGGTGGTGCTGGTGGTGGCGGGGACAGCAACACTAGCTGGGGTGTGGTGGCTGCTGACACCCGCCTCCACAAGGGAGTCATCCTCCGAGTTGCTCTGGTCCTCAGCTGAGGTGGATGCTGCTGAGGACTCCTCGGTGTGGCTCCCCTCGCCCTCCGTGCCACTGGGTCCCTCCGACCACTCCTCGGCTGCTGACCCAGTCTGGCTCTCCGGCTCCTCCTGGTCCGTGGAGCTGTCCCCTTCCGTGGCCGTGGATGTATCTGCAAACAATGGGGAAACAGACAGACATCAGTCACCTGCACATAACGCACACACCACTGTGAGCACAGCACATCACAGAGCAAGCCCTGGCATCATTAGTTGTACATTGCTAAAAGTGCACTAATTGAACAGGAGAAGTCAATTGTCAGTCTGATGCCAAGCATGGCACTCACATCCCACATGGCCTTGCACCCATCTGTCTGGTGTCTGTTGGATTGCAACACCCCAGTGTTGACACATGCACCAAGTACACAGTAGTTGGACAGTGCAGAGGACACGGTGTGGACACATCACAGCTCTTGCCACTGAGTCAGTACAGGTTTCCGGATGTAAGGGATGCCCAGAGTCAAATAGGAAATGCATGTGATGCATACCAGCGACAGACACCATGATGCACCCATGTCCTGATAGCCAGCGCCACTATGGTGTGCATGTAGCACATGTCACTCCCCTGCAGGCTCACCAATCAGTAGACACATGCCATGGCGGAGGCATGACTGCAAAGTCATACATCACTGGCTCAGTGATGTATGACTTTGCAGCCAGACAACAACACTCTGCACTGTGTCACAATAGTAGGTCATGGGGAATGCAAGTCCTGGAGCTGCACAAGTGCACATGTACATCCCCCACAACACATCCTCTTAACCCTCATCTGTCCAGGTCATACCTATTGGACATATGGGAGACCTGTGACACTACCCTCTGAACCTGAGCCCCTCACACTCTGCTGTGCATGGGGAACAGCTGCCTGAACTTCACATTTACATGCCCCAGTCTGCATGGGCAGCTGATCAGACACCTATGTGTCACACAAGTATCGTCTCCTATGGTCACATCTCCAGTGGCATGCTGAGCCCCTACCAAGAAACTCCACAGCAGTCCTGGCGACTAATCCACAGCACACTGACACAGAGGCAGACACCTGAGGGGTCAAATCACTGTGCACAATGTGTCCTCTGATACACGGGAGTGGGAGTACAGAGTGTATTGTATGGCCTGGAGTAGGCATGACTGTCCAGCCCCACATGAATGAGGGATGAGCCCTGGACTGTAGGCAGCTGGCTAAGTATGTGTGACACACGTCATATACATACTCCTGGGGCCCAAACATTGTTCCCACCCGCAGCATGGGTGTGTGCCAGGTACCCCAGCCACATGTGGTGGATCAGCTCAGCAATTGGACCACAGATCAAAGTAACACGCTGAATACATGTCAGAATACAGGCATTGTGTAAGCAATGGACCCACCCATGATGCCCACCACAGAGTCAGGGAAACAGATGCTGTCTCCCACCTTGAGTCAAGCAAACTGCAAGGACACAGTCCTAAGTGACAGAATTCCCTGCATGTAAGGGCCACACCTGGGTATCAGATGAGGAGTGGGCAGTGCACAATAGAGGGACATGGCTCCTGGACAACATGACTGCTGTACTGTGGCAGTTCAACCTGGCCCGAGGAGGGCACATAGCATGTTAGACAGAGTACACAGTGCAGTCTTTGACTCACCCCCTCCTTGCTGCTCTCTGGCCTTCAGCTGCCCATCCAGGTCTGGAAAGACCACCGCCAGGATCCTGAGCATGTGGGGGTCAGGGTCCGTGTTCCGCCCCTCCTGCGAGGAGGCGACAGCTTCAGCTGGACCCGTGCAATCCTCCGGGTCCAGCCCCGAAGGTCCTGCCACCTCTTTTGGCAGTTGCGGATCCGGCGCTTGTAGACCCCCACGGACCGGACAGCCCGGACGATGTCCTTCCAGATCTCATGCTTCCGATGGGCAGAAGCCTGTCAGGATGACAAAGTGATAAGGCCATTACTACACATGCAACATATCCGTGCATGACACAGTTGCATATACATGTCGCAATCACAGGGGCACATGGTGTACCCAGGCAGTGCACGGCTGCCCATGGACAGTTTTCCAGAAGTCACTACATGGTATCATTGCATGGGGAGTAAAACCCTGTTCAGAAGCACTGTCACTGCACCATACCTGTCCAGTGCAAGTCACTACACACTATGGGGGATGACAACTACTCAGTGAGCCTGCTAGCCAGTGGTGTGCTGACTCTCAGCCTTGCTAGTCAGACAAAATGCACATTCAGAAAGGCAGTGCACAGAACACTCACCTGCTCCCCTGGTGTCCCATACAGCTTGCTGTACTGTGGAAGTAGGCTGTCCAGCAGGGCCTGGTTCTCTTCAAGGCTGAAGGCTGGGGCTCTCTCCACAGTACGTGCCATTGCAGGGTCCAGAGGGGCAGAGACAGCAGCAGTGCAGTGGCAGATGTCGTCCTGGAGCATGTAGTGCAGGCAAGTGGGCTCTCAGGGGAACATGCAGCAATATATATGTGCTGGAGAGGCAGATACTGTCCCTTGTGTCCAAAGTGATAGGTCCAAGTCGTTTGCATCTTCTGAATCTGGCCAATCCATGGAATAGCAGCACCAAAACACGCCCACAGCATCCTTCAAAATTTCAACTTCATGACATACATGATTTTGCAACATTGTTGTGGGTGACCAACTGATTTTCCAGCAACCGACTCGTTCGAATATTCAAAACGCGTCCGTTGCCAGGCAAGCCCATTGTCAATGGGTGCGCACCGATCGGTCCATTGAGGTACAACGCGCACAGGGGTACAACGCGTACCCGCACACATTGAAAGCAATGGGCCGGCCGGAGGCACCGATCGGTCCATTGCTGTTCAACGCGCGACAGGGTACAACGCGTACCCGCACACATTGAAAGCAATGGGCCGGCCGGAGGCACCGATCGGTCCATTGCTGTTCAACGCGCACAGGGGTACAACGAGTACCCGCACACATTGAATGCAATGGGCCGGCCGGAGGCACCGATCGGTCCATTGCTGTTCAACGCGCACAGGGGTACAACGAGTACCGCGCACATTGAATGCAATGGGCCGGGCCGGAGGCACCGATCGGTCCATTGCAGTACAACGCGCACAGGGGTACAACGCGTATCCGCACACATTGAATGCAATGGGCCGGCCGGAGGCACCGATAGGTCCATTGCTGTTCAACGCGCACAGGGGTACAACGCGCACCACGACACATTGAATGCAATGGGCCGGCCGGAGGCACCGATTGGTCCATTGCAGTACAACGCGCACAGGGGTACAACGCGCACCCGCACACATTGAAAGCAATGGGCCGGCCGGAGGCACCGATCGGTCCATTGCAGTACAACGCGCACAGGGGTACAACGCGTACCCGACACATTGAATGCAATGGGCCGGCCGGAGGCACCGATCGGTCCATTGCAGTACAACGCGCATAGGGGTACAACGCGTACCCGACACATTGAATGCAATGGGCCGGCCGGAGGCACCGATCGGTCCATTGCAGTACAACGCGCACAGGGGTACAACGCGTACCCGCACACATTGAAAGCAATGGGCCGGCCGGAGACACCGATCGGTCCATTGCTGTTCAACGCATCACTGTACATGTGACTGGCATATGTCAGCATGCCTGTCTCAGATGGACATATGCCAGCCACAGATAGCTCCCAGGGAGTGAGGGGCACACCTACATCACGACAGCCTGTCCAAACCTTATCATAAGGCATGTAAGGCTGCATTTCCTATTGTGTGTATGTTGGTGTACATGTTGTCCTGTGGGTGTCACCTGTGGGCAGCCACCCCCAGGCTGTGCACGTGTTAATGGGGACAGGATCCTGGGTGTTACGTGTACGTGACCACTGTGATGTGCAACTGTTCATATCTGTGCATGTGCCATGGTCACATTTCACAGTGGTGTTTGTGTATGTCATGTCACATACCCCGTGAGTCCCATGTGGGACGGTATGTTTGAGCCAGGGTGTCCCAGTGGCACAATAGTGATGGCCCTCCACAGTCTTTGTGCATGTAGTGTTTACAATGTCTCTGATTTCATGTGCACAATGGGAGACAGTCTCCACATCCACGTTGTGTGTGCATGGACTCTGATGTTGTGCGTGTGTGTCACAGACGTCCATGGCTCTCCTGCCATGGCAAGTGTGGCCACTACCTGTGGGGGTCATGTTTGTTTTGTTGTGGTGTACACATGATACTCCAGGTGATGCCAGTGTCCATGTGGCATTACAGGGTCCCTGGGAATGTGCCTGTCGTTGAGCTGTGGTGCCTGGGGCACATCTGTCCTCACATGTCACTGGGGGTGACTGTGACACAGCATCATGATATCCAATGGGCCAACCTGGGACAAATTGATGCCACCTGTAGGACCGTGTTGACAGATGTTGGCCATGTATGTACCATACATGTCGTTCCGGTACTGCACACTTCATGTAGTTGTGCCTCATGATGATGTATGTTGGGATCTTGAGTGTGTTCAATGCCGCATATGTGGGGTGACTGACGATCTTGCTTACTTCTCCTCTGCACTGCAGGGCTCCTGCTGTCCATCGGCCATTCCCAGACCTGGCAACGATGGTGGAACGGGACAGCATCCGACGGTACCGCTTCACCAGGCAGCTGATTGAGGATTTTGCAGTGCAGTTGTCCCCACATTTGCAGCCTGGCCGGCCGTATCCTACAGCGCTGACCCCCAAGGTGAAGGTGATGGCAGCCCTACACTTCTTTGCCACCGGTACCTTCCAACATACTGTGGCGTCTGCTGGTGGGAGGTCACAGACCATGTTCAGCCGTGTGCTCCGCGATTTCTTGGCGGCAATGTTGCTCTTCCTGAACCGGTACATCTATTTCCCTAGACTGCGACGACTCACTGACGTGAAGAGTGACTTTTATGCCCTGGGGAGGATGCCGCATGTCATTGGCTCCATTGATGGGACACATGTGGCTTTGGTACCACCACAGGCCCAGGAGCAGAGCCTACAGGAACCGCAAGCACTACCACTCGGTCAATGCACTGGTGGTGTGTCTTGCAGACATGACCATCACACACGTGTGTGCCCGTTTCCCTGGTTCAGCACACAATGCCTTTGTGATGAGGAGTAGTCGCATCCCCAGGTTGATGGCACAGATGCAGAACCAGCGTGCCTGGCTTGTCGGTGTGTACTGACTTTGTGCCATTGTGTGTGATCTGATCTGTAGTATTCCGCCCACTTTTCCAAGTCAGCTGATGTGCACTTGTCTGTCCGTAGGTGACTCGGGATACCCCAACATGCCGTGGTTGCTGACACCCCTCAGGAACCCTGTGACACCTGCCCAGATGCGCTACAATGAGGCACATGGTCGGACCAGGAGAGTGATTGAGCGGACCTTTGGTCTCCTGAAGAGCCGCTTCCGCTGCCTGGACAAGACCGGAGGGTCCCTCCCATATGCCCCTGCGAAAGTGTGCAAGATTATCATCGTCTGCTGCATACTCCACAACCTGGCAGTGCGGAAGGAGTTGCCTCTCATCCAGGATGACGATGACCAACATCCGCCACCTGTGGAGGATCCTGGCCTGGACCACGATGCCAGTGACGATGATGATGATGATGGTGATGGTGATGTCCGCACACAGCTCATCACCAACTTCTTTAGCTGAATGTGAGTATCCTGAGGTGTCATGTGAATGATGTGAGTTGGCATGATGTGTGGGTGGTGCTCTGGTGCTGTTGGAGTGTGTCCATGGGCTACTTGACAGGATGTGTGTTGCGATGTGTGGTGACAGGTGGGCTGTACTCCCCAACAGTGTTGACATGCTAACTTGGTTCTGGGTGGGTATCTTGTAACATGTATTGTGCATGAGTTTTGCTGTTCTGTCCTGTACTGCATTGCTTTTGACTGTGTGTCATTTCTGTCCTTCACAGGGTACTTTCAGATTCGTTTGGTCAACTGTGTCCACCGACGACGTGATTGCACATCCAGGCTGGTAGCTGTTGTGTCCCTACAGGTGATGTGCGCCACACCCATGGACTTCCTTCTGTCTACAGTTGTTGACTGTGTGCCCGCTACCAGGTGGGGTTACCTTGCATCTGTAGTGGTTACGGCATGTTGCTACTGTGTAATAAACCTGTGCTTCACTTAGTGATGTGCGTTGTCTGTGGTCACACATTTGACTGCCATTTGCTTACTGCACCTGTGGGCTACTTGACTACAACTGGGAATGGGTGTGGTGTCTGTGCATTGCACCGTCTTCCCTGGCAACATCAGTGTAGGCAATGAGTCAGATGGCCTAGGTGTGTATGTGTTGTGTAGCCCTGGTGGTGTGTCTCCCTCATATGTGTCACGTTGCCTGTACTCACATGCCTGTGTTGTCCTTGCTGTTGCAGTTCGCATACACAGTGTAATTTTGCTGTTCATCATCCCCATAACAGCACCCACGTTGGAATCACGACAGAGGCAAGTATGGTGTATTATTGTGCTTATTGTGATACATCTGTGATAATAGTGCATAGGATGGATTGTGCTGTACATGAATCTTGCAATCCCAAGTTCCTAGATGAATAGAAAGTCCAGGTAGACAGGATCCCCAGTATCGGGGCCACAGTTGTCTGACACATTGTTCCAACTTGTACTCCCCATGCAATGTGTGGGAGTAGTGTTGCCATCAACAGGGTGAACAGTCTGTGCACAAAGGCGAAAATCCAGAACAGGTTCAGGCTTCCTGGGAGTTGCGCTTGGCCATCAGCCTCTCACTTTCCCCTCCTCGGACGACCCCTCTTCTTGGGGGGGCCCTCAAGTGCAGGCTGCTGCGGTGCAGGGGACTCTCCGCCAGAGTCCTCCTCCCTCCCTGTGGCAGTTGCAGTTTGTTCGGTACCAGATGTTGTTGGCACACAGGGAGGTGTGGACTGGTTGCTGTTCATCTGGCGGAGGCATTGTAAAATGTCCCTGTGCACCGCCGTCATCTCATGTAGTACATCCCACTTGGACTCCACGCGGGACATGTGGGAGTCCACACGTGACATGTGTGACTCCACGTGGGACATGTGGGAGTCCAAGCGGGCATGATGGGCAGCCTGCTGCTGTTTGATGTCTCTGAGGAGCCCCACTACCTGGCTGAGCTCTCCGGTGCTGGACTGGTACGCATCAGCTATGCGTACCAGTTGTGGGTCTTCATGCACACCAGCAACGTCTGCAAGCAGCGACCTCTGTCTCCCACCCCTCCCACCACCCCTGCTGACATGTGCAGTGTGTGCAGTTGCACGCACAGATAACCCTGGTCCACCTTGGGGGTTGGTGGTGGTGGTGGTGTCCATGGCCCCAGGTTGGTCCAGGGTCACTGCGCTGGTGTTGTTCCTTATTCTGTCCATGTCGGCAGGGATGGTATTCGTGGTGACAGTCGTTGGAGGGGTGGGTGCAGGGGGTGCAGCTGGTGGACCTGCTGGTGCTGCAGGTGGTGGTCCTGCTGGTGCAGCATGTTGACTTGCACCGGATGTGCCAGGTTGTTCTTCATCGTCCGAGGAGGACAGAGGCTGTACGACGCCAGTGAGCTCGGCATCCTCTTGAGCCTGGGACTGGGACTCCTCAGCGTCTGCTGCTGTGTCCCTATCATCACCTGTTTTTGGGAGACACAAACAATGTATGTCATGTTTCTGCAGGCATCAGTGGTTGACACACCTGACAGTTGTGACTGTGCCTCGGGGTGCGGGCCTGTACATTGTATTGTCCTAAGTCGTCACAGTCAGGGGTTGATATTGGTGTGGCACATTGTCCTGCATTATTTGGGCATTTCTATGTATTCTCTGGGGTGTGAACATGGTCTGCATTGATTGTGTTTGGTTGACAGCCAGACCTCCTTCCCACCCACCCACCCACCCAGTCAGTTATCCCACCATGGAACGTGCTTGCATTGCAGGGAGTGTAAGTTGTCTCTCAGGATGTCAGTCAGTGGTGTCCTGCTGTTTGTTGGTGCACAGTTGGCAGCAGGGCCTTGTGCTCCCCACAGCAGTAGCCAGTGTCAGCCATCTTGTGAGTCCTTCTCCACTCCCTGTGATGTGAGCATGGTTCAGGGTGGTGTTGATGGGCCAGTTGTGAGGCTGAGCAATGTCTGTGACTACGACTCCCATCATGCTATTGCCTCCACCCCCTTCCCAGCATGCCCATGCTTCCTTCCTTTGACTCTGCTTCCCTGTGGGGTGGGCTGGCTGTGCTGACAGGATGGCTGGGAGTGTTGTCCTGGCAGTTGTTTGGCTAAGAGTCCCAAGAGTGTCCCTGTGCTTCACACAACATAACCCAGGGTGGTGGTGCTTTGTGGGATCTTGTGTTAGGATGGAGGGCATTGCATTCTACCAGGTGGGTACTGTGGAGTTTGTGTGGGGGGGGTGAGGGGAGGTGCTTGTGACTATGGTCAGTGCTGCAAGTCCCCCTTCCCACCCAGCTAGCCGGATATCCCACCATGGAACGTGCTTGCATTGCAGGGAGTGTAAGTTGTCTCTCAGGATGTCAGTCAGTGGTGTCCTGCTGTTTGTTGGTGCACAGTTGGCAGCAGGGCCTTGTGCTCCCCACAGCAGTAGCCAGTGTCAGCCATCTTGTGAGTCCTTCTCCACTCCCTGTGATGTGAGCATGGTTCAGGGTGGTGTTGATGGGCCAGTTGTGAGGCTGAGCAATGTCTGTGACTACGACTCCCATCATGCTATTGCCTCCACCCCCTTCCCAGCATGCCCATGCTTCCTTCCTTTTGACTCTGCTTCCCTGTGGGGTGGGCTGGCTGTGCTGACAGGATGGCTGGGAGTGTTGTCCTGGCAGTTGTTTGGCTAAGAGTCCCAAGAGTGTCCCTGTGCTTCACACAACATAACCCAGGGTGGTGGTGCTTTGTGGGATCTTGTGTTAGGATGGAGGGCATTGCATTCTACCAGGTGGGTACTGTGGAGTTTGTGTGGGGGGGTGTGAGGGGAGGTGCTTGTGACTATGGTCAGTGCTGCAAGTCCCCCTTCCCACCCAGCTAGCCGGATATCCCACCATGGAACGTGCTTGCATTGCAGGGAGTGTAAGTTGTCTCTCAGGATGTCAGTCAGTGGTGTCCTGCTGTTTGTTGGTGCACAGTTGCCAGCAGGGCCTTGTGCTCCCCACAGCAGTAGCCAGTGTCAGCCATCTTGTGAGTCCTTCTCCACTCCCTGTGATGTGAGCATGGTTCAGGGTGGTGTTGATGGGACAGTTGTGGGGGGCAATATGTGTGACTGCGACTCCCATGATGCTATTGGCTACACTGACTTGGCCAGCATACACAGAATTCCTTCCTTTGAGTGGTCTTCACTGTGTGTTGGTGTTGTTGTGGTGGCTACATGTGTGGATGTGTGTGTTAGTTCTATTTGTGCCACTGCCTAGCTGTAGTTGTGGTTGTGTTTGTACATGTGTTGGCACAGTTGGATGTGACATTTTTGATGGCATGTGTTGTGTTTATCTGACTGACATACACATTTTGGGATGATTCTGTTCTAGTTGCTGTGTAATTGCTATGAGTGCATGGTTTGACTCTCCCCTTGACAGTGATGTGTGTGTTTTGTGGCAGTTTATTGTGTACATTTGTTGTGTACTCACCAGGCTCTGGGATGTTCTCTAGTCCATATACGCTCACTGGCGGAAGGATGGCCCGCACCTTCTCCTCCCAGGGCCTGAGGTATATTGGCTTGGCAGGAGGGCCACTGCCGGTGTGTTGGCTGTTGATGTAGTCTATCTTCAGCAGGTACCGTACCCTCCTGCGCACGTCATACCACCTGTTCTGGATGTCCGTCTTTGTGCGCCGACATGGTGATTGGGCGTTCACCCTGTTGATGATCCTCTCCCACATCTTGGTTTTCTGCGACATGGGGGTCTGTTGGACCAGAGTGCCAAACAGCTGTGGCTCCACCCTGAGGATCTCGTCTACCATGACTTCCAATTCACTATCTAGGAACTTGGGATTCTTCTTGGGGGCATGGTGATGGGTGGTGATGGTGGGTGATGTGTGTGTTGGTGTGCAGGTGAGGGTGTGTGGGTGTGTGTTGTGCTGGGTGTATGTGAGGTAGGTATTTGTTGGTGTGCTGATGGTGTGTGGCTTGTGTGAGGGATGAGCTGTGGGTGTGTGGTTGCTTTCTCTTGGGTGCTGGCAGTGGAATGGCATTTGCAAAGGCTCATGGTAGTGATTTGTGTCCTTTATATAGGTGGAGTTGTGGGTGTGTCTTTGTTCTCTGTCCCCACCCCCCCAGTATTTATTGGCTTGGTAATTGCTTGTTTGGCCTTTTTTGGTTGATTTTTCCTTTGTGCTGTTTGTGTATGTTGGAAACGTTCTTGTGACCGAGTCGGACCCTGCATTGGTCTCGTACGGTGTTTTCCGCTTCGTTCACGCTGTGTTTGTGCAGTTTTGTATGCTGCGTACGCGTCGGTCGCGGTGTATTGTGTTGCTTCGGCTCGGTTTTGTATGCGTGTCGGTCGTACGGCTTGTCCTCCGTCCGACTCGGTCGTGTTTTTCGCGCCTTGCATCGTACTTTGCGGGTTGGAGTTGGCGGGTACGATTCGGTCGGATTTGTTCCGGGTGCGTGTCGGTCGGTTGGATTCGCGTGTTTTTCCGGCCGGATTGCTATTTTCCGAGCGGCTCGGTCGGTCGGCTTGGTTTCCTGACGTGTCGGTCGGATTTATCGCGGCTTGCATCGTACTTGGCGTGTCGGGCGCCACTGGTACGTGTCGGTCGGTAATTTTTCCGGCTCCGAGTCGGTCGGTGCTTTTTCCGGCCCGAATCGGAATCGACCCCATAGTCGAGATCTAGTATATTTTATATTCAAAACAGCTAAAATATTTATTTATTTGATATACCATTCATGGGAAACATGTCATTAGAAGACTTTCCATTTAACTGTTCACAATCATCTTTTGTGATAAATCTAACAGAATTTCATTTCATGAACATACAACGGGACAACTTGATATAAGTACAATGTAATGTTGCTATCAGCTGAACATATTCTCAAGTAGACATGAGATTCTCTATAACTAATGATGTTAATTCATTGATTATAATCAATAGGTGATAACAATACAACATATTATGGAAGGCATGAAGATGTAATTATTACGTGCGTTTCAGCGAAATGCCTACATCAGGAAGCCGTCACATTAATATCTATAAAGGGACAGAAAATGGAGGGATAGTCTTCATTTGTAATATGCCCGCAAAGGGATGATTAAGTTATCTTAAAAAAAGGATGAGGTTAATTTAAAAACAGTTGGTGTGCTTACCACCAAGTTAACCACCACGAAAAGCGTGTTTGTGAGGGGTGCTTTATCTATCCTTAGACATTGCTATTTAATTGCCTTCAGTTGTTAGTGCTTTGCTCTTAGTTAACCACTTTTGAAGTTTTTATATTCTTACCCATTTATTTCATTAATCTGCTTTGGTGGAGGAAACCTATATTTTCTTTCTTTTGTTTGGTTCACATCACAGATTTTGTAGATATTTTCACGATGGCAAATCTATTACTTTTAAGTTCTCTGATGAAGAATTTGCCTCTCGTGTAGGCAGTTCAGCCAGTTTTGGACATCATGCCACGTCCAGTGCTGAAGATAGAGATGACATTCAAAAACTAGCAGCCCTTAAGAAAAAAATATAAAGCATAGAAATGCACGGCCAATTTATGCTAGAATACTTACGTGCAGGAGTCACTCCCCAAGGCCTAAGAGTTAAAAACATCCCCAAGCCTTTATGTACACATTAAAAAATTCCTAGTACGTTAGTCAATGATCGCCAACCGTTGCTCAAGAGATCTTAAGATGTTAATTGTCGAGACAGCAAAAGAATTAGTGCAACAACTCATGTTAGAAATAATAGAACTAGAAACCAAGATCAAAAGCACCTCACCTTTTAAGACGCAAAGAAGAAATTGGAAGAGGTAGACAGAGATATGGTTTCATACACAGATTATTTGACATAAGGAAGACAGACAAATTAAAAAAAGATATTCGATCTGCCACACAAGAAACTACATAGCGATACCTAGCTGAAAACTACTATAGCCAGGGAGAGTATCATACCATTGATCAATATCCTTCAAGACAGTATAACCGTAAGATCACTACATTCTCGGATACCTCAGATTCTGAGAATTAATGTAGTTTGGATCAATTTGATACGGAGGCAACAGACAGGTCACAAGAGGAAAGTACAATGGTCAGCCTTTTTTAGTCAGGTGCAACAACCGCAGGGGCCATTGGAGGCCACAGTATCAACCCAGATATTGAGGCAACCAGCAAATAGATCACAACCAATACCTAGTGAGAAGGAATTCCCAATATTGGAGGGAATGAACCAAATCCCAATATTCAATCTTTTGAAATCCATTTAGGATGCTCCTGTATATTCCTTACTTTCCAAGGGCCTCTCATTTGTGCCCCACACCGGCATTAACACCTTTGAGCTTTTACAGACCTTATGGCATTTTTCAGAAAAGTCTGGCTCCGAGCATTTTTTTCAGACCAACAAGCCATCCCAGTCACCACCAACAGATCAGGTCTTGCCCCCACATCCAACTTCACTCCTACCTTGAATCAGGTAGGACCCGAGGTGTATATCAAATAAATAAATATTTTTGCTATTTTGAATATAAAATATACTAGATCTCAGCTATGTTTGTATAAAATTCATCATTAATGTACTTTTGGATCAAGTTACCAATGTGCAGTTATATGCCCGCAATTCAAGTGTACAATTTCTTGCTCAAGATAAATTTCTAAGCTAACTTGTTCTCGCTCTACTCTTGGCAAGCTTCCCGCATGCAGGGGACCCCCATTTTTAGGTCGAGCATGCGAGACCTCTTGTATATACTTTAGTATATACTTTAGTATATATACTTTAGTATATACTTATATGTGTATGTACTTTGTGGGCTCTGGAGATCAGCCCTAAGACTTGTCTGCTTCCGCTTAGGGACTTTTTTTTCTGTTCAACTATCTCTATTTAACTGTCTTGATAGAAAACGACCATCAGAGGTCTGTAAAATACCAGAATTGCTTTCTGCTGAGGGACTTTCTTTTTTTCTTTTTCTGGCAACTGCCTGTTTTTAACTTTCTTGATAGAAAGCGGCCAGCAGAGGTCAGTAAAATACCAGAATCACTTTAGCATTCTCTAGATTTCAGTCTATAGAAATAGTCTTCCACGAGCACCCGTATACAATATTTTTTTCAAGATGTATTTTCAGTGATATGACCACCGAAGGCCCTGCTTTTATATTACAAACAGAGCTTTGGACTATACCATTTCCCGCTGAAAGGCAATATTTCTCTCCATGTGTTCCCATACCTGGCGTGTCACACAGTTTAGTGCTTACTTGCCCTCCATGTTAAAGAACAGTAGATGTTTCATCACCCAGGCTAATGTGCTACATAGCTAAATACATATAACGTCCCAAAGTTGAGACCGATTGCATTGCAAATGCTTGTTCTAAATAGTTGTCACTGACACCTGAATAGGGCTGTGCCTGGCCTCTCACAATGCTGTCTCCACACCCTTGGAGTGTGTCTGGAGTCAAGACAGGGCAAGGCAAGAACTTGTGCACTACAAAGACTATCCTTTGAAGAATGCCTGCGTCAAAGGCCAAAAGGGGTATACGTATTGGACTAAAAAATCCCAGACTTTTAGAACACTTCTGGATCAAGAGGAGACTCTGCCAAGGAGAGGAGCTGAAGAGCTTTAAGGAGGAGTACTTCCTCTTTGCTGTGTGTTGCTTTGCTGGGTTGGCCTGCAGTTGCTGCTTCTGCTTTGAAGAGGAAAAGGACAGGACTTTGCTGGACCTGGGATTACCAGGTCAGGAGTTTGCAGAGTCAAAGATTTAGAGGTGCGAGACAATAAAACAGTTGGAATGGTCTACAGCAGTACTCTTCCCAACACCATCCCAGGAATACCGCTCCGGGCCAAATTTAATAAGGTTTAAGTGTTACTAATTATCGGCTCTGCCTTTGTTAAGCAGCTTTCATTCTTTCAGCTTGTCTGTCTTTAGTGATATTTACCTGGGTGTTTCATAACAGGTCCTCCTCCGTCCATTAACTGGCCGCATTTCACTCAGTGGTTAATTTGAAAAAAAATAAGTGCCAGGGCTCCTGTCAGGAGGCAGGTTCCACCAGCCCATTTCTGCGTTACCATCGCCTAAAACAGAACCAACTACTAACCATGACAGTGGGGAGAGTGTGTGGGATAATGGCCAGAGCTTCTGACTTTGGCGCTGGGGAACCAGTTTCGAATCTGGTGTGGACTCAACATCCTGTGATTGTGGGCAAATCACTTAATCTCCCCGTAAATTAATAAGCGCTGGTGTTGATGATTAAGTGCTGGTGCTGCGTCGGAAACCACTGGCTCAAATTAAGCACTGATTTCACCAAGACAAATTATCGATGTGGCAGTTTCAGACACCTGTTTCTCTCACGTTTTGCCTATGCAGCGCTTACATTTGTACTTAAGAATAGCAAGGTGCTTCTTAGCTCCGCACATCTTGAATCGTAATTTCAACATGACGGTGTATAGGCATCAAAATATCCTTTTTGTTAATCAATCATGTGAGTCTTGCATAGGGGCGTAGCTTCAAGGGTAACGTTTAGTGTGTTTCCTAATGAATGTAGTTTCAGGTAAATAGTTGGATACAGGTGCTTTCAGTGGGATATGTTGATGTGTCTATTGGATTTCACCAGGAATTTTTACATACACAAAGACAAAAACGCACACACACACACACACTTTGAAAGTTTTCAAATATGGTTGCTTTTTAAAACAAATATTGTGTTTTCTCTCACTTAGCACCCACACCAATCCGATTTCATCTTGCTTTCAACTCCCCCTTGAGCCTCTCTCATGCGCCCTGATTGTCGTAAAATTTTAACATTATAGATTGTTAGAAAATATGAAGCTCACACTACCCCCCTCCCCACCGCACCCCAAACTCACTCCCTAGTCTTTCTTGGGGATCCAGCTAAGCCCCAAGTCTTGCCCGTAGATGCATACATTTCTTCAGAGGGCTGGTTTCACTCTATAGAGTAACATGGTGCCAAGGCTGGAATTTCAGACCTTAGACGGCGTTCGGTTGAATGTCTGACCATGTCTTTCCCTGATTCTTTCAATACAGACCTGGCATGGTTTCTGCTAACATGTGTTTAGCAACATTTTCTGTTTCGAACCTTTTAAGCATCCGTTATTATCTAGCCTCCGTTCACTACACGGTGTGTGTTTATTTTTCTACAACTTCTTCTCAATGCCTGTTATTATGGAAGTGTCCATTTCTTAATCTCCTAAAGACGGGAACAGTGGGATATCATTTCTTGTATATATTTTCTTGTAAACACCCATTTTCATAAAAGTATAGTATACAGAGGGAGGAAAGCAAACATAATAATAAATAGGGCCATGGATGGAAAATTACAGCTTTGTTGTACACAACATAGCAATTTGACACAATCTCTCGAACAGGCAGCGCACATGATATCTACATTGCATTAGAGGGCTTTCACAAAATCAGCTCTACATATTAAATCATTATTTTCCATAAAGCATCTGGGACTGAGGAGAAATTATTTGTTGCGAGATTTGTGTGTATTGAAGCATGATGTTATTTGCACTTTATTCCATACCTCATCTCGGCACAAATTCATTGTGGAGTTTAGACATCAAGGGGCATATTATCAACGGCCAGCGATAATTATCGCTGGCCGTGCTTAGCGATAGATTTCTTATCGCTGGCTATCTCCGGAAATGATCGCCCTGGTAGCGCGTTATTAACAACACGCTTCTCCAGGGCGATAAAAATTCCAGAGATAGCGAGGTTATCGCCGTTTTGCAGGGAACATCGCTGGTTTTCCAGCGATGTTCCCTGCAAACGGCGATAACCTTGCTGATACGACCCTGTGGTCGTATCAGCACAATCCACCCCTATGTTAGGGATGGCTAAGTCGGGATAATAGCAGACGTTAGATTTTTGCGAAAACGTCCATTTTCGCCAAAATCTAACGTCTGCTATCATCCTGTGGGCTGCCTTGTAAATATCGCGATGTGCACATCGGCGATATTTACAACGTAGCCCATCTGGGGTACGCTCAGTAACGCCCACCTTGCATCTCATTAGAGATGCAGGATGGGCGTTGGGGGAAAGGGCGATAGTGCAGGGATTCACGCGATAGCGTGACTCTAGCTGATTAGGCGATAGAATTATCGCCGCTTTCCGTCCGAAAACGGACGCTAAAGCGGCGATAATTGACTATCGCCTGGTTGTTAATATGCCCCCTAGTATTTTACGCTCTAGTTGCTTGTATAATTGATTGCAATCTACATTGCGTTATTATAGTACGCAATCATATGTTTCCAATGTGAAAATTGTGTCTTTATGTCCATGTTATACCTGTTTAGTTATCATCATATGCAACATTATTATGTTAATTTTCATTATTTATAAGGGTCATGCATGACTGAAAATTGTTTCGATGTAACAGGGACATATTGTAATTCTATAGTTTTGGATGGTTTTATCATCAGGAAATCTTTACTAAAGCTAAAAGAATTATGCATCGGTATAAAAGCAGTTGTGCGTGTGGTATATTGTGTGTGTTTCTGTCGTGAATCAACACTGAATAAACACTAATGGCACAAAATATATTCATGTTCTTTCAATAAGTGAAGCATTAAAAAATAAGATACTGTAAACTACAAAAAAAGAGATTAAAATAAATAAATAAGACCTTAGATCACCTTAGTAACAAATAAGTCACGGTGGGGCGAGGAGTCACGCTATAAGCCGATGATATACTTCGCTGCATCGCTAATCCAGCTTTTATAATATACACACCATTTTCCGTGTTTAAATAATTTTGAAATTATTCAGACTGTAAAATAAACTGGGAAAAATGAGCCATATATAAGGTCAGTAAGTCCGAGGTATTGCTGGTAGGGAAAGACTATGAGCTGTGGAGTGAGCACTGGTGGCCTGCCACTCTGGGGCATGCACCTGCCCCCAAACAGGTGGTAAAAAACCTGGGTGTCTGGGTAGATTCTGCCCTCAGCTTCCAAACCCAAACGAAGAAGGTAGCGGGGACCTGTTTTGGCATATTGCGGGGGCTCAAACCGCTGTTGGGGTTCTTTGACCCCTCCATCAGGCAGGTCATTGTTCAGGCTTCCATTCTGTCGAGATTGGACTATGCCAGTTCACTATATCTGGGGTCTAACAAGACTGAAATCTTGAGACTGCAAAGGGTCCAGAATGCTGCGGCCAGAACTCTCCTTGGCCTGCCTATGACTTGCTCTGCGTCCAGTGCTATTCGTCGGCTCCACTGGCTGCCTGTGGCCAAACGTATAGAGTTTAAGTCCCTTTGCATTTCTTTCAAAATCTTGAACTCCACTGGCCCAGGTATTCTGGCCAACCTGCTTGCACTTTACACCCCTTCCCGTCAACTTCGGTCGATGGGGCAGCATTTGGCGGTTATCCCCTGGGTGAGGAGGGCACGGGCTGTTGGTGTTCCTTCCCCACTTTGGCAGCCAAACTTTGGAACGCGCTTCCCACTTCCATCCGCAGCTTGAAGAATTATTTGGCTTTCCGTAAAGCAATTAAAACACACTTCTTCCCTCTGGTGTAGGCCTCTTCTTTGTTAGAGGCGGTGCAGTTTTCTGCTATCAGCGCCGGGACGCCCCTTCGCTGGGGCAGCTGCGCGCTTTACAAGACCGCATAACATAACGTAACATAACATCAGCACATGGGAGATAGGAGTAAAACAGCTCCATGGTATTAAAACAACAGAAGTAGGGTTGAAATACCTGGGTATTTGCATCACAAGTGTTAGACCTCACATCCTTGGCGTAGTATTCCACCAGCCATTTTGCCTTCTACTATTTTCCCAGTTAAATGGGTTACTTTCACATGTCAGAATGCAAATTTAAACTGCACCAGTCAGGCTACAATGGTAGGCCCGAAGCCATGTTTTCCTGTGTCACATTAGTGGATCGCACAATAAGACTTGCGGTCCAAAGGTAATATTTAATTTGCAATGGCACAGGTGTAGTTTCTACACCCTATACTATGGCCTATAGAAGAGCTAAATATGTGCATCATGGACTGGGCACTAGAAGGCAGTGCTCCAGTAGGCAAAGTCTAAAAACCAACAATAAAATCAGCAAAAACACAGGGGTTACGAAAGAAAAATGTGCATTTTCGCGGAAACTCATTAAAGCATTTCTGCCAAACTGGCAGAATACTGGAGAGATATTTCCAGCTCTGTCTTGAATTTCTTCTTTTTACCATTTCACTCCAAGGTTTGTGGCACTGGCCTCCTGATGACCACAGGGCTAAAAAGAGTCATAGCCTTGTGAGAAAACCACGTTGGTACTATGGAAGTTAAAGGGTGCAGAAGATCATGACACAGAGAAAACTATTGTTTGCCTGAACAAATTGCAGTCAACTAGCTGGAATTGGTATGACATTACAACACATTCTTTTACCACGCATGCCTTTATCACGATTAGTTTACAATGCATGCCTTTACCACACATGTACAGAGACTAACAATGAAATTACCTTCACCGTGCATGCATGTAATATGCATATCTTTACCACACATCTTAACCATACAATTTTTTTCAATTAAATATTTATTTTTTAAACATTAAATAATTAGAAAATACTACTTCTAACAATAAAACACTACATTAGGGTATTAAGCAAAATAACCTTTAAGAAACGTCATGTTGTTAACAATTCTGTCCCCAACAAAGATGGTGGACAGGACACCCATAATAAAGAAGGTCACAATACAAATGTATAAAGTAACTTGCACTAAAAATATATGTTTAGTCTATATTTGATTGAACAAAGTAAACAAGTCTAACGTGTATTTTATTGTAAATTATAGTTAACGCTTAAAAATACTATGAAAAGAATCATCCACTATTTTGTGTTCAGTGTTATACTGACCTGTGAGTTGACCACATGCACTGCTGACAAGATAAGATACAGAGACAGCAAGCTGTTAAACACTGCCATCTAGCTTACTAAATAGGTATTAAAGAAGGAAAACGATTATTAAATGAAGTAATATTTGTTTAATTATAATCATATGTAAAATATATAAATATTTCTTCACCCTAACAGACTGTTACTGAAGCACTTGACAAATCTCATGGTGGAGATTCTCTAAGTACTAAACAATCACATTAACAAAATAAGTACGTTTTATGATGATTATACTTATCATAAATAAAGCACTGCATCTGGATCCCCTGTGGCCCCCTCCCTCATAGGATATGGAAGGAGTACGGTGAGGATCTTTTTCCACAGCTCCGTCAGATCTACTGCCAATCCTTGAGCAGTGGGGTAGTTCCTACCTGCTGGAAACAGGCAATTGTGTCACCCCTGTTGAAAAAAGCTACACTTGACCCCCAGTGTCCAAATAACTATGGACCAATTTCCCTTCTTCCCTACCCTGTGAACATTTTAGAATGCCTGGTTAGCAAAGCCCTCTCGCAATTTCTGGAAACTAATCATAGGCTGGAAGACGTACAATTTGGTTTTCGCCCGGGTCATGGTACGGAGACTGCATTAGTAACAGTCCTGGACAAGCTTAGAATGCGTGCAGACAGAGGTCAGTCGGCTATATTGATCCTACTGGACATGTCTGCCACGTTCGATACGGTCAATCATAAGATCCTTTTGAGGCGGCTCACGGAAATTGGGGTGAAGGGCATGGCACTGAATTGGTTCCGGTCCTACCTTGGGAATAGGCAGCAAGCAGTGGCCCTTCCCCCTTTTCTATCAAAATTTGGTACCATTCAGCATGGTGTTCCCCAAGGTTTGGCAATTAGCCCGATCCTTTTTAATATCTATATGAGTCCGTTGATTCCTATCATCAAATACTACAAAATCAATTTGGTGAACTATGCGGATGACACCCAAGTCATCCTGTCTAGGGCTGGGCGGAATTTGCGTAGTTCCACTACGCAAAATTTTGGAAAAAAAATGTGTGGAAAACGTGCGCACGTCCTGAGGGTCCTTGTGCCCGGGACAGGGGTAGGGCTGGGCGTAGTTGGCGTAGCGCCACTATGCAGAATTTTGGAAAAAATGTGTGGAAAACGAGCGCACGTCCTGAGGGTCCGTGTGCCCGGGACAGGGGGTCCCTCGTGCCTGGGCAGGCTCCCTGATCTCCAGGGGTCCCTCGTGCCTGGGCAGGCTCCCCGATCTCCCTGGCCTGGCTGGGTTGCGAAGCAGGGACCGGCCCCGGGGACTGCGTTTCGGTCAGGGCCTGGGGTTTGGGAGCCCCCGTCCTGCTGCCTGCCAAGTGTCCATCTGCCCGGGACAAGGGTCCCTGGTGCAGAGCCCCGGAGACCTGCAAGGGCAGGCGGGAGCCCTACCGCTATGGCTCAGCTCGGGGTGGGCAGATGGCAGTCCTTTCGGTCCTTGCCATCTGGTCGCACCTCTCCCCTCGGCTATCTGGTCACACGCAATGCTTTCCAATGGGGCGGCCAGATGGCTAGGCCGCCCTGGAAGTCCCGATGAGGGATCATTTGCCTCCCGGATCCCAGCCAGGGCTCCAGGAGGTCGGGCACGTTCGCGCCCAGGGTCCCCTGAGCCTCGCGGTGCGCACGGATTCCCAGAAAGCGGAATAGCCTTCCTCCGGATTACTAGGGACAGGGTACTCTGGGACCCCTCTCGGCCTAACGGTCCTCAGCCGGCAGCTGGGCGGGCCAGGATGCCGCCCCAGCCCTGGGTCCATCCATGGGCCTGCCGCGTGGCAGGCTGCCCTGGATGGGGTCTGGCAGGCCCGGGAGCCTCCCCTGCTGGGCTGGGTCCAGGGGGCCTGGGGAGTGCAGCCTCCCCACCCCAGGGTCTGTCCTCGGTCCTGCTGAGTGGCAGGATGCCTGAACGAGGTCCCGCGGGACTGGGGAGCCTCCCCTGCTCGGCTGGGTTCAGCGGCTCCCAGGGGCCCTGGGGAGGGCGTCCTCCCCACCCTGGAGCTCCATCCTTGGTCCTGCCGCATGGCAGGGTGCACGGGATGGGGTCCGGTGGGCCCGGGGAGGCTTCCCCTGCGCCTCTGGGCCTTTGGAGCCCCGGCTGGGTCCAGGGGCCCCGTCGGGCCCCGGGTCGGGTGCTCCGGCCCTGGGACCTGTCCCCCACCCTGCTGCACTTCCAAAGGCCGGGAATGGGGTTCCGTTGTGCCCGGGGACCCTCCCCTTGCTTGGCTGGGTTCAGGTTCTCCAGCCGGGGCCCCTGAGGGCCCTGGGGAGGGCGGCCTCCCCACCCCGGGCTCTGTCCTCGGTCCTGCCGCGTGGCAGGGTGCCGGGGACAGGGTCCCGTGGGCCCGGGGAGGCTTCCCTGCGCCTCTGGGCCTGGGAGCCCCGGCTGGGTCCAGGGGCCCTGTCGGGCCCCGGGTCAGGTGCTCCGGCCCTGGGCCGCGTCCCCTGGCCTGCTGCTCTACCAAAGCCCCGGGACGGGGTTCCGTTGTGCCCGGGGACCCTCCCCTTGCTTGGCTGGGTTCAGGAGCTCCGTCCGGGGCCCCTGAGGGTCCCGGGGAGGGCGGCCTCCCCACCCCGGGCTCTGTCCTCGGTCCTGCTGCGTGGCAGGGTGCCCGGGACAGGGTCCCGTGGGCCCGGGAGGCTTCCCCTGCGCCTCTGGGCCTGGGAGCCCCGGCTGGGTCCAGGGGACCCTCCCCTTGCTTGGCTGGGTTCAGGATCTCCGGCTGGGGCCCCTGAGGGCCCTGGGGAGGGCGGCCTCCCCACCCCGGGCTCTGTCCTCGGTCCTGCCGCGTGGCAGGGTGCCCGGGACAGGGTCCCGTGGGCCCGGGGAGGCTTCCCTGCGCCTCTGGGCCTGGGAGCCCCGGCAGGGTCCAGGTGCCCTGTCGGGCCCCGGGTCAGGTGCTCCGGCACTGGGCCGCGTCCCCTGGCCTGCTGCTCTGCCAAAGCCCCGGGACGGGGTTCTGTTGTACCCAGGGACCCTCCCCTTGCTTGGCTGGGTTCAGGGCCCCGGGGAGGGCAGCCTCCCCACCCTGGGCTCTGTCCTCAGTCCTGCTGCGTGGCAGGGTGCCCAGGATGGTGTCCGGTGAGCCCGGGAGGCTTCCCCTGCGCCTCTGGGCCTGGGAGCCACGGCTGGGTCCAGAGGCCCCGTCAGGTCCCTGGTCGGGTGCTCCTGCCCTGGGCCGCGTCCCCCGGCCTGCCGCTCTGCAAAAGCCCCGGGACGGTGTTCCGTTTTGCCCGGGGAGCCTCCCCTTGCTTGGCTGAGTTCAGGAGCTCCGGCCGGGGCCCTTGGGGAGGGCGGCCTCCCCAACCCGGGCTCCGTCCTCGGGCCTGCCAAGTGACAGGGTGCCCGGGACGGGCTCCCGCAGGGCCGGGGAGGCTTCCTCGAGCGTCCGGGCCTGGAAGCCCCGGCTGGGTCCAGGGTCCCCCCGGGTCAGTTGCTGCAGCCCTGGGCCCCGTCCCCCGTCCCCCGGCCGGTCGCTCTGCCAAAGGCCAGAGACGGGGGTTCCGTTGTGCCCAGCGAGCCTCCCCATGCTTGGCCTATCACCTCGGCCATCTGGTCGCGCCTATCCCCTCGGCCATCTATGTCGCGCCAATCCCCTCAGCCATCTGGTCGCGCGCGCAATGCTTTCCAATGGGTCGACCAGATGGCCGGGTTGCCCTGGAAGTCCCTATGAGGGCTCATTTGCCTCCCCGATCCCATCCAGGGCTCCAGGAGGTTGGGCGCGTCCGTGCCTTGGGTCCCCTCAGTCTCACGGTGCGCACAGGTTACCAGAAAGGGGGGTACCCTTCCTCCGGATTACTAGGGACATGGGGCCAGATGTATCAAAGAATAGTTTTGCGATTCTCAAATAGCGATTTTTAGAGAATTGCAATTTGAGAATTCCAAAACTATTCTTTCCTTAGGTTGGAGCGCCATCTAGAGCAAGTCCAGTAGGGAAGGTGTTCGAATATTCCTTAGGTTGGAGCGCCATCTAGCGCAATTCCAGTAGGGAAGGTGATGGGATATTCCTTAGGTTGGAGCGCCATCTAGCGCAAGTCCAGTAGGGAAGGTGATGGGATATTCCTTAGGTTGGAGCGCCATCTAGCGCAAGTCCAGTAGGGAAGGTGATGGGATATTCCTTAGGTTGGAGCGCCATCTAGCGCATGTCCAGTAGGGAAGGTGATGGGATATTCCTTAGGTTGGAGCGCCATCTAGCGCAAGTCCAGTAGGGAAGGTGATGGGATATTCCTTAGGTTGGAGCGCCATCTAGCGCATGTCCAGTAGGGAAG
Organism: Calotriton arnoldi; assembly: GCA_963921515.1. Classification (NCBI taxonomy): domain Eukaryota; kingdom Metazoa; phylum Chordata; class Amphibia; order Caudata; family Salamandridae; genus Calotriton; species Calotriton arnoldi. The sequence continues at coordinate 1,637,095 of CAWUFW010000107.1, read as the reverse complement.
GTGATGGGATATTCCTTAGGTTGGAGCGCCATCTAGCGCAAGTCCAGTAGGGAAGGTGATGGGATATTCCTTAGGTTGGAGCGCCATCTAGCGCATGTCCAGTAGGGAAGGTGATGGGATATTCCTTAGGTTGGAGCGCCATCTAGAGCAAGTCCAGTAGGGAAGGTGATGGAATATTCCTTAGGTTGGAGCGCCATCTAGAGCAAGTCCAGTAGGGAAGGTGTTGGAATAGTAGCGTGCAATGCTTTCCAATGGGGCGACCAAATGGCCGGGCTGCCCTGGAAGTCCCGATGAGGGCTCATTTGCCTCCCTGATCCCAGCGAGGGCTCCAGGAGGTCGGGCGCGTCCGCGCATAGTGTCCCCTCAGTCTTGCGGTGCGCACAGGTTACCAGAAAGGGGGGTAGCCTTCCTCCGGATTACTAGGGACAAGGTACTCTGGGACCCCTCTCGGCCTAGCGGTCCTCAGCCGGCAGTTGGACGGGCCAGGATGCCGCCCCAGCCCTGGGTCCGTCCCTGGGCCTGCCGCGTGGCAGGCTGCCCTGGATGGGGTCCGGCGGGCCCGGGGAGCCTCTCCCTGCTGGGCTGGCTCCAGGGGCTCGGGTGTTCCAGCCCTGGGCCCTGTCCCCCAGCCTGCAGCCCTGCCAAAGGCCCGGAACGGGGTTCCATCGTGCCCGGGGTGCCTCCCCTTGCTCGGCTGGGTTCAGGGGCTCCCTGCGGCCCCGGGGAGGGTGGCCTCCCCACCCCGGGCTCTGTCTCGTCCTGCTGCGTGGCAGGGTGCCCGGGACGGGGTCCCGCGGGCCCGGGGATGCTTCCCCTGCGCCTCTGGGCCCGGGAGCCCCGGCTGGGTCCAGGGGCCCCTCCGGGCCCCGGGTCGGGTGCTCCAGCACTGGACCCTGTCTCCCGGCCTGCCTCTATGCCAAGGGCCCGGGACGGGGGTCCGTCGGTCCCGTGCAGACCTCCCCGCTTCGCCTGCTTGTCGAGGTGTCTGCGGGCCCCAGGTCGGAGGGCCCGTCGGCTCCCCTCGCAGCCTCCATGGCTGGGGCCCAGCTGGGGCCGTGGGCCCTGGGCCTCCGGTCCCCCGTGCCCCGGCACCCGCTCACTCTTTCATTGGGGCACCGAGCGACCAGATGGCTCCACTTTCGTGCCCGGCCATCTGGTCGCCCCTTCTCTCGGCCATCTGGTCTCCCGCAATGCTTTCCTATGGGGCGACCAGATGGCCGGGCTTCCCTGGAAGTCCCGATGAGGGCTCATTTGCCTCCACGATCCCAGCGATGGCTCCAGGAGGTCGGGTACTTTTGCACCTTGGGTCCCCTCTGTCACCTCGTGTGCACGGATTACAAGAAAGGGGGGTAATTTTCCTCCGGATTACTAGGGAGAGGGTCAATCAGACCTCCGTGAGGTCCGGCGATTCTGAAACAGGGGAAGGCAGCACCCGGGCCCGCCCGCCGGGGCCCCCAGAGGCCCGGGTACGCACCTGCCTCTCAGCCCCTTCCCGATGGTCCTTTTTCTCCGAGTTTGCTCAGTCAGACCTCCGTGAGGTCCGGCGATGCCGAGACAGGGGAAGGCAGCACCCGGGCCCGCCCGCTGGGGCCCCCAGGGGACCGGGTACGCACCTGCCTCTCAGCCCCTTCCCAATGGTCCTTTTTCTCCGAGTCTGCTCAGTCAGATGTGAGGTCCGGGGATGCTGAGACAGGGGGAAGGCAGCACCCGGGCCCGCCCGCCGGGGCCCCCAGGGGCCCGGGTACATACCTGCCTCTCAGCCCCTTCCCGATTGTCCTTTTTCTCCGAGTTTGTTCAGGCAGACCTCCGTGAGGTCCGGGGATGCTGAGACGGGGGAAAGCAGCACCAGGGCCCGCCCGCCGGGGCCCCCAGGGGCCCGGGTATGCACCTGCCTCTCAGCCCCTTCCCGATGGTCCTTTTTCTCCGAATTTGCTCAGTCAGACCCCCGTGAGGTCCGGGGATGCTGAGATGGGGGAAGGCAGCACCTGGGCCCGCCCGCCGGGCCCCCAGGGGCCCGGGTACATACCTGCCTCTCAGCCCCTTCCCGATTGTCCTTTTTCTCCGAGTTTGTTCAGGCAGACCTCCGTGAGGTCCGGGGATGCTGAGACGGGGAAAGCAGCACCCGGGCCCGCCCGCCGGGGCCCCCAGGGGCCCGGGTATGCACCTGCCTCTCAGCCCCTTCCCGATGGTCCTTTTTCTCCGAATTTGCTCAGTCAGACCCCCGTGAGGTCCGGGGATGCTGAGATGGGGAAGGCAGCACCCGGGCCTGCCCGCCGGGGCCCCCAGGGGCCCGGGTACGTACCTGCCTCTCAGCCCCTTCCCAATGGTCCATTTTCTCCGAGTTTGTTCAGGCAGACCTCCGTGAGGTCCGGGGATGCTGAGATGGGGGAAGGCAGCACCCGGGCCTGCCCGCCGGGGCCCCCAGGGGCCCGGGTACGTACCTGCCTCTCAGCCCCTTCCCAATGGTCCATTTTCTCCGAGTTTGTTCAGGCAGACCTCCGTGAGGTCCGGGGATGCTGAGATGGGGGAAGGCAGCACCCGGGCCTGCCCGCCGGGGCCCCCAGGGGCCTGGGCACGTACCTGCCTCTCAGCCCCTTCCCGATGGTCCTTTTTCTCCGAGTTTGCTCAGTCATACCTCCGTGAGGTCCGGGGATGCTGAGACGGGGGAAGGCAGAACCCGGGCCCGCCTGCCAGGGCCCCCAGGGGCCCGGGTACGCACCTGCCTCTCAGCCCCTTCCTGATGGTCCTTTTTCTCCGAGTTTGCTCAGTCAGACCCACGTGAGGTCCGGGGATGCTGAGACGGGGAAGGCAGCACCCGGGCCTGCCCGCCAGGGCCCCCAGGGGCCCGGGTACGCACCTGCCTCTCAGCCCCTTTCCGATGGTCCTTTTTCTCAGAGTTTGCTCAGTCAGACCCCCGTAAGGTCCGGGGATGCTGAGATGGGGGAAGGCAGCACCCGGGCCCGCCTGCCAGGGCCCCCAGGGGCCCGGGTACGCACCTGCCTCTCAGCCCCTTCCCGATGGTCCTTTTTCCTCCGAGTTTGCTCAGTCAGACCCACGTGAGGTCCGGGGATGCTGAGACGGGGGAAGGCAGCACCCGGGCCTGCCCGCCAGGGCCCCCAGGGGCCCGGGTACGCACCTGCCTCTCAGCCCCTTTCCGATGGTCCTTTTCTCAGAGTTTGCTCAGTCAGACCCCCGTGAGGTCCGGGGATGCTGAGATGGGGGAAGGCAGCACCCGGGCCTGCCTGCCGGGGCCCCCAGGGGCCCGGGTATGTACCTGCCTCTCAGCCCCTTCCCGATGGTCCATTTTCTCCAAGTTTGTTCAGGCAGACCTCCGTGAGGTCCAGGAATGCTGAGACGGGGGAAGGCAGCACCCGGGCCTGCCTGCTGGGGCCCCCAGGGGCCTGGGTACGCACCTGCCTCTCAGCCCCTTCCCGATGGTCCTTTTTCTCCGAGTTTGCTCAGTCAGACCCCCGTGAGGTCCGGGGATGCTGAGACGGGGAAGGCAGCACCTGGGCCCCCAGGGGCCCGGGTATGCGCCTGCCTCTCAGCCCCTTGCCGATGGTCCTTTTCATCTGAGTCTGCTTGCCCTGGGAGCAGGCAGGGATGCTAAGCCAGCATACCCACTGTGTGAGGCCCAGCCAGGGTCTCCGAGCCCACGGGACGCAGAGCCCCCGAGCCCACGGGACGCAGAGCCCCCGAGCCCTGTATGGAGAGGCGGGAGCCCTCCGGCGAAGTCTCGGGACGGGCAGATTGGCCTCCTACGGGCCTGGCCATCAGGTAGCGTTTTCCTCTCGGCCATCTGGTCGCGTGCAATGCTTTCCAATGGGGCGACCAGTTGGCCGGGCCGCCCTCGAATTCCCAATGAGGGCTCATTTGCCTTCCCGATACCAGCGAGGGCTCCAGGAGGTCGGGCGCGTCCGCGCATAGGGTCCCCTCAGTCTTGCGGTGCGCACAGGTTACCAGAAAGGGGGTAGCCTTCCTCCGGATTACTAGGGACAAGGTACTCTGGGACCCCTCTCGGCCTAGCGGTCCTCCGCCAGCAGTTGGACGGGCCAGGATGCCGCCCCAGCCCTGGATATGTCCCTGGGCCTGCCGCGTGGCAGGCTGCCCTGGATGGGGTCCGGCGGGCCCGGGGAGCCTCTCCCTGCTGGGCTGGCTCCAGGGGCTCGGGTGTTCCAGCCCTGGGCCCTGTCCCCCAGCCTGCTGCCCTGCCAAAGGCCCGGGACGGGGTTCCATCGTGCCCGGGGTGCCTCCCCTTGCTCGGCTGGGTTCAGGGGCTCCCTGCAGCCCCATAGAGGGTGGCCTCCCCACCCCGGGCTCTGTCCTCGGTCCTGCTGCGTGGCAGGGTGCCCGGGACGGGGGCCCGGGAGGCTTCCCTTCGCCTCCGGGCCTGGGAGCCCCGGCTGGGTCCAGGGCCCCTCCGGGCCCCGGGTCGGGTTCTCCAGCCCTGAGCCCCGTCCCCCAGCCTGCCGCTTTGCCAAAGGTCCGAGACGGGGTTCCGTCGTGCCCGGGGAGCCCCCTCGCTTGGCTGGGTTCAGGAGCTCCGTCCGGGGCCCTCAGGGGCCCCGGGGAGGGTGGCCTCCCCACCCCGGGCT